>JAFJYI010000098.1:0-605000 GCA_019022655.1 Acacia acuminata | reverse complement strand
CGCCGTCCGACTGCACGCGCCGGCGCGTGACGCCATTTTCCGGTGAGTTTCCCGTCGCCGTTTGCTTCTCCAGGATCGACTCACTGTACCCGACTCAACCCAGGTGGTTTCGTTCTCATATCTGGTGGTTTCCCTCTCTGGTCTGTTGTTTTTGAGCGTCTGTGTGCTCATTTTTTTGAGGACCCGGCTGTTTTTGGCTCTTGTTTCGTGTACTCTCAGTTTGCTCGCTTGTTTTTTGGGAGACTTTGTGTTTATAAGTCTCGGTTGGGTCCTTGTGTGGCTCTTGTTCCTCTTTGGCGGTGAGTGTGGTTGCTGTTTTCTGTTTTTGGGTGAAGATTTCTTGCTTTTGCACCTTGTGTTGCTGCTGTTTCTTGTTCCTTGGTGGATCTTTGGTGTTGAGTTTGCCTCTGGTTGCTGTTTGAGTAAAATTTGCAAGTATTTACCTTGTGTGTTGAAGATCAATGGCTGCATCTCCGCCCAATTCTTCTGTTGCTCTTGTTACCGGTAATATTGCTTCTAGTCTTGCTACTTCTTGCTCGAAGTGGATCATCGATTCTGGTGCTACTGATCATATGACAGGTAACCATCATTTGTTTTCCTCGTATGCACCTTATGCCAATCCCTCCAGTAAAACAATTGCCAACGGTTCCTATTCTCGTGTTATTGGCTCCGGCACTGTTGAACCTATTCCGTCTGTTCCCTTATCCCATATCCTTAATGTCCCTGACCTTGCATTTAATCTTTTGTCTCCTAGCAAGCTTACTCGACAATCAAATTGTTTTATTACTTTATTTTTGACCATTGTTTGATTCAGGATCTTACGACGAAGCGAGTTATTGGTAGGGGCCATGAATCTGATGGCCATTACTTCCTTGAAGATCAGGTACCGCGTTCAGTTGCTTGCTCTGGTGGTTCCTCCCCTTTTGATATTCATTGTCGTTTAGGTCATGTGTCATTGTCTTCTTTGAAGAGGATGTATCCTCAATTCCATAATGTGTCTTCTTTAGAATGTGAGTCATGTCAATTTGCTAAACATCATCGTGTTCATTTGGCACCTCGAGTCCATAAATGAGTTGCATCTCCCTTTGATTTAGTCCATTCTGACGTTTGGGGTCCGTGCCCTGTCGAGTCTAAGCCTGGTTTTAGGTACTTTGTTACGTTTGTTGATGATTTCTCTCGTACCACCTGACTTTATTTAATGAAAACTCGTTCTGAGTTATTTTCTCACTTTTGCAATTTCTGTGCTGAAATCAAAATTCAGTTTGGTGTGTCTGTCAAAACCATGCGGAGTGACAATGCTAAAGAATATTTTTCTGCCCAATTTCAAACCTATATGCTCCAACATGGCATGCTTCATCGATCCTCTTGTCCGATACACCGGCCCAAAATGGTGTTGCAGAACGTAAGAACCGACACTTATTAGAAGTCGCTCGGGCTCTCATGTTTCAAATGAATGTTCCTAAACCCTTTTGGGCTAACGTTGTGTCTACTGCGTGCTTCCTTATTAATCGTATGTCCCCTCTTGTCCTCAATGGTGCCACTCCATACACTACCTTGTTTCCTTCCAAACCCCTGTTTCCTGTTGACCCTAAAATCTTTGGTTGTGTCTGTTTTGTTCGCGATGTGTGTCCCACTGTTACCAAACTTGATCCCAAGTCTCTTAGGTGTGTCTTCCTTGGGTATTCTAGGGTTCAGAAGGGTTATCGGTGCTATTCTCCCACTCTTCGGCGTTATCTTGTGTCTACTAATGTCACATTCCATGAGTCGACTTCATTTTTTCCTACCTCTACTCCACCCCCATCTCCTGTCTCTACTGATGACACTTCCGACAGTCTTGATGATCTCTTGGTCTATAAGGTTCAGTTCCCATCAGTGCAAGCATCTGACTCGGCACTTGCTAAACCACCTATCTATCATGTTTATCGGAAACGCCCTAGGGCGAGTAATGTTGTCGACCAGGTTCATGACCCACCATTGACTACTTCGATGTCTGATCCGGCATCAGTTCCATCCGCTCCTACTTCTGAACCAGCACCAGTGCTTGATATTCTTAATACTCCTGATCCTTCTGCTTCTACCTCTGAACTAGACATAGTGTCTGATCCTCCTGATGACTTGCCTATTGCCTTACGTAAAGGTAAGCATACTTGCACTTATCCTATTTCTTCCTTTGTTTCTTATAACCATTTGTCTCCTCCATCCTGTTCTTTCATAACATCTTTAGACTCTCTCACCATTCCCACTACTCTCCAACAAGCCTTAACCCATCCGGTTGGCGTCTTTGCGATGGAAGATGAAATGGTGGCCCTTGATAAGGCTGGTACCTGGAATCTCGTTGATTTGCCTCTTGGCAAGAAGGCTATCGGGTGTAAGTGGGTGTTCACGATCAAAACGAAAGCTGATGGCACCTTGGAACGTTTGAAAGCTCGATCAAGTTGCCAAGGGTTATGCTCGGACCTATGGTGTTGACTATTCGGAAACCTTCTCTCCTGTGGCAAAACTGTCCTCTGTTCGCCTCTTCATTTCTATGGCAGCCAATTATGGTTGGGATCTTCATCAGTTGGATGTTAAGAATGCGTTCTTGAATGGTGATCTTCTTGAGGAAGTATATATGGAGCAACCACCTGGTTTTGTTGCTCAGGGGGAGCGTGGGAAGGTATGCCATCTTCAGAAGTCTTTGTATGGCTTGAAGCAGAGCCCTCGTGCTTGGTTTGACAGGTTTAGCTCTGTGGTTAAAAAGTTTGGTCTGATTCAGAGTAAGTGTGACCATTCTGTGTTTTATCAGCATACAGATGCTGGCATGATTCTGTTAGTGGTATATGTTGATGATATTGTTATTACGGGTAGCAATGCTTCGGGAATCTCATCACTTAAGGCCTTTCTCAATTCTCATTTTCAAACAAAGGATTTGGGTCCGTTAAAGTACTTTCTTGGGATAGAGGTTATGAGAAGTAAGAAAGGCATCTTTTTGACACAGAGAAAATATGTTCTTGATCTGTTGAAAGAAACCGGGAAACTTGGAGCAGCACCGAGTAGCTTTCCCATGATTCCTAATCCATTCTTGGACATGGATGACCGCATACCGTTTGATGAGCTACCTGAGGATGTAAGAAAGAAAGTTGATCCGGAGAAGATCAAGCCGCTTTTTGCCTATCCCGAGAGATATCGTAGATTAATTGGGAAATTGAACTATCTCACAAGATGCTCGCCCGATGTGACCTTTTCGGTGAGTGTGCTTAGTCAATTCATGACTGCACCAACCGTTGCTCAGTGGGAAGCATTGGAGCATGTCTTACATTATTTGAAGGGCTCACCTGGTCGTGGTGTACTCTATACGAATCATGGCCACAACAAGATTGAATTTTTTGTGATGCAGATCATGCGGGATCAAAGGCTACCAGAAGATCCACTACAGGATATTGTGTGTTTGTGGGTGGAAATTTAGTATCGTGGAGGAGCAAGAAGCAAGATGTGGTTTCTAAGTCGAGTCGTGAAGTGAGTATAGAGCCATGTCTCGGTCGGTCTGGAAATTGTGTGGATTCACCGCTTAATGAAGGAAGTTGGTCTTGCCACGTCATTACCTGCGAAATTGTGGTGTGATAATAAAGCTGCTCTACATATAGTCTCCAACTCGTGTTTCATGAACGTACAAAACACATTGAGATTGGATCAATTACTTTGTACACGATAAGATCAAGGAGAACTTTATCTCTACGGGGCATGTGCGTTCCAGTGACCAATTGGGTGACCTTCTAACTAAGGCCTTAAATGGGACTCGGGTTGACTATCTTTGTAACAAGTTGGGCTTGATTAATATCTATGCTCCAACTTGAGGGGGAGTGTTAGGAAATATATTATAATTAATATAGTATCAGATTAGAGGAATTATATAGATTAGGGAATCAACCTACATAATTAGTCATAAGTAGTCATTAACTCTCATTAACTCTCTTGTGTGTAAATACCTTTTACCACGTACATGAATATATACTTTTCAGATTATATTTCTCTCTCTTTCTCTCTGGTTCTACACAACTCATGAAGTTTTTCCCTTTTGAATGTTTTCACTATCTTAATTCTAACTATACCTGCTTGTTTCTGGCTCCATTTTACAGGTTGCCTTGCTCAAATTTACTGGTTACAAAATAATAAATAATATTTCAGATACTGGGAAGGCATTTCTTATTATACTTGTCACAGATATATTCTTAGGGTAATTCCTTCTTTTTCAATTTGATTTTGTTTTATTATGCACATAATTAGGTCTTGCATATTTATTTTCTTTTCTCAATATCATTCACTAGAGCTTGTTTTATAATGAATTATTGATGTTAACGACTGTGGGAAAATACTTCTCACTTAGTAAGCAAAGACAGCTTCTCACTTACCTCTGGAATCCACCCATCCTCCCATAAGTTAACACTTGTGCCATTCCCAATCTTCCATGTCTGATCATGCTTCAAAAGATCTCTCTCCTCAAGGATGTTGTACCATAGTCAAGAGGCTCTACTCCCTTTTTTAGCCTCTGAAAAAGAGACTTCAGGGAAATATATCCCTTTTAATACCTTAACCCACAATTCATTAGCACCATTCAAAATTTTCCATGCAATATTTGCAAGCAGATACCCATTCATAACTTCAAACTCTCTGAATCCCATTCCACCTTCATTCTCTGCCCTTTTTGTATCATCCCATGTCCCAGTCCCCCCCCCCCCCCCCCCAAACACACAAACCCCCCAAAAACCACCCAGAAAAAAAAAAAAAAAAAAACGGCCGCTGGGCCACTGGCAACTCCTTACAAGTCTTTTTAGGGAACTTGAAGCAATTCATACTTCATAGGATAGATGGGTGCTGCACTAATCACAGATTTAATCATAACCTTCCTCCCCACATGAGATCATAACTTGCTGTTCCGCCCTAGCACCTTCTTCTCCACTCTCTCTATTATATATGCAAGTGCTTGATGCTTGGCTTTCTCCAAAACATTTGGAATACCAAGGTACTTTCCTGGTTTCTCAATGTCACTAATCCCCAAAAAACTGCAGACTCTGCTCTTCACCTCACCTGCAATATTTCTTGAAAAGAAAAATGCCTGATTTTGACAAGTTAGCTTTCTGTCCAGATGCTTCACAATAGTCCTTCAAGATTTCAGCGACTTTCCTACAATTCTCCTCTTTGACTTTCATAAAAAAAGTCATATGTGAAAAACCATGTCTTAGACCTGTTTGTGGTTTAATGCACTTCATTACCAACCTTACCCATGCTTCATTGACACCAAACTTCAACAAAGTAGCCTCTACAAAGTACCACTCCACTCTATCATATGCTTTACTCATATCCATCTTCAAAGCAAAACCATTTCTCACTGCTTTCCTTCTCATCCTCGATTAGTGAAATACTTCATGAGTAATGATGACATTGTGTATTAACCGTCCTGGTACAAATACCACTTGGTTTCTTGAGATGCAACAATTCAGCCATGGTTTTATTTTAATCTGTTAGCTAGAACCTTTGAAATTATCTTATGAGATATTAGATAAACCAATAGACCTGAGCTGATTCACATCTTCAGGCTTGTCAACATTGGGAATATGAGTCACATTGGTAGAATTTAAAAAATTCAATGTCACTCTTGCCTTCAAAGAAATCTTTTACCATAATCCAGAACTCATGTTTCACATCCCAAGGAGCCTTGTAGAATTACCACTGAGTCCATCAGGACCAGGGGCCTTATTTTCCCCCCAACTGGAATGCTGCTTCATGAACGTCTTTCCTGCTCACAGGTTCAATCAATAATGCGTTGACTTCATCTGTAATATCCCTCTTCTCATACTGCAGAACATGATCAAATCTTCTTGCACCCTCAGGTTCAAGAAGCTCTTAACAATAAAACACACCTTTTATAATCTATTAACATTGTGCCTTTTCTCTGAAATTCCATGCAACATCAGGAACCGCACTAATTTTGTGTAATAACACCTTTTGATTTTTCATTTAATTATATTTTTAGATTCTCTTTTGTTTGGTTCATTGGCATCTGATGTTGCTTGTATCACTAACTGCTTTTGTTGTATACTGGCATGCCTGCAGGTATCATTCTGAATCTGGTTGGCAAACTTTGATAGAAATTCTTGTTGAGCACTATGGGCTTGAAGTTGATCAGTCTGCTATAACAATTTTTGTTTGCCTGGTCCCAGTTATCATTGATGCATGCGTGAAGCTCTGGGTATATTCTGCTCTTAAGGCTCCTAAATTTACTGGTTCCATGAATTTTTATTTTTTGTAATCAGGAAATTAAAATAAGACTAAAACAAACCTGATTTTATTGGGGAATGTGGTATGTGAATACAACACAATATTCTGCATGAGTATTTCCTTTATATGAAAGAACTATTGCAAATCAGAGGCATAAACACACTCTGTATCTTATATTATTTAGATGAATAGAACTTACAATAGATAGGCTAAGGAAGATAAATTGGAGGAGAGATTAGGGATTACGATTATGACTTGTAAATAGGAAATCAGATTTGCTATAATCAAGGGGCAATAATCAAGGGATCTTGCTATAACCCAGGAGCAATAATCAAGGACCCTAAATCAAGTGATCTTAATCCTAATCTCTTAATTTATTTCTTAATATTCTAACACTCCCCCTCAAGTTGAAGAGTATATGTCAGTCATTCCCAGCTTGCCTTGAAATCCTTCCAACTTTATTCCGCCTAGTGGTTTGGTCATAATATCTGCAATTTTGTCTGCAGATCTTATGTGAGGTAGAGTCATAATGCCTGCTTCAATCATTTTTTTTAATGAAGGGTCTGTCTATCTCAACATTTTTTGTTCTATCATGATATTCTGGTTTCTTGACCATTTCAATGCTGGCCTTGTTGTCACACCAGAGTTGCATTGGTCCCTCATGTTGAATTCCCAACTCCTTTAGTAATCTTGTAATCCACATTCCTTCACATACTCCTTTGTTATCCGCTCTCAGTTATGCTTCTGTGCTACTTTTTGACACCACTGTCTTTTTCTTACTTCTCTATGTAACCAGATTTCCCCACACATGTGTAGTACTCTCTGGTTGACCTCTTGGTCTCTCTATCCCTTGCATGGTTTGCACTAACGTAGATTTCGATGTTTCTGGTAGTACCTTTCTTAAAGAATATTTCTCTTCCAGGATTAAGCTTCAGATAGTTCAAAATTATATATACAGCCTCCATGTGTTCTTCCTGCGGCTGATGCATAAACTGACCTACTATTCCAACTATATAGCTAATATCAGGAAGTGTGTGGGTTATATCAATTTACCCACAAGTCTTCTGTATCTTTCTGAATTAACTTTAACACCTTGTGGCTTGATCTGAGTAGCATCCCTCTTCCATTGGTGTTTCCTCTGGTTGGGTACCTAACATTCCTGTTTCATGTAACAGGTCTAGAGTATACTTTCTTTTGAGATACATTGATACCCTTCTTGGTTCTTGTCACTTCCATGCCTAAGAAATACCTCATTTGTTCGAAGTCTTTCACTTGGAGTTCAGTCGACAAGTCCTATTTTAGTTGAGTAATGGATTCTTCATCGTTTCCTGTAATCACTATGTCATCAACATAGACAATCAATATGGTGACTTTGCCATTAACACGTTTGATGAACAATGTGTCATCTGCTTGTCCTTGAGTATACCTAAGCCCTTTCATTACTTTGGTGAATCACTGAACCATACCTTGGGAGATTGCTTTAGACCATACAACAACTTGTTGAGTTTACACTCAGAGTTGTTAGGAGGTAAGACTCCATCTGGAATCTCCATGTATACTTCTTCCGCCAGGTTTCCATTTAGGAATGCATTCTTCACGTCCGGTTGGTGTAATGATCAATCCAAGTTTGTTGTGATTGATTACAGTACTTGGATGGTATTGAACTTGGCTACTAGAGCAAATGTCTCTTGATAATCAATCCCATCTCGCCTTGTATTTATTGATACTACCATCTGGATTGAATTTTGGGGTGAAGATCTACTTGCATCCTACTGGTTTCTTTCTTTTGAGAAGAGTTGTGATCTTCCATGTTCTATTTTCCTTGAGTGCCCTCAACTCTTCTTCTGTGGCTTGCTTCCAATTTGGATCAGCCATAGCTTGTTGGAATGTGTTTGAAATACTTATTTGGGCACTATTTACAACAAAACTTTGCATTTTTGCAGACAAATTACCATATAAGACAAATCATTGAATTGGATGTTGAGTACACAATCTTACCTGTTTCCTCAATGCTATAGGCCAACCCTGTTCTTTAGGATTTAATCCTAGATTGGACTCATGATCATTCATTTGAATAAGAGAGATAGTTCTTCCAGTGTCTAGTTCAGTTTGAACTTGTGAGCTGGACTCTACTTCTTGTCGTGGTTCAGCATCCATCCCTGAATTGATCTCAACATTTGTTTCCAGTTCATTGGGTTGCTCAAACTCATGATTGAGTTGGGTAGGACTAGGATGATTTGGGGAAGCAAGTGCGTCAACAGTGGCTATAAGGTTAGGCTGCGGTAATGATGATGTGTCGGGTGAGCTTTTGAGATTAGATGTTTCCAGGATTAGCCATTCAATGTTAGAATACTTTCCTTGGATGGATAATTTGGGATATTATGCTTCTTCCAAAAATACGGTATATCGGGAGACAATAAGTTTCTTGGAAGAAGGACAATGACATTTGTACCCTTTTTGAGTAGAGAAGTAGCCAAGAAATATACATTTGTCAGCTTGAGGACCAAATTTGTTGCCATCCTTTTTGTGAACAAAGATAGCACAACCAAAAACCTTGGGAGGTAATGAATTGATTAGAGGGCAATTGGGAAAGAGTCCAAGGAGTTTTGAATTAGAGTGTTGTGATTAAAACCTTCGGAAGCCATGCGGTTAATGAGATAAGTTGTTGTGAGGGTGTCATCACCCCAGAAGATGGTAGGGACCCGCCCCATTAGTAAGGCTTGGGTTACTTCCAATAGGTGATGGTCTTTCCGCTCGACCACTCCATTTTGTTGAGGGGTGTAAGGACAGGAAGTTTGGTGATGAATTCCTTGGTGATCAAGAAACTCTTTATAGGTTATGCTCATGTATTCCTTGGCATTATCACTTCGTAGTACCTTAATGGAAGTGTTGAATTGTGTTCGCATAAAGGTAGAGCAGTTTTGAAATACTTTGGCTACTTCAGACTCGTCTTTCATTAAATACACCCATGTAGTTCTAGTGTGATCATCTATGAAAGTAACAAACCATTTGGTATGATTGAGGGTAGTGATGCGGGCAGGACCCCAAATATCACTATGAATTAGTGTGAATGAGAGGAAGGGGTATAGGGCTGTTTGGGACATGAACATCTAGTTTGTTTTGCAAATTGACAAGTCTTACAATGAAAAGGAACATAATTTTTATTGAATGAACTTAGAAGCACATGCTTCATATGATCAACACTAGGGTGGCTTGACTGACCGTGCCACAAAAACACATCATTATTTGGAGAATTCAAGCTAACATCATTCTAGATTCTTTGAGTTCGGAATTCAATCCATCCTATTCTCTAGAAGTCCCAATGGGTCGCCTTGCAATGAAAAGGAACATAATTTTTATTGAATGAACTTAGAAGCACATCCATGCATCTAGACAAAAACACATCATTATTTGGAGAATTCAAGCTAACCAGTGCCTGTCTTGCCATCCATGCATCTAGATTCTTTGAGTTCGGGCCTTCAAGGTAGAACAATCCATCCTATTCTCTAGAAGTCCCAATGGGTCGCCTTGATTTTAAATCCTGAAAAACACATAGGTCATCATCAAAAATCACTCGACATATTCGACCTCTAGTTAACTTGCTTACAGATATCATACTACAAGTGAGTGCAGGTACGAATAGAACATTATGTATTGCCAATTAATCATATTCCCTCAACCCTTGTGAATACACCATTAGCTACTTTTACTTTGAGGTGTTCATGATAGAATTTAAGGTTGTGAAATAAAGTTTTGTTACTAGCCATACGATCTGTAGCTCCTGAGTCAACAATCCAAGTATTATCACTAGTCATCACAGCGTTGAGAGCTATAATAGAATTACCTGATTGTACCAGATTCACACTGGGAACATAGTTTGGCTTATTCTGCTTTTTGAGTATCTTGAGAAGCATCTGCAATTCTTCCCGACTCATGCGATTGTCATTCTCAACCTTCGGTTCAGTTGTGGTTAGGTGACTTTGATTTTCCATTGGAAGGTTTTCCATGGAGTTTCTGGCATTCTTCTCTATTGTGGCCTTTCTTCTTGCAATAGTTGCACCATTTGTTAGTCTTTCGTTCCCCGTGTAGTCCTTAGACTGCGAGTGCTAAGCTTTCAATATGACTTGGTCCACTTCGGTTCAAGAGTTTCCTACGTTCCTCGAATTGCATAAAGTTAACAACATCAAAAAGTTGTGGGAGTGGCTTCAACCCCATGATTCAGCCCCTTATCTCTTCAAAAGCGTCGTTTAGGCCTAAGAGAAAAACGTGTATCCTTCCTTTTTCCACATTTCTCCTATACAATTGTGCATCTTCGAGGTTTTTCCAGGGATGAACCTCAAATAAATCTGTTGTTGCCACAATTTCAACAAAGGATATAATATTTAGTCACCGATATATTACCTTGTCTTAAATCCCGAAGTTGTCACTTCTGGTGAATCAAGGCAGCAATGTTTTCAGGTGAGGAGTAGGTTCTTTGAGCGGCATCCCAGATTTACTTTGTTGTGTGTGCAATTAGATATCCCTAACTGATCTTCAAAGTCATCGAGTTGCACAACCAAGTCACGACTTGGTTGTTTTCAACAAACCATGCGTCGAAATTGAGGTCATTAAGGGCTAGTTGAGGGGCTGCCCCATTAATATATTTCTCCTTTCTCTTACCACGAATATACCTTAGCACGCTTCGTGACCACTGGAGATAGTTTCTACTATTAAACTTATGGTTAATAGTCATAACTTGATTGTCTGAAAATTCTGCTGTCATCTCTATGATTATGTTTGGTACTGAATTACTGGTAGTGAGGAAGAAGATGAAGAGCTTTGAGCTTGAGAATTGGTACCAGACATAAAAGCTATAGGAGATGTTCTGGTTGAATTTTCAGGAATTGATCCGAAAGGGGAGAAAACTGAGGAGGATCTAAGTTTCTGGAAGAAAAGAGTCGCTGGAGGGCATTGTTCACGTCAGCATGTGGGCTTCACGCGTTGGAGGCTGTGGTGGTGCGTAGGTGTCATGTGTTGCACAGTTTGCCGTCGTTCCTCCAGCATCTGCCGATTGGTGGGCTCTGATTCCGTCTGTGGTGGTGGTGGTGTGACATGCGCTCTCCTCTGGCAACGCCGAAGGTCATGTCTCCTCTTCGTTACTATGCTCGCGTCTTTGTGCTCTCTTTCTCTCTCGTGTTTCCCTCTCTCGCGCCTTTATGATCTCGCCTCCACCTAAAGCTTGTCTTCACTCCTGGAGCTTCTTTATGTCTCTTGGGATGTGGAGCTTGTTGACTGACTGAAGATGAGAGGAGAGGGTCGAAGGTCTGGAGGCAGACCTTGCTCCAGTTTACTATGGGTCTGGAGGCAAACCAGTCTTTGATACCATATTGCAAATCATGGGCACAAACACACCCTATATCTTATATTATTTAGATGAATAGAACTTACAACATATAGGCTAAAGAAGATAAATTAGAGGAGAGATTAGGGATTACAATTATGACTAGTAAATAGGAATCAGATATGCTATAATCAAGGAGCAATAATCAAGGGATCCTGCTATAATCAAGGAGCAATAATCAAGGGATCCTAAATCAAAGGATCCTAATCCTAATCTCCTAATTTATTTCCTAATATTCTAACAATGTCAAATCTACATTCAATGAGTTTACATAGAATTCTTTTTTTTTCCCCGAATGATGAAATATTTGGAGAAAAGTGGTTTAGTAAATTTCGGCAGCACAGGATAAGGTATCCTCTTGAAAGAAACGAACTCATATGATGAACAAACCAAAGCTCCTCAACTAAACAAATTATTCTCCGACTAATTTTCACTGAACATGGCATTGGCAAAGCAGTATAAAGGGGATAAAAGTACCATTTTAGCCTTAGAGTCAAGACAACAACAAAAATATTATACTTTTAAGATTTTGGCATTCCTCTCCAACTATTATCAAATAACTTCACTCATTCTTACCCTAACTTATATGCCCTTGAGGAAGCTTTGTTAGTGATGGGAAAGGGGCGTGCAAGATGAACAGAACCGGGAAATAGAATGGAAATGAAGGGTATTAGATTTTCCAAGGTGATGGATTTCGGTTGAAGAAATTATTGGTGGTGAGGGCTCACATTGATACATGGGGGGAAAAAATTCTTCTACTGCTCTGGTTTTGGAACAAGACATTTGAATTGAGACGCATGGAAACAAACTGATGGGATACTGATTATAGTCCTGATGTGAAGGTTAAATGTGAATGGGAATGTAAAGAGAACTCTAAAAATGATATATTTCTCTATTTTTAAAGAAAAGCAAGGATCTCACTAGTTCTCTAAGAATAACCTCTCTGAGATAGAGAGTAGGCAAGAATCTCACCTCTTCTCTAAATCAGCCCACATTCTTAGTAGTAGATGAGCCAGAATCTGTAACTCATCGGACTATTAAAGTCCAAGGAGAATCTCCCGTACCAATTACTCTTTGAATATTCAATACTTTATTGATGAGGCACTAGGTCTATTTATAATGATTTAGAGAGAGAGACTCTATTCAAAATTCAAATACGAAATCTAAAAATATATCTAAATCTAAGATTTAGATAACTAATAATCATAAATCCTAACAACTAAATCTTAACTAATAAGATATTCCTCTTATTTCCTAATTCCTAAAGATAATAATAAAAGATAATATCTAATAAGATATTCCTTTTATTTCCTAATTCCTAAAGATAATAATAAAAGATAATATCTAATAAGATATTCCTTTTATTTCCTAATTCCTAAAGATAATAATAAAAGCATACTCAATAATAAAAACATACTCAATTAATTAAATATTCATTCCTAAAATCTCTAAACTTTCCGTAACTTCCATCCCACTAATCCGGTACTCTATCAATACTTCCCCCTTGAGATTCGCCTTGACCTCAAGGCAAGACCAAAGTGCCTGCCTTTAGATTTATCTTGAAGCTTTATAATGGTGGTCTTCTTCCTGCTGGCACGCGACTCTAACCTCGCACTGGTTGTCAATCGGGTAACCATCATCCCAGTAAGGAGAACGGAGTGCAGCGATGCCCAGGTCGGAATAGTTCGGCAAGGAAGCTAAGGCCCTTTGGTGGCTCTGATGCCAAATGATGGGATACTGATTATAGTACTGATGTGAAGGTTAAATGTGAATGGGAATGTAAAGAGAACTCTGGAAATAATATATTCCCACATCCTTAATAGTAGATGAGCCAGAATCTGTAACTCATCGGACTATTAAAGTCCGAGGAGAATCTCCCGTACCAATTACTCTCTGAATATTCGACACTTTATTGATGAGGCACTAGACCTATTTATAATGATTTACGGAGGAAACTATATTCAAAATTAAAATACGGAATCTAAAAATATATCTAAATCTAAGATTTAGATAACTAATAATCATAAATCCTAACAACTAAATCTTAACTAATAAGACATTCCTCTTATTTCCTAATTCCTAAAGATAATAATAAAAGATAATATCTAATAAGATATTCCTTTTATTTCCTAATTCCTAAAATCTCTAAACTTTCCGTAACTTCCATTATCTCCCGCTAATCCGGTACTCTATCACAAACATTATTAATGAGGGTACATTTAATCTATGCTTGGTTTTGTACAATAGATGCATTGAAGGCGTACAACCCATAGGTCCTGGATTGAGCCATGAGAAAAACACTAAAATTTTATCTACTTCATGGAGAAGAATTCTCACGCAACGCCATGACTGAATCTAATAACCAAACATTCAATGAGTAATAAAAATTAAAAAGACCTAACTAAATGGGATTTGAATTAATGGGGAGATTCCACCATTCTTGAAGACACTTCCATAGCTTGGAATTTAGAATTAATATTTTCCTTTTGAGTAAATTAGTTTCGCTCTTCTGTTTTTAAAGTCCTTTTCTCTAATCATACGCCAATCACTTATACTCCACTTTTTGAATTGCTAGCTTTATTGCGTTAGCTAAACCTCATTTGTTATTGTTCCTTTCATCGTGATGTTTGTGTTCAGGATCTGTGACATATAATGGAACAATTTCCAGAAATCTTGCATTATCATCATTTTGCATGAAGCTAATGGACTTGAAATGTTGCTAATTAGCACCTATTGTATTGTGCTGCAGCTATTTAAATTCCTTCCAAAGTTATCACCAAACGTGGCGAATGTATTTCGGGAAATGAAACGTCACTAGGTGGAATTTGCATCTGGGCATGTAGTTCTTCGGCTATATGGACTTGGCTTTGGCACCCAATAATTTTTTTTACCATAGCACTTGTCTTTCTATGCAATTCTTTATACAGCCATGTTTTAAGTTGAGCTACTCTTAGGCCGCACATATAAAGCCTGCATGTAGGCAGGCAGGCAGGCAGATGCACCATGACAAGTTTGTATAGTTCTATTCTTTGCCAGTTACCGTGCTGCCAAGTGTCATATTTGATTTGCTTGCCTGTTTATTTGATTCTGATACAAGAGAACTAATATGAAGTTTTCAAGTAACTTTTTGGTCCTGAATTTTGACTTGTTGAGTTGGATTCTTAATTCTGCACTCATCGTAACAAGTCTGCTATAGCTTATGGTCAGTATGTAGGCATTTATGATTAAGGTACATATTACATACAAATTTAGCTTGAGGTTTAAATTACAGTAGTACGTATTCTTATATTTAAAGACACTTTATTCATTTTTTAAGGCATAAACTCAGTATATAGGGGATTTTTGTTCCTTAAAATAGTAGTTTTGATCCCCAGATTTCGTGTATGAAGCAAACCAAAAAGTGAGGGATATACTCATTTCTTGAGTGCTTCAAGGAGTACATGACATTCATGGATTATTTTGCATGTACAAAAATGAATACGTTCTCGTTTAGAATAAAAACGACATGAAATATAAATAAGGTTAAGATGAAAGTTACTCTCTCCTGTCTTTTTTATTTGGACAACTACTAAAATTGCACGGTTAAAAATGTTAGTGAAAAGTAATAAAGTTGTAAGATATGTATTTTTCTATTCTATTTTTATAGAGAGATCATATGAAAGATAATAAGTGAAAATTTATCATAGAGGAATGATGAGTAGATAAGTGGCAAATAGGGATATTGATTTGATCTGTCAAGCTACGTTTTCCTACAGCTGTTTCCTATTATCATGTTTTAATATGGCCTACTTACAACAAAAATTTACGACCTTTTGCCCATGTTCTTCTCATGCACATCTTTTTGCCGGAAGAAAGGGTCATACTTCCTTTTTTCCATGCAGATATTTTTATCTGGCCATATTCGAACCGAAAGTGTACGCATTTTTATCTGACCATATTTCTGTCCACCTTAAACAAAGCTTTCGTTTACATCATTAAATGCTTATGCTGCTTCGTCTGTTACTTGTGGGGCTTTATTAGGAGAAATCTTCATCACTGGACAGCAATATTAAATGCTACTGAAACACGGCGTGGGTTGAGAACCAAACCACTTAGTACAAATAGAGCATTCACTGATTCATAGGATGGACGTGAATCATTCAAAAAGTAGGTGGCCATTTTATATGAGGATAAGACAATTCCCAGTCAACTTAAACTTTGCAATGACAATCAACAAAAGTCAGGGGTAATCACTTTGCCATGTTGGGATATATCTCTGGAAGCCTATATTCACACATGGCCAATTGAATGTTGCACTCTCAAGAGAAGCATGGATGGCTTAAAAATATACGTGCCTAACAATGGACATGATGTTCAAAAGACTACAACAAATGTTGTTTACAAGGAGTTTTTAGGAACTTGAATGCTTGATTTGTTGTAGCTGGCACATTGAATGTGTAGTTTCACATGCTGTTAAAATGTTTGCTATTTTGTTGTTTGATATGGTATGATGCCAATAGTCATGACAATCATTAGAAAACAATCACTATTATATCTTTTGCCATAGCAATCAACAAAAGGAAGGACATTCATCAACTCATGTTAGATAGATGAAGTTAGATATTGAAATTAATATATATATATATATATATATATGGGTTTATTGTTTTGTCATGTCACTTGACATAAGGTTTTGTCAAATTACCCCAAAACTACGTCGTTTTGGAAATTAAGAGAATTAATGAAGGATGTTTTAGCATTTTTGTTTTTGTATTTATTATCTAAATTTTACCAAAACACTCTTCATTAATTCCTCTAACTCCTGAAACGATGTTGTTTTGAGGTTAGGGAAATTAATGATGCTTTAGTATTTTTGTTTGTGTATTATATGAATTTTACCAAAAGACCCTTCATTAATTCCCTTAACCCTAAAACTACGTTGTTTTGGGAGTTAGGGAATCAATGAAGGGTGTTTTGGTATTTTTATTTTTGTATTTATTATATGAATTTTACCAAAACACCCGTTATTAATTCCCCTAACTCCTAAAATGACGTAGTTTTGAGGTGATTTGACAAAACTTATGTCAAGTAACATGACAAACGATAAACCGTACACACACACACCCCTTACTAGGAGCAATATTTTCAGGACCTTGCGTGATTATCTTTTTCATGAATTACATCTCATACTACCTACAATTGCTGTTGTCGTTTGGTTGCTATGGGCACTATAAATAAATTAGAAGAAAAATTTGTCAATCAATATAAACTATGTGTGCTTCAATTTAATGTTATAGTTATTGGTGAATAATATGTATGTAAAATCATTTCCTTAAAATTCAATTATCCATACACTTAATCGATTCTTCGGATAATAAACAATACTATGTGTAAAGGAGAACACTTAAACCCAAAAGTTTACTGTAATAAAAAAGATTACAACTCATCTTTCAAAATAGAAAAAGAGTTCAACTACCATTTGAAAATACTGCCATGGTTATAAAGAACTTAAACCATTATAAATATCTATCCATGATGGAAACAAATAAACTAATCAATTAAAATTTATCATGGATAATAAAATCTTTCTAAGTAATTGTGCAATAAGCTATTTCAAAACAACACATTTATAAAGTCATTCCTATTAACAATTGGGCCTTGAGCTTCTCGAATGAGCTTTGAACTTCTCAAAGTCTAGAATATACTCATTTGACAATAAGCTCAATATCAAACTCAATAAACAAAATACATAAATAGAAATTTTCTCAAATATCCCTTTTGACTTACTTATCCATGATAGAAAACAGTATAATCCAAAACATAATATCACATCAGAGTATAGAGCATGAGCCCTACAGTGGCAATACACAACAATTCACCATATACATAAAAAGAAGGAGGCTTTACAAAGATTATCATAATAATCAAGCCTCAGAGCCTTCCTTGATTGACTAGCAAAAGTACTGTTACCTAAAAAATGTTAAATCAACGGGTAATACAAAGGCCTCGGTAACCAGCTATCCAACTCATTACACATGCTAATATATGTTCGTGAGGTGCCAAGTGGAACAATTTATATAATAAAGTATTATAGATATAATTCACAAAATTCCATATCACACATTCCATTTCACAAACTTCATATCACAAACTCCATATCACAAACTCCATACCACAAATACCATATCACAATTTTTGTATCACAAATTCCGCATACAAGTTCCGAATCACAATTTCTATATCACAATTTCCGTATCACAATTTATGTTTCATAATTCGCAAGTTGCTCCCATCAATCCAACTGTACTGTTTTATTTCTGCCGACTAGATGCATGGGCTAAGTTTTTACCTATGTTACTAGCCACTCAAAAGCTCACTAGTTATTTGTTGAGGATCGGCCAAAATCCCCAAAGCACATGCCAAGACCATAGTTCTTTTCCCCTCATTGAACTAGTGGGATGTCGTAGACCTTCATTGAACCGATGTGCCAGTCCCTCATTGAACCAGTGGGGCAATAGAAAGTCAACCATCGTGTACAATTGAGGCTATACCACGTGGTAGAACAAACTGCTTTGTCTCATCTCAATCCAATCATCATAATAATTATCAATAAATGATTCAACGGAAATTTCTCAAGATTTTCACATTCATATAATGCTTGTGAAATCATCTTCACATACATTGCATAATATTTCATTCCTCAACTCATGTGTGTGTTTATTTCACAATTAGGTTCCATATGTCAATTTCTATTAAAATACTCATCGACAATATATAACTTTGTCAATCTCAATAATCGTTTCAAAGTACTCACTAGGATATCTAATCAATATCAATATATCATTTTCATTCTCATAATTATTTTACAAAATATTCACAAACAACGTATCAATATAAATAACAAGTGAGAAATGGTTACCTCTCGTCAACTCAAAGTTTGTCACAAGAATTCAAGCTACAAGCTCAACCACAATTTACAAATCAATAAAGCTCCATGGAAGAACTCAACAAAATTACCTATCCCTCTCCCCCTCCCTTCTCTCTCCCACTCTCTCGACACTGCACTGCACGAAGAAGCAAGAAGAGGCGCTGGAGGAGATTTAAAAAAACAAAAAAGATGAAGGACCAGAGAAGTCGTGCGAGAATGTGAGTATACGTTGAATAATAGTGGATCCCAAGATTCTGATTCTGCAATCCTACCAAAGCAGAGGACCTGTGAATGAATAGAATTCTCAAAAAGTATCTGGAGAAGGCTTTGAAATCGCTTAAAACAATATCTCATCACCATTAATATGTATTGTGGAAAACATAAAATAATCCACTCACATCCAGAGTTTTGCTTCCACTGTATAAAAAAGTAACACAATACCTCCTACTATTTAGTTCATGAATACACAATCATCCATTAAGACATTGATTTATCAAAGCCATCCCGTGATACGTCATTCCTTTTTGCCCTTAGAAAAGGTAGAATCCTCGGGTATTTGGTCTAGTGTGTTGATCTAATAATAAAAGCACATCTACTACATCTTTAGAATTAAAAAAAGCCTAGAACAACAAATAATGATATAAGATTCATATGAGGAAAACTTCAATCAGTTGTTGGCAGATAGGATAATACAGTTTACCACAACTATGTTCTGGGAAAGGTCAACCACCAATGATCACTTTTGGGCTCAGTGTCAGCACCATAAACAATCGAGCTCAAGAATCATCCCAGATACACTATTCCCAAAACATGGCGAGCTTTCATTCAAATACACTACTTCGAAGGAAGGCAAGGATGAAACTTGTATTTTAAGGTTATAAACCTAACGGAAAAGTTTGAAAAGGGGCTAGATTAAAATTGCTAAGATTCTAGCTCATTCAAAATGCATCTTATTGTTCGTTCCCCAATGAAATCTATGACATTGTCTTATCCAATTTTGCTTCTTCTTCTTCTTTCTTTCTTTGTTTTTTTTTTTCCCATAAATAACTAATCGATATAGAGGTACTTTGACCCAAATTATAAATTACTAATTGTGTCATATAGTAACATCCCAAATTTTGGAATTTTAAAGTTTGAATAATATATGGACATGAATTATAAATTTTTGGATTAGAATAATTATTTGGGAAGTTTAGAATTAATTTCTTAGTAATAATTAGAAAATAAAATCAAGGAAATAAATTGCAAGAGAAAGCTTTGGGATAAAACCCAATTAGAACCTAAGCCTAAATCCTTTAATCTCATTTGGCCCTAAATGTATCAGATAACAGCAAATAAAAGCCCAAGAGATACCACAATCCACTAAATCTAACAAACCTATTTGATCGCACCAAAACGCAATGCAGAGGGCAAAAATTATTAAATCTACTTCTTCCCTTTTTCTTTACTTGCACACTTCGGTCTAATCACGTAGGAGGCGCTGATTTCAGTCAGTAAATAAGCCATCATGATTATTTCACTCTTGGTTCACATAAAACTGGAGACGCCATATTTTTCCAGCGGATCATATGCTTACGGCAACAGACCCCCCATGCCTCTTCATTATCGTTTTTTTTTCATTTACATGGGACCCTTGGATCCTTATATACATAGTTCATTGGTTCTCATTTAGATCCAACACCTTCCAGCAAAAGAAAGAAAACAAGAACAAGAGAGAAAGAGAGAGTTTGACAGAAGGTGAGCAAGGAGAGGAAAAGAGAGTTCAAGCATTGGTAGCTCTGTTCTTGCTCTAGAAAAACAGGGGTTGTTGTGGCATTGAGAAGCAGCGATAGCAAGGGAGTTTGAACTTTGCAAGAGGTAATCCTTCAACCTTGCTTTCATGGTTCAGTTGCTGCTTATAGGACTCTGTTTTTAGGAGTTTAAACAGAGGGAGTTTTAGCATATTGGAACCCAAGCCTAATGTCTATGTGAAGCTAGGAATTTGGTCGTATATATATATATAACGAAATAGATTAGCCATTACCGAGGTTTTACATGAAATTTATACAGTAGATAGTAGACTCAATGAGATTTAGAACGAGCAAAAGAACCGCCGAAACTGACGAGTAGATTGGGTGTTATGATTTTTCAAAGATTCTCACCACCTCAGCCACACTACCTCGGACCTAACCACCTCAGCAACACTACCTCAGACCTCACCACCTCAACAACACTAGCTCGGACCTAACCACCTCAGCCACACTACCTCGGACCTCATCACCTCAGCCACACTACCTCGGACCTCACACCTCAGCCACACTACCTCGGACCTCACCACCTCAGCCACACTACCTCAGACCTAACCACCTCAGCAACACTACCTCGGACCTCACCTCACCACCTCAGCCACACTACCTCGGACCTCACCACCTCAGCAATACTACCTCGGACCTAACCACCTCAACCAACTATCTCGGACCTCAGCACCTCAGCAACACTACCTCGGACCTAACCACCTCCGCAACACTACCGCAGACCTCAGCACCTCAGCAACACTACCCCAGACCACACCACCCCATCCCAGCATCCCTATCCCAGAACCCTTCAACCCCCAACCTAGAACCCCTTCAACCCATAGAAATAATTACAAAGAAAATAATAATAATAATAATAGTAATAAATAAATATTATTATTTCTAGGAGATGAATAAATAATAAAATAATAAAATATTATTTATTAAAGATGATACTATTATTTTAGGGGTTAATAACCACTTTTAATCTTCTAAAATAATTCGCGTAGTTAGTTACTTTGCGACGCAAGTGATGACTAATGACAATGATAAACGTTTATAGGCATACTTTGACACCTCTTCTGATCCCAGCATTTTCGGACAAAGTTAAGGATTCAAGTTTGAGGTGGGTAACTGTTATCTTCTGATCATGTTGCTAGATAATTTTCATGTGTGTATCCTAGCTATGGATTGAGGCTGCGTGTCTCATAGGGCTGCATGTCCTAAAGGGCTGTGGTCCTTGGCCGTTAACTGCATGATTACGGTGTGACTTATTTATTGTGAATTACTCTATGCTGATACATGTGTTATATTGTCTTTTACATTTCATATTTGCATATAAGATTAACTGTTACCCCTAGGGTTCATTCATTTGAACTCCAGACTGCATGAAAGAAACAGGTAGTGGATCAGGTTCAAGAGGAAAGACGAAGCTATAAGGGGTACAGCAGAAGGGATATTTTGTTATAATTAGGTAGTTGGACTGTAATTGACGTTTATCACTTGTTTATTTTGGATTATTGTATTGATATCCTATTATGGGATAGATTCGAATCGTGAAAAATTTATCCTCATGTTTTCAAACCAGGTTATTTTAAGAAAGTTTTTATTCCGCAATTAAGTCGTTGATAATTTAATATTTCATACACTTCTTTTTATCTCTTGATTAATAATTTAGGACTCTTTAGTTAATAAATAATGACTTTTATACTTATTTGGGCTTTGGGCCTTTTATTATGTTTTAGCCATTTTTAATAATAAAATTCCAGTTTTATATCGCTTCACTATTTTTATCATAACTCTTGAACCAGATATCGAATTTGCCTCATTTTTGTTTCATATTTCAGATGGTTCAGAGAGCTACAATTGTTATGAAGACATGAAGGGCAAATTCGGACAAGAGGGCGGTCGATTTTGGAGCTGAAGTCAGATGAATATTTCTGGATATTATTTGGGCTCGAATTTTGTAACTAAAGTCCACTTTTATTTTATTTTCGTTTTGGGCTGAACCATTAGAACCCATTTCCATTTTAGGTTAACTTTAAGTTAGGTGGCAGCCACAAACATTCATCCATTCAAGTTTTTGTTATTTGGTGGATCAAAATAGAAGTTTTTAAATTCTCTCAAATGTTCTTCACGTTCTTTGTGTTCTTCGTCTGTTCTTTGTTTTTCCCAGTCATGTTCGGCTAAATTTCTGTGATTAACCCAACGTTGAGGATTCCATGATTCGTCCAGAGAGCTTGTGCTTAATCGGTAACTTTACTCGTTTCTGTTTTCATCTTATCGATTCGATTTCTGGAAATAGTTCGAATATTAGATTTAATATTCGGTTTGGTTCATCCCAAGGATTGAGTTCGAACTAGGTTACAGTGTTGCTGTGCGATCGCACAGTGAGACGCCACTGTTCGGACAGATTCCAAGCGATCATCTAGTCGAGGGATTTTCTGGATGAACGCAGAGATTTTGGTTCGTCCAGAACCAAACGCGAGTTTGTTCATTTGTCGTTCAATGATGGAAGTTTCTGGAATCTAAATGTTGGGTTGATCGTTGTTAATATGTTTCTGCATATTTTCGTTTTTAATCTATTTTGAATCAAAAACCCTCATTTTTATTGTTTATGTTTTATTGCTATTCGAATTGAACCGATTGTGAATTCGTTGGGAAATGACCCAGGTTACATTACACTGCAAATCCTTTTCTAATCTGGTTATTTTGGGAGACCACGGCAAATCTCTTTCAGTCGTCCAAATCTTAAACTCTGATAAATATAGGCGTATTTAGGACGGGCGTCACAATTTGGTATCAGAACATCGGTTTGGACAAAGTTTTTTTTTTAAAAAAAAAAATGATTTAACAAAACTTACTTACTTTGAAAACAGGATGAGGACAATTTACGAGGAATTACCCCTGATGTACCTTACGGGTTCTATCGTACACGCGGAGGAACGCTGAAGGCATGAACCGCTAAGAAGAGTGTACCACTTGTACCCGAACTTGTTAAGCTGCACCAAAAATGAAAGACTGTCGTACTCACGGATCATTCATCCTAAGAGGACATTAAGGCTGGACCTTCTAAAGCCAGCAAACCCTCACCTGCCCACCTTATAGATACCTGTCTGTTTGATCATATTAACGAGCTTTTCATGCAAACTTGGGTGGACATAACCGACCAAGAGACCCTATACAGGACATACCTGGAAAAGGTCGGCAAGCTCTATGCTAACAAGAAAAGGCATGGTCATGTGGACTATGACCTTGATGATTGGATGAATGCAACCATGTTCCACTTTCCCCCTACTGAAGCCTAGTGTGATAGGGTAGAGGCAATCTTTGAGAAGTATGAGTTTGTTGACTTTGAATCCTTCATAGAGTACATGGATGAGTACGTAGCTACTCATACGTAGATGAGGCTTAGGTGAATGAAGAAAACCAACTTAGTATTTGTAGATGGCTTGTATCAACTTTCCCAAAAGTCCTGGGGGAGTTATATATTAAAGAAAGGTATTTTGTAATATTAAGTACTTTAATGGCTTAGTAAGATTACGGAAATGTTAGTAACATGTATAATTTATGCTTTTAATTGCATATCAATGTTTTTTTTTTCAACAATTGCATATCAATGTTGTGAATGACTATTATGTCTTTGTTATTAACAACTAATCTTCTTGGCGTATAGTACAAAATGAAGATGAAATATCACCTAGAGGGGGGTGAATAGGTGATGTCAAAATTCTTTCGCGATACTCACACGAGAGACAAATAAAACCATAGCAAGAGAGATAAGATAGAGAAATAGACACAGGGCAATTTATACTGGTTCAGTCCAAAATCGCTGACCTACGTCCAGTCCCCAGAACACCTGGGATTCCACTATCTTTCAAGAACACTTACACACTCTGTAAACGAAGGATGGTCCTCTCACTCTCAGACTCCACTCCTCCTTACAAGTTGTAATTGATACACCCTCTCTTAAGGTTCCTCAACCTTAAGATTCAACTGATAATGAAGTAAATGTTTAAGAACTCCTCACAAGTAGATAAAGTATTAAACACTGAAGTACAAATCAATGAAACTGTTGAAACAGTGAATAATATTAACTCGAATTAATTGCACAGCGTTTCGGTAGGTGGCGAATTCAATGCTTCAGCTATTTATAGATATTGTAATTAATAACCGTTGATGAAGCTTATGAAATAGTCATTGAGTCTCTTGAATGTGTCCATTAGTTAGATGAAGCGTTCATCAAGAGTTTCACCAGTTTGAATATTCCAGCTGGAATTTGCAGAGTTGACATTCTCTTTCATTCCTTTTGTATTTCCCATTGTGAAATGGTATTTAATGTGTAGTCAAAATATCAGAGGTAGCTTTACTTCGATCAGAGTATGGGTTTCCGAGATTATCACCGGTTTAGGTAGCTGCATTTAATGCTTCTGACACACAACTCACTTTATTCAAATATGATGTTAATCCATGCTTAAAGACTCTGAAACTCATGAATAAACTTGTTAATAGTATTTGGTAATAGCAATGAGTAATAATCAGAAGTAATAAAGTGATATAGTAAGATTCATGATTTCCGGAAGTCGGGGATTTGAAGAATAGAGATGATGTTGCTCGAGCAACAACCCAGGCCTGCTCGAGCAAGCTTCTCTAGATTACATAGAAAGGTACTCTGTGTCGCTGATGCTCGAGCAAGGAAATTCATCTGCTCGAGCATGGTGCTCGAGCATGATTTTATCATGCTCGGGCAAGCTTCATGAAAATAGCTCTAATTCGCCGTTGCTCGAGCATGCCATTATGCTTACTCGAGAAAGCTATAGATAGTGGCAAGAGATCAACACATCCATGATTCTGCTCGAGCACACCTTTGCCCTTGCTCGAGCATGGATTTATCATGCTCGGGCACAAGGCGAGAATAGAGCATAGGACACATGCTGCTTGAGCATGGTCTTCCTCTTGCTCGAGCATGGTGCTCGAGCAAGCAATTTACTCTGCTCGAGCAAGACATATTGAAGATCACATTTTTGCTTTTACCTCAATGCTGCTCGAGCAATCTGATATCTTTGCTCGGCAAGACTCCAAGACATTTACTCGATGATGATGCTCGGGCAGGCTTGTGTGATATACTTGAGTAAGACGCCAGTGCCTTTTCTCATGAGCCCGATGTTGCTCGAGCAAGACTATATAGTCTGCTCGAGCAAGGCTTCCTTGAAGTGTGTTGTGATGCCTTGCATACGACTTTGCTCGAGCACACATAATACTTGACTCGAGCAACCTTGACTAAGACACTTTTATCAAATTATCAAATGGTCAGATTACTTGAATTCAATATCTTAGAAATTGTGATAATCAAAATACAAGAGCTAACATTCTCCCCCTTTTTGATGATGATAATTTCAAGAATCAGTTTCGAACGTTATTGAATCGAGTAACATTTTACCAATGTAGCACAATCAATATTGTAACATATAATTGTAACTAAGTCAATAATTGATAATCATCATTGATTACAAAAAGTTGATAGTCATACGGAGCACAGCATAATTACGAAACACAACAAAAACAGAACAAAGACACATAAACAAAGCATGCTACTCTCCCCCTTTGTCATCGGCAAAAAGGGGGCCCTGGACAGATGGAGATGGAGGTGAACTATCAGGAAAATCGGAAGATGAAGAAGATGGAAGAGGAACGTGGAAGGGTCGATGGGTGGAATCACTGGTGCCGGTGAAGGAGCTATACCAGGAGAAGGAGAAGGAGGAGGAGGAGGAAGAACTAGGAGTCTTCTCAGAAGGACCAGAATAGCCAAGGCTTGCCGCTAAAGCATCCAGAGTTGCATCAAAGTTCATATGCTACTGGACAAGCTTCTGAACTTCTGTCTTGATCTCTTGTTGTTGATCATATATACTGAGAAGCTCTTGTTCAATTATGTCTTGAAGTCCTACAAGTCTAAGTCCATTTGAATACCAAGATTAGACTTGAGCTTCACCATATCTTCAGCGAATCCAGTGATCATCTTCTTCGTCAATTGCTGATAAACATCCAAGGATTTCAACACAGGGGCCATGGCTCTTTGTATAGTGGACTCAACAAGAGCCTGGATGGCTGCCTGGAGAAGGATGGCACTAGAGCAGGAGAAGAGGAACCAGCCTTAGAAGACTCTGCTTCGTCAGGAGGTTGAGAGGCAGATGGCTTGGAAGTAGGCGGCACCGAAACAAATGGCTTAGAACCACCCGGCTGAGAGGAGGAAAGTGGTGCCTTACCCTTCTTCTTTGATGAGACCTCTGTGAAGGATATTCTCATATTTTTCATGTAGTCCTTTCCAAATAATGGAGGATACACTTCCTTGTCGTCCGAGAGGTACCAAACATTGTTGACTTCCAATATCCTAGAAACCAATGACGAATAGGGAATGTTAGCACGAAGTTTAACCTGAGCCTCAGAAATAAATGATATCATCTCCTCCATAATCCACTTGCCTAGATCCCTTGGTTCCATGGCAATAAGTGAGGCAAAGTGCTCGAAGTCTCTTCGTACAAAGTGAGTGAAACTCTGGCCTTTCTAACTAGGCTTCGACTGTACACGTACCAGAGAAATCTGTATTCATCCTTCATCATAGCTGGAGTCACGTT
Organism: Acacia acuminata; assembly: GCA_019022655.1. Lineage (NCBI taxonomy): Eukaryota > Viridiplantae > Streptophyta > Magnoliopsida > Fabales > Fabaceae > Acacia > Acacia acuminata. The sequence continues at coordinate 578,054 of JAFJYI010000098.1, read as the reverse complement.
GACTTTCTTTCCTTCAATTGGAACATCTGGGAGGAGAATTTGATGACACTCAACTGGAGATAGCTTAGGAGGATCCTCAGGAATATCGACAATACCCAGAAGCACGTTGAGATCATAAGCCGTAAGTTTAATTTCTTGGTCACGAACCCTTGTGACCAAAACATCCTCGTCAGACTTGTGAATCTTTTCCTTCATATGCATGTTGTGATAAAACACTCTTACTACTTAAGGAGAAAATGACTTGCTAATACTGAGAAGTGGCATGAACTGAAGCAGCCAATCTGTTAAGTCCAAGTTGCATTTTTCTTTAAAGTGGGCCAAGTCAACATATACAATTGGACAGAAGGGCCTCGTCTGATAGTATCGCTCATACAGAAGATGATATCAACAACGATGTTACCTACAATCATATTCGGTGAGGGTTCAGGCAACTGACCATCTTAAGGACGATTTGTCGAAACTTGCTCCTTTTTGCTCTCAGAACCTTTTGATTTGAGCGATAAAAAGACTCTTTGCTTCTTGCTTCCAGAGGCCTGTGATTTCTAACTGAGAGATGGTTTGAGAGGCCGAGGTATATCCTCTTTCCTTTACCCTGTATCTCTTCGACTATTTTCTCGGTGTCGTCGGACTTTGAAGAAGGTGGAGATGGCGACCTTTTATGTTTGTCCTTTCTGGTAGGAAGGGAACCAATCTTGAGTCTAGTTGTTGGCTTTGGAGATTCCTGAGGCACCACATTGGTCTTCGGCTTCTCTACCGTCTTGGGCTTGGTGGTCAACTTCGACGGCTTCGACGACGATTTGGATTTGGTGGATTTGGTGGATTTCTCGGAGTCTGTGACTTTCGGCCTATAGTATCTGGATTTCTTCCCAAGAGATTGAGTAGAAGAAGGTTTATCACTTGAACCAGCCATCGATTGAATTCAGTCGAGAGGAAGTTTAAGAAAGGAAAAAGTCGATGGGTCCGAGTGGTGAGTTTAGAGGAAAATGAGAGAATTTAAAGAATCCAATTAGTTAGAATGGTTACTCTCGTTGGATTGAACAGTCATAACGGTGGAATTTGGAGTAACGATTCGCAAACGGACGTAACCGATGAAGGAATTTGAGAGAAAATGGGGGTTAGGGTTTTGACGGCTGTGAGTTATTTCCGTCGGAATGAAACGATGTACACCTTTTGAAGGCAACGTTGCTCGAGCATGAGTCGTACTCGAGTAGACTTCTTGTCTTGCTCGAGCATGGACAGACATATGCAATTTTTAATTTCTATTAAAAAAGCAAATAAGATGATTAGATCTGACCTCCCATCAAGTGTGTATTGTGACTTAATGTAAATTTTCATCTGTGTGGTGTGCTCGGGCAGACTCAAGGATGTTGCTTGAGCATTGTTCTTCATTTCTCCTATATCTTTCACAATTCCCATTGTTGCTCGGGCAGGTGTTTGGGCTTGCTCGAGCAGCAATCACTATCCTTCTAAAATAAAAAACACAGCGCCCACTGTTGCTCGAGTATGCTTGACACGTGTGCTCGAGCACGATGCGTTTTCTTGTATACTTATCATTATTGCTCGAGTAGGCTTTGAGAGGTGTGCTCGAGCATTCCCCCTTTTGTCTTAACTTCCTCAGGCTTGTTCTCCGTTGTTGCTCGGGCATGCTCTTTGGTTTGCTCGAGCAGGATACCCACCTTCTGAAATTTCTTTTCTTCTCGTTGTTGCTCGAGCAAGGTTGAAGAGTGTGCTCGAGCATGGAAACTTTAACACAGGTTCTTGATTTTGCTTTCATATGGGTGCTCGAGTAAGGATTGCTGGCATGCTCGAGCAAGAGTGTCTCTGTTACTCTCTGTTTTAGCTCTTATGAACAGAGCGTCCTGCATAAATACAATCTAGAAACTCCAATGCTAAAGTCAGTAATCTTTTATTAAAATGAGTTAACTTAAAAAAAAGACTTACAATTCATTGGGATTAGCCATTCCCAATTCTCTCCGAATGAATAAGAATTGCTCTTTAGCCAGCGGTTTGGTGAAGATATTGACCAATTGAAGGTGTGTGGGAATGAACATCACTTTGACATCTTTCTTTTGCACGTGATCTCTGATGAAGTGGTGTCTTACATCGATATGCTTGGTCCTTGTATGTTGGACTGGATTTTTCGCCAAGCTTATTGTACTTGTATTGTCGCAGAGAATTGGTATTTCCTTCAAATGAATCCTCAAGTCTTGAAGTTGTTGTTTGAGCCATAAGACTTGTGCACAACAACTTGAAGCAGCAACATACTCAACCTCAGTGGAGGATACCGCCACAGTTGTTTATTTCTTGTTGAACCATGATACGAGCGAACCTCCCAGAAATTCACATTGTCCACTTGTGCTCTTTCTGTCGGTCTTGTATCCAACATGATCAGCGTCTGAGTATGCAACCAAGAATTCTTGTTGTCCTTTTGGAAACCAGAGACCCAATTCTCTTGTATCTGAGAGATATTGAAAGATTCTCTTAACGTGCTCGGCATGTGATTCTTTAGGAGCTGATTGGAATCTCGCACACATTCCCATACTAAATTGGATATCCGGCCGACTAACAGTCAAGTAGAGTAATGATCCGATCATTCCTCTATACTTAGTTATATTGAAGTCTTTGCCTTTTTCTTCATCCGCATCCAGCGAGGCTGTTGAGCTCATTGGAGTGTCTGCACCATTACAATGCTCAAATCCAAACTTTTTAAGCAAATCACGGAGATACTTTGTCTGTGAGATGAATATCCCATCTTTTCGTTGCTTGATTTGTAATCTGAGAATGTAATTAAGCTCTCCCATCATTGACATCTCGAACTCTCCCTGCATAGTCTTAGAGAAATCCTCACAGAGAGATTCATTAGTTGATCCAAAAATAATATCATCCACATAAATTTGAACTAACAATACATCATTCAATTTATCAGTTTTTATAAAAAGGGTTGTGTCCGCTTTTGCTCTTACAAACCCTTGATCTAATAGAAACTTACTAAGTCTCTCATACCAGGCTCGAGGGGCTTGTTTAAGACCGTATAATGCTTTCTTTAAATGATAGACATGATTCGGATGATGTTTATTTTCAAAACCAGGAGGCTGTTCTACATAAACTTCCTCCTGAATAAAACCATTTAGAAGGCACTCTTTACATCCATTCGATAAAGCTTAAATCCTTTGATACACGCAAACACTAAGAGTACATGTATAGCTTCCAATCTAGCCACTGGAGCAAACGTTTCCTCATAATCAATACCTTCTTCGTGATTATAGCCTTTGGCAACCAATCTAGCCTTATTACGGACTATAATTGCAGATTCATCACATTTGTTTTTGAATACCCATTTAGGGCCAATAACCGGATGGTCTTTAGGCCTAGGTACCAAATCCCAAACTTGATTTCTATCAAATTGATGTAACTCCTCTTGCATTGCTATCACCCAATCGTTGTCTGATAGGGCTTCATCAATCTTAGAGGGTTCAATATGTGATATGAAGACAGAAAAGGTTACTTCATTTAAAGTGCTATTCCTGGTTCTTATTCCTTGATTAATGTCACCTATTACTTGGTCTAAAGGATGATTCCTAATGAACTTCTAAGCTCTAGGCTGAGATTGATCAGGGTTTTCCAAATTGTTTTGAGGATCTGATCTAAAAACATCCTCTGGATTTTCAATAGACGCAAGAGTAGTTTTCGAAAAGAATTGGTTTTTGAACACATTTTCCTCATCATCAAGATCATCAATTTTAGATTCACAGAATACAACAGTACTGATTCTTCAACTACAAGAGTACGCTTATTGAAAATCCTATATGCTCTACTTCTATTAGAGTAACCAAGGAATATACCTTCATCGGATTTGGGATCAAATTTTCCCAAATTGTCCTTACCATTGTTGTGAACGAAGCACTTACAACCAAAGATGTGAGGTGAGCCAAGTTCAGTTTCCTTCCTTTATAGAGCTCATATGGAGTCTTATTAAGCTTCTTTCGGAGATAGGCTCAGTTTGCTATATAGCTAGCCGTGCTCATAGCATCTTCCTAGAAGACTTGTGATGTCTGATTTTCATTTAACATTGCTCGAGCCATCTCAGTTAGTACACTGTTCTTCCTTTTGACCACGCCATTCTGTTGTGGTGTTCTTCGAGCTGAGAAATTGTGATCGATCCCGTGAGTGTCACAGAATTCTCCGAACACTTGATTCTCAAATTCACCTCCATGATTTGTTCGAATGGCTGTAATGCAAATACCTTTCTCATTTTGCACCTTATTGGCAAACACAACAAACAGATCAAATATTTCATCCTTAGAAGATAAAAAGATAGTCCAGGTGAAACGCAAGAAATCATCGACAATGAATAGAGTATATAAGTTTCCGCCAAGACTCTTTACCCTTGCGGGTCCAACTAATTCCATATGGAGCAGTTGAAGAGGTCGATTGGTCAAGATTTCAGGTTTTCTTTTAAAAGATGATTTGGTTTGTTTACCCCATTGACAAGAGTCACAAATCATGTCATTTTTGAACCAAAGTTTGGGTAACCTAATCACTAAATCTTTTCTTAGCAACTTATCTAGCTGAAACATGTTCACATGAGCTAAACGCTTATGTCACAGCCAACTCTCATCTAAGTTGCTAACAAAACATTTTTCGGAATTAACTTTTGGTAAATCCAAGGTGTAATAGTTTCCTTCACAAGGAACTTTGAATAATACCTTCAGTTTACCTTTATCAATTGGGAGATCATCTTTGTTGACAATGAGACATTCTTCTGAGTCAAAGATAATCCAATTGTTCTTGTCAGCACTTTGGCTCACACTCAGAAGATTATGACAGAGACCTTCCACAAGATAGACGTCTTTAATCTGAGGTCCATCCTTTGCACCGATTTCACTAATGCCAGTAATTTTCCCTGATTGATTTCCTCCAAAGGTGACTTTTCCGCCATCTTTAGACCTCATTGCAACAAATTTGTCCTCATCTCCCGTCATGCGTCTGGAGCATCCACTATCAATGTACCACTTGTTGATTCTTGATGCTCTTAGACAAATCTAAAATTAGAAGAGATTTAAGTTTCAGGTACCCATCTTTTCTTGGGTCCTTTGTGGTTAGTTCAGGCCGTAGGAACATGAGTTCCCTTAGGTACCCATTGATAGGTGCCAGCAGGTTTATCTCGTCTATCTCTCTTATGAAAACAGGATGAGGTACTGTGTCCCTTTCGATTACAGTAATTGCAGTGGCAAAAGGATTTGAAGAGTGGACTGTTTTCTGAAAATAGTTCAAATAGGATTTTCCTCCCGCTTTCTTCTTGCCTTTCTTTTTTATCAAAAGTAGGATTGTATCCAATGCTCGAACGATCATTCGTAAATCTTTGGGTTTTCAAAATAACATTGAGCATTTCACTACCTTTAGTGAATTTCTCAAGAGTTTTCGTAAGATACAGGTTTCTTTTCTCCAAATCCAGGCAGTCATCACAAATAAGATTCTCACATGTGAGATTTTCAACTTGTAGTTTAAGAGTCATGTTTTGCCTTTTCAAATCTATACATTCTTCAACAACTTTTTCAAATTCAGATTGTATTTCATTGTATTCATCAAATAATTCATCATAGGTTGGTTGCGAATCATATACCTCACTGTCATTTTTGGTCTGTTCTTTTTCTGCCACCAGACAAATGTTGGCAGTTTCTTTCTCTTCTTCACTTTCTTTATTTGAGGAGCCATCTCCCCATATTGATGACACATAGGCCTTCTTTTTGAACTGGTATGACTTCTTCTTTTCTATATCGCTCTCTTTTTGTTGAGGACATTCTGATTTGTAATGACCCGGCTTTTCATACTCGTAATAGATGACTTGATCTTTGTCTCTGAATTCATGTTTGTTGTTGCTTGAGCTCCCTTTCTGAAATCTATTTTTGAAGCCTTGGTCTTTTCTGTAGAACTTCTTGAATCTTTGTACGAACATGGCCATCTCGTCGTCATCCTCATCATCCTTGTCTTTATCTTCTTTTTCTTTTTACAATGCCTATTAAGACAAGCTTCCGAATAAGGCAGCAACTGAAGCCATTGATTCTCCATGAGCTTCCTCTATTACTGTGACTTTCGCTTCCCAATATTTTTTCAGAACATTGAGAATCTTCCTGACATGAGGACTTTGATCATAGATCTTACCCAAAGCCGCCAATTGATTTGTCAGATGAGTGTATTTGAGTTGGAATTCGGCAATGGTTTCTCCTGACTTCATCCGAAGTAAATCATACTCGGTAGTCAGAGTATTGATACGGTTCTCCTTGATGCCGGAAGTTCCTTCATAAGCGATCTCCACATTTCCTTCGCGGTTGACAGATTGCATATTCGAAAGTATTCCTTTTGACTAAGAGCGCTTTGAAGCATCAGAATAGCTTTACTGTTGAGAGTGATGTTCTTTTTATCATTCTCATCATATTCCGCTTCTATTTTCGGAACAGAAATTCCTCCTTCAGTCTTTACAGGTACATAATCTCCCATTTTTATCACTCGCCAGAGACCATATTCGGTAGCCATCACGAACACTCTGAATTTTGCTTTCCAGAAGGAGTAGTGTTCACCATTGAATCCTAGGGGTCAATTAATTGAAGCACCGTTAGACAATATTCCTTCCATGATCTTTCTCGGGATATTAAGCCCAACTGAGAAACGAGGCTCTGATACCAAATGAAGATGGAATATCACCTAGAGGGGGTGAATAGGTTATCTCAAAATTCTTTCGCGATACTCACATGGAGACAAATAAAACTAGAGCAAGAGAGATAAGATAGAGAAATAGACACAGGGCAATTTATACTGGTTCGGTCTAAAATCGTTGACCTACGTCCAGTCCCCAGAACACCTAGGATTCCACTATCTTTCAAGAACACTTACACACTCTGTAAACGAAGGATGGTCCTCTCACTCTCAGACTCCACTCCCCCTTACAAGTTGTAATTGATACACCCTCTCTTAAGGTTCCTCAATCTTAAGATTCAACTGATAATGAGGTAAATGTTTAAGAACTCCTCACGAGTAGATAAAGTATTAAACACTGAAGTAAAAACAATAAAATAGTTGAAACAGCGAATAGTATCAACTCAAATTAATTGTACAACGTTTCGGTAGGTGGCGAATTCAATGCTTCAGCTATTTATAGATATTGTAATTAATAACCGTTGATGAAGCTTATGAAATAGCCGTTGAGTCTCTTGAATGTGTCCGTTAGTTAGATGAAGCATTCGTCAAGAGTTTCGCCAATTTGAATATTCCAGCTGGAATTTGTAGAGTTGACATTCTCTTTCATTCCTTTTGTATTTCCCATTGTGAAATGGTATTTAATGCGCAGTCAGAATATCAGAGGTAGCTTTACTTCGACCAGAGTATGGGTTTCTGAGATTATCACCGGTTTAGGTAGCTGCATTTAATGCTTCTAACACACAACTCACTTTATTCAAATATGATGTTAATCCATACTTAAAGAATCTGAAACTCATGAATAAACTCGTTAATAACATTTGGTAATAGCAATGAGTAATAATCAGAAGTAATAAAGTGATATAGTAAGATTCATGATTTCCAGAAGTCGGGGATTTGAAGAACAGAGATGATGTTGCTCGAGCAACAACCCAGGCCTGCTCGAGCAAGCTTCTCTAGATTACATAGAAAGGTGCTTTGTGTCGCTGATGCTCGAGCAAGGAAATTCATCTACTCGAGCATGATAAAATCATGCTCGGGCAAGGCTTCTTTTGTATAAGTAAAAAGCACTTCAGATCGCTGATGCTCGAGCATACTTCTCTGTCTACTCGAGTATGGTGCTCGAGCATGAATTAATTCATGCTCGGGCAAGCTTCATGAAAATAGCTTCGATTCACCGTTTCTCGAGCATGCCATTATGCTTGCTCGAGCAAGCCATAGATAGTGGTGAGAGATCAACACATCCGTGATTCTACTCGAGCACACCTTTGCCCTTGCTCGAGCATGGATTTATCATGCTCGGGCACAAGGCGAGAATAGAGCATAGGACACATGCTGCTCGAGCATGGTCTTCCTCTTGCTCGAGCACCATATTGAAGATCACATTTTTGCTTTTACCTTGATGCTACTCGAGCAATCTGATATCTTTGCTGGACCAAGACTCCGAGACCTTTACAGGACCTTTACTCGATGATGATGCTCGGGCAGGCTTGTGTGATGTACTCGAGTAAGACGCCAGTGGCTTTTATCATGAGCCTGATGTTGCTCGAGCAAGGCTTCCTTGAAGTGTGTTGTGATGCCTTGCATACGACTTTGCTCAAGCACACAGAATACTTTACTTGACAACCTTGACTAAGACACTTTTATCAAATTATCAAATGGTCAGATTACTTGAATTCAATATCTTAGAAATTGTGATCATCAAAATACAAGAGAAGTTCAATTACCAAGTACTTGGGAGCTGTTCCAAGAGAAGTTCAATGAAAAGTACTTTCCTCATTCAGTACAAGTAGAGATGGAGCATGAGTTCATAACCATCAAATAGAAACTGGCAAAGTCTTTTGACAAGTATTTATCAAGATTCATCAATCTGTCTTGCTACTCCTCATACCTAAAGAAGAATGAAGATGAGGGATGGAAGGTAGATATGCTAATCAAGGGACTGAAATTTGAGATTAGAGATAGACTAATCTCCCGACGATTTCCTACATTCCATCAAGCTGAGGAAGAATGCAGGATAATCGAGCGTAATATGAAGGAATTGCATGGGAGCAAGATGGAGATGGCTCACAGTGGGAATAGCCGTGGGAATTCCACAAATAATCAAAAGAGAAAAGGAAACTGGTTTGGTTACAAGGGCGGGAACAAGAAGCCCAATCACTTCAGGCAGGATGATTCAAGACCACCAGTGCCCCGATCTTGTGAGAAGTGCGGGAAAAGCCACCCAGGGGCGAGATGTGATGGGAACCTGATCTGCTTCAAGTGCAACTATCCAGGACACTTCAGTTTTAATTGCCCACAGAAAGTTGGGGAAAATAGGCCACAAAATCAAGGAAGGGTTTTTGCATTGACCCGAGAAGAAGCCAAAAAGTCTCCTGACATGATCCAAGGTACGATCTTATTAAATGGTAAATCTTTACAAGCATTATTTGATTCAAGTGATAGCCATTCTTTAATTGCTTGTGATTGTGTGAAAAGGCTAGGGATGAACACCCATAGATTACCATATGATTTGATTGTAAATACACCGCTTGGTGTTAAGTCTGTAGTATCTGATGCATGCTTGAATTGTTATTGAGTGTAAACGGACATGAGTCCACATTAGATTTAATTTGTTTACCATTGGTTGATATCAACGTCATACTGGGATTAAATTGGTTGACGGCCAACAATGCTTTGACCGACTGCGGTAACAAGCAAATCCTATACTCACAGTTAACAGCAAATACTTCAGCAAACAGTTTGAATCTTCTGACTACCCAAGAAGCAAAGAAATTTCTGGATCAAGGTTGCCTAGGGTACATAGTACTCTTCTCAGTACAGGCAGAGACTGAACCATTGTTGTCGGATATACCGTTAGTGATGAGGACATAGGAGGCGGCGTGACCAAGGCAACAAACTTGGAGGACATACAAGGTCTTGGAGGCCCAATGACAAGAGCAAAAACTAAAAAGGCTAAAGAGGCCCTAAATTTCTTGGTGACCACTTTACTCGAGACAAGCCCAAGTCTAAAGGAAGAAGAGACCGAAATGATACACTTAATTCAGGTTGAAGACCTTGAAGAATAAGTCTCAGTGGATATGCATGAAGGCTTCATTTTACTTGGCCCAAATTCTGCACTTAGTTTTATCTTTCTTACATTTAGTTAAACTTTTGTAATAAGACCCATTGGGCTGGCTTATTGGGCTGTGTTATTTTCCTTTGTGTGTAAGCATAATTAGGTTAAACTTAATATGGATGTTGTCCACTATACAAGGGAACACCATAGTTGTTGGGACGGCAGATTTGAATTCAGAGTTAACCTTTTTGGTGAGAGACAAGCTTGTCTAGGGTTCTTTTGAGAATCTCTGAACTTATCAAGGGCATCAATCCTTGTGGCGTTCTTGGGCTTATCAATTTTTTGGAATTGTGGCGCCTACCAGTTTTCGTTCGAAATTTCTTGGTTTCGAATCTCTATATTCCCTTATTCTTTTTCAGTGTTTCTTGAGTCAAAATCGTGTTTCAGAAAGCCATCTTTCACCTTGTTTTGGAAGCGCTTCAATCCAAGGCCTGTACCGTTAGATACGTTCTGTTCTTTCAGGACGCACTGGAGGCTGAATTTCTGGTGCGAAATTCCTTTCCTAGTTGATCCAATCATCCTTTTCTTCCGGGGATCATATCATCTGGTATCAGAGCGAAGGTTCTAGGATTGGAATTGGGTTATCTTTTCTCAATTGTTTACATCCAATCTGATCACACATTTGGTAACCCTAGTCCCTAAAGTTTGTGTTTTTGATTTTTGAATAGTGCAATTCTGTTTTAGCCGTTGTTGTTTGCTCCTAATTTGTTCTTTGAATCTTCTGGTTGTTGTTTCTTTCAATTTCTTGTTCAGTTCACATATTTCTGCACTTGGTTCTTAGTGTTCATCATTGTTCTTGAATTTTAATCCTTTCAATTCATGTTTCTTGAGTAGTGTGTTGTTAGTGTGTTAAGTAATAGCTCAGTTTGTGGGAAATTCTATCTAATTTAGTTCTGACTTAGTAGAATTTCAAAGTTTGATTCCAGAATCACAAATTCCTTGTGTTGAAGAATCAAGTGTTATAAAAAAAAGGAGCAAAAAGAAAAGGGCAAAAAAAAAAGAAAAAAAAAACTATACAGCACCTTGCTATTCCATTACACACTACTCTACTTGTGAATCAAGTCCAAACTGTCTTCCTTGAATAATTCCTCCAAATTGTTTTGGGTTTTCTTTGTCTTGTCTTCTTTGACATCTTTTCCAATTTGTATTGTGAGTCACCACCAATTATTGAGCTTGGGATTGTACTCTTGAGTGTTCTTGGAGATTCTGTTAAGAACTTAAAGAGAGCTACTGAGCGGTAAAATGCAAGAGAGCACACTTCACAAAAGCCTTATAGAGAGCAACAAACACGAGTGATACATTTTTAAGAGTGTAAACACGTGAGCGAGTGGTGAGGTCCTATTACTTTTGTTCTTTTCCTTGAATTATGGCAGGTACAGGTGGTGAAGGTGTTCCTCCTCCTATAGGAGATAACATATTGCTAATTGAAGCCATTACAACTCAAATGTAAAGGATGATGAGGGAACACACAGAGGAGTTATATGAGAGAATGAAGAGAATAGAAAATCAGGGGAATCATGATGAAGATAGACAGAGAGGGAGGGATGAAAGAAGGAGAAGAAGAGATAATGAGAATGATGCTAGAGATGATAGAATTAAGGGAGTGAAGCTTAATATACCATCTTTTAAAGGAAAAAGTGATCCGGAGGCCTATTTAGAGTGGGAAATGAAGATTGAGCACTTATTTGCATGTCACAATTATACTGAAGAGAAGCAAATGAAGGTGGCAACCATGGAGTTTAGTGATTATGCTCTCATTTGGTGGGACCAATTGCAAAAGGAGAGGGTGAGATATGAAGAACCATTGGTGGATAGTTGGGTGGAGATGAAAAGGCTAATGAGAAGAAGATTTGTTCCTTCCCATTATCATAGAGACCTTCACAATAAACTTCAAACACTCACACAAGGTAACAAGAGTGTAGATGAGTATTATAAAGAGATGGAGGTGTCCTTAATTAGAGCAAATATTAGTGAAGAACGGGAGGCTACTATGGCACGTTTCTTGCATGGGCTGAATATTGATATAAGGGATGTTGTGGAGTTGCAAAATTATGTGGAGTTAGAGGATTTAGTGCAACAAGCTAGTAAGGTAGAACAACAACTCAAGAGAAAGGGTGTCATGAGGAAAAACTCTTCAAATTTTAATCCTTCAAGCTGGAAGGATAGAAATAAGGAGGAGGTTCTTCATCAAGCAATCCCACTCGCTACACCTCAAAGGACTCAAACTAAATCCAATGAGATCCCTAAAAAGATAAGGAGTAGTGAAATAAAATGCTTCAATTGTTTGGGGAGAGGTCACATAGCTTCAAAATGTCCTACTAAGAAGACTATGTTACTTAAAGAGGATGGAGAGCTTACTAGTGAGTCTTCTTCAGATTCTGCCTCATATGATGATGAAGATGAGTATATTGAAGATATAATTCCAGAAGGAGATTTGTTTATGGTAAGAAGGATGTTGGGTAGCCAAGCAAAAGACATGGATGATAGTCAAAGAGAGAACATCTTTCATTCTAGATGCCTTATCCAAGGAAAGGTATGTTCTTTAATTATTGATGGAGGGAGTTGTACCAATGTTGCAAGTGCTAGAATGGTGTCTAAATTGGGCATGGAAACCAAACCTCACCTGCTGCCATACAAGCTTCAAAGGCTTAGTGAGGATGGTGAAGTGACCGTAAGCAAACAAGTGGAGGTGAACTTCTTCGTAGGAAAGTATGATGATACAATTTTATGTGATGTAGTACCAACGGAGGCTTGTCATTTGCTTCTTGGGAGACCTTGGCAATATGATAAGAAAGTTATGCATGATGGTCACACCAACAAGTTCTCTTTTGTACATAAAGAACACAAGACTACTCTTGCACCTTTGACACCAAGAGAAATTAGGGAGGATAATTTAAAAATGAGAGAAAAAAGAAAGCAAGAGAGAAAAGAGAGTGGAAGAGAGCAAGAAGAAAAAAGAGAAAAAGAGAGAAAAGCACCAAACTTGTTTATAAAAGAAAAAGAGGTGAAAAAGGCAATCCATTTGAAAAAGCCAATGCTCTTACTTTTGAGTAAAGAGAATAATTTTACAGATGCAAGTCCTACTAACTCTCTTCCAAATGAGGTTTCTAATTTGTTGCAGGAATTTAAAGATGTTTTTCCTAAAGAGGTACCTCATGGACTACCACCTCTAAGAGGCATAGAACATCAAATTGATCTCATTCCAGAGCTACTCATTATTCTCCTTTTGAAATTGTTTATGGCTTAAACCCTCTCACTCCTCTTGATTTGCTGCCTTTGCCTAACAACTCGTTTTTCAGCATAAAGATGGTAAGAATAAGGCTGAATATGTGCGGAAACTACATGAGAAGGTGAAGGCAAACATTGAAAAAAGGTAGAGAGTTACGTCACGTAAGCGAACAAAGGAAGGAAAAAGGTAGTGTTTGACCCAGGTGATTGGGTTTGGGTTCATTTGAGAAAAGAGAGGTTTCCTGCCCAAAGGAAATCTAAGCTTCAACAAAGGGGAGATGGTCCTTTCCAAGTGCTAACCAAGATTAATGATAATGCCTATAAAATATATCTCCCTGGTGAGTATGGTGTAAGCTCTACTTTTAATGTGGTTGATTTGTCCCTTTTTGATGCAGGAGAAGGGGATTATAATTTGAGGACAAATTCTTCTGAAGAAGGAGGGAATGATGAGGACATAGGAGGCGGTGTGACCAAGGCAACAAACTTGGAGGACATACAAGGTCTTGGAGGCCCAATGACAAGAGCAAAAGCTAAAAAGGCTAAAGAGGCCCTAAATCTCTTGGTGACCACTTTACTTAAGACAAGCCCAAGTCTAAAGGAAGAAGAGACCGAAATGATACACTTAATTTAGGTTGAAGACCTTGAAGAATAAGCCTCAATGGATATGCATGAAGGCTTCATTTTACTTGGCCCAAATTCTGTACTTAGTTTTATCTTTCTTACATTTAGTTAAACTTTTGTAATAAGGCCCATTGGGCTGGCTTATTGGGCTGTGTTATTTTCCTTTGTGTGTAAGCATAATTAGGTTAAACTTAATATGGATGTTGTCCACTGTATAAGGGAACACCATAGTTGTTAGGACGGCAGATTTGAATTCAGAGTTAACCTTTTTGGTGAGAGACAAGCTTCTCTAGGGTTATTTTGAGAATCTCTAAACTTATCAAGGGCATCAATCCTTGTGGCGTTCTTGGGCTTATCAATTCTTTGGAATTGTGGCACCTACCTATAATCCGAAAACTTCAGTTTTCATTCGAAATTTCTTGGTTTTGTATCTCCAGATTCCCTTATCCTTTTTCGGTGTTTCTCAAGTCAAAATCGTGTTTCAGAAAGCCATCTTTCACCTCGTTTTGGAAGCGCTTCAATCCAAGGCCTGTTGCGTTAGATACGTTCTGTTCATTCAGGATGCGCTGGAGGCTGAATTTTTGGTGCGAAATTCCTTTCCTAATTGATCCAATCATCCTTTTCTTCCGGGGATCATATCAATTAGTGAATGAGTTCCCCGAAGTATTCCCAGAAGATATCAGTGGATTGCTACCGGTAAGGGAAGTTGAGTTTACTATTGAGCTGATGCCTGGCACGGGACCCATATCTAAAGCACCCTACAGAATGGCACCTAGTGAAATGGCAGAATTAAAGAAGCAAATCGAAGAGTTACTGGAGAAGAAGGATGGGAGTCTTCAACTTTGCATTGATTATAGGGAGTTGAATAAGGTGACAATCAAAAACAAATATCCGCTCCCTAGAATTGATGATCTGTTAGATCAATTATCTGGTTCTTGTGTTTTCTCAAAGATTGATCTGCGCTTAGGATATCATCAGTTGCGTGTTAAGAGCTGAGGATGTTCCGAAGATAGCCTTCAGAACCAGATAGGGCACTATGAGTTTATGGTGATGCCCTTTGGCTTGACTAATGCACCTATAGTGTTCATGGACTACATGAATCGAATCTTTCGTGAGTATATGGATCGCTTTGTAGTAGTCTTCATTGATGATATCTTGATATACTCCAAGAATAAGGAGGAACATGAGCACCATCTGCGACAAGTACTTAATGTACTGAAAGGGAAGCAACTCTACGTCAAGTTGAGCAAGTGTGATTTTTGGCTTTCAAAAGTTAAATTTCTGGGCCATGTGATATCACAACATGGGGTAGCTGTTGATCCTAGTTAAGTGGAAGCAGTACTAGACTGGAAGAGACCAGAGATGGTAACAAAAATACCGAGTTTCTTGGGTCTGGCGGGATATTACCGCAGATTCATAAAGGATTTCTTCAGACTTGCCTTGCCATTGACAAAGCTGACGCGAAAGAACCAATCATTTGTTTGGGATGAGCGTTGTGAGGGTAGTTTCAGAGAACTGAGGGAGAGATTGACTACAGCACCAGTGTTGATTATCCCAGATCCGGGTGAGACATATGTTGTCTATAGCGATGCTAGTAAGCATGGATGTGGATGTGTCCTGATGCAACAGGGCAGAGTGGTGGCTTATGCCTCTCGACAGTTGAAATCTCACGAGTCAAACTATCCAACTCATGATTTGGAGCTCGCGGCTGTTGTTTTTGCATTGAAAATATGGCGGCATTATTTGTATGGTACTACCATGGAATTGTACTGTGACCACAAGAGTCTCAAATACCTCTTTGACCAGAGAGAGATGAATATGAGACAGCGTAGATGGATGGAGTTGCTGGAAAGATTATGACCTGAAAATTAAATATCACCCAGGAAAAGCCAATGTTGTCGCAGATGCTTTGAGCAGAAAAGTAGTGCAGGCGGCATTCATGATGATCCACAAGCAGAAATTGCTGGAAGATTTTAGAGATCTGAATCTATCTAACCAAATTGCTCTAGCACTGAAAGAGCCCCATGAGGCTTATCTTGCAAGCCTTCTTGTTAGTCGAGGAGAGTATGATCTGAGGGATGAAATTGAAGAAGCTCACATGCGAGATGAACAAGCAAATGCTATACGAGAGTTAATCTCTCGGAATGAGACTCAAGATTACGATCTATCACCCAGCGAATTGGTGAGGTATAAGAAGAGAATTTCTATACTGCCAAGCGATGAGTTGAGGGAGAAAATACTGGATGAAGCTCACAAGAGTAAATACACCTTATATCCAGGCATGGTTAAAATGTACCAAAATACGAAATCTGAGGTCTGGTGGCCAGGGTTGAAGAAAGATGTAACTCGGTTTGTGGCTAAATGCTTAACTTGTCAGAGGGTGAAACTTGAACATCAACGGTCGCTAGGACCACTACAGAGAATTGAAATTCCAAAATGGAAGTGGGAGGATGTTACCATGGACCTAGTGGTGGGATTGCCCAAGATTAGGCATTTTGATGCAATTTGGGTAATTGTCGATCGTTTTACTAAGACGACACATTTTATTCCCATTAGTGCTAGTTATTCTCCTGAGAGATTGGCTGAGGTCTACATCAAGGAGATAGTGAGACTCCATGGTCTACCGAAAAGTATTATTTCTGAAAGAGATCCTCGATTCACATTCCGATTCTGGCAAGCTTTACGTGAAGCTTTGGGGTCGAAATTAAAATTTAGCATAGCTTATCACCCCCGGCACTGAACGGACCATACGGTCAATCAATATCTCCATTAGAACGGACCATTATATGGTAGGAAATGTCTCGTTCTCAATGTGTTTTGATGCTAGAAGACATGTTGAGAGCGTGTGTCTTGGACTTCAAAGGAATTGGGATCAATATCTCCATTTTTTCAAATTGTGACTTACTCGAGTTTGCATATAATAACTCCGAGTTGCTTATCATTCGAAAGCTTTGTTTAGATGGCTCCGTTTGAAGCATTATATGGTAGGAAATGTCAATCACCCATTTGTTGGATAGAGTTGTCCGAGAAATGGCTAATTGGGCCAGATATAGTTGACAAAACCTCCACCTAAACGGTTGGATTCATCATACAACGGTATCAAGCTAATCAAGAAGAGGCTCTATATTGTATCAATCGATACTTGCATTTTATCTCGCAAAGAGAGTTCTATCGTAAATCATTTATTGATTGAGATAACCATAAGTCGGGGGACTTAGTGGTTGGGTGTATTGATTGCAACTTGTAAGGGGAGTGAGTTCTAGAGAAAAGCTATGCATAGTGGATTGAAAATCCCAAGATAAAAGAAGAAGACCTTCTCTTCCTCTTCTATCATAATCTGCTTTACTTGCTTTGTTTTGAAAAGTTTCTAAAATACCCAATTCACCCCCCCTCTTGGGTTTGTGAGAAATGGCTAATTGGGCTATAGTTGACAAAACCTCCGGAGACCATGTTTTTCTGAAAATATCTCCAGTTACAGGAGTTGGTAGAACATTAAAGAGGAAAAATTTAAGTCCTCGATATGTTAATCCATTTGAAATATTGGCGAAATGTGGACCAGTAGCCTACCAGCTAGCCTTACCCCCAAACATGGGTAAACTCATGATGTATTCCATGTTTCTCAGCTAAAGAAGTATCAACCGGACCCTAAGCATGTCATAAAGTATGAGGATGTGGAACTCCGACATGATAACACTTTCATGGTTGAGCCGGTACGAATCATTGACCATAAGGAAAAGCAGCTCCGGTGCAAGAGTATCTATTTTGGAAAGGTTTATCTCCTGAAGAAGCAACATGGGAAACAGTGGAAAGCATGAAGGAAAAGTACCCGGAATTTATGGCTCAGAGTTTGCAAAACGTATAGCAAATTTTGGGGACGAAATTTAAATTAACGGGGGGAGAAATGTAACATCCCAAATTTTGGGATTTTAAAGTTTGAATAATATATGGAGATGAATTATAAATTTTTGGATTAGAATAATTATGAGAATAATTATTTGGGAAGTTTAGAATTAATTTCTTGGTAATAATTAGAAAATAAAATCAGGGAAATAAATTGCAAGAGAAAGCTTTGAGATAAAACCCAATTAGAACCTAAGCCTAAATCCTTTAATCTCATTTGGCCCTAAGTGTATCAGATAACAGCAAATAAAAGCCCAAGAGATACCCCAGTCCATTAAATCAAACAAACCTATTTGACTGCACCAAAACGCAATAGCAAAGGCAAAAATTATTAAATCTACTTCTTCCCTTTTTCTTTACTTGCACACTTCGGTCTAATCACGTAGGAGGCGCTGATTTCAGTCAGTAAATAAGCCATCATGATTATTTCACTCTTGGTTCACGTAAAATTGGAGACGCCATATTTTTCCAGCGGATCATATTCTTACGGCAACAGACCCCCCCATGCCTCTTCATTATTGTTTTTTTTTCATTTACACAAGACCCTTGGGTCCTTATATACATAGTTCATTGGTTCTCATTTAGATCCAGCACCTTTCACCAAAAGAAAGAAAAACAGAACGAGAGAGAAAGAGAGAGTTCGACAGAAGGTGAGCAAGGAGAGGAAGATAGGTTCAAGCATTGGTAGCTCTGTTCCTGCTCTAGAAAAATAGGGGTTGTTGTGGCGTTGAGAAGCAGCGATAGCAATGGAGTTTGAACTTTGCAAGAGGTAATCCTTCAACCTTGCTTTCATGGTTTAGTTGCTGCTTATAGGACTCTGTTTTTAGGAGTTTAAACAGAGGGAGTTTTAGCATATTGGAACCCAAGCCTAATGTCTATGTGAAGCTAGGAATTTGGTCATACATATATATATAATGAAATAGATTAGCCATTACTGAGGTTTTACATGAAATTTATACAGTAGATAGTAGACTCAATGAGATTTAGAACGAGCAAAAGAACAGCCAAAACTAACGAATAGATTGGGAGTTATGATTTTTCAAAGATTCTCACCACCTCAGCCACACTACCTCAGACCTAATCATCTCAGCATCACTTCCTCGGACCTAACCACCTCAGCCACACTACCTCGATCACCACCTTCCTCGGACCTCACCAACCACATTACCTCGACCACCACCTTAGCCTACCTCGGACCTCACCACCTCAACACTACCTCGGACCTAACCACCTCGAACACTACCTCGGACCTCACCACCTCACACTACCTCGGACCTAACCACCTCAAATGCCCACACTAGCTCACCACCTCGCACCTACCTCGGACCTAACCACCTCACCACCACGCTCACCTCGGACCTAACCACCTCACACTACCTCGGACCTCACCACCTCGGAACACTACCTCGGACCTAACCACCTCGGACCCAACCACCTCAACAACACTACCTCGGACCTAACCACCTCCCACACTACCTCGGACCTCACCACCTCAGCAACACTACCTCGGACCTAACCACCTCAGCCACACTACCTCGGACCTCACCACCTCAGCAACACTACCTCGGACCTAACCACCTCAGCCACACTACCTCGGACCTCACCACCTCAGCAACACAACCTCAGACCTAACCACCTCGAGCCACACTACTACCCACCTCGGACCAAAACCTCGGACCCACCTCCCACACTACACCTCACCACCTCAAGAACACTACCTCGCACCTAACCACCTCGCAACACTACCTCAGCACCTCAGCAACACTACCCCGGACCACACCACCCCATCCCAACATCCCTATCCCAGAACTCTTCAACCCCCAACCCAGAACCCCTTCAACCCATAGAAATAATTACAAAGAAAATAATAATAATAATAATAATAATAATAATAATAATAATAATAATAATAATAAATATTATTATTTGTAGGAAATAAATAATAAAATAAATAAATAAATATTAAATATTATTATTATTTATTAAAGATGATACTATTATTTTAGGGGTTAATAACCACTTTTAATCCTCTAAAATAATTCGCGTAGTTAGTTACTTTGCGACGCAAGTGATGACTAATGACAATGATAAACGTTTCTAGGCATACTTTGACACCTCTTCCGATCCCAAAGATTTTTGGACAAAGTTAAGGATTCAAGTTTGAGGTGGGTAACTGTTATCTTATTAGCTTGTATGTATGTATTCATGTATGACTGATCATGTTGCTAGATAATTTGCATGTGTGTATCCTAGCTATGGATTGAGGCTGCGTGTCTCATAGGGCTGCGTGTCCTAAAGGGCTGCAGTCCTTGGCCGTTAACTGCGGTTACGATGCGACTTATTTATTGTGAATTACTCTATGCTGATACATGTGTTATACTGTCTTTTATATTTCATATTTGCATATAAGATTAACTCTTACCCCTAGGGTTCATTCATTTGAACTCCAGACCGCATGAAAGAAATAGGTAGTGGATCGGGTTCAAGAGGAAAGACGTAGCTGTAATGGATACAACAGAAGGGATATTTTGTTATAATTAGGTAGTTGGACTGTAATTGATGTTTATCACTTGTTTATTTTGGATTATTGTATTAATATCTTATTATGGGATAGATTCGAATCACAAAAAATTTATCCTCATGTTTTCAAACCAGGTTATTTTAAGAAAGTTTTTATTCCGCAATTAAGTCGTCCAAATCATTTCGATGCCTGTGCGCAAACTTTGATAAATATAGATGTATTTAGGACGAGCGTCACACATATAACCTAATTAATAATTTGTTAAGTTTAGTAACTCAAATTAGAATTTGGGTATTTCAATTGTCTTTATATATGATTCTCCATTGTTTCTACCACCCCTTTCCTTCTTTTTTATTTTTTTTATTTTCATTTATAATTTACAATTTTTTTTTGTTTTTATATTCTTTTCCTCCCTTTGTTTATTTTTTTTAAAAAAATTATTTTATTACATTCTCCCTTACTCATAAAATACATATTTTGGTCTTAGTAGCATTTAGATCGATTTACCTAATATGTAAGTAAGTAGATAATTTACATATCTTTATTTATCTCCACTTAACCACGTTATTTTATTTTCCATCAAATTATGGCTTAATCATCCGTCCTCAAAACTGATCCTCATTTAATATAAATTTTCCTTACTCAAATAATTACAAAGTAAATTCTAATCACCTTAAATATAATCTTGTTATACTCAGAAACAAATAAACTTAATATACTCTAAACCTCTATTTAGATAATAAATCCCATCCTATTGTTGCGTAAATCTTAAAAATAAAATTTGGGATGTTAGAATATATACCTTTGGAGCTAGCCATTGGAAGCCGTATCTGAAGCGACCATCCCCCTAAGGTTGCATGCAGTCGAGACCATTTTGCAAGTGGTAGTTGTACACCGCCATGAGAAGATACGATAAAAAATTATATATATAGAAACATATGTAAGCTGAACTAAATTATAAGAGATGATAAATGAATAACTTATTGGTTGAATGTTTCCTACATGTATGGTCTCTTTTCTAGAACCTCACTTACGAGTCATAGTAACAAATCTTTTTATGCAATAGATTTACCACTATGAGCATCCAATGTTCTCTAAGTACAATAATAGATCACACCATTAGGAAAATTATAAAATAAATATAAACTAATTTTAGAAAAGTTAATGATGTAACCACCCTTGAATGCAAGGCACTAAGAAGTAAGTACACTTTTGTTTGGTGCCCTCTTAATGAATTCATCTCCCAAAAATCTTGGTTGAGATTGCTTCACATCTTCCTTCATGCCCAAGAAATACTTGCTAAAGAAGTTGATAGAGCTTGTACTTGCCATCTCCTTATTCAGGGACCTCAGAAACAAACTCTTGGCTTATAGATTCCTATTGATTCTATTGGTTGAAGACTTCTTTCTCAAATTATATTGGATCATTGTAAACGTGTTCAAATTTGAAGCGAAGAACTTGTCAAAGAACTCCTTGAGGGACTTCCAAGCAAATTAACCAATGAGCTAATTTTGCAAGAATGACTTCTGTCTAGGTTGATCGTTGGGGGTGGGTGCTTTTTCTTCTTGGACTAGGTGGATAGCTTCTTTTAAGTGGTGGACTTCTTGTGTCACGTCCGTCCTAAATGCACCTTTATTTATCAGAGTTGTAGCGTACATGCATTGAAATAATTTGGACAACTTAATTACGGAATAAAACTTTCATAAAATAACTTAGTTTGAAAATATGAGGATAAGTTTTTTGTGATTTGAATCGATCCCTTAGGGGTATCTTAATACAATAATCCAAAAGTAGACAAATGATAAATGATACAATACAGTCTATCTAATCCTATTTTCCAAAAAAACCCAATTTGCTGTAACCCTTACAGCTGCATCTTCCCTCTTGATCCCGATCTACTACCTGTTTCTTTCATGTGGTCTGGAGTTCAAATGAATGAACCCAATGGGTAACAGTTAATCTTATATGCAAATATGAAATGTAAATTACAGTATAACACATGTATAAGCATAGACTAATTCACAAGAAATCAAGTCGCACCGTAATCGCAGTTATCGCCAAGGACCACAGCCCTTAAGGACACACAACCCTATTTTAGGATACGCAGTCCTATGAGACACGCAGCCTCAATTCATAGCTAGGATACACACATGTAAAATTATCTAACAACCATGATCAGTCATACATGAATACATACATACAAGCTAACAAGATAATAGTTACCCACCTTAAGCTTGGATCCTTAATTTGTCTGAAGGTGCTGGGATCAGTAGAGGTGTCAAGGTATGCCTATAAACGTTTATCATTGTCATTAGTTACTTCTTGCCTCACAAAGCAATGAACCACGCGAATAATTTTTAGAGGAACTAAAGTGGATTAACCCCTAAAAATTCCCATGATAATATACCCTTCTTAATAAATAATAATAATATTTATTATTATTTATTTATCTATTTTATTAAGAGTGTCCTTTAAAAAATGTTAAGAAGGTTTGTCATTGTCTCTTTAGAGTCTTTATAATCCCTTAATAGACAAGTTATCCAAAAGAAAAACCTTTACTTTGAAGGTTATGCATAATTAACAACTTAAGTAACTATTTTAAGACTTATCAAGAATTCAGCCTTTAATTTTTTAGAAAATTTAGAAAATTCATAACTGGACCGATACAACTCCAAATGGAGTGATTCCAATTTCTACTTAAACCTTGATAAGTCTATTTTCATAAATTAAAGTCACCAAGTTGTTTTATGGCTGAGAAAATTTTCAACTTTCGAAAAAACAAAAAAATGTCCAGAATTTTTCAGATTTCTTGACCAATCTTTGAAAAATCATAACTCCTTCAATACTTATCGGAATTCAAAAATTACCTATCAAATTAAACCTCTATGTGTCTACTATTTATCTAGAAAATTTCATGTAGAAACTCAAAGGTTTCCTGGGTTCGAAATGCAACGTCATTTTGCTGCTCCAGAACTATACCGAAACTTTTACAGATTTTTAGCTCAACTTCGAAAAATCATATCTCAAGCTATAAACCTCCATTTAAGGTGATGCAAAGCTTGTTTTAAAGATTATTATGTGTACTAAATGTCTAAAAAAATTTAGAGTCAAAGGAGTTCATTTGCCCTGGTTTTTATTTATCCAAAGTATACTATTGCAGCTGAAAATTCAGTTTCCAAAAATAACATCAGCATGCATGTGTATAATCATATGCTCACGTGCATACGTATCAGCGAAATCTTCTCATCTATACATACTTTAGATGTGGTCAAATGATTCCAACACATGCTCTCTGAAATTCCTAATAGAATGACCAAATATAAACAACCACCAAATGCACCCACGGTTATTCATGGTTTCAGCGTTAAACAACTAGGCAACACTTATGAAATACTCTTGCAACCATTTGTACTTCCTCTTATCCTTCCATTAGGAAAAATAAATGTTATACTCAGCGAGGCAAAGGCTATGGTTCAATTATTATTAAAGACTGAACCACAAACCCATATAGCAGAAACTAACGTGCAGCATTTATAGAAACTACTAGGAAAAGGTTCCAAAATGCTCACCCTTTGTTTTTGCAAATGTCTAGCCGAAGGAAATATGGAGAATGAGGGCTGGTTGGTTGGTTTTCTTCAGCTTCTCATTAGTCTTCTTCTTCCTTCGACTCTCCCTCTCGATCATAGCTCCTTTCTCGGCCTCTCTCCCTTTTTCTTCATCTCTTCCATTCTTTCTCTTTCTTTCATTGCTCATTCTCGTTATTAGTCTCAACTTTGCAGGGAAAACTAGCTGGTTATAATGGGAAGGAGAGTGGTGTTAGGCTTGAGACGCATGGTAGCTGAGTTGTGGAGCTCAAGAGGTATGGTCCGAGGAGAAGTAATGCACATACATGTTTCTGATAGAAGAAGCAAAGACTTGCTAGTTTGTGTGTGCAGTTGAGCCGAAAGCATGATTTAGGAGTATGGTGTTGGTGATATGATGATGATGATGATGATGATGCGTGAAGCATGGGTTGAGATAATCTCACTGACAGATCATCCTCTGCAGTTTTGTGTTAGCATTTTTTGTTATTTATTTATTTATTATTTAATGCTTTTTCATGTTGGGTCTCAGTGAGGTTAAGGCTGATAGGAATTATTGAACAAATGAGAGAGTATGGGCTTGAGATCATCTAATGGGTTGAGATAATATGGGCCAAGGTGTTTGCTGTCATTCCTTTTCTTATCAGCATGCTCCTGTACGTGTTAGGGAATGAAATTGTTTGGTATTATCAATGGGCTTATGGGTTACATGGTTAAACAAACTGTTGGACTACGAGAGCATGTTTAATCTGCTGGACTATATATAAGCTTTTGGGCTATAACTATTGAACCCAATGAATTGCTTATTTAATTGAAATCTTGAATAAATATTATATACATGCTAGAAATAAATTCTTAATTTCATGTAAGGATTTTCTTTCTCAATTAAATCTCTTTTGGCCTTAAAATATTATCTCTAAAATATTTATGCCAAAAATTATTCCCTAGTTATTTGTCCTTAATTTATGGGAAAATATGTCTTAAATTCCAAATATTAATTTTAAATTTTTCCAGGCTAAATTTCCCATAATTAATTCCACCATAATATTTCCATATCCACGAAATAATTTTTCATAATCTTCCCAAATTTTCAAGGTCCAACATAATTTTTTTTCTCATAATAAGCTTAAGACTTTTAGACTCTACTGGCTAGAAACCTTCTTATCTCATCTTTATTTCCAGCCTTCTGGTCCAAAAATTTGGGATGTTACATCTTGGGCATCTTGCATACTTCAACTAGATGGTGATGTCATGCACAAAGCTCCTCATAGCCCCTCCCACTATTTTCTATGTCTTTGGTGGCTGTATGGAGCTGATAGTTGGGTTCCACAAGGGTATTTGTAACATCTCAGGTGCTCGCTTGTGGATATTGTCCGCTTTGACACACACAAGGCCTCACGGTTTTATTTTTGGCTGGGTCTAGCCCATCAAAACGCGTCCACAAGGGAAAGGTCTCCACATCCTTATAAGGCATGCTTCGTTCACCTTTCCAGTCGATGTGGGACTTCACACTTTGATTATTATTAACATGTGAATTTTATTTCAGTTTCGAGGACGAAACTGAAATAAAATTCACATGTTAATAATAATCATATAACAACTATTAATAATAATATGGGGTATTACAGTATTAATTTGTACATTCACATGTTCAGAAGGTAAAGGATAATTATGAATGATGTTATCCTTCGGATGGTTGAACATGCGGCCGATTGCAACTATATGGTGTCCAGGGCTACCAACAAAACATTCAACGTCTACCCATCCTTGAGGTAAATCATGAGTTAGGAATGTGTAGCCGTCAGCACTTAGGCTGCATTTCCCCCTTGTTGCTTTCCAATACGCTCATTCATCAGCTCTTGTTTGAGAAATATATTTCTTTTTGCATTTCACCACATTATTTCTGGAGCTTTTCATATTTTTTTGTCTCTATTATTTCTTTGAGGTTATCGGTGACCATAATATTTTATCTTAGTTAATCCAAAGCTAGCACCCCTAAAAAGACCGAGATGGCAGCCCCCAATGTCTTGGTCAATATGTCCTCATCGACAGAAATACAGTCTTGTATAGTAACTTCTTGGGACATAGCCTATACGTTGTCCATTTAATAATAATGTTAATTCAAGAAGCATGTTGGCTTATGTCTTGGTAACTTCTTTAAAAAATAATAATCAAGGATTGCAAAATAGGCTGCAATTCCAGATTGTCTCTTGAGGAGCCTTTTATTTACTTAGGAACTAAGTGCAATGATTGGCATAAAACAATTAAAAAGAGAAGAGTTTTATCTTTTTTAACTACAAACTACTTTTTGCAATTGAAAATTAAATTATTCTAAACTAATTATTTTTGGGATTTTTTCTTTCAGATACGAAATGGAATTATGATGGAATTAATGAAATGAGAGAAACAAGAAGATAAATAATGGAATGAACAACCTTCATAGCAATGGCGCAAGCAATCCTCACTTCAAATAATTATGGGAGATTAATCATGCTAGTTTCAAAAGACTCTAAAAGCCACCCCTTAGACCGTACCTAAATATCAAGCCACCTTGCATATTAAAATCTCTCTAAATTAGGTTGATTAAGCACTCTCGCAATTAATGAATTTAAAATTGTATTTACCTTTTAATTCAATAACCAACGCCGCGTATTTACCTTTTAATTCAATAACGGTTCCTCTCGAGGTTTTACTATTCCTCACATTACCAGTTGATTTTCTCATTAATCTTAATTTAACGGTGGCCACCCATATGAAAAATCAAGATTAATGATGTTAAAGCCCAATGCTAAACACAATAAGTTCATATTTAATAAATCAATGTAGGCACACAACACCATTGATCCACTAATCAATGACTAACCAGCACAAAGAAATGATAATTAAACTAATTAAACACAATGTCAAGTATCTAACAAAGGTTCAAGCTACATCCAATCCTCCAAATACATCAAATAAATTAGTCCAACGTTATAAAATTCATCCTAAGACTCAATCACAAATAAAATGTAGAAATAAAGGAATGGAAAAGCAAAAGCTCCCTATTGAAGCCCCAAGTTCATGCCATTGCCTCTTGCTATAAGGGATTGACAGAATTTCAACTACCCATATCTCTAACAGCAATCGCAGCTGCTTCATAACCCAAATAATCCATTGAACAAGAGTGCAAGAGCTTAATATGATAGAAGAATCTAGCTGGAAAATCACAGAGGAAGGCTGATGGTGAAGGGTTCGATATGAGATCTCCAACTCTTACAGCGCTCTGTCTCTCTGCTCTCAGAAACTCACAGGCGATAATGGAGTCACCGGCGACAGAATAGATGATGGAGGTGAAGCGCGGTAATGGAAGAAGGTGATGTTTGGATCTCCATCTTGATCTGGTTTGAACCAAACGTCGTAGTTGTGTCCCGCCTTGAAGATCTGCTTCTCCAGTCTTTCAAGCTCTGAAGTGTCGAGTTCTGAATCTCTCCTTTTCCAAATCATTGATGAAGCTTGATCTGGTCTCCATCTTCAAGAAGGTTGCTGGTGTTAGTGGGTGTGAGGACAGAGGAGTAGTGAATGAAGGTCAATAAGGGTGATTGTGTGGAATTGAGGTGAGAATCAATGAGAGGGAAGGTGGAGGAAGGTGATGAAGGTCGATGGTCTCTCTCCTCCGCGGCCGCTTCTCATTCGTAAAGGTCTGCAATTTCCAACTACTGAGTCCCCAAAACTGCCCAGGGGCCAAAATGAAATTTTTATAAGTTTTTGGAGGGACTAGATTGAACATTTTAAAACGTTGTGGGCCTAAACTGTAATATGTGCAATTTATGCCCAAACTTCCATTTTTAAATTTGGTCCAATTTCTTTAAGCACCTACAAGAAGAAAAGATTAATCCAACATCAAATATTCTTAGAAAATCAATTATTAGGAGTAATTGCATTTTTGTGTGTGACAATTTTGACCTTTTTATTCCTAATTTAATGTGTTTACTCTTAATCCCAATTAATCACAAAGGAGGCATATTAAACTCAATTATTATGATAAAAACCCAAAACAAAAGATGAAAATATATATATAAAAAAGTAGGGATTTGTTAATTCCTCTACGCTCAAACTTTTGCACTCCTTGGGAAAACACTAATCAATTTAAAACTAGACACAAAAGAAAACTTCAAATGCTCATTATTGGAGTCAATGAATTAATCAATAATCACTAATCATGCTAACACGAGCTTAGCATAAGGTAAGGCAAATGGAAAAAATTAATGAACACAAGACTCAAGGATTTAAGTGTTTAACCCATCTCACAAGTATGGGAATTTCACTCAATACCACCTAGACTAGATCCTACCGTATGCTTGTAGAAATTTTACTCTCTCCGCCACTAAGTAGCATTTAGACCTATGAATCAAAGGGTCTTAAAAGGGTTGTAATGATCGAATATGGTCTCATGAAATGGATTATAAAACAAGTACTACGCATTCACAAATGTGTTCAATGGCATCCATTTTTTTAAAAAACTTTAAGCTCAAATAACCATATCTCCTTTCCAATAAAAACAAATGCCTTATTCTTTATTTCTTCTTTTCGGGTCTTTTTCTACTTTTTTTTTCTCTATTTTTGTGTCTCCTTTTTTTCTTTCTTTCTACTTTTTGTTCTTCTTCTTCTTCTTTCTTGTTTTCTCTACTTATTCCTTTCTCTTTTTTTCTTTCTTTTTTTATATATAATGTATCTACATGGCATTCTTCATACATGCAATATCAATGGCAATTTGATGATGTTTGGATATCAATCAATACAAAAAATGAGATGCATACGTAGTACTTGTTAATTAAATGATGGATTTTGGAATGTGAAGGCCCCAAAGGGGGTTAAAAATGGATCAGTGTATAGGGTTTGTGTTTGGGATAAAGCTTGATGAAATGAATGCCCCTATCATGTTCATGAATCTAAATGCAAATTTGATTTTGAGAAAGAATTTAAACAAATTCTAGAGGTACACTAAAATAGGTGGAAAACACACGTTAATGAATGGAAATTAGGCTCAAAATCCTTCCAACAAAGGTTTTCTCTCATATGCACATTCACAAAGATAAACTAAATATTAACCTGATCAGAATGCATTAACTCAACTAATCCTAATGCTAATTATAAGAGCAATAACCAAGAATTCATTAAAAAATCAACCAGGGGGATATGCAATTCTCAGAAGTATTTAGACAAATTTCTAAAACAAGGAGTGGCAAAATTTCAAAAGTGTGGTTTGGACCAAGATTTTTCTGCATTGTTTTTTTTAAATAACACATTTTCGCAATGAAGCACACAAGGCCTAAATCCTAATCCCTCCCCCACACTTAAATCTTGCATTGTTCTTAATGACCTAACTACAAAGGAATGACAAAAGCTCAAAGCCTAAAGGGGTGGACAACAAAAATAAATCTACTTTTTACTACTGGATTATCCCCATCCCCCCAAAACACTTATATTTTTCATTCATCAATTAAGTACAAACAATCATAGAAACCAAGAAGAAAATAAGTGAGGAAAGACACAACCTTTGTCAAAATCTTTTAAGGCACTTTGTGATAACCCAAGAAAAATAAAATAAAATTAAAATAATATTAATGATAATTAATTATGACCATTGATATTACATATGATAATTAATTATAACAATTGATATTATTGTAATAATTAATAATGACTATTGATATTACTTGTGATAATTAAATATGACTTTTGATATTACCATAATTACTGCCTCAAATTAAAAACTTCAGCTATAAATAGGGGCTTAGTCTGACCAAACCAAATCACACTTCCAATCCTCAGCATTTCTCCATTTCTCTTCTCCTCTTCTTCTCTTTCTTCTTATTTCAAATTTTCAATTTTTATGGCTACGAATTGCGCTTCTCTTCTCTAATTGATTTTCCTCCTAGAAGCCATCAAACACGAAGACTAGGTAATCCTAATCCCTAGAAGTCTTAGGTTAATTTTATATGAATTTTGATAGGGTAATTATGATCCTAAATATATCATTGGGTTGTTATATATGAAATATATTATATGTAATCCTAATTCCTAGAGAGTCAAGGGTTGGCTTTATATGAATTTTTGTTTGATGTAATCCTGATCCCTTAGGGCATCTTAAATTAGTTTTTAGATGAAATGTGGTATATGTAATCCTAATCCCTAGGTGATCGTAGGATAATTTTATGGGAGAATTACACTCAGGTCCCAAGGAACAGAGATATTTACATTTAGGTCCCTTGAATTCATGAAATTACGAAGTCCCTAGGGACTTTTGTCCCTCGAATCCATCATGGTTTCTAATTGTCCCGCTGATTTTTGGCCTCCTAGAAGCCATCAAAATATTTTGCAACTCCCACTGAGCTCCCCTCGAATGTTGTCGACTTCCTTGGGAACTGATGTTAATTTTATAATATGAAAAAGCTGAGGCTATTTAAAGAAATTTAACTACTTACAATCTTGTCGTTATTTATGTATCGCTAAATTTCATTCGGATTCGTTGTTATATCTGCCATCATTCTCGGGTTCAATAGACATACAATTACTTATTTGCCGCTTGTCTCTCTTTAACTCATTTCCTATGACCACAAAAAACAATTAAAACTAAGTTGTGGAAATAAAAGAAATGATATGAAATGAAAGAAATTTTAATTTTACAATAAACTCTTGGATTTTTCTTGTTGGCTGGATCCCTAACAAACTTTTTAGTCGAATTTTTTGTTTTCCAACGTATCACGGACTTCCCCCGTCAATCCATTTCCTTAGTGTTATCCCAAGTTGATACAAATGCAAATATATTGGCATTGTGCTTCTTTTCTCCCGGGCGAGTTTTTGCTTCGGAGATGAGCTAATGAAATTGTGGTTGGATTCAACTTGTAATCCTAATCCGACGGAGCGGCTTTACGTGTGCGACCTCTGCCAGCTGACCTCTCTTTCGTAGGATAATTTTATCAAGGACAAATCAATGTTAGATAGGTTATTAAATAATAAACAGATTAATAAAATAAACTAAAATGTTAAACCATCTTAAGTTGGTCCTATTTCATAACTTAGATCTTACTATATGGTTTCCCAATGATCTTTTCTTTACGGTCTTGGGCGTTGTAGGGGGATTTGTTGTGAGGGTTTAAGGATTCATTTACTTTGGTCAATGGACATTTTTTTATTTGCGGGGTTGATTTTATTTTTATGTCGACCAAACCAAATCACACTTCCAATCCTCAGCATTTCTCCATTTCTCTTCTCCTCTTCTTCTCTTTCTTCTTATTTCAAATCTATGTAATTATTTGTGGAAGCAAAATTACTTTTTTGCCCAAAGGAGAAAACGCCTCTGGACCTCGAATTGAAAAAATCCAGATTTGCAACAAAAAATTCTATATTTACAACAAATTCCTATTTTAACAATAAGTTTTGAAAGCCTGGATTTTTTCAATTCTCGAGGTCCGAGAGGCCATTTGCAACAAGAAATTCTATATTTACAACAACAAATTCCTATTTTAACAACAACTTTTGAAAACCTGGATTTTTTCAATTTCGAGGTCTAAAGGCCATTTGCAACAAAAAATTCTATATTTACAACAAAGACAAATTCCTATTTTAACAACAACTTTTGAAAACCTAGATTTTTTCAATTAGAGGTCCAGAGGCCATTTGCAACAAGAAATTCTATATTTACAACAACAAATTTCTATTTTAACAACAACTTTTGAAGACCTGGATTTTTTAATTTTGAGGTCCAGAGGCTATTTCTCCTTTGGGCAAAAAAGTAATTTTGCTTCCACAAATAATTACGTAAGTCCCTAGGGACTTCGTGTAATTTCATGAATTCAAGGGACCTAAATGTAAATATCTCTCGTTCCTTGGGACCCGTGTGTAATTTTCCCTAATTTTATATTCGTTAAATGTAATCTTAATTCTTAAGGAATTTTAAGATGTCTTCATATATTATATGTAACCTTAGGGTATTCTTATTAAATTATTTTAACTTCTCGAAAATGGATTATTTATAAATTAAATATACTATTTGAGAAATTTATTGGGTTTTAACCCTAGAAAATAATAGGATTAATTATATAATTATATATGAGTATTATTGGAAAATTATTCCTAGAAAATAATCCTATTAATTATTTTAAAAATAATCTTAATATTTTGATGGTGTTAGATAACAGATTATAGTGTAAATTTTACTTTTGATAAAATTATGGAAAATTGATTATGTGCCATATGTGTGCGATATGAGTCTTATTGAATAATTGTGAAAATTATGATCTTGATACCCTATAACTTATAATGATTGAAATGATAGTTGAATTTGAACTTTACTCATATAGATATTTGAATTATAAGAATGAATATGAGTTGGATCTTATATCGAATATTTGAATTATTATACTTTTGAATAGTTTGGAAAATTATGATGCCTTGAGCAACTGATATATTCAGTGAAGGAATTTTTAAATAAGATAATTGTGACAAGATTGAATTTTCCTGATTGTGTGTGATTACAATGAATTAATGGTGGAAGGATAGCTTTGGGATGGTACCTCCTAAAGTGATGAACACAACCTTTGGGTTTATGCCTCGATATTTATATGATGTGATTCTCAAAGTGATGTGTGGTAGGGCTTCCCAGGATACTAGTAGCAACTTTGGGAAGAGATGTGCACACTAGGAAGAGATGTTTTAGTGATAGCCAATTTGTTGATTTGTGACTGGCAGGGTTTACTGGGTCACAAGGTAGACTAGCAGGGTTTCTCGGGTCTACCATAGTTCTTTTCCCCACTAAATACACCAAATGAATTTAATAAAGATAATGAATAATATTTAATTCGATGTAAATATATATATATATGATGAATATTGAAATTGATATTTAATTTAATTACTATGTGATTATATACTTGATTTGACTATTATATTTGAGCTATATAAATTGTGTTTTGATTAGGATTACCAGCTTTCACTACTACAAAAATACGTTTTTGCATCCTTTCCCCCCTTTTAATGTCCTTTTTTGTGGAGACGCTTATTTGGGAGGCGTAGAAAGTTGAGAGTTACGACGTCCTAAATTTTTTAGGATGTCATAAGTCTGGCTTACGACGTCCGAAATTATTTCAGACGCCATATTTTCATTTTTTTTTTTTTTTTAAAAAAAACAAACCAAGTTTGGAGGCATCGCCGTAGAAATTTCCAACGAAAACCATAGAAATCACAAAGCTAGAAATGAAATTAGAAAGGGAAAACCAAAAAAATGAAATCAACCAATAATCATAAAAACCAGATCTAGATCTAGACGTCTTTAATCGAAAACTCGAAATGAAATCAAAAAACCAAATCTAAAAAAACTCGATTCACAGAGAAATCGAGAATCAGAAAATAGATCCATAGAAGAATCAGATCTACAGAGCAATCAGAGAATTAGAAAAATCAGATCTACAGAAGGTTGAAAAATCAGACCAAGCTTTACAAGACGAGAAGGTTGAATCAAATCTACAAAAAATCAGAAAAATCGAAAATACCCTATGAATCGCCACAAGATCAAGCTCTCTCTCTCTCTCTCTCTCTCTCTCTCTCTCTCTCTCTCTCTCTCTCTTTTTCTAGTTCAATCCCTCCATCGAAGCTCTCTTCTCCTGCCGTAGAAAAATTCAGAATCGCCTCCCATCCGCCGTCGTCATCCACCCAAGCCATCGCATTCACCTTCATCATTCGCTGTCGCCATCGTCTTTGCCTTCACCGTCCGTGTGGCCATCATCGTCAACGTCACCTTCATCGTGACAAAGCCAACCAAAGAGACAGCTGAGAGCACCGAGATGAATATGCGAGGAAGACACTACGATGAAAGGAAGTCATGGAAATTTTAAAAGAGAGTGATTTTGTCTCTGAAAAGCGCGAGGAAAAAAAACAGAGTTACGGATGGGAAATTTGAAATATCTTTGGAGTCCTAAAGCTAATTTAGGACACCAAAAATATTGGTTTTGAAATATCTTTGGTGCTAGGGTTCACTTTTGACATCCTGAATTTTGATTAGGATGCTAAAAGTGACTGCTTTTGGCGTCTAACAATTTTTTAGGACACCAAAAGCGCTGCAGTGTTCACTTTTGACGTCCTAAATTTTAATTAGGACACCAAAAGTGATTGCTTTTTGGCGTCTAAAATTTTTTTAGGACACCAAAGGTGCGCAGTGTCCACTTTTGACGTCCTTTTCTAAAATTAGAACGCCAAAAGTCTCCACATAATTACAAAAATGCTACCGCCTTCACATTTTACTTCCTTTCTAAAAAACGGGCGTCCTTGAGGGAAGTAGTATCCATTTTGTGTAGTAGCGTTTGTTGACTTTTGCGTTTGCGTGGCTACAATGATCCTTCAAGGAGCAGATTTTCAGTGAAACAAGTTGCAAAGGATGAGGTTAGTAGTTGGCAGTGAGGATAAAGATTCAGAGATTCCTAGCTAGCTCTAGAGTTTGCATAAGTTTTATGAATTTAATAAAATGCATAAGACATATTTCCTTTAGTTGAACTTAGCCTTTGGTTTTATTTTAATGTAATGAATTTAGCCTTGTGCTTGTCTTTAGTACAAGTGCGGCACTAACATTTCCCAAAGTTGGTTAATTTAAATTTCACAGTTATTTATCTTACTATAAATTGGTAGATATTTGGGGGTGTTACACACTTGAAGGAAAAGTTGTCATCCAAGATGAGAAACATAATGATCTTCACAGTGTACACTTCTGCTTGCTTGATTTTTTTAGGTGGTGGTAACTTAGGATCAATTGGAAGAGGTCCAAAAAGATATGATGGAGGTTTGTACCGCAAAGGATCCTTCCAATCATGTGCCTGAAAAGAAAACAATTCAAAAGTAGTACCTATTCCATATATATATAAACATGGAGAGATATAGAGTATTGTGCAAACATGTTAAAAACAAAGCTCTCCAAGTAGGAATCACACCCAAGAAAATCAATCCGGTTCCCTTCAGTAAGAACCAAACAAGTAATCACATGTTCAAAATCCCCTTATATTTTCAAAGGGAGAAAATGTGGAATCCAACTTAGTGTTAGGGCACATTACATCACTTTTGCAACCATACGAGTTGGGAGGTAAAAGAGTGGAAGAAGAAAGAGAATTGATCAAGCTATAACCACCTTAAACTTCAAAACAAGTGTTTTCATTTTCTATTCTTTTACACTTAAAAAAAGAACTTGCTACTGGACGCTCTTTTGACCAAAGCACATGTGTATTTTTGCACCTTAACCCTTTATTTTTTTGTTTTTCTCGAATTCCGCCTCGCAATACATGTGGTGCGCATAATTAACGGTATGTGATCTCTGCCTTGACATACATGACGTTTATTTAATGTAACTTATATTAATTAAGCTTACATATGCACGAATCTATGGTAGTGATGCCTATGTTTAGGGTGTTTGGCTGAAAGGAAGGGAGGGTAGATGCTCCCATCCCTCATTTGATTTAAAATTTTGGAGGAGAGGGGACGTCAAACCTCTTCTCCCCTTTCCCACCTCTATTTTGGCTTTCTCTAAATGGAGGGGAGCCAAAAATTTAGAATATATTGCCCCCATAATTTTTGTGATATTCTATTGATTTTTGTGATATTCTATTGATGCTAATGAGAAAAAACAATAAAAATAAATTTCTCACTAGATATGTATGATAAATTAATTAAAAATAAAAGATATTTTTTTGACTAACTAGCCTTGTGATATTTGTGATATTCCATTAATGCCCATGAAAAATAAAAATTAACTCCTCATGTATTTTAGACACGGATGACAAACTACCTTCAAAAGATTTAATTATTTTTCCCTTGTGTTTTTTGTGATATCCCATTAATGTACGAGGGGAAAATATATTCCTCAATGCTCATCAAAAGAACAAAATAAATTAAGGTATAAATTAATTTACATTATATATATATATATATATATATATATATATATATATATATATATAAGACATAGACTAATATGCAAAGGTAGAATGGTAAATTGATTATTGCCACCGCTCCGCTCCTCTCCAACAAATCCAAACAAGTTAACCCCCATTTCTCTCCTAAACAAAACACACCTTAGTACCCAACACTAACTTCAAATATAAATGCCTCCAATATGAAAATAAATGTAACTATTAAAGAGGCTAGTTAATATAATGTTTGGTCTTCATAGTTTGTCTCCATTTTGACTTTGGTTCTTATAATTTTAAAATATGATCCATGTTTTTATTGAAACATAGGAACTAATGTTTTACATAGGAAAAAACCTGAGAGATAAAAACATATTGTTTGAAATTATAGAAACCAAAATTAATGAGGGCGAACTATGGACTTTCTTTGGATCCACATCTGGAAAGTCCAAACCTATGGTCAAGAAGAAAAATGTAGCTTTTGGGAATCAAAACACATGTTTGGATTAGCTTTTGACCAAAATAACATTTGGGTCAAAAGCAGCTTAAAAGCATAAGCCAAAATGAACTCACTTTTCACTTCTCATGGAGAGAGAAAAATAACTATGAAAGAAAAAAAAAAAAAAAAAAAAAGAGAAAGGTCTTAAAGTGAGTACTACCTTGTTTTGATAAAAATATAATAAAATAATTCCAAAACATCCTAGATGTTTATTAAAATAGGGACAATCCTAATTATTTCTAGCTGAAATTCTTTTTAACTATAAAGGAGTATTTTGACAACATCAACAAAATCCTAATTAGGCCTCTTGGTCTTATTAGAAATTTGTTAAAAGTATAGGATTGATTTTGAATTTAGGTAGTTCAACTAGATTCAAGTGGGATTTTATCATTAATATATTCAAAGAAGGAAAAAAAAAATTACGGAAAATTGGGGAAAGGTTCCCATTAAAAATTTTATAAATAAGAAGCATCTGATAATTTTTTTGTATGCTTTGAGCACGGGTATTCTATAGATTTTATAGATTCATTTTAATATTTCTCATCAATTTATGGGAAAAGTATACCAAAGTTACAACCAAGGAAAATAACATATGAAAAGTCTCAGAACTTATCAATGACAAATGAAATGGGCACCATTAAAATGTTGAAATTTTTCAGATATATATTTTTTTTTTTTTTAGTTAAAACCTTAGTGTGAATTTTCCTAAAATTATCACATCATATACATCCAAGGTAAATATGTATTTTTTTTCAAAAAACAAAAAATCATGTCCTTGTTAGATATACTATGGAACAGAAAGCTTAGGTGTAGTTATAGTTTGTCAAATTGATTTTTTTACAAAAGACAATTCAAACATAAATTACATTATATAATTTGACTTTTACTCTATCTCAAGTTTGTAGAAGTCAAATTGAGATCACTTCTGTCACCATCGATCCCAACACACACAAAAGACATGCCACTGTATTTTTTTTTTTTTTTTTTTTTTTTTTTTTGTGAAAGTTGAATTATCTTTTTGAATATATTGATATTAGATTTCCGTGGTATTAAGAAAATAATAAAGCCTGGCCAACTAACTTTTCTTAAAAAAATTATAAATATTTTTTTAAAAATATTAAAATATTAAAAAAAATATATGAAATGTCAACTAATTACTACAATGAAATGCATCTAATATTATGTAAGAAGTAAGTTTTAACCCATTTTATTAGCTTTATAAATGACTGTGTACACTTTTGTGCATTACGTGCCTAAATTTCAGTTTATTAGTGATGGGTTTTTGTTCTCTCTGGCCAGACAAAAGAGAAATAAAACTATTTTTAATGTCATTCTCAGACACTCAGAGACGTCAATAGAACTTTGGAGACCATACATTGCGTGTGTGAGTAATTTTAGATCTGAAGAAATCGCTAGCTTATGGCTTCTTGTTGCCTAGGCTGAGTGGTAGGAGAGTTTGGCTATCGATTAGATACAAGAAACTTCAGAATTTTTGCTACAATTGTGGGAAGCTCAGCCATAACAATCGAAGTTGTCAGTCGGTTAAATTGATGTCGTGTTTCATACCTGATGTGCCTAGATTTGGAACCTGGCTTTCTACTAGGGCCATCAGATCCTGGGATGAAACACTAGTGGTGGTAAGGAATGAGGGGGAAGAGGCAAGCTATGTGAAGAGGAAGGAAGATGTAGTATGGAGGAGGGAGGCAGAGGAGGTTCAGAAGGCCAAAAGGGACCCTATGATGGAAGAGGATGGTATGTTCTCCATTAAGCTGCATCCACCAGATTCAGTTAGGAAGGAAGGGAAGCTACTAAGGAATACGAGGACAAAAGAATTGCTTGAGAATGACTCGCTAGTTTTTGATAGCAAGTGCTCGGTTCCCCCAAGGCCAAAGGGAAGAGAGGTCACAATCAAAAGTGGTGGAAAGCAAGGGCAAAGCGAAACCAGACAAACTAGTCAAAGGGCAGCATACTTCAATGACAGGTAAAAAACTCAAACCGGAGGTGGCAAATAAGGGAGATCATGTGGTTTCAGTTGATACCAATGTATCCCTAAAGCTCAAGAACTGAACCCTCTGGCTATGATCCTATACAGTGGGAAAGAATTAAATACTGTCATATGTGATCTCAATAAACTAGGCTTGAAGAGGAATGCATCTGAGGAATAGGAGTCAGGGAATTCTAAGAGAAGGAAAACAGTGGCGATATTATCTAGTCCGGAGTCTGATATCTCCACTTTTGCTAGCAATTTAAAGAAAATCAAAGCAAGGGTAAGGAGGAGTGGCCAGAAAAAAAAAAAAAAAAAAAAAAGGAATGCGGACAAGGAAAATATCCCTACAACAGATAAGGAGATGGAGGAGTATGTAGTGGGTAATTCAATAGGTTCGGACTTCACTTTTAAAGCAGGTAGCAGAAGGAGGAGGTGGGAGTTGCTAATGGTGATGGTGGCTGGCCATTAACAGCCACCAAAACCTCATGAAGCTCTTAGCATGGAACTGTCAAGGCATAGGAAGAGCCTTGACAGTTAAAAATATGAGGGATATGGTGAAAAGGTTTCATCCCTCTATAATCTTCCTAATGGAGACTAAGATGAGTTGTAAGAAGTTAAGCAAAATTAAACGTAGATGTGGCTTTAAGAGTTGTATATTGAACCAAGAGGGTTAGCCGGGGGCTTAGTAGTATGGTGGGGTGACAATATTTCATTAGCAGTACTGTACAAATTGAAGAACATTATTCATGCTTGTATAGATTCAAATAGCACGAAGTTACCTAAATTTGTATCTTTGGGTTATGGTCCTCCGGAGGAAAGGGAAAGAAGGATAGTATGGGACTTAATGCGTTCTCTGGCTGCCAATATTGATGGTTCTTGGCTTGCTATTGGCGATTTCAATGACCTATTATCTCAGTCCGAGAAGGAAGGGGGCAATCCAAGGTCCTTGAGAAAGATATTAAACTTTCAAGGGATGGTTTCTGACTGCAATCTTCTGGATTTGGAATTTAAAGGTTCGATATTCACCTAGTGCAACAACAAGCCTGAGGCTCTGATTAAAGAAAGACTTGACCGGGCATTGGGGAATGTAGAGTTCAAAGATACATTTGCTTATGCCATGGTCTTCCACGAAGAACCTATAGGCTCAAAACATCATGCATTGGTAGTGGACTTTTGCTATTGCGGTGGGAGGTCTCCAAGGTCATTTAAATTTGAGGCTAACTGGATTAACCATGAAGATTTTATGCAAATTGTACAAGAGGGTTGGAGTGATAGGTATGTGGTGTTGGATGATAGAATTTTAAAGCTGGTAAGACGATTAGTGGCCTACAAGAGAAGGTTACTACAGTGGAGTAAAACAACATTCCCAAACTTTTTGAAGGTGGTGGTGCAACTGAGACAACAACTTCTTCAATGAGTAAAGGTGCTATGACGACAGAAAAATTAAAAAGAACTGAGGATCTTGTGGGGCAGATTGAGGAGGCATGGGACAGAGAGGAAATCTACTGGTGGCAGAGATCTCGGGTGGGGTGGTTGAAATGTGGAGATAGGAACACAAAATTCTTTCACACCAGTGTCATTCAGCGGAGGCAAAGGAATAAATTGGTAGACTCAAGGATGTGAACGGTGTTGGCTGAAAGACAGAGCTGATATTAATAAATCTCTCAGCGATTTCTATCAGAATTTATTCTGCTCAGATGGCCATCATGCAATGGAACAAGCGCTAACATATGTTAATGGAGTAGTCTCTGATGAGGATAACACTCTACTCACATGCCCGGTTACTTAAATTGAAATTGAGGGGCCGGTCTTCCAAATTGGCAACAATAAAGCACCAAGTCCAGATGGCTTCTCAGGCTTGTTTTATCAAACTGCTTGGTTGGAGGTTAAGAGGGAGGTATGTGACATGGTTCAAGCCTTCTTTGTTGGGGACTCTGATCTGAAACATAGTAATTCCACTAACATCGTCTTGATTCCTAAAGTGGCCAAACCAAAAGGAGCTCACCATCTCAGACCAATAGGCTTATGCAATGTCTCCTATAAAATAATCGTGAAGATACTGACTAACCGACTGAAAGGATTGATGAACAAAATTATCATCAAATCAGAGAGCTTTCATTGTTGTAAGGGTGATTCAAGACAATATCATCTTAACCCATGAGGCCTTTCACTACCTACGGCATAAAAAGAAGAGTGAAAAGTGGGAATTGGCCCTGAAGATAGACATGAATAAAGCATATGATAGGGTGGAATGGGACTTTCTAGAGGCAGTTATGCGGAAAATGGGGTTTTGCAATAAGTGGGTCTCTTGGATTATGTAGTTCATTGCCACTACTAAGTTTACCCTCCAGGTTGATGGCTGCAAAGTGGATACATTCAGCCTTGGTAGGGGGTCCGATAGGGAGATCCCTTGTCCCCTTATATGTTTATCATTGCTTCGGAGTTTTGTCGCTAATGATCCAGACGCATGTTAACCGAAGGGATTTGATAGGTGTTAAATTGGCACACAAATCTCCTATTTTATCTCACTGTTTTTTTGCGGATGATGCTATTATCTTTATGAATGCTGATGTTATTAACTGTAAAGTCCTTCACAAAATTCTAGAGGTATATTGTAATGCATCTGGTCAGCTGGTGAATCTGGAGAAGTCCAATATATTTTTCTCGGCTAACACTCCTCTAAGAACCAAAAATGAGGTCTCAACATGCCTGGGTATCAAATATTCGGATCAATCAGGGAAGTATCTTGGACTTCCGATTATATAAGGACGATTCAAAGTGGGTGCATTAGCCTATGTAAGGGACAGGATTGGCATTAAATTGCAAGGATGGAAACAAAAGCTTCTTTCCTTCGCTGGCAGGGAGGCACTGATTAAGGAAGTTGCAATGCTATCCCTTCTTACCCAATGTCCTGTTTTCTCTTCCCTAAAAAATCCTGTATAGAAATTGATAGACTCATCTCTAATTTTTGGTGGGGCCAACAAGGTGACAAGGATGCAATTCAATGGAAGAATTAGAGGCATATGACTTTGAAGAAACTGGATGGTGGGATGGGATTTAGGGATCTTCTATGTTTTAATAAAGCCCTATTAGCTAAAACAACATGGAGATTACTATACCAACCAAATGACCTATGGTGCCAGGTGCTAAAGGGTATCTATTTCCCTAAGGAGAATTTCCTTCAGGCCAAAAAAGGCAGACATGCCCCATGGGGTTGGAGTAGTCTTTTGAAGGGTAGGGACCTTTTAATGAAAGAGCTATGTTGGAAGGTTGGGAATGGGGTTTCAATTAGCATATGGAAGGATCCTTGGATGTTAGGGATGCAGAATTGTACACAACAGTGAAGGGATTTGACTGTTGAAGAGGAAAAGCTGAGAGTTAGACCTGATCAGTAATGGGAGGTGGGAGCTTAATGCTATTAAATCAAAGCTCAATGAGGCTGAGGTTTTCTTAATCCAACAGATCCCCATATCCGCCAATGGCATCGTTGTCGGGCTGTGTGGAGGGCGAATAAGGACGGTGTTTACTCAGTCAAGTCTGGATACATGGTGGCAAGGAGCAACATGGATGATAACGGGGTCAAGGATCTAGGTACGTCTTATTCTGTCTCAAAGGATTTATGGAAATGCATTTGAAGGGTCATTATCCCACCAAAAGTGCAGCATCTTTTATGGAGAGTAAGTTCTGGGGCTCTTGCTACTCAAGATGCCCTTTTTAGAAGGAAATGTGCTTTGAATCCAATCTGCCTTGTATGTCTTAATGAAAGAGAGACGATTGAACATTTATTGTTTCTATGCCCTTGGACTAAACGTTGTTGGGAAGGCTGCTCGCTTGGTCTTAAATTTAACAAATGGTTTATGAGATGGTGCGAGGATTGGTAGTGTATGATGTTGAGTGGGAAGGACATGCTGGACCCTTATGGTAAGTCCTTAGTTGCCTCAATGTGTTAGGGGATTTGCAAGGAGAGATGCAATTGGGTGTTTAATAAGATAAAACCACATGTTGAATCTGTTGTTAGGCTGATGCATGCGCAGGTAGAAGAATGCTGGAGAGTTAGAGCTTTGGTTCGATCTCCTGCACAAAAGGATGGTACTAATGCTAACGAGAGGGAAGTCCGTTGGATGCCTCCTAGTTTAGATACTGTTAAAATCAATGCTGATGGTGCCTTTAGAGGCATTGATGGTAGGGCGGGCATTTGTTTGGTTGGTAGGAATTGTAAAGGGGAATTTCTTGGTGGTCTTGGGAAAGTTGTGCAGGTAAATTTGGCCTTTATGTCTCAATGTTTAGCAATGAGGGAGGCCCTGCTTCAAAGGTGTAAGTTCGTGCAGCCCGTAGTGATTGTTGAAATTGATTGTGCAACATTATAAAGGATGGTTAAGAAGAGATCGATGGTTGGATGCAATTGGGAATGTTGGGAAATTATGCAGGAAATTTTTGACTTGCTGGATTCAATGGAGGGAATGTCGGTGACCCTAATTTCTGGATAGGGGAACAAAGCTACAGATTGTCTAGTAGCTGAGGCGGCAAGGAGGATGCACCAGCCTATTTGGTTGGATCGTGTACCATCTTCCTTACTCACTATTCTTTCCTGTGACTGTAATACTGCACCGACAGATAGAGTTGGAATTTGTTGATTGTAGGCTATCTGACTTTGCTATTGTTAGATAGTGGAATAGGTTTTGCTAGTTGTAGTTACATATTTACTTTTGCAAGGGTTGTGATAGGATATACGGTTAGATTTTGAGTATTTCTTTAGCTTCGGCCATTAGTGTGTGTGATACTTGTTTTTGGTAATAAAATTGATTCTTTTGGGGGGAAAAAACCTATTATGTAAATAAATAATTCCCCAAGGCTATCGTACTAGGCATGTTGATAGATTAATTGAGCATTTGCTTCAATTCTCATTCTCTCTCCCTCTCTATTCCTATCTCCCCTACCTCTATTTTCTCTTCTTTAATTCCCTTCTTCCCTCATCCTCGCAATCTTTTCCTGTTCTTTCTATATCTATGCAACAAAATCATCAGACAAAAGCACCTATTTCTCTGTGCCTTATAAATAAAACTAGAGGAGCACGTTGGTATCTTCTTTCTTTTTATTTTTTTTTTTTTTTTTTGGTATAAAAATTTTAGGATAGGGGACTAGACTCACCCACAGTCAAAAGGCAAGGCGCTTTGAGCCCAGTCCGCAGGGTGTACTGGGTTAAAGAGTACACATACCTCCATCTCTTTCCGACGTTTCCACCACAGGGTTGGTATCTTCAATAGCACCAAAACTATCCACTTACTTATCCCCAACTTATATGTTAGGAAATCAGGAGATATGCTAGGATCCCTATAAATCAGGGATTAAGGAATAATCCCCATTAATAGTTATTAAGAGCAATCAATACTAAGGCTCTCTCTAATTGTATAAATACACCTCTCTTGTACATGAAAATATACAACTTTCTGATTTACTTTCGTGCATGGTATCAGAGCATAGGATTAAAACTTAGGGTTGCTGGTTGTTCAGTCATGTGCGTCACAGTGAGAGAGAGTGAGAGAGT
The DNA here is from genome assembly GCA_019022655.1 of Acacia acuminata. NCBI lineage: Eukaryota > Viridiplantae > Streptophyta > Magnoliopsida > Fabales > Fabaceae > Acacia > Acacia acuminata. Next base: position 534,434 of record JAFJYI010000098.1, on the reverse strand, counting down.
GAAGGTCGAGTGTTTTGGTGGCTTCTCGATACACGCGCCACACCAACGGCGTCTCCTCCCTCCGATCGGCGTTTCCCTGGTAGTCCGATCAATTTTTGACCGGCGCATGAGCGTCACGCGCCGTCGACATTTTCGCCGGATTTTCACGCGCCGGCGCGAGTCGACTTTCCGGCGAGATCTCGGTGTTTTCTTCCGTTTTCGTCGTCGACCTGCTTTCCTCGGCATATTCCTCGCTTGTTTCATGGTGTGGGTCTCTCTCGGTTAAGGTTTGGCCAGAGGTATTTTGGTGTTTTTCCTCTTGTTTCGGTTGTGCTTTGCTATACGATGGTTGTTTTTCTGTTGTTTGGTGGTTGGTGTGGTTTGCTTTGCCTTGGTTTTTTCTTTGTATTTGGCTCTCTTGTATTGTTGGTTTGCTTTTTGGTGTTGGGTTCTTGTCTCTTTGAGCCGTTTGGGTCCTTGTGTGACTTTGTTCGTCTTTGTCTCGGTTTTGTTGGCTCTTGTTGTTGGGTGTTGTCACTTTGGTGATATTCTTCGTGGCTGGTCTCTTGCTTGGAGAGCTTGTTGTGAAACTCAACTTATTTTCTTTGGTGAAGATCGATGGCTGAATCTACGTCTAGTTCTTCTATTGCTCTTGGTACAGTTAATATTGCTTCTAGTCTTGCTACTTCTTCCTCGAAGTGGATCATCGATTCTAGTGCTACTGATCATATGATAGGTAACCACCATTTGTTTTCCTTGTATGCGCCTTATGCCAATCCCTCTAGTATCACAATTGCCAATGGTTCTTATTCTCATGTTATTGGCTCTGACACTGTTGAACCTACTCCATCTGTTCCCTTATCCTATGTTCTTAATGTCCCTGATCTTACGTTTAATCTTTTGTCTCCTAGCAAGCTCACTCGACAATCAAATTGTTTCATTACTTTATTTTCTGACCATTGTTTGATTCAGGATCTTACGACAAAGCAAGTTATTGGTAGGGGCTATGAATCTGGTGGCCATTACTTCCTTGAGGATCAAGTACCGCGTTCAGTTGCTTGCTCTGGTGGTTCATCCCCTTTGGATATTCATTATCGTTTAGGTCATGTGTCCTTGTCTTCCTTGAAGAAGATGTATCCTCAATTCCATAATTCGTCTTCTTTAGAATGTGAGTCATGTCAATTTGCTAAACACTATCGTGTTCACTTGGCACCTCGAGTTCATAAACGAGCAACATCTCCCTTTGATTTAGTCCATTCTGACATTTGGGGTCCATGTCCTGTCGAGTCTAAGCCTGGTTTTAGGTACTTTGTTACTTTCGTTGATGATTTCTCTCGTACCACCTGGCTTTATTTAATGAAAACTTGTTCTGAGTTATTTTCTCACTTTTGCAATTTCTGTGCTGAAATCAAAACTCCGTTTGGTGTGTCTGTCAAAACCTTACGGAGTGACAATGCTAAAGAATACTTCTCTACCCAATTTCAAAGCTACATGCTCCAACATGGCATGCTTCATCAGTCCTCTTGTCCAGATACACCGGCTCAAAATGGTGTTGCAGAACGTAAGAACCGACACTTATTAGAAGTCGCTCGGGCTCCCATGTTTCAAATGAATGTTCCTAAAACTTTTTGGGCTGACGTCGTGTCTACTGCGTGCTTCCTTATTAATCGTATACCCCCTCTTGTCCTTAATGGTGCCACTCCATACACCACCTTGTTTCCTTCCAAACCTCTGTTTCCTATTGACCCTAAAATTTTTGGTTGTGTCTGTTTTGTTCGTGATGTTCGACCCACTATTACCAAACTTGATCCCAAGTCTCTTAGGTGTGTCTTCCTTGGGTATTCTAGGGTTCAGAAGGGTTATCGGTGCTATTCTCCCACTCTTTGGCGTTATCTTGTGTCTACTGATGTCACATTCCATGAGTCGACCTCGTTTTTTCCTGTCTCTACTCCACCCCCATCTCCTGTCTCTACCGATGATACTTCCAACAGTCTTGATGATCTCTTGGTCTATAAGGTTCAGTTCCCACCAGTGCAAGCATCTCACTCGGCACCTTCTAAACCACCTATCCATCATGTTTATCGGAAACGCCCTAGGGCGAGTAATGTTGTTGACCAAGTTCCTAACCCACCAATGATGCTTCGACGTCTGATCTGGAATCAGTTCCTTCCACTCCTACTTCCAAACCAGCACCAGTGCCTGATATTCTTGATACTCCTGATCCTTCCGCTGCTATCTCCAACCGCATAGTGTCTGATCCTCCTGATGACTTGCCTATTGCCTTACGCAAAGGTAAGCGTACTTGCACCTATCCTATTTCTTCCTTTGTTTCCTATAATCGTTTGTCTCCTCCATCATGTTCCTTCATAGCATCCTTAGACTCTCTCACAGTTCCCACTAGTCTCCAACAAGCCTTGACCCATCCTGGTTGGCATACTGCGATGGAAGATGAAATGGTGGCCCTTGATAAGGCTGGTACCTGGAATCTCGTTGATTTGCCTCTTGGCAAGAAGGCTATCGGGTGTAAGTGGGTGTTCACGATCAAAACGAAAGCTATGGCACCTTGGAACGTTTGAAAGCTCGACTGGTTGCTAAGGGTTATGCTCAGACCTATGGTGTTGACTATTCAGAAACCTTCTCTCCTGTGGCAAAATTGTCATCTATTCGCCTCTTCATTTCTATACAGCCAATTATGGTTGGGATCTTCATCAGTTGGATGTTAAGAATGCGTTCTTGAATGGTGATCTTCTTGAGGAAGTATACATGGAGCAACCACCTAGTTTTGTTGCTCAGGGGGAGCGTGGGAAGGTATGCCATCTTCAAAAGTCTTTGTATGGCTTGAAGCAGAGCCCTCGTGCTTGGTTTGACAGGTTTAGCTCCATGGTTAAGAAGTTTGGTCTAAGTCAGAGTAAGTGTGACCATTCTGTGTTTTATCGTGACGGAGATCTTTGGAATGATTTTGTTAGTGGTATATGTTGATGATATTGTTATTACGGGTAGCAATGCTTCAGGAATCTCATCACTTAAAGCCTTTCTTAATTCTCATTTTCAAACAAAGGATTTGGGTCCGTTAAAGTACTTTCTTGGGATAAAAGTTATGAAAAATATGAAAGGCATCCTTTTGACACAGAGGAAATATGTTCTTGATTTGTTAAAAGAAACCGGGAAACTTGGAGCAGCACCGAGTAGTGTTCTCATGATTCCGAATCCCTTCTTGGATATTGATGATCGCATACTGTTTGATAAGCTACCTGAGAATGTACAAAAGAAAATTGATCCGGAGAAGATCAAACCATTTGCCTATCCTGAGAGATATCGTAGATTATTTGGGAAATTGAACTATCTCACAAGAATCCGCCCGATGTAACCTTTCCAATTAATGTGCTCAACCCGATGTAACCTTTCCGGTTAGTGTGCTGTCTTACATTATTTGAAGGGCTCAATTCGTGGTGTACTCTATACCAACCATGGCAACAAGAAGATTGAGGCTCGTTTGTTACAAAGAAAGTTTGGAGGAGGAAAGGAAAGGAAATGAATGGAAGCATTGGAGCATGTCTTACATTATTTGAAGGGCTCAGTTGTTTGGTAGGAAAATGAAGAGGTGGTAGTTGGTAAGGAATTAGGAAATGTCTATTTTACCCTCAAAAGAAATTAATTCAAAATAATAAAAAAATTATTTTTTTTGCAAAATGTTAAGTTTGCAACAACAAGATTGAATGTTTTTGTGATTGCTTCCCGCCAAATCATGCGGGATCAAAGGCTAACTTTCGGAAGATCCCTTCCATTTTCGGATGGATATTCTTCCCTCATGGAGGAGTAAGAAGCAAGATGTGGTTTCCTTGCGGATCATGCGGATCAAAGGCTACCCCGTAAGATCCACCACAGATATTATGTGTTGTCTGGGCGAAAATTTAGTGTCATGGAGGAGTAATTGTGTGGATTCAAAGTTAATGAAGGAGGTTGGTCTTGCCACGTCATTACACATGCGAAAATTGTGTGGATTCACTAGTTAATGAAGAGGTTGGTCTTGCCACGTCATTACCTCGCGAAAATTGTGGTGTGATAATAAGGTCGCTCTACACATAGCCTCCAACTTTGTGTTTCATGAACGTACGAAACACATTGAGATTGATTGTCACTTTGTACGCGATAAGATTAAGGAGAACTTTATTTCTACAGGGCATGTGCTGTCTAGTGACCAATTAGCTGATCTTCTAACTAAGGCTTTAAATAGGACTCGGGTTGACTATCTTTGTAACAAGTTGGGCTTGATTAACATCTATGCTCCAACTTGAGGGGGAGTGTTAGGAAATCAGGAGATATGCTAGGATCCCTATAAATCAGGGATTAGGGAATAATCCCCATTAATAGTTATTAAGAGCCATCAATACTAAGACTCTCTCTAATTGTATAAATACACCTCTCTTGTACATGAAAATATACAACTTTCTGATTTACTTTCGTACATTATACAACTATTTAAAAACAAATTGAACCACCATTTTTCCGAGATTTCTTGCCTCCATTGAAATACACTAGCAGTCATTCAATGACAAATTTCTTTTCAATGTTTCATTTCCAATCACAATAAGCAGATATCCGATCAAAAAGATTATCAACTAATAATAATAAGTGCGTATTAAAATAAAAATAAACGATTCTTTTTCTTGTACACTCCAATAAGAATGATTCAAGAGCCAACAAGCAGGGTAGGCTGATCTGCTTTTAGACCAATGCCAAATACGGTTTGTTAAAGGAAAATTCAAGGTCTGAGTAAATAGGGATACATCATACACATACACAAAATTCAGAGTTCCGTAAATTCAGTTACACTTAACACGTTCACTAAATAAGTCAATTGCACAGGAATGCTTGAGCATTTCCAGGCATGGGGATTGGTCATCTAAAAGTATCCTTTAATATTTTTTTGTTCTAGTGAAGTATTGAAATAAGATATTTTCAAAGGGATAAGTGCCGAAAAAAGTCATGTGAAAAACAATGGAGACGAACTACATATAATTTATCATAAAAGCAGGAGCTAACTCTTTCTACCTATCTTTCAGTTCCTCTTCAAATTGGACCAACTTCTCTCTTACAGGCTTCAGAAATAGCTTCAAGTCCTCCTTTATGTGTATCTTATCCTGACTCAAGAGGTCAGGCACTTCGTTTAGCCTCACTTCCATCTGCAAAAGGGGAGAAATTCAGAGTAACTAATCCAAATCAAGATTGAACAAACAGACAAGCAAATAGGATTATATGTCCCATCATTTAGAATTGTAAAATAGAGAGAGATTATAACGAGACAAGGCGCCACTACATTATGAGCTCTGGAACTTAAAAATAACTCCCTTTGTTCTCCTTTTTTAATATAAAAAACAAACAAACCAAGTAACCTTTGTGACTTTTGTTTATTTAGTTGGAAAGGAAAGTCGTCCTTTAATTAAATAAACATACGTCGGAGTTTCATGATTGAAGCGCTAATCGGGTCAAAACCTGTGACAGATCATGAACCTAGAGTCTCCAAGCAAGTACTCAAATAAATAAGAAACAGATGATGATTAGCCAATTTCTCTCAGCAAGAAACCTAGTTCTAGTACTCTTCATCCTCTTGAAAATTTTGTCACATACGATGCTTTATTAACGCCCCTTACTAGTTTATTCTAGGAAGAGGTGTGGCAGTCTTTAGATATCATGCATTTGTGTTTTATGTTGATGTGTGCCTTTGTGTCTATCCTTTTAAGTGGTTGGTGTTGGTCATTGCGAGTTACTAGCAGTTCCATGTTTTTAGGGATTGGAAGTAAATTACATATATGTTGTCAAAACTATTAACATCATATTAAGTACTTTGCAAGGAAATGAATGAAAGTATTATTCAGGAAATTACCTTGTTTTCTTCTTCTCTAGGAGTTCAGATTCTGATTCTAGAGTTCGTTCTCCTCTTCTCTACTCTCTCTTCTCTTTCTTCTACTTTCTCGTATTTCTACTTTTATTTTCCTAATTCTCCTACTTCAAGGATTAGATTTTGATTCTAGAGGACTCTCACTACCCTTCTACAACCCTATTCTTTCTACTCCTCATTCTATCTTCTTCTATCTAGTTTCTAACATTTTGGTATTAGAGTCCATCCTTTTCAGTCCGTTGGGAACTTGGGATAAAATCGTCACCACATACTATTCCACTAATGAAGAGGACCCTATTCTTCCTAATCCTAGCGCTGAATCATCCTGCAACTCACCCATACCCACTGAATCTTCTAATCCCTTCTCTACTGATTCTCTTTCCCAACAATTATCCACTATTATCTCTAAATTAAACAGTTTGGATGCCGATATGCCTGCCTTGAAACAACAAAAATCACATATGGTGGCTAAGGGGAGTAATAGCCATTTTGGTAAGCAGAATTATGAAGAATGTGAAGGAGGGGATCAAGAAAATCCATGGCAGAGTAGAAACACATCTAAGCGGCCTCATTCAAAAGTAGAGTACCCTAAGTTTGAAGGAGGAGATCCTTGTGGTTGGATCATGGAGGCAGAGAAGTATTTTCTCTACTACCAAACACAAGATGATCTTAAAGCTGACATAGCAGCAATGAATTTGGATGGGGATGCAGTAGATGTTTTTACATGGTATCCTCTGGACAAACAGTGGATGATTGGAGGAATTGAATAAGATTTTTCTAGAAAACTTTGGTCTGGCCGAATTTCAAAACCCGAATGTTTATTTATGAAACATTAAACAACTTCACATAGTGCAGAAGTATAGAACAAAATTTGCAAGATGCTCTTCAAGGGTTAGAGTTTGGCCTGAGCATTGTTTGCTGGGTGTTTTAACTAGTGGTTGAAGGAGTAGCAAGCGGATGTTAAAATACAAAATCCACATACAAGTTTATAAGGCTGCAAGTCTCACACTTAAATTTGAAGCCAAATTACAATCGTAGCCTTCTGGATCTTTTCTACAGCAAAATATGGGGTCAAGCGTTGCTGACAGCAATTACAAATCCAGGGAAAATAAAAATAATTTTTAGCAGCAGTTATTTGCCGTCAGCTAATAGTCCACCTCAAGCAGTTACCACTACTCCACCAATCTCTGAAACTGACAAGCAGTTACGCAGAGATTAATGGTTGTGTTTTCATATGCCGGGATAAATTTATTCCTGCTCGTAGATGGAAAACTGCCTTCCTTTTAATAGATGCAGTTAACAGAAGATCCAGAAAAAAAAATAATAATAACTTGGAGAACACTGACATGGATGACAACACAGCAAATGAACTTGCAGAAATATCTTCCATGCCATTTTGGGCAGCCCATCATCAACTACGATGAAGTTCATGGGAATACTCCTCTCCAAGCCAGTGTAGATTTTAATCAATAGTGATTAAACCCAAAATTTCATCTCAGATAAAATAGTAGCGGGGTTACCAATTCCTGTTCGGCAACTCCCTCATTTTGGAGTACAATTAAGTAACGGAAGCCTCATCTCTTGCAACTCAGTTTGCCAATAATTAGAGGTTCAAGGGCAGAATTTAATTATTCCAGAGAATTTATTACCCTTTTCCATTGGAGGTGCAGAGATGCTCTTGGGCATCATGAAGTGGCTGGCTTCTCCAAACAATATACAAGCTAATTGGCAGAAAATGTTTTTGATGTTTTGGGTGAATGGAAAACGCCATAGGCTACAAGGGGTTCCACCTAAAAAACCAACAATTGCTACACAACAGAGTTTTTTTTCAGTTGAAGAATCCTTCTCATTGCCAGGTGGGATGACTAAGATTTGATTGCCTATCAGTTTCCATCATTTCATCTTTAAGATAAGGTTGTTCTCCTAGGGGAGAGTATTGTTAGGAACCAACACCCATTACTAGTTTATTCTAGGAAGAGTTGTGGCAGTCCATATATACTATGAATTTGTATTTTATGTTGATGTGGGCCTTTGTGTCTATTCTTATAAGTAGTTAGTCTTGGTTACTGCAAGTTACTAGCAGTTCCATGTTTTTAGGGATTGGAAGCTAATTTTCAGTTATGCTGTCAAGACTCTAAATATCATATTATGTACTTTGCCAAGCACTTGAAGTATTGGAGTGGAGGGAAGCAGACATGGAACAAATGAGAGCATTAGAAAAGAGTAACACTTGGGAGATGGTGACTTTTCCAAAAGGAAGGAAACCCATAAATTTTAAGGGATATTCATAGTATGACTCCATGCTAACAAAAAAGAATAAAAGGTACAAATTTATACTAGTAGCCACAAGTTTCACGCAAAATAGCAATTTGATATTAAAAATGCCTTCTTCAATGGGAATCTCACAAAAATGTACACATAACAATGCCTCCATGTTCTGGTAACAAAGGTGCGAAAGCCCTTAAGAGGAGCTTGTCGTTTCTGACTCTAGTTCATCAATTCCTATCCCCATCCTTAGTTTGTTAGGAATTCTAACATTTTTTTCACCAAAGATTCATAGTTATCATAACTTTTTCCTCTCTCTTCTCAACAAACAAGCCACTTTGTCTAGAACTTATGCCCATGGAAAATGATAACCTCCAAAGCAAAATGCATCATTAACATGCAAGGGCAACACATTGCCGCGCAGTTCTTACATCTTCCAAAATCTTTCCACTTAATGAAATAAATTATCCAAATTCCTTTTGCTAGATCTCCACATGACACACGTGTCAAAGTATAACATTTTTATCCTTTTGGATTACCAAAGATTGACTTCATTTTTCATCCTACCTATCATCATGCAATTATTTTCCAATTTGCTGAATAGAAAAAACATTAGACTACCCAGTCGCACACAGACCGATAGAAATATGTACTAGAAACAAGACCAAAGAATAATCATTCATCATCAATAAAAAATCTAACAATTGAACAACCTTAAGTGAACCCGTGATATAAATTTTATTTTAGATAAAAATAATTTTTTGTAACCAAATAAAAAAGAAATAAAGGGAAAATTAGGGCAAAAGAGAGAGCAAGACGGAAAAATAAGAGTTCCCCAATTGAGATGTGAAATATATTTGAAATGCTCAACCTCAAAGAAGCACTATCCACTTATGTCTCATAAATATAAGCATTTAAAATGAACATTGAAAGATACCTTCAAATCGTCCAGCTCACCAAGTGAGAATTCTGGGACATCTATGTCGCCATTGACCAATTTCTTATCATCCTGTACCACCCATTCCCCTGTTTCATTTTTAATTTGGCATAATTTAAACAAATTAATTAGATTGAAGTCCAGAGAAAGAAAAATTAAATAGTGTGTGCGCACGGGGGCTTTGAAATGCCAACAAGAATTATACCTTTAACTCTTAAGGTTAACTCATAGGTGTAACCAACGCGTTTCTTGTTTCGAACCATCACCATAAATGCCTAAACAATGCATGACCAAAAAAATATCAACCCATAATAGATAAAAATGATACTTTGGAGACATATCCAAGATTGTCCACTTTCGATTCAAACTCTGCTTCATCTAAATTAGCAGTTAAAGGAAGGGGACAAAGGAAGAAGCAGCGCCAACATCTTTCATTTAAAAAGAAGATAACTTATTATTGTGTCCTCCAAATTTAATAAGGATTAAATAGAAACTTAAAAAAATAAAATAAATCAATCTTCCTCACCTTCCATTTAATCACGCATTCAAAAAAACGAAATAGGCTGTGGAACTTTTCCTCTCTCATCCCCTCATATTTAAAACTTCCAAACATGGCTTGTCTTTTATTGTTTTTAAGCTTAGACAGTGTGCAGAATTGTTTTTCTGCTTCATTCTTTAAATTTATTTATTTAAGAATTTAAATTTTAGTGATAAATATCATACATTTAATCATCAAGAAAAAAAGGTTGTCAAAATAATTCAATTGAAAATGTTTTGCCTTTAAAGCTTTATATTGTGGAAAATGTAAAAATTAAATGAAAAAAAATGAATAAATCGTGTTGTGTCCAGGATAAGAAGCCTAATGCTTTATGTTGAAAATGGTTTGCATTTAATGCTTTATGTTGATAACATAACGTACCTTCATGTAAAAGACTTTTCTTGTCATTCTTAAGGCCTGATTATTACTTCTAACTTCAAATCAGCATCGTTTAATATTGATTCTATGATTAATTTATTGCCTTCAAATAAATAAATTGTTTATTTAATATAATGAGGTTGAATAAGTACATTACTTCTGCTGCAGATGAATTATATTTATAGGTAATGATTTATCAATTGTTTTTTAAGTTTTAAACAACTATTTATAAAGGGAAAAAGTCGAATGTGAACATTCATACCTGGAACACATATAAAACAAGAAGGTTACCAAAAATTATAATAAATGTAAGTTGTATGGGGTACAAAAACAAACCAACTTAGTTGTAGATTATTGAAAATACTCACATCGCCAACACACTTTGTTACATCTTCTATCTCTGCTCTGCCAGAAGAGAACTGTAAGGAACCTACTGACATAATCAACTCCTGCAAAAATTCAGACAAAATAAAATGCATATACGGAAAGGAAAAAAAAAAAAAAAACCATGACTATAGCACAATGTCATTGGAGCAGTAATGAAAAGGTCCCTTCCTTCTGGGAACTAGCTTTTCGAAAGGTTAAAACAATTGGAAGAGGTTTTCCTTGGCCTAAGGTCGGTACAATAATTATTATTAACAGTCTCTTCCCACTATTCCTTTATACTAATAGTCCATTTCTAGAATTCTAGAGTGTTGCCCAAAGAAAGTCTGAGAGGCTTCCTTCTTTTTAAGTAGGGGCAAGTTAAGTAGAGATCATCTTATTAGTTGGGAGGTTTGGCCCATTTGGTTCATGAGAAAGGGGCCCAAGAAAAGGAAAAGCCTTCCATTTGGTTCTTGTTGGTGTGTCGTGGTGGAGGAAGAAATGATGTCCCTTGATAAAGCAAGTACCTAGACTCTCATTGATTTACCTCCTAGAAAGAAGGCTATTGGGTGCAAGTGGGTGGTTAAGACAAAAGTTGATGGCACCTTAGGAATGTCTGAAAGCTCTATTGGTTGCCCAAGGGATATGCTCAGATATATGATATTGACTATTCTGAAACCTTCTCTTTGTGGCAAAATTGTACTCTGTTCGCCTCTACATTTCTATGGCAGCCACTTACGGTTGAGATCTTCGTTAGTTGGATCTTAAGAATGCTTTCCTGAATGGTGATCTTTTTAAGTAAGTTTACATGGAGCAACCACTTGGTTTTGTTACTCAGGAGGAGCGTGGGAAAGTATGCCACCTTCAGAAGTCATTATGTGGTTTAAAGAAGAACCCTCATGCTTGGTTTGACAAGTTTAGATCTGTGGTTAAGAAATTTGGGATGAATTAGAGCATGTGTGTAATGCCCCAGATTATTATTAATAGTAATAACCCTCTTTTTTTCTTTTTCTTTTTTTATTGCCTTGGTGGGCTGAATACTCCTAGTCCTAATTGCCTTAGGAATTTTCAGCTTATGCACTAAGAAAGAGGTTTTAGGTAATAAGTCCACTACTTGTCAACCAAGTCACATTAAATCCACACCATGATTGATTGATTGAATTTAATATACCCTATTAATGACTTACCATGATTGATTGATTGAGTTTAATATACCTTATTAATGAGTTGGCAATAGTGGAAGAGCCCAAAGCTAAACCCTAGTTTTAAGTTATAAATAGAGGTCTAGCCTAACCCTCAATACTCCTCTTCTCTTCTACTATTCTCTTCTACTATTTCCTCTATTCTTTCTCTATTCTTCTACGAGGCTAGCAAAACGGAGACCAGGTAATCCTAATCCCCGAAACAATAGGAGTTAATTGTTGGAGTTAATTGTTGCATGTCGATCTCGATCTTTGTGAAAAACTTTAAATGTGTCGCTGCATTTGTATATGTATATATATGTTTTCCTTTTCGATTAGCCTGAATTACTTTATGAAAGCAAAACTCTTCACCTCCTTGTATACATATATTTCTCCTTCTTGATTTGCGTTTAACTTTTTGTAAAACCCACCTCCTTGGATACATATATTTCTCCTTCTTGATTTGCGTTTAACTTTTTGTAAAACCCTTTATCATTGAATATACATGTACACTTTGGGTGCCTCGGTTTTCGTGATTGAAACTTATATATATCCTTCATTAATATATATAATACATGTACATCTTTTGCCTTGAGTGCTTCAACTTTTGTATGTATGTATGTGTTAAAATACATGTTCTCTTTTAAATGGTTTTGCCTAGGTTTCCATAATTAACAAATAGCAGTATATATATATATATTCAGTTTGATTAAAGTAAATTTGATAAATCCATTTTGTATGTGATTGATATATATGAAATATATTATATGTAATCCTAATCCCCATGATTCTTAGGTTAGTTTTATATAAATTTTGATAGGGTTGTTATATATGATAATATAATATGCTATATTATATTAGTTGTGCTTGTTGCTACATTAATTGATATTTCTTTTATTTATTCCTTCTTCATATAATATCTCCTCACAATAAAATAGGATATGAATAGATTATATATAAAATATCTTTTTATCCTATATTTGATTAACTAATAGGATTAATTATATAATTATATATGAGTATTATTGGAAACTTTATTGGGTTTTAATTCCTAGAAAATAATCGTATTAATTATTACTTTGATGGTGTTAGATAACAGATTATAGTATAAATTTTACTATTGATAAAATTGTGGAAAATTGATTATGTGCGATAAGTGTACGATATGAGTCTTATTGAATAATTGAGGAATATATGATCTTGATACCATATAACTCATGATGATTGAAATGATAGCTGGATTTAGACTTTACTTAGATAGGTATTTGAGTTATATAATATGAGTTGGACCTTATATCGAATATTTGAATTATTATACTCTTGAATAGTTTGGAAAGTCATGATGCCCTTAAGCAACTGATATATTCAATGAAGAAATTGATAATTGTGACAAGATTGAATTTCCTGATTGTGTGTGATTGTAATGAATTAATAGTGGGAGGATAGCTTGGGACGGTACCTCCCAAAGTGATGAACATAACTTTTGGGCTTTATGTCACCGATGTGAAAAGATAGTATCCGTTCTTTCCAAAGTGGTGTTTGGCAGGGTTTCCCGAGACACTAGTAGTAACTTTGGGAAGAGGTGTGCACATTAGGAACAAATGTTTTATGACCAATTTGATTATTTGTGACTGGCAGGGTTTCCCGGGTCACAGGGTAGACTGGCAGGGTTTCTCGGGTCTAACATGGTTCTCTTCCCACTAAACTAAATCGACTGGCAGGGTTTCCCAGGTCTGGATAAACTTAAAAAGATAATGAGTAATATTTGATTCGATGTAAATATATAGATATGATGAATATTGAAATTAATATTTAATTCAATTACTATGTGATTATATATTTGATTTGATTAATATATTTGAGTTATGTCAACCTTGTTTTTATTAGGATTACCAGCTTTGCTGATGTTTGTGTTCTGGGTTGTGATGATCCTTCAGGGGAGCAGATTTTCAATGAAACAGGTTTCAAAGTTGGGGCTGTTGGGACTGGCAGTGAGAAGTGAGGAAGAACAATTAGCAATTCTAGCTAGTTTTTTTTTTTTTTTTTTTTTTTTGGTTATAAAACACTTTTATTTAAGTTCGGATTTATGTTAATGTAATAAGTTAGCCTTGCACTTGTCCCAGTACAAGTGCGGGACAAATGCGGCGGTAACACTTCCCAAAGTTGGTTATTTCGAATTTCAGTAATCATTTATGAAAATTATCGCAATTTTATATTATTATAATTGTTGGAAAATTTGGGGCGTTACAATGTGTGATCACTCTGTGTTTCATCAGCGGACGGATGTAGGCATGATTCTTTTATGTTGATGACATTGTGATCACAGGTAGCAATACATCAAAAATCTCATCACTCAAGGCCTTCCTTAATTTTCATTTCCAAACGAAGGATTTGAGTCCGCTAAATTACTTTCTTGGAATCAAGGTTTTGAGAAGTAAAAAAGACATTCTCTAGACATAAAGGAAATATGTTCTTCATATGCTAAAAGAAATTGGGAAACTCGGAGCAACACCAAGTAGCTTTCCCATGATTCCTAATCCTTTCTTGGACATTGATGATAGAATACCGTTTGATGAGCTACCTGAGGATGTGAAAAAAAAGGTTGATCCTAGGAAGATCAAAACATTTGCATATTCTGAAAGATATCGTAGACCAATTGGGAAATTGAACTATCTCACGATGACTCACCCTGATGTGATCTTTCCGATTAGTGTACTTAGCCAATTCATGATAGCACCGACCATTGCTCAATGGGAAGCCTTAGAGCACGTCTTACATTACTTGAAGGGTTCACTTAGTTGCGATATACTTCATAAAATCATGGCCACACCAAGATCGAATGTTTTTGTGATGTAGATCATGTGAGATCAAAGGCCACCAAGAGATCCACCAAAGGATATTTTTTGTGTGTGTGGAAATTTGGTGTCTTGAAGAAGCAAGCAGGATGTGGTATCTCAGTCTAATGCGGAAGCCAAGTATAGAGCCATGGCGCAATCGGTGCAGGAATTTGTGTGGATTCACCAGTTAAAGAAGGAGGTTGGTTTTGCCACAACATTGCCCACGAAGTTATGGCTTGATAATAAGACTTTTTTACACATAGCCTCCAATTATGTGTTTCATGAACGTACGAAAATTGAGATCCACTGTCACTTTGTAAGCGATAAGATCACAGAGAACTTCATTTCTCCAGGGCATATGAGGTCTAACGACCAATTAGGCAATCTTTTGACTAAGGCCTTAAATGGGACTCGTGTTGACTATTTTTGTAACAAGTTGGGCTTGATTAACATCTACACTCCAACTTGAGGGGAATATTAGGAAATATATTGTAAATAATCAATTAGGATTATTGTGTAATCAATTACGATCACTAGAAATCAAGGATTAGATACAGAAATTATCATTAAGAGCCATAAATGATAAGGCTCCTCCGTCATGTATCTATGGACCCTCTTTTCTAAATAATTAATCAAGTAATTCAGAATACACATTTTTCTTCTCTCTTTTTCTACACAAAGGAAAGATCATTCCCATGATATTGGGAACTAGTGTAGTTCCCTTAGAATAGTAGACAAAAAAAACAAATAAATAATGGACTATACAGCTATACTAGATGACAAAATAAATAGCTGATTGCAGTCACAACAACACAGAAAATACAACAGGAAAGTACACATCAATACATTACAACATAGAACAATACAAGAACATAGAAGCAATACTGTCTTTCATGAGGCCGGTACGCCCAACGCTGCTGTCCTCAAAAGAAACCAGGCTCTCTCTAACCCTTCACAGAATGATGTTCTTTCACACAAAAAGCCGTCATTACTCATTAATCCTACCAACACTGCCCATATCCCTTGGCTTCACATAAATTTTTTTTTTTTTTTTTTTAAAAAAAAAAAAAAAAAAAAATCACTTGTCTATCACTAACTTTCCCTTGCAATTAGGACCCGTAGGATAATCTTCTGAACCAGTACTACTCCCTTTTATCCCCTTTTCTTCCTTGATTTCCCAATATAGGCCTCCGCAAATTCAGCAACTCTATCACATAAATATAGGAATGATCATCGATGACAAAAGTGGGAGGAGTGAGGATTTTCACCCTGGAAGGAGTAATCAATTAAAAAAAAATCCTCCAACGTTCTCTCTCTAACTCTCTCTCTGACCCCCAGACCCTCTCCTTCAGTGATGCTTCATAACCTAATTCTATTTTTCATCATCTCTGTCCCTGATTTCAGCAGTATGCATCATGGAGCCAATGGAAGAAAGTCCATAGATGGGAGGGTTGGATGAAATAATGACAGCTAGTGAGGTCAGGCTGATCAAAACCGAGGGAAGAAGAAATTCTTGTAGAGTTATTTTGGTTTACATCCATCTATTCTTATTTCATTTTCATTTTATTAAATATAAAAAACAAAAATATTATCTTCCTTTCCTGTCATACCAAATACATTTTAAAGCATTCCATTTCTTTCCATTCCTTACAATCATAATTTGGGGCTACCATTTAGCATGATCTGTTTATGTGGGGCTACCTCAAACAACTACGCACTTATTCTTACATTGTAGCATATCTACTTTTCTTTGGAACAAGTTGTTTGGAATCTTATAGATCTGGTCTTGCCCATATGTTTCAAATAAGCTTTTAATGATTGAGTATGATTGTTTGGGAAGAAATAAAGATGGCAAACGTTGTGCAATTTTAACCATGGTAAAGGAATGCTAAATATGTTAATGATGTCCGGGCAATTCAAAATGACTTGTGGGCGAAGGTTGTATCTGTTGCTTCACATAGGGCCCGTTTGGTACAGGGAACATTTAAGGAGGGAAGGGAACTTAAATAAAGGAAAGGAAGGGAATGGAAGATTGAGAGAGAACTTAAAAAAGTTGAGCTGTTTGGTAGACATGGGAATATAAGTAAGTTGAGGGAAGATAAATTGTTTGGTAAGAAGAATTGGGTGTTGGTTAAGTGGGAATGAGAGGTAAATTACCTATAATGCCCCTGACATAAAAAAGGAAGAAAAAGACTTGACTGATTATATATATATATATATATATATATATCAGGCAGACACAGAGCCACCCAAATCGCGACTTGTGTTGGTTGAGAAGGAAAATCAAAAAAGCTGCATCACATATCTGATTGAAGTGAAATTTTTTTCATCTGAAAATAGACTCCCAATGCGTCACACAGAACCAAAAGCAAGCTCAAAGGAGTTCAGACAAAAGAGATACGGATTTCAGAAGTTGATCCTAGAATTCTCGCATCATATCAGATAGGTTCAGTAATTTGGATGACTTGGTTCGAACGAAGTTGACAGGTTCGAACGTAACAATTACCTAAAAGAGTCTAAGTTTGAACGCATAAACTGACAGTAGCTGAAACTGTGCTGCAATTAATTTTAGCATAAACTAAAACAGACTACCAGTGACCTTCTTGCATCTCCGACGAGCCACCATCGTTGTCCTCCTCACTGTCATCGTTAGGAATAAGAAGGCCAGAGAGTTTAGAGTTTGAAGTTGTGATTACATCTTTGGAAGGAGAGCGATTTGGGGACGACGAACTGAGCCTGAAGAAGAGAGACCACCTTCCACCTCCACGGTCGCAGGTTAACCACCACCGTCTTCCCTTTTTCATTCTTCGTCAACCACCAACCATCAAGGCAGCCACCACCGCCGGTCCTTCGTATTTTCCAGTCCGACCAGACATTCTTTCATGAGATTCGACAGACCCTTTGTTTCTTTTCTTATAAGACTCGACAGGCATGGGCTTTTTTGTCCACAAAATTGTATTTCCCGGGAAGATTTCAAGAGCCCGCCATTTTTTAAGGGATCTCACTTTCCCACATTTGTGAGAAGATGGCGCCCGACGGGAATTCAATTTGACGGGAAGATGGCGCACCAAACATATTTTCATGTGGGAACTCGTTTATGTTCCCAGGAACTCTCGTCAGTTCCGTGTACCAAACGGGTCCTTAGGTGTTCTGTCCATGATTGTTTCACAAGATTCTGTTCTGTCCATGATTGTTTCACAAGATTCTCTTTAACAAATGTGAATCCATAGGCATTGTTAATTACTTAAGTTCACAACTTTCTCTTTCTTCTTTCCCTTTTCTTTTTCCCCCTCCTCACATGGGAGGTTGTAACACACATGCATGCACGGATGCATAAGTATAGGTGCAGTAATTCATCATGATTGATGTAAGATAGCAAAGAACCCTACTAAAATTACCAACAAAATCACATGCAGAGTAAGTTTTTCATATACACAAGAAGCTTAAAGGGGAGAAAATCATAGGGATACGTAGAAACGCAAACCTTCATTCTTTTAGTTGCCCAATTGTTGAGGCTTTTCTCCTCCCATGTCCCAGCCTGTTTTAATATTACAACATTCTATTTCAAAATCAATTGGTACAAGAAAACTTCACAGCTACGCTATGTTCATTAAGAAACGGAGCATATTCTAGCTTTGGGTAGAAAAAGCATAAATCAATCAGCTCACGATTACACGCAAGAATGAAAAACCATAAACAGAATTGGAAGGCGATATATATGTGGGAGTCTATGTGAATGTCTATTTGCAACAAAGGCCACTTATTAATCAGAGTCAGGTGACTTCATAAAATTAGTGCGGGCAAGTAATATCATTGACAAACTATAGCCAAGTGAAAGGGGCTCATTTAGTCATCGACAAATAAACAAAATCACTTTAAGTATGATTTAATAGCTTGAATAATTGCATACGATTGTTGAAAATATATCCACATGAAGTAGGATGTATCAACAGACAAAAATATGAGCCGTCTTCATGTATAATTAACAAAGAATCAAAATGCAGGAATAAGGCATGCGTAAGTCGAAAGGAAGAAGAATAAGCTCATACGCGATTCCAAACAGAACCAACTGTGTTTGCACGAGGTTGACCAGAGAGGACATCTTCGCGTGTTAGCTTCTGGGGTACTGGCATAGGCGCAGCATCATCCGTAACTTTCCTCACCCAATACGTGTATGATGCTCCTTGTTGCTCTTCGTTCTGTGCTGCTCCACCCTCCATTGGTACTTCTTAATCTCCTCTGTATTATTCCACCAAAAAAATAAATGAAATTGTTTTTTTCCGCGCAAGGGCTAACAAGTAGATTCCACCTTGGAAAGAGGGGAATCAATGTGGATCTGAGAAGTAATCAATCAGTACGTAGCCCTAAACAGCTTGAGATCCAAATTCAATTCAAAATATGAAATAGCGAAGCAGAGGGCTCCTAATGCCGTCTGGAGGACGAGGAACAAAGAGGACGGGATGGACACAACACCCAACCCGAAATGGCAAGGTCCAATAAGCCTAACGAGCTGTTTCAGTGTTTCCGGAAGGTTCCCGTGAATTCGGAAAGGTAAGACAGACGACGACCAGCTGCCACCCTGATAACTTTTTATAGCTCCAATCTACCCAAATGTACTGAAAAAAAAAAAAAAAAAAAAAAAAAAAAAAAAAAAAAAAAAAAAAAAAAAAAAAAAAAATGGTTGACTTGTCAAATTTATCATCAAAAGAAATGTTCCAATTTTACCTGTATAAAAAATATATGTTATAATACTTCTAGTTCAAAATATAATATGTAAATAATTAAATTATGAAGTTTGAAAAGTTGGTTAAAATTGTTAAAGACAATAAAATATAATTTACATTCCTAAAACACCTTTATTAGAGAGAGTGGATGGGAGAAAGGATGAGTGTGAAAAAAGAGATAAGAGACATAATTAATTAGAGGAAAATTTTGAGGGAAATAATAAATGATGAAACGAAAACAAAGTGTATCTTATAAAAAAAATCACACTCCTTACAAGTTTGGTTCTTATATTTTAAACAAAAAGGAGTACATATTGTATTTCACCTCTTTCTTCTCTTTAGTGTTTATATTTAATAGGGGCAAAATTATAAATTGACATTAATTACTTTTTTGAGTGTCCTTATAATAAAGACTGGAATTTATTTCCAAATTGGACCTTTAAAAAAACCAATGTGGTATATCCAATTATTTAACTTGTTCAAAGTTAACTAAAGGCAAAATGACATGAAAATAAGAAGGCATAGAGAAGGGACCTGAATTTGCCTAATCCCTTTGAGATGTGATGACCCAAATGAGATTTTGAAATTCAATCAATAGTGGGAGGATAGCTTTAGGATAGTACCTCATAAAGTGATGAACATAACATTTGGGCTTTATGCCTCCGATGTGAAAAGATATTATCCATTCTTCTCAAAGTGGTGTCTAGCCGGGTTTCCTGGGATACTAGTAGCAACTTTGGGAAGAGGTGTATACACTAGGAATAGATGTTTTGGTGATGACCAATTTGATGATTTGTAACTGGCAAGGTTTCCTAGGTCTACCATGATTCTCTTTCTACTAAAATACACTAAATGAATTTAATAAAGATAATGAATAATAGTTGATTCGATGTGAATATATATGATGAATATTGAAGTTGTTATTTGGTTCAATTGATGTGATTATTATATTTGAGCTATATAAATGGTGTTTTGATTAGGATTACCAACTTTGCTGATTTTTGTATTTGTGTGGCTGCAATAACTCTTCGGGGGACCAGATTTTGAATGAAACAAGTTTTAAAGGATGGGGTAGCGATGGCGGTGAGGATAATGTTGGAATCCGTACAACGCAAATGGATTAAAAAAACTTACGGATCCAATCCCGAGGATCACTCAGTGCGTTTAAACAAGGCTAGGGAATCCAAAATTACCTTAGGAGAATTCGTTTGCGGCTTGTTCTTCGTTGAACAAGTGGGCTACCTCCTCGATCAGCAGAAGACGACTCGTAGGATCGTCTTCCTCCACCGGTATCCACACGAACAACTCCCGAACACGGCTACGGCGCGTGCTAGCGCCTCTTGTGCATCTTTCTTGATTTTCCGCGTGCTAGCGCCTCTTGTGCATCTTTCTTGATTTTCCACTCTAGGTTTTTCTCGCGGCTTTCTGAATGCGCTCGACAAAATGTCCCGTGAGTTTTCCAAACCCGTTCAAATGCATTATATAAAATTAATCCTCATTAATTTTGAAATTCAAATTTCAAATATGGATTAAAATACATTAATTACATCAATCAAATCTAATGTAACGTATTTAACCGCATTAAAAGCTGATTTGAAATTCGAATTTGGAATCTGGATTAAAATAAATGTATTAATTAAATCCATCTAATAGATCTAATCAAATCCATTTATTCAATCCAAATTAAAAGCCTTCTGATTTAATTTATCTCTATAAATTAAATCCGAGAAATAATATCTATCTATTTAATTTAAATTTGAGATACCATATCTCAATTTAATATTAAACAGATATATGATATCTTTATTCGAAAATTAAATGAGATACAATATCTCAATTTGTTTTAGATATTTAATTTATCAAATAAATTAAATACAAAACAAATATTATATATATTAATATTATAATCTCTATTAATAATATTAACATATATTAATTTTGAATTTAATATATATATATACACACATATATACATATATATATATATATATATATATATCCTAGATTAAATTCGTATTCATTAAATCTTAGACGTATCTAAGATTCAATGAATCTGACACATTTGCTCGTGTTGAGTTATTCTTGTGTGCGACCTATGCAGCCCATATGAGATTGGCGGTGGGCCAACACTTTGTCACCCACAAGTCGCAAGCGGCCTCTAGCAAGACATTGCGACTACCCAATTCACATGGGGATCGATGACACGATACAACCTATCGTACAACCATGTCACGTCCCTTTTGTCACGCGATAATTTGGTCAAGGATGAGGCATGGATAATGTCAACTTCCTTTTCTTGACCACTACTTTCTCAATTCTCGAGTAGTCTAATAAGTGAAAATGGAAACTCCTTTCCATCACAGTACGGCCGTACATTTCTTAAACTCACTCATCGAGGGGCCCAGTATTATCTCTCAAAATGTGAGGGACAAATTCCATCTTGACCATTCACATTCCTCCGCATGAAAACCACCGATCCCGATCTCGGCCTTTATCATCACCCTATCAAATGTGACTTTTGACTAGGTCAAAGGTCGATGACTCATCATGTAGGAATCCATGATGGTCTCGAGTCATAGGGCGTTGTGACGCGGTTATACATGAGATAAGCTTATGACTAAATCCATGCGACTTTCTCATAGTGGGTTGGTCCAAAGACCTTGTACTCTTACAAGTGCCCATGACTTTAATTCGTATCTCCATACGTCATCAAAGTCATACGGTCTTACCTCATCTTCGCTCCCGCGTAGATGACCGATCGAGGACATTTAGGATATCATCTATAAGATATATCCGGGGATCAGTTATCACTGTAAACATGCGAATGAAGTGATAACTTAATGGAGAACAATGACTTGCCCTAGGGCATAATTTCCAACAGATAACGCCTCAGAGCATATTTTCCTTTAGTTGAACTTTAACCTTTGGTTTTATTCGAATGTAATGTATTTAGCCTTGCGCTTGTCTTTAGTATAAGTGCGGCGGTAATATTTTCCAAATTTTAGGAATTTATGCCATTATAAATTGTTAGAAATTTGATGGTGTTACGTATAGTATGCATTCTTACTTATTTTTGTAAGTTTTTTAAATTTATTTTCTAGTGATATTTTTCATATTATGTAACTTAATCTTTTCAAGCGTATATTAATATAAATGTTGTTTATTTTGTTAATTCCTAGCACTTTTCAAGACGTTTACATGACAATAAGTGTTGTTCATTTTGTTAAGTCTTCAAATTATTTTTAAGGAAAAAAAATTATTCTATTTTTAGCAACTTTCATTTGGTTTTTAATAGTTCTGCAAAGAATTTTTTAATAAAATATTGGTAGAAACATTTTTTCTAATTGATGTAAGATAAATAATGAGTGTAATTTCTTAAGGATTAAGGTGCAGATTTGCCAATGAACTATTACTCGAGGAGCGTCTGGTACAAAAAACAATTGAAGGGACCAAATTGGCCAACGAACTATTAAAAAGTAAAAAAAAAAAAAAAAAAAAAAAACACACACACACACACACACACACAAAATTTTGAGCAAATTCGCTAACGAACTATTACCTCATCACTGTCTTGGTGTCTCCATCTTCCATTGACTGTCACAGTGTCGGCGACATCGCATCTCCAAAGCTTCCATTGTTGCTGGATGTTCCACTCACCCTCTTGAACTCATCCAACAGTCCACAGATTTCGACCAGCACGCGCCTTGCACCCTAGTTGCGTCCCTCTGATGCCACAAGTAGTAACCGCCGCTGCCACAACGCCTACTCGCATGGGTCCCATCTTTGTTGATGTTTGTCTTATCCAACAAGAAGGCTTAACCACTCTTTTCTCCCGCATCTCAACCACCGTCCTATGCCGGTGCCTCATATTTTAACATAGTAGTGATAATTGTTTTTTTTTAAATAGTTATTTGGTATTTATTTTTTTTACTTTTTAATAGTTCGTTGGCCAATTTGGTCCCTTCAATTTTTTTTGTACCAGACACTCCTTGAGTAATAGTTCGTTGGCAAATTTACACCTTAACCCATTTCTTAATTATGTTTGAGGGGTCCAAATATCATATAGACTATCAAAAAGAGAAACCAATAATATACATCAAAAAATGAAAAGGTTGACCTCTATCTTAGGAAGGATTTTATTAAATGGCAAAACGTCCAATTTTTTAAATTTACGAAAAAAAGATAAAACATTTAATTCTTTGATAATATTTATGTCTTAAATTTAAAACTTATTTTTTAACTTATTTCTTAAAAAAATTACCAAAAAAATTGGCAGGAGTAAAAGGGTTAAACTTCAAATGGCCTTTTAATTCTTTAAGTCTTGAGCCTAAATGAGTGGATCTGTTTTTCCAGCTCTAGCGGGAGTTAGAGCTCTAACACATGTAACATCTTGATTTTTAATTTTAGTATCTAAGTAATATTTAGATGAGATTTTTGTGGCAATTAAAATTACCATTTATTTACTCAAAATGGAAGTACATTTTCTAAAGTGAAAATCGAAAAAAAAAAATAGATGGGATCAAATAAAAGTATTAGAATATTTTCCCCAAATTATTATACTACAATTGTTCAAACATAAAAAAAAATTATTGAGCAAAATATCCAAACTTAGTCCAATTACTTGAATTTTAGGAGAGTGAAAAGAGAGAGAGAGAGAGAGGTTGTGGAAATAATAATAATAATAATATAAGCAAAAAAAAAACTATATGCTTTTATAATAATGGCTAAAATATATATTTAGTTCTTTATATTTACTCAAAGGTTCAATTTAATCCTTTAAGTTTATAAAGTATACTTTTAGTTCCTCAACCCTAACACTGTTAGTTTTATCTAACTAAAAATACTGACTGTGTAATTAAATAAAGTATGGTTAAATTTTTTTAAAAAAAATTATTGTACTAACCAATTAACAAATATTAATAATTTAAAAACAACAATCACCAATCTTGTTCCACCCATATGCACTCATCACTCACATCCATTAATGGCTTCTCTGGTCCATTGTTCCTTCCTTTTTCTTACTCTAGCAGTCGACAATCATTCCACCTCTAATCCATTATTCTTCTCGCTGGCGATTCCAAAAGAAAATATGCGATAATATGTTATTCTCCGGTAGGATTCTTGAAACCACACAGAAATATGCAAGAGTTCCTCACTCATATCCATTACAGCCGCCTCACTAGAGAAGCAGCTAGAAATTAGAAAATATGCTTTTCATGACTCCAATGTATTGTTGTCGAACTCTATTTGTTTTGTCGATTTGGTTTGCTCTGATACAGTCAATGAGTACAAAAAGGTAAAGTCGGAAATCATGGCTGATGTTGGAAGACCAAACTTGGCTGATTACTTTCCTCTTTTAAAGAAGTTGAACCCATTGGACATCCAAATGTGTGTGAATGTTCGTTTTGGGATGGTCTTGAAGATAACTCATGACTTGGCCAACCAGAGGATACAAAAGAGACAAGATAAATTGAAGTGGAGAAGCCATTTAATGAAGGAGAGTGAGGAGTGTATATCGGTGGGAAGAAGATGGGATAATTGTTCTGGTTATTAAATTATTAGTATATTTTAGTTGGTCAGTTGGAATATGCAATAAATTTTTTTATATATATTTTAAAAATTTAAGCATACTTTATTTAACTCACATCGGCATTTTCTGTTAGATGAAACTAACGGTGTTAGGGTTGCGGGACTAAAAGTATACAAACTTAAGGGATTAACTTAAACCTTGGAATAAACATAAAGGAGTAATTGTTTACTTTAGCCTATAATAATTATAAAATATCAATATCTCTTATAATTGAAGATACGCCGAGCCGAGGAACATGCTCTTCACACCAAACACTGTTATTGGGAGTAGTAACAAGCCCCTTCTTTCTAATCGGCTTTTAGGCCTGTTTGTAGGGAATTAAAACCTAGGTTTACCATAAGTTTGCAAAACACCCCTAATGTTTTGCCAGAAGCTATTCTGCATCAAAACCTAACTTTTTCCATAAGTTTGTCAAACACCCCTAATTTTGTCAGAGGCTATTCTGCATCCAAACCTAGGTTTTGTCATAAGTTTGGCAAACACCTCATTTTTGTCCAAAAACTATTCTGCATCAAAACCTAAATTTTGGATCCAAAACCTAGGTTTTGGAAAAAGCTATTTTTTCAGATTTTTCTCTCTCCTCTACCATAATTAGTATTTTTTTCAGTACTAATCAATATTCTTAAGTATTTTTTAGTACCCTTCAATAGCCTAAAATATTTTTTCAATACCAATCAGTACACTTAAGTATTTTAATTTTGTACACAAATTTATGTAATTTTTTTTGTTTATTATGAAATATAATGTTTATAATATTTAAAATACAACCTTATCCTTTATATACAATTATACCAAAAATTAATGTCCTTTTTAGTAAATCGACCCGAAAAAGCTATTCGGTAACAATATCCAAACAATATCATTTTTATCTAAAAGCTATTCTCCAAAAATCATTTTTACCTTGTAAATCCTAAAAATTATTCTCGAAAAGCTACATTCAAACGGGCTCTTCATCATCTTGGTTATCACATACAACACTTGGAATCCTCATTCCATGTTTCTCTTTTATGTGCTTCTTAGGTGCTTGTCCTCCTAAGAAGCACATAAAGAAATATTGATGGACTTTTTTTTAAATTATTTTTTGATTTTCTTATAAATCTTATTTATTTAGATTAAATTATATACTGCATCCAGAAATATTTTTTGCACTCGATATACAGAATATAATTTAATCTAAATAAATAAATAAAATCTATCAATATTTCTTTATGTGCTTTTTAGGAGGAGAAGCACCTAAAAATCACATAAAGGAGAAGCATGGAACGAGAATTCAGTATCACGTGCTCTGCTTCTTCATTCTTCTTTTGTCCTTATTATTAGTAGTTTTAGTTTCTCCTTCTCGATCTTTATTTTTCTCAAAAGGTGAAGCAAAGAATAATTGACAGGTTAGTTTTATTTGTAGACCCTCAACTGCTTGTTGTCCTATTCTCCTCAACCGAATGAAGACATTTTGATGAGGACATAGGAGGCGGCATGACCAAGGCAACAAACTTGGAGGACATTCAAGGTCTTGGAGGCCCAATGACAAGAGCAAAAGCTAAAAAGGCTAAAGAGGCCCTAAATCTCCCGGTGACCACCTTACTTGAGACAAGCCCAAGTCTAAAGGAAGAAGAGGCCGAAGAAGAATAAGCCTCAATGGATATGCATGAAGGCTTCAATTTACTTGGCCCAAATTCTGCACTTAGTTTTATCTTTCGGTCATTTAGTTAAACTTTTGTAATAAGGCTTATTGGGCTCTCTTATTGGGCTTTGTGTGTAAGCGATTTAGGTTAAACTTAATATGGGTGTTGTCCACTATATAAGGGAACACCATAGCTTTTGAGACGGAGATTTGAATTAAGAGTTAACCTTTTTGGTGAGAGACAAGCTTCTCTAGGGTTCTTTTGAGAATCTCGAACTTATCAAGGGTTTCAATCCTTGTGGCGTTCTTGGCTTATCAATTCCTTGGAATTGTGGCGCCTACGATTTTCGTTCTAAATTTCTCGGTTTCGTATCTCCAGATTTCCTTATCGTTTTCCAGTGTTTCTTGAGCCAAATTCGTAGTTCAGAAAGCCATCTTTCTGCTCGTTAGAATCACTTGAATCCAAGGTCTGTAGCGAGATACATTCTGCTCTTTCAGGGCGCTACGCTTTTCGTTCCATATTTCTTGGTTTCATAACTCCTGATTCCCTTATTCTTTTTCGGTGTTTCTTGAGTCGAAATCGTGTTTCAGAAAGCGAACTTTCACCTCGTTTTGGAATCACTCAATTCTGAGGTCTGTAGCGTGGGATACGTTTGATTCTTATCGGACACGTTGGTGGCCGAATTTCCTGGCGCGAAATTCCATTCCTAGCGATCCAATCATCCTATTCTTTCGGGAATCATATCACATTTGGATTTTCCTTTGTAACTGGCTATGATTTTTCCTTCTTCTGTGGTTCCTATTCATAGTAGTTTATGTTGCTTCTTCTCCAACATGATATATCTTAAAAAGGTGGAGCAGAGAAGGGTGAACAATCTATATGGTTGTAGGTATGGTTTGCTTGTATTTTTGTGTACCATTCAGCTCTCTTTGGGGTTGATTATAAAATATGTTATGTTTCCCTTAGTACAGAGGATGTGGCATATGAACTTGGTTTACTTTTTATACTAGTCTCTGTTCATGTATTTGTTGTATAAAATATACTAAACAGGTAGAAATTGAACAATAACAAGAATTTGTATTACTAAGATTGCACATATTGTAAATAACAAGAATCTGTATAATTAGAACTTGAAAGATGGAA
Source organism: Acacia acuminata (assembly GCA_019022655.1). NCBI lineage: Eukaryota > Viridiplantae > Streptophyta > Magnoliopsida > Fabales > Fabaceae > Acacia > Acacia acuminata. The sequence continues at coordinate 506,978 of JAFJYI010000098.1, read as the reverse complement.
TATCACCAAGAGAGGGGTGAATTGGGTGATCTAAAATTTTCTTTGAAATGCTCAGAAACTAACTATCGAAAACAGATTATAACAAAGAAGGATAGAAGAAGCTTGGACCAAGAAATTTATACTGGTTCAGTCCAAATCCTTGACCTACGTCCAGTCCCCCACACACTCTGGGATTTCGCTATCTCAAAAGATGATTACACACTCTGTAACTCAAGAGTAATTCTCTCACTAGAACTTACTCCCTTACAAGTTGTAATCAAATAAACCTAAATCCCAAAGTCCCAATACTTTGAGATTCTTACAAAGATTGATAATCAATAATGAGCTCTTTAAAAGAGCATATATATAAATACTGAAGATATTATCTAAATGAGTAGAAACAGTAAATGTTTATATCGCTAATTGAATGTGCAGAGTTTTGGTTATTGGAGAATTGAATGCTTCTAGCTTTTATAGTTGATGGCAATAAAGACAGTTGAAAGCTATTCAAGGAGCCATTGAGTGTAATGAATATAGCCGTTGAAGTTGAACGTTACTCAGGCTCTTCAGATTTTCCAGAAGTTCGGCATTATTCCTCATTGACATTCTTCATTCCATTTGTCCGTTAAGACTCGGTGAGAATGTTGGATGGAAATGACCGGAATGCTTTATGTTAGCTTAGAAGATGATTTACCATATTTGTGCTTCGTTTATGCTAAGCATTAGATGCTTTTCTGACACAAATTTGTTTTAGAGAAATTTGGTGTTTAAACCATGTTAAAATCATTAGCAAACTAATTAAACTTTTTTAGGAATAGCAATAAGCAATAATGTGAAGTATTGAAATCGTGATAAGAGAAATAGGAATTACGAACACGGTGATTTCATTTTTCCAGAAGCCTGACTTGAGTCATATTCAGTTGACTCGGGTCATACAAACCTAACTCGAGTCCACTATTTCAAAACAGATGGACAATCGTCTTTGTAACACTATGACTCAAGTCATATCAAATGTGACTCGAGTCACATCAGTTTTCAAAAGCTAGCTATCAGGTTTGGACTTGAAGAGATTTGAAAACAAGCCATGACTCGAGTCATCTTTGAACGTTGACTTGACTCGAGTCATCTTTGAACGTTGGAAATTATTTGAAAAAGCTCGGTTGAAGTACAATCGTCGACTCGAGTCACACATACTTGACTCGAGTCAAAAGGCTTTCAAAAATTGTGTTTTGCAAAACATAACTCGGGTCATATGAAGCTGACTCGAGTCACTTCCTTCAAAGATCATTTTGTTTTTGATACAGAGAGGTATGACTCGAGTTATAAGACTCTGTCGAGTCATATCAACACAAAGAGATATATTGTTAGTGAACCAAGTTATATTTTAAAATAAATCACTTTGGCTTGAATCAATAACAGTCTTTTGGATTTCCAATTGTCGCTTATCATCAAAACACATAGAGAACTAACATTCTCCCCTTTTTGATGATGACAACACTTGTAAATTAAAGAGAAAATAATTTTTTGCAGAATAGTTCAGAAATAAAGAATAGATAGGCAAATGTTCATAGTACTCATTCATTTCAAAAGATGTCAAGTACATAGCAATGTGAATGAAATACACAAGCCAAAAATATATCTAACATGAGAATGCAACAAAAGATTTATAATTTTAAAAATAGACTACTGCTAACTATTGCAATTCTTCAGATCTTCAAAACAACTTCATTCTTCACACATTTCCACTTTTCTCTTTCTCTCCCCTTTTGTCATCAGGCAAAATGAGAGCATCAAATGCGAGGGAAGCACGCAAAGCCTAAAGAATAGGCAAGGGAGAATAAATGGTGAGAGAGAGAGAGATGGAGGAGCGAAGGAGAAGTGACTAGTAAGGGTGGTTTTGGTCTAGGAGAAGGTGAAATATCAGAAGGATGAATGGAAGAGCTAGATGAATGCTTATAAAAAAGATCAGCAGTGTCATCAGAGACTGAAAGCCTCACAGTTGAGGTTTGAGTAGCGGGTATAGGGACAGTAGGAGGAGCAGTGTCTATATGAGGAGTAGTAAAAGAGGGAGTAGGTAAGATAGGAGTGGATGAAGGTGGAGGTGGAGAGAAGTGAGGAGGGGAAGGTTGAAAGTGGAGCAAATCACCAAGAGATTTTAAAATTCTTTTCGAGTTACCCTGTTTTTGAATATTAAAACAAAGTTGAACAGAGAATAAGAGAGGAGAGCAAGACACAGGAAATTTATACTAGTTTGGTCCAATCTCTTGACCTACGTCCAGTCCCCAGACACTCTGGGATTTCACTATCTCAATTGATTCCACACTCTGTAACTCAAGAGTAATTCTCTCACTAGAACTTACTCTCCCTTACAAGTTGCAATCAATAACCCAATCTCCAAGTCCCCAGACTTGAGATACTCACAATAAATGATTTACAATCAATGAACTCTCTTAAAGAGTAGATAGAAATAAACACTGAAGGTCAATGTATCAAAAGATACTTTACAAGTGAAAACTGAAAGAGTAGTTGGTAAACTTGAATGCAATTCGTTTTCAGCAGATTAGTTGTTAAGAAGAAATGAATGCAACTCTATTTATACAAACAAAGCATTAAATGACCGTTGAAATCCCTAATGTAACTGTTGGAGACATTCAGTAAGGATTAGGGTGAGCTTAGGCCTTCTTCTCTCACTACACTTTGCTTAATCCAGTTGCACAGATGTTTGTGCTTGACTTCTTAACTTTTAATCCGTTGGAAGAGCAGCTACTGGATGTGGAAAGGAAACATTAATCTCTGTGCAACTTGTGTATAATGATTGTCCAAAAGGATGCAAATTTTCTGCACTTTGCATTTAATGTGCTGACATCACTTTTTGCTTTAGTTCAAATCTTCATTTGATATCCTCTATATCATCTGAAACTTACTAACAAAGTGGTTAAACATAGCTAGGAATATTAATGAATGATAATGGGAAGTATTAAGATCAAATAAGAAGATTTCACAAATTCGTTAGATTTTAATTTCAAACTCTGCGACACAAACTCAAGTTTGTTCTTCTGAACTCGAGTTTTCCACTGTGCACTTATAGCAAAACTCGAGTTTCCATAACTAGACTCGAGTTTCCTCCTTCCAGAGAGGAAAGTCGCGATTTGAGCTTTGGAACACATTTTTGAATGAAACTCAAAACTCGAGTTTCCATTTCCAAACTCGAGTTTTGGACTTTTAATATGAAACATGATTTTCAGTCCAAAACATCAAAACTGGAGTTTTCATTCTAAACTGGAGTTTTCAAATCATTGAAAAAGTGCAATGCTCTCGACTTGGCCAAAACTCAAGTTTTCATTTAAGTATGAAAACCTTGAGAAATTCATGCCAAGTCAAAACTGGAGTTTTCTATGAAAAAACCGGAGTTTTCAAAAACTAGGTAAAACTTGAAAACTCTGCCAAGTTGAAACTTGAGTTTCCAAACCAAAACTCGAGTTTTCACAAAAACTTGGGAAAACTTAGAAAACTCATGGCAAACTGAAAACTAGAGTTTCCATATCAAAACTGCAGTTTTCATAAGCTCAAAATGTTGAAGACTCTATGTATAACCAAAACTCGAGTTTCCAAATGAAAACTGGAGTTTTGTCTTTTCCAGAAAATATTGTGAAGTCTCTGTATGGTGAAAACTAGAGTTTGTGTAAATGTGAGAAACTTGGAGTGCTCTCTGTAAGACCAAAACTCGAGTTTCCAAATGGAAACTAGAGTTTTGCTTAGTTCATTAAAAAAATTGAGCTACTCTCTGTCAAGTCAAAACTAGAGTTTTGAAACCAAAACTCGAGTCTGCCTTTGATAGTAAGTTTTTCAACTTACAAAAGACAAACTTCACCTTGAGTTTACAATTGTCCGTTATCATCAAAACACATAGAGAACTAACAAAGGTATGGGAGAGTGCTTAGGAGAAGGAATCACCCCAGAAGAAGCAGGCATAGAGAGAGGATCCTGAGCTTGCAGCAGCTTAGACATCTTAAAGTCTAGAATTGAGTAAAGATTGAACATACTCTCAAATCTAGCTCCAAGATATTCAAAATGACCTTCAATGTTCTCCATCCTCTCATCCAAAACATCAATTTTCTCACTTTGAACATTTTGAACTTCAATGAGCTTGTCATGGCTTGAGGTGACTTTATCAGCCAATTTTCCAACATCTGACTCAAGCTTATCAGACAATTCATAGTATTGAGCAGTGAGAGTAATTTGAAGAGTTCCAAAGGTCTCAGATGTTGCTTTTTCCACGATGGCCTTGATAGAAGCATTGAGACTTGAACTTGCAACTTGAGGAATTTGCTGAGACTGAGAAGGAGCAAGTGAAGACTAAGCTTCAGTAGGCCTGAAAACAGATGCTCTAGACTTGGAAGGGGCTTTGAATTGCCCTGAACCTTCTCTAAAGGAGATTTTCATGAAATTTAAATGAACTTGACTAAACATTAGAGGTTTGACAGGTTTTTCAAAACGGTCAAGATACCAAATTTTGTTAGTTAAGAGCAAGAGAGAGACTAGATTTGGGAAAGGAATAGTGGCTGATGGTAAGGAGTCAAATCTGAACCTCTTCATCTCTTGATAGACCAATAGCCTACAATGAAAGACACTTTGTCTATTAGAGAAGCAAACAAGCCATAATCCTGAGAGTTGAAGTGAGTGGCATTCTTCCCCTTTTAAACAAGGTTCCTGGAATAGATATACCAGATAGCCCTTTAAAGAGGTGGCATGAAAATAGGAGTGAACTTCAAGGGCCCTAATGGCTTACTGATGAGCACTAATTATGCTATGTTTTCCCTATATTTTATGAACGAATTGTATGGTGAATATGAGCTTAACTGCATTCAATCTAAGGAAAAAGGCATTAATTCATTGTACAGGGAACTTAAGGATAAATTCCACTCACATCCTAAACATGTTCTAAGAAAGAACAAGTTTTGAGATTTTATGAGAAATTCACATAACATAGCCGATGCCATGCTATAACATCAGGACAACTTTACCGAAGGGCAATACAATGCATCCCTAAAGCTATAGCAGAGTAAATGACGTAGTGCTATGCGACATATGTCCTGATCTTTTGTCAAGGTTGTTTCAGGAAATATATTGCAGGACGAGAATAACGGTTAGATTGCTGACATATTGGAATAGAAGATGCAGAGGATCAAAACTAAAGATTTGAAGAATCCCGCAGGATCAGCAGAATCAATCTACCGAGATTTGGAAAGAAAGATACGATTGGACCTCGACAGATTAGGAAAGGCCCAATTCGTTGAAACGTACGCTACAAGTAGACCAGACATATAAGGAAACAACAGTCAACTCTAAAAAGGGTTGGAAGTCGTCGAGAGTCAAAGACCAATCCTATACGGCCAGACTCGAAAGAAGAGTGAGAGAATTGTGAAGCACAAGGACTCCAAGAGAACCCAGCATCCTTCCTTACAGTGAGACGGAGTGAAGAAGACGTGGAGTTGTGACGTGACAGGGCTCCTTCCACACCTTCGGAACCTCTACCAAGCTTTCTGTTTCTTTATTTTAATTCCAGTCAATCTTTTCTCATGGGCTATTCTGTAGTACTCTGTTTTGTGATTCCCTCGTCAGTCATGAACTAACTTCCTGAGGCTGAATGAGGATGATTTTCTAAGTATAGAATGAACCTAGTTGCTAGTTCCTAATTTAATATATTCAGTTGCCTATCAGTGATTTAATTTCTTGTCGATTAGCGAGAGATAAGGGCTAGATCAGTGGCCTCGGCTTATTGAGAGGGAGTCGGGGTTAGACATTTGAGAAGCAGTGATTGCTAGGTAGGCTGGTGCAAGGCTTGACCTATTATTGTAGACTTCAGGAATGGGTCTACTGGCTCATAACCATACACCTTGATTTGTATTGATAATCCAACTAGAAAAATAGCCATAGACATATGGGAGAAGTACATACTAGGATTGTACGTATCGGACGCGAGAGCTTCGATAGATTAGCGTAGTGTAGTTAATTGAATAACCTCGTATAGGGTGTTTATGCTATAGCAATTGTGAGAGCTGTACAGTATGAATGCTATAGCACTGTGTATAGGTAGCTGGGGGAATGATATGCTTAGAAAGGATTCTGAGTTCAGTCTATCTTCTTACTGATATCTTCTTACGACTACGATCATTTAATTATTTTCCTGTTTATTAGTATAGCTATCAAAACCCTCAAACCAATCAAATTTATTTCCTTTTCAAACACAACTCATTCTGCAATTTGATGTCATCATTTGGTATCCAGTTTCTGTGGGACGATACTCTACTTACTCTTTATTATTTGTTCGACCGGTTTACTTGTCATTAAGGAAATCGGCCAACACTTACATGGTCTAAGAATTTTAAAGAATTTCTCAGAATTATAAGCAATGTCATGCATAGGAAGATTATCAATCATAAAAGTGAATTGATAATATCAGTAGAAACAATAAGTTGTTTTCCTCTAACAGAAGTGATAATCTTATCTTCAATGAGCTTACTAGCACTGTCAAAGACATTAGCCATTGTCATATTGAAATAGAAATGTTTGACCAAAGAAGGGCAATAAGGAGTGTTTATGGCTAGTAGATTTTTGAATTGCTCTAGCCAAGGAGATAAGTCAACATTACACTCCTCCTTTAGCTTAGCAAGGTCCACATACATTGTGGGACAAAAACCATGATTAAAATATTTATCTTTATACTCTTTTAGCTGAGAATCAGGAAAAGGAGTTGGATTACAGATATAATCAAAGGTAGGTGGTTTTGAAAAATCAGGTGGACAAAAAGAGGGTTTGGGGGCTCCAAATACCTTCAAGCTAGAGGACCTTGATTGTGACCAGCTGAGACTTAGAGGCAAATACACGAGCATCAGAAACTGAGACTGCCTTCTTCTTTTTCTTGAGAGGAGCTACAACAGGTTCTTTATCCCTTCGCTTAGCAGCAATGGGATCAATCTCCTTTTGAATTGGAACCTCAGATGGCTCCTGAACCTTCAACTTTCTGGGTTTCTTCGAGGGTGTCTCAGAAGAAACGTTAGATTGAAGTCTGGTTGAAGGCTCGCACTTCCTTTTAGGTCTCGATGACGCTGGACGAGACGTAGATATTGTTGCTTCATAGTTTGAAGATGATTCTTTAGGAGCTTTAGAAGTTTTTGAAGACATGATGAGGGATTGAGGGCAAGAGACGAAGAGAATTTTGGAGAGAAGGGAGTAAGGACTGGAGTCTAGGGTTTGTGAATGGGCAGAAATGAAGAGCAACAGGCGCAGAGTTATATATATATATATATATAACGCATGACCCAAGTAAATTAATGAATGACTTGAGTCAGTGATGAAAAATACTGACCTGAAAGTGCGATACATATACCTGTGACTTGAATTAAGGATGAATGACTCGAGTCAAAATAGATGCTTTTGCTCTTAGTTAATCTCTGTCTTTGCTTGACTCGAGTTAAATAAGTCTCCAAAATCTTGATTGCTCTCTGTTTGAGCTTGACTTGAGTTAGTTTCACCTGACTCGAGTTAACACAATTCTTCATAAAATATGTTAGTGTAGAAAGACCAAATGACTCAAGTTATTCATTAAATGACTCAAGTTACACGATTAAATTATCATTTATCAAGATGAGATGCTCGATATGACTTGAGTTGACCAAGGTTGACTCAAGTCAACATTAGAAAATTTACTTTGATTTTCAGAGATTAAATAGGCATGACTCGAGGTGACCGTTGATTGACTTGAGTCATTCTTACTCTGTTAGCTTCTGTCGAAATTATTCTTTACATAGTCTTGCATAAACAGGATCTAGAAACTCCGAAGCTTAAGTCAATGATTATTCATCATCAAAAACATGTAACTAACATTGAGTGAAGATAACTTACAGCTCATTGAGATTTACCATTCCCAATTCTCTTCTGATTAACATAAACTGCTCTTTGGCCAATGGTTTTGTAAAGTATCAGCAAGTTGAAGATGAGTTGGGATGAACATCACCTTGACATCCTTTTTTTGAACATGATCTCTTATGAAGTGATGTCTAACATCAATATGCTTCATCCAAGTATGTTGCACTGGATTCTTTGTCAAGCTTATTGTACTGGTTTTGTCACACAAGATTGAGATTTCTTTGAGATGAATTCCCAAATCTTGAAGTTGTTGCTTGAGCCATAGCACTTGAGCCCAATAATTTGATGCATCAATATATTTAGCTTTAGTTGATGATACTGAGACAGTTGGTTGCTTCTTGCTAAACCATGAGACAAGTGAGCCACCAAGGAATTGACATTGGCTACTTGTACTTTTTCTATCCGTCTTGTATCCAGTATGATCTGAGTCTGAATATGCCACAAGATGTTCAGGTTGAACTTTAGGAAACCACAATCCCAACTCTTCCATATCAGTAATATATTTGAATATTCTCTTCACATGTTCAGCATGAGTCTCCTTAAGAGCGGATTCAAATCTGGCACACATTCCCACATTGAACTTAATATCAGGCCGGCTTGCTGTCAGGTAGAGCAATGAACCAATCATTCCTCTATATCTTGGGATATTGAATTCTTTTCCTTTCTCATCAGCATCCAAAGAGGCAATTGAACTCATCGGAGTGTCAGCTTCTTCAGCAAATCTCTTAGGTACTTGATCTGAGAAATGAAAATACCATTCTTGCGTTGCTTGATTTACAGACTAAGGAAGTAGTTGAGTTCACTCATCATGGACATCTCAAACTCTCCCTACATTATCTTAGAAAATTCCTCACACATAGCATTGTTAGAAGCACCAAAAATGATATCATCAACATAAATTTGAACAATTAAAATTTCATTAAGCTTATTACTCTTAATGAAGAGAGCTGTGTCAGCTTTGCCTCTAATATAACCTTGATCAAGAAAGAATTTGCTTAATCGCTCATACCAAGCTCTAAAAGCTTACTTAAGGCCATATAGAGCTTTTTTGAGGCGATAAACATGATATGGATCATGATCACTTTCAAAATCAGGAGGTTGTTCAACATAAACTTCATCCTAAATAAAACCATTTAGAAATGCACTTTTAACATCCATTTGATAGAGCTTGAATCCTTTGATACAAGCAAAGGCTAGAAGAACTCTTATGGCTTCCAATCTTGCCACTGGAGCATAAGTTTCTTCATAATCAATTCCTTCTTCTTGAGTAATAGCCTTTAGCAACCAATCTTACCTTATTACAGTCAATGATTGCTATTTCATCACGTTTGTTCTTAAATACCGATTTAGTCCCAATGACCGGATAGTCTTTAGGCCTAGGTACCGAGTCCCAAACTTGATTTCTATCAAATTGATGCAATTCCTCTTGCATTGTGATAACTCAATCATTGTCTAAAAGGGCTTTATCAATTTTAGAGAGTTCAATCTGAGAGATGAAAGTAGAGAAGGTGACTTCATTCAGAGTTCCTTTTCTAGTTCTCACTCCTTGATTCACATCTCCTATTACTTGGTCTAAAGGATGATTCCTAATATATTTCCAAGCTCTAGGCTGAGATTGAACATTGTTTCCACAATCATTTTTAGGAATAGTTTCAAAAACATTTTCTGAATTTTCAAGAGAGGTAGGAGTTGTTTTTTTTAAAGAACTGATTTCTATAAGTAATTTCTTCTTCATCATCATCCAAAGGCTTATCAGTCTTGGTTTCACTGAACACAACATGTATAGACTCTTCAAAAATACGAGTACGAGTTTTAAAGACCCTATAAGCTTTACTCCTATTTGAGTAACCCAAAAATATACCTTCATCAGATTTAGGGTCAAACTTCCCTAGATTCTTATTATGATTATTGTGCACAAAGCATTTATACTCGAAGATGTGTAGATGGGCAAGGTTGGGCTTTCTCTCTTTGTATAGCTCATAGGATGTTTTCTTAAGATTCTTCTGGGTATATGCACGATTTGATATGTAGCATGCAGTGCTCATTGCATCAGCCCATAAGACTTAAGATGTCTGATTCTCATTTAGCATCGCTCTTGCAATCTCAGTGAGGACTCGATTCTTTCTCTCCATAACACCATTTTGTTGAGAAGTCCTTGGGGCGGAGAAGTTATGATCTGTCCCATGAGCATCACAAAACTCTTCAAAGGCATGATTCTCGAATTCTCCACAATGATCAGTTCTTATACCTAAAATAGAGATATCTTTCTCATTTTGGATCTTCTTGGCAAACACAAAAAACTGATCAAAAGTTTCATCTTTAGATACAAAAAAATAGTCCAAGAAAATCTTGAGAAGTTATCAACAATGACCAGAGTATAAAGATTGCCACCAAGGCTTCTTACTCTTGCTGGTCCAACCAAATCCATATGGAGTAGTTGGAGAGGTCAGTTAGATAAAATCTCATTTTTAGATTTAAAAGATGATTTGGTTTATTTACCTTTTTTACGAGAATCACAAATCATCTTATTTTTGAAATTGAGTTTTGGTAAGCCAATGACTAAATCCTTTTTTAGCAACTTGTCAAGTTGAAACATATTGACATGAGTTAAACGCTTGTGCCATAGTTAACTTTCTTCCAAGTTACTAATAAAGCAATTTTCAGAAATATTTCTATTGCTATTGCTAGAGAGGTTGATATAATAGCAATTACCTTCTCTAGGGGCCCTGAATAAAGCTTTGGACTTGATATTGTCTAAGGGTAGATCATCCTTGCTCACAATCAAACATTCCTCAAAATCGAAGATAACCAAGTTACTTTGTATGTGCTTTGACTCACACTGAGGAGGTTGTGGATAGGCCTTACACAAGGTAGTTGTCTTTGATTTGAGGTCCATCGTTGTTACCAATTTCACCAATGCCAGTAATCCTTCTGGATTGATTTCCACCAATGATCACCTTGCCGTCGTCCTTAGGCTTGAGAGCAGCAAACTTGGAATGATCTCCCGTTATGTGTCTAGAGCATCCACTGTCAATATACCACTTGTTGAATTTTGATGCTCTTAGATAAACCTGCAAGACACAAAAGATCAAGTCTTAGGTACCCATCTTTTCTTGGGTCCTTTTGGGTTAATTTGTATCTTAGAAATCTCATAAGATCCCTTAGGCACCCATTTGTAATTACCAACAGGTTTAGTTTTTCTTTCTTTCTTGTGAAAACAAGAAATAGTATGCCCTTTTGGGCAAAAGGATTGAAGAATGAACCATTTTTTGAAAATAGTTCAAGTAATTCTTTTCTCCAAATTTCTTCTTACCTTTCTTTTTGTCAAAGTCAGGTTTGTAACCAATTCCAGATTTATCATTTGTAAATCATTGTTGTTTCAAATCACATTGAAATTCACATTGAGTGAATTTCTCAAGCGTTTTAGTAAGATAGATATTTCTTTTCTCTAAACCACAACAATTTTCGCAAATCTTTTCAAAATTATTTTCACAATCAGAAGTTGGAGAAGAAGAGATAGTTTGAACTTGTTCTTCAAGAGTTTTCACTTTGCTTTTTGAAGCAAGAAGTTCCCTTGCTAATTTTCGAAATTCTGAGTGAAGAGAGTTAGACTAAGTGAGTAGTTCATCAAAGGAGGGTTCAGTGTTATAGGTCTTCTTTTTTGAACTTGTTGAATCTTTTCTTGTCTTTCTCCTTGTTCTTCACGGATGGGGGCATTCCCCAAACTTGATGAACTTGTTGCTTTTCTTTTCTTTTCACACTTGTAGCAGATGATTGGCTTGTTAGGCTCAACACTGGAGTTACCCTTATGAAACTTTCTGAATCCATGGTCCTTCTTCTAAAACTTCTTGAATCTTCGGACCATCATGCCTAGCTCTTCATCATCATCATCATCTGATTCTTTGTCTTCCTTGATAGCTTTAAGGGCGATTCCCTTATTCTTACTGGTAATTTCATCAAGTCCTTTTCTAAACTTGATTTTTCCTTCATACTTAGACACGCTGCCAAAGAGAGCTGCCACTGACGCCATTGACTCTCCACGAGCTTCTTCGATTGTAGTGACTTTAGCTTCCCATTCCTTTCTGAGAATGTTCAAGATTTTTCTCACTTGAACAGGTTGGTCATATTCTTTACCCAAGCCAGCAAGTTGATTGATCAGATATGTGAATTTGAGCTGGAATTCTCCAATGGATTCCCTAGACTTCATACAAAGTAAATCATATTCAGTCATAAGGGTGTTTACATGATTCTCCTTGATTCCAGTCGTCCCTTTATAAGCTATCTCAAGAGTATCCCACATATCTTTAGCAGATGACAAAGTGTAGATATGGAAATACTCTTTTGGACTTAAAGCACTTTGAAGCATGAGAACTGCTTTATTGTTGAGAGTGACTTGCCTTCTGTCATTCTCATGATATTCTTCTTCTAGCTTTGGAGTTCTAATGCCATCTTCAACAGTAGCTGGAGCATAATCTCCTCTCTCAAATACTCTCCATAAGCCATATTTGGTGGCTAATACGAAGACTTCGAACTTAGCCTTCCAAAAGAGTAATACTCACTATTGAAACTCGGTGGTTTGTTGATCGAAGCTCTATCAGGCAATATTTCTTTCATTAGATATTTTATCTAGGATGTTAATCCATAAATAGAAAACCTCCAGCTCTGATACCAAATAAAAGATGGAAATATCACCAAGTGGGGGTGAATTGGGTGATCTAAAATTTTCTTCGAAATGCTCAGAAACGAACTATTGAAAACAAAGTATAACAAAGAAGGATAAAAGAAGATTGGACACAAGAAATTTATACTGGTTCAGTTCAAATCCTTGACCTACGTCCAGTCCCCAGACACTCTAGATTCATTATCTCAAAAGATGATTACACACTTTGTAATTCAAGAGTAATTCTCTCACTAGAACTTACTCCCCCTTACAACTTGTAATCAAATAAACCCAAATCTCAGAGTCCCAATACTTTGAGATTCTTACAAAGATTCATAATCAATAATGAACTCTCTAAAAAAGCAGATGTATAAACACTGAAGATTAGAATATCCGAAGATATTATCTAAATGAGTAGAAACAGTAAATGTTTATATCGCTAATTGAATGTGTAGAGTTTCGATTGTTGGAGAATTGAATGCTTTTAGCTTTTATAGTTGATGGCAATAAAGACCGTTGAAAGCTATTCAAGGAGCCGTTGAGTGTAATGAATATAGCTCTTGAAGTTTAACATTACTCAGGCTCTTCAAATTCTCCAGAGGTTCACCGTTATTCCTCATTGACATTCTTCATTCCATTTGTCCATTGAGACTTAATGAGAATGTTGAATGGAAATGGACAGAATGCTTTATGTTAGCTCATAAGATGATTTACCATATTTGTGCTTCATTTCTACTAGGCATTAGATGCTTTTCTGACACAAAATTGTTTTAGAGAAATTTGATGTTTAAGCCATGTTAAAATCATCTAAAACTCATTAGCAAACTAATTAAACTTTGTTATGAATAGCAATAAGCAATAATATGAAGTATTGAAATCGTGATCAAAGAAATAGGAATTACGAACACGGTGAGTTTATTTTTCTAGAACCCTGACTCGAGTCATATTCAATTGACTCAAGTTGCCTGACTCGGGTCATATGACCCTGACTCGAGTCCACTATTTCAAAACAGATGGACAATTGTCTCTGCAACACTATGACTCGAGTCATATCAAATGTGACTCGAGTCACATCAGTTTTTCAAAAGCTGGTTATCAGGTTTGGACTTGAAGAGATTTGAAAACAAGCCATGACCCGTGTCATCTTTGAATATTGGAAATTATTTGAAAAGCTGAGTTGAAGTACAATCATCTGACTTGAGTCACACATACTTGACTCAAGTCAAGAGCCTTGCAAAAATTGTTTTTGCAAAACTGTAACTCGGGTCATATGAACTTGACTCGAGTCACTTCATTCAAAGATCATTTTGCTTTTGACACAAAGAGGTATGACTTGAGTTATAAGACTCTGACTCGAGTCATATCAACATAGAGAGATATATTGTTATTGAACCAAGTTATCTTTAAAAAATAAAACAATTTTGCTTGAATCAATAACAACCTTTTGGATTTACTATTGTCAGTTATCATCAAAACACATAGAGAACTAACAAAATTGCATATACAATAAACATACAATAGCTCTGTATAATAAAAAACCATAACAAACTCACAAAACTACCGAATATGGTAATGAACTCTGAAGAAATCTGAGTCCAGCGTACATTGTTTTCTTAAGACAATTTTGCTTCTTTTGTATGGATGCCTAAGGTTGATCAGCAATTGTCTCCTAAGATAGAGCAGATTTTTCGTCTTCGGACTGATGGCACTCTCAATTAGAAACTCAAGCGAACTCAACGAGTCTACTTTCAGAATCGCACAAAATATGTTTGCAGAATGCAGAGAGGAGTGTTTGAGATTGATTCCAAGTATTGATTCTATTACTAGCACGCCATATTTATAGACAACAGAAATTCATCAGATGAACTCGATTGTTGCAATGAACTCGTGCGTTGTGTGAACAGGCGCACCAGAACGGAGTGAATAGAAGAGAGTGGCGACCCTTGCTAGCGAATTGGTGCGTCATATGAACAGACGCACCAGAACGGAGTGAACGACCAAAACGGATCACATTTCATAGCTGCTGGTTGGGACAATCTCGGAGGGGCAAAAAAGGAACTATTAAAAGTTTAGGGCTAAAAAATAATTTAATGAAAAATTATTTTTAATTTCACACGTGCGAACCGGACTAGGCGGACAACTCACGCGACCGACCAAACCGATAGGTCGGACAGATGGCGGCGGCACGCGCCTTTGTTATGGATAAAGGGTCACCTAAGTCCTCATCCCTCCACAAAAGTGGGTTGGCCCAAGGGCCCAATTTAGAGGAGCAAAGTTGAGGCTTATATACCCTCTAAATCCTTTTCATTTATCCAATGTGAGACTTCGATCCACACAAACATTTCTTCTTCCTTTTTCCTCTTCTTCTCCAGCCTTCTTCTTATTCATAACTATGGAATTAGATCCAAAATTCTATCAATCCCCCACATGGATAAGAAGTTAGTCCATGATGACCAAATGCAAATGATCATGTATGCAAAGTGCAATTCCTCTACAAGAAACAGCTGCATCGAGAAAGGTAGAGGTTACCTTTGAACTTCTCTAGTAAAACCCCATCGGATATACTGGTCAATCAATGGACACGTTGTCTTGAACCTGTTAGTTCTCTATGTTCTTTGATGATAATTGACAATTGTAAACTTAAATGTAGTTAATGGTTAAGTTAAAAATATTTAAAACTTATTTAAACTTAACTAGTAACTTACTCTCAAGACTAAACTCGAGTTTAGAGTTGCCAAACTCGACTTAACACTAGACAGAGAGTTAGTCAAGTCATTTAGACTTAGGTTGACTCGATGTCTAAATGAAAACTTGGTTTTGAGCTTGGTCGAGAGTTTTTCAAAGCTTTTACCTTCTAAAGTAAACTCTAGCCAGTTATTGTTACACTTGAGTTAGTTCTTGGCCGAAAGCTTTCAAGGATTTTAATATTAAAATGACTCAAGCCAGTCTTAACTAAACTCGACTTAGAGCAAGGCCGAGAGTTTTCACAATATTTTGAAGCTAAAGTGACTCGAGTCTATTGTTGAAAACTTCATTTAGTTTTTTGTGGACTTAAACTTATTTTCATATTAAAGAAGTCCTAAACTTCAGTTAGTCACCTAATGACTCAAGTTAACGCGATCTCAAAACGTTTTCAAAATGTTATCGTGAAGCTCATTTCAAAAGCAGATCTAAACTCGAGTCATGCACTTGAGTGAAACATTTTTAAACCTGAGTTTCAATCATTCAGAGACATTTCATTTTAACTTCAAATATATTTTCAAAGAAGATGATCATGTGACTCGAGCCTAAACTATTAAACTCGAGTCACGCACTCCAGTTTGCTTAAACAAATCGAGTGTTAAGCGTCTCTATTTTGAAATCACCTTATCCGTATTTGCAAAATCTTCATGTATGAACACTATACTTCATATCATCTCTCATTACTATTCTTAACTATGTTTAATCAAGTTGCTAATGAGTTTCAGATGATTAAATGAGTGTTTGAATGAAGATTAGCCATAAAGTAGAAGATGATGTCATAGCATTAAATGTTGGTCCAGAAAACTCATCATAAATTTGGATAATCATTCTCTGCTCATTCCAAAGGCTTTAATGTTTTCTTTCCTCATCTGGACGCCAGATCATCCAACGGATTTATTTCAAGAAAAGTCAACAAAGAAAGTCTGGGCATTTGGATTAAATCAAAGTGACAAAGTAAATGCACCTGGTTCAACTTAACAGCTATTTTGATGATTCCAATGGTTATATCAAGATTTCTAATGGTCATTAAATGCTTCCATCATATATAAGCTGAAGCATTCAATTCTCAACAACCAAGAGAACAACTAGAAACAAAAATGCTCAAACCGATCAAAGTACATTTATTGTTTCTCTCATCTTTATAGTATCTTTAGATACATTGAACTTCAATGTTTATTCATTTACTCTTTTAGAAAGATCATTATTGTTTATCAATCATTGTAAAAATCTCAAGTAGTGGGGCTTTGAGATTGGGTTATTAGTTTACAACTTGTGAGGGGGAGTATATCTTAGTGAGAGGATAGCTTTCGAGTACAGAGTGTGTAACTAATTGAAGTGTTAGTGAAAATCCCAGAGAGTCTGTGGATTGAACATAGGTCAAGAGTTGAGACCGAACCAGTATAAATCCTTGTGTTCATATTTTTCTATTATCTCTCTTTTAATCTCTGTTTTGCTATGAAAATTTGGGCTTATCAAAAAGCTTTTAAGATACCCTGTTACACCCCTACCGGCCTCGCCCTTCAAGGTGGCGGGTTAGAGGGATCCTTTTCGCTTATTATCTTTCCTTAGTTAATTTTTCTCTTTAAACATATATCAGAGTGCGCACGACAGAGCATTTGATCGGTTTGGACAACTTCCAATATACTGGTAAATGTACATACAAAAACATAAAGTAATCCCCGAGGGTAAGGGTACAATCGTCCAAGACAAATATTGGGCAATAAGAAAGTTCATACAGTCATAAAAATTACAATGAGGCAAGGACTTCCATAAGTCTTCAATCTTCGTCTTCATTGCTCTTACGCGTATCCTTTCCACAGTCCAACCGGCCTACCGCCTTACACCTGTATCTTTCAAGCCAGTCTGGAGTTCAAGGTTAAACCCTAGAGTAACTGTTAGACTCATATACAATATGTATACAATGCATGCCATGCCAATCACAATCAGGAAGTACAAATAAACCTGCCTCTGTCACAACATACTGACATGTAGCAACTCCGTAGGACCGCCTGGTCAAGACAAGCCCCTCGGAACAGCGCGCAATTGGGCCTCAGTAGTCAGGGAGCAACCCCGACCACCTACCCCAG
Source organism: Acacia acuminata (assembly GCA_019022655.1). Lineage (NCBI taxonomy): Eukaryota > Viridiplantae > Streptophyta > Magnoliopsida > Fabales > Fabaceae > Acacia > Acacia acuminata. Next base: position 489,581 of record JAFJYI010000098.1, on the reverse strand, counting down.
GGCCTCAGTGGACACCTATAAACGCACAGTCATATAGGCTCCACCTACCCCACACATCTCGGTACTGCAGCAATACCCTAAGGACACACAGTCCAATAGGTACCGCAGCCCGATCCTACATGCCCTCGGTACTGTAGCTAAAACCCTAAGGACACGTAGTCCAGTAGGTGCTACAGCCCGATCTCGGTACTGAAGCAGAGGCACTACAGCCCGATCTCGGTACTGCATCAGAAACCTAAGGACACGCAATCCAATAGGCACTGCAGCCCGATCTCCTACATCATGATAAAATACTCATACAAAAGCAACATAGAGTATGCAAGTCAACAGTTACTACCTGGCACGCCTTACAAAATAATGAACTCTTCCCTTGACATTTGGAAATATGATCCACACGTGTAAACACCCTAGATACAGCAAGAACAGCATGCTTTAAGTCATATGAACACACTTTGGTTCAAGTTCCATAAAATTCGCACAGCACCAGAATTTTCCAGAAACGCTAACCCAACTCTCCGATTTTTAATAAATTCTAGAAATATCTTATTGACATGAAATCAGTGGACTTGGAACCCTTAAGATGTCTAGTTTACCCTAAAAAATAATCCCAATATCTTATGGGTTCATATCCTTTTCTTATTTGCAAAACCGAGCCACTGGTCCAGAGAAAAGTCCAGGTTTTTAGGTCATTTTCAACTTAAAATATCTCTTGGTTGGAAACTCCAAATGACACAAAATATTATATCAAAATCATCCTCAAGATGTCTAATTTCACCATGTACAATTTCAGAGCCAACAGAGTTCATTTACTATTTCAAAACCACCGATGTTCATTCACTGTCCAGAAACCGCAAGAACCGACAGATTTTCGTATAAGAAAGACTTAAGGTTTTAAAATTCAGAAGGAGGTGATCCAACTTAACCCTACACAAAAATTCCCTCTGGACTCATTGGAGACCTTAAAAATATGAAAAACCCACTGCATAATCACGAAACACCACAGGGCAGAAGTGAAGAGAACTTAGTTGCCGGTTCAGGGACTTACCTCGGGATGTCGGTTGCGTATGAGCTTCTTCACCTCCTAGACCCAGACCTTGCTGCCCAATCCTTCCTCCCTCACCTTGATCACGAAATAGGCAGCAGAAAATGGCCAAGGGGAGTGTCCTATTTATAGGCCCCAAGTTCCAACTTTTGCCCCTAGATATTTTTAGTTGTAGGTTTTAGGGTTAGGGGTAAATTGGTCATTTTGCCTTGTTCATCTTCCAAAGCATGGGGCCCACAAAATCAGATCTTCTAGAAGCCTTCTAGGGTCTTCCATGTGCAGAAAATAACGCATTCCAAGGCTAAAAATGGAGTTCCAGTTTTGCCCCTAGGTGGCCTTAGTTGTAGGTTTAAGATGTAGGGGCAAAATAGTCATTTTGCGTTGTTCTTCTTCCAAGGCAGTGGGGTCCACGAAATCTGCCCAAGATATGCCATAATTAGTCATAATTACTTGTCCTTCACCTTGTCACATCAGATTCAACTATGTGGTCCAGATTAATCTAGATTATTTTATTCTTTCTTTCTCTTCATGATGACTTGATGTGACATTCTCTCTCTTTATAATTACATAGCAAGATATTTTCTCTCTCCTCTGAGCCCACTGGAATTTCATCCCTATCAATATCCTGGGCCTGGGTCTGACTCCGGAAAGTCCTATCCGGCCCCGCTCATCTCCCGGTTGCCGATCCCACCTTACCTCGTAATGCGTGTCCTTCAACTAGACTTGTGTGGGCCCGGATCATCAGTCTCTTTCCCCTAACCATAGGTGGATGGAATCAAACTACCTTGGGGAGCAAGAAACCTATATTCTCATGCTTCAGGTCCACCTTGTAATGCGTGCTACCCGATAATCCAACTTCTGGCCCTGAAATGCCATGTATCCGACGTAGCACCACCATCACTGACTTTCTCTTCCGTAATGGGTCCAGATACACACTGTCTCTCTCTCTTCCCTTCTTGTTTGCTTCAAAAACGCAGGGCTCCCATGACTACCCTGAAAATGCCGTATACTTGTACTAGCATATTTTTGCTCAACTAAGTGTCCTATACCTCAGGATATAGTTGGGCGGCATCTTTTCCGACTAGACTTACACCGTATACATCTTTTGTGCCCATTTTACATTATCACCTTTGTTCCACGGCTTCAGCATACTAGGTCTACCGACCCGTATGGCTGAGTTGCTTAGTCCCAGAGAGGCTTCCTATGCCTCGACCTTCTTGGGACTCTTCCCAAACTGGGGCTAGTCGTCCGCCTATTACAGGCTTATTTTCACTTCTCAGGGTCCAAAATTTGGGGTGTTACATACCCAATTCACCCCCTTGGTGATATTCTACCATTTACATTTGGTATCAAAGCTTGGTCTTCTTAATAGAGCTTAGCATCTCGAGAAGAATCAATATGGATGGGATACTACCAGATGGTGCCTCTATCAACAGACCCCCGGTTTCAATGGCAAACACTATTCCTTTTGGAAAGCCAAATTCAAAGTCTTTGTTTTAGATACTAAGTATGGCTTATGGAGAGTGTTTGAGAGAGGAGATTATGCTCGAGCTACTATAGAAGATGGAGTTAGAACTCCTAAGCTAGAAGAAGAATATGATGAGAATTATAGAAGACAAGTCACTCTCAACAGCAAAGCAATCCTCATGCTTCAAAGTGCTTTTAAGTCAGAAAGAGCATTTTCGTATCTACACTTTGTCATTTGCTAAAGCTATGTAGGATGCTCTTGAGATTGCCAAGAGGGAACAACTGGAATCAAGGAAAATCGTGTAAGTACCCTGATGACTGAATACAATCTACTTCGTATGAAGTCTTGGAAATCCATTGGTGAATTTCAGCTCAGATTCACTCATTTGATCAACCAACTTACTACATTTGGCAAAGAATATGATCAACCTTTTCAAGTGAGGAAAATTCTGAATATCCTCAACAAGGAGTGGGAAGCTAAAGTCACTGTAATCAAAGAGGCTTGTGGAAGAGCCAATGACATCAGTGGCAGCTCTCTTTGGTAGCTTGTCTGAATATGAAGGCAAACTTAAGTTCAGAAAAGGACTTGATGAGATTGGCAAAAAAAAAAAGGGAATTGCCCTTAAAATTTTCAAGGAAGGCAAAGAATCAGATGATGATGAAGAGGTCAGGATGATTGTCTAGAGATTCAAGAGATTCTACAAGAAGGATCAAGGATTCCAGAAATTTCACAAGGGTAGCTCTAGCCATGAGCTTAAGAAGCCTATTATCTGCTACGAGTGTGAAAAGCCTGGCCACATCAAGTCTGAGTCTCCCCAGTTAAGAACAAAGAGAAAGAAAAGAAGAGATTCAATAAGTTCAAGATGAAAGCTTATGTCTCTGCTATATGGAGAGATAACTCATCTGATAAAGATGAAGCTGATGAAGAACAAAGAGCTAACATTTGTCTTGTGACTCAAAAAGAAGAATCATAAAATGAAGAGGCCAAAATCCCACAATAACTCCACGTTAAACATCATTGGCCTTTAACCATATATCGAGAAAACTTACAATATCTTGGTAAAGGTTCAAGAATCATTGAGTTGTAGGTTAGGTGCTTACCTTGGATTTTTGGTAGCCACCTATGAACACACTGACACATAGGTCCTGCCTACCTCATATACGGTTGCGTATGAACTTCTTCTTCTCCTTGGACCAAGACTTGGCTGGACACTCTCCATTCCACACCTTGAACACACGTCCTTGGAAGGTGGAAAAATGGCCAAGTGAAGCCCTTATATAGACCCTCTTGGTGAGGGCTATTATCCAGGTTTGGTTATTAACCAGTGGTCGGAAGAATGCTTTGGGTTTAAATATAATTTTCTTGACTTGTTTTCCAAGGAATTCTAGAGAATTCTTGGCAGATAGGTGGAGCCTCCTAGCTCTAAAAATCAGATTCCCAAATTGCCCCTGATGTTAGTTTTTGGAGTTACTAGGTGTAGGTTTCTGTCCAGTAATTAAAATAACACTTCATGAGTAAAATGATCATTTTGCTCTACTTTTTCTCCAAGTCAGTGGGACCCACCAAATCTGCCCATAAATGGCGCAATTAATGTCCATGTGGGGTCATAATTACATGTCATTCCTCTTGTCCCATTAGATTCAAATTGTATGGTCCATATTAATTCTGATTATTTTATTTTCTCTCTCCTCATTATTACTTGATATAACCTTTTGCTTGCCCTCCTAGTTACTTTTCTCTCTCCTCTGGCCCACCAAATTTCACCCTCTCTTTGTGTCCAAGGGTCTGGGCCAACCCCGAAAAACCCTAACCGGTCCCGCTCAACTACTTTTTGCTGGTTACACTTTTCCTTGTAACTTGTGCCACTCCAATAGTCTCTTCCCCCTGACCACAGGTGGTCAAAATACAATGCCTTGGGGAGCAAGAAACCCATATTTCAATATCTCATATTTGCCTCGTACTATGTGCTACCCGAAAATCCAACTTCTAACCCCGAAACGCCAAGTGTCCTACAAATCATCATTACCTTTGACTTTTGCTTGGCTTCTTGAATACTCTTCCCTTCTTATTTTCCCCAAAAACGCCGGCCATCCATGACTGCCCTGAAAATGCCATATACTTACTTATACTGGCATATTTCCGCTCAACTAATTGTCCTATATCTCTGGACATAGTTAGGTGGCATCTTTTCCACCAAATTTACACTGTATCGGTCTTTTGTGCCCCTTTTTCATTGGCACTTTAATTCCATGGCTTATTCATCCATTGACCCGTATAGCCGAGTTACTTAGTCCCAGAGAGGCTTTTTAACTCTCAACATTCTTGGGACTCTTCCTGAACTGGGCTTAGTTATCCACCTACTTTAGGCTTATTCTCAATTCTCAGGGTCCAGAATTTGGGATGTTACATCAAAGATGTCTACCTCTTAGAAGGCCTATGTCATAACCTCCTCAGTGTGAGCCAAAGCACAGATAAAGGTAACTTGGTTATCTTTGATTATGAGGAATGCCTGATTGTGAGCAAGGATGACTATCCTTGGACAACATCAAGTCCAAATCCTTGTTTAGGGCTCCTAGAGAAGGTAATTGTTAAACCCTCAATCTTCCTAGTAATAGCTCTATTTCTGAAAACTATTTTATTGGTAACTTGTATGAGAGTTGGCTGTGGTACAAGCATTTAGCTCATGTCAATATGTTCAAACTAGACACGTTGCTAAAAAAGGATTTGGTTATTAGTTTACCAAAACTTTGTTTTAAAAATGACATGATTTGTAACGCTTGTCAAAGAGGTAAGCAAACCAAATCATCTTTTAAATCAAAAAGTGAAATTTCAACTAATAGACCTCTCCATCTTCTTCATATGGATTTGGTTGGACCATCTAGAGTGAAAAACCTTGGTGGCAATCTTTACACTTTGATCATAGTTGATGATTTCTCTAGATTTGCATGGACTATATTTTTATCTTCTAAAGATGAAACATTTAATCAGTTTACCTTTGCCAAGAAGGTCCAGAACAAGAAAGGTTTTTCTATTACAGGAATTCATATTGATCATGGTGGTGAGTGCAAAAATCATGCTTTTGAAGAATTATGTGATGAGATGGGAATTGATCACAACTTCTCAACGCCAAGGACTCCTCAACAAAATGGTGTTATAGAGAGGAAAAATTGAGTTCTCATTGAGATGGCAAGGGCAATGCTGAACGAGAACCAAACTTCCCAAGTATTTTAGGCTGATGCAATGAGTTCCGCTTGATATATCTCAAATCGGGCGTATCTTCAGAAGAAGCTTGATAAGACTCTCTATGAGTTGTATAAAGGAAGAAATCCCAACCTTGCACACTTGCACATTTTTGGCTGCAAATGTTTCGTGCACAATGATCGTAAGGAGAACTTAAGAAAGTTTGATCCTAAGTCAGCTGATGGTATATTTCTTGGCTATTCTAATAGGAATAAGGCTTATAGAATATTTAATAATCATACTCATGTTGTAGAAGAGTCAATGCATGTTGTATTCTACGAAGCCAAGTATGATAAATTTTTGGATGATGATGATCTTCTTGTTCAAAGTCAAAATATTTCGAAAACTTCTTCTGTTTTGGTAAATTATGAAAAACCTTTGCAAATAGAACCTGAAGTTGAAAATAATTGTGAAAATGCTTGCGAGAACATTGATCAATCTCAACCTAGATTGTGGAGATACAGTAGGAATCATCCTCTGGATCAAGTGATATGTGATGTAAATCAAGGAGTGAGAAACTTAAAAAGTACTTTGAATGAAGTTACTTTCTCTACTTTCATTTCAGATATTGAACCCTCTAAGATTGATGAAGCCCTTTAGATGATTGGGTTATAGCAATGTAAGAGGAGTTACATGAAATCAAGTTTGGGGCATGGTTACCTAGGCCTAAAGACCATTCGGTTATTGTCACTAAATGGGTATTTAAGAATAAACATGATGAATCCGCAATCGTTGTCCGTAATAAGGCAAGATTAGTGGCCAAAAGCTATCAAGAAGAAGGAATTGATTATGAAGAAACTTATGCTCCAGTGGCAAGATTGGAAGCTATAAGAGTTCTTCTAACCTTTGCTTGCATTAAGGATTCAACCTTTATCAAATGGATGTGAAATTTGCATTTTTAAATGGTTTTATCTAAGAGGAAGTTTATGTTGAACAACCTCCTAGATTTGAGGATAATCATCATCTAGATCATGTCTTTCGTTTAAAGAAAACTTTGTATGGTCTTAAGCAAGCTTCTAGAGCTTGGTATGAGAGACTTAGCAAATTCCTTTTTGATCAAGGTTTTGGTAGAGGCAAAGTAGATACAACACTCTTCATAAAATGCAACAAGAGTAATGATTTGTTAATTGTTCAAATATATGTTGATGATATTATATTTGGTTCTACTAATGATGTTTTGTGTGGAAGAATTTTCTAAGACAATGCAAGGAGGTTTGAGATGTCAATGATGGGGGAGTTGAACTACTTCCTTGGTTTGCAAATCAAGCAAAAGAAGAATGTCATCTTCATATCTTTGACCAAATATCTCAAAGATCTCTTAAAGAAGTATGTGATGGACCAATGCAATGGAGCTGATACTCCAATTATTTTTACCACTTCTTTGTATGCTGATGAGAATGGTAAGGACTTCAACATTACAAGATATAGTGAAATGATTGGATTATTGCTCTATCTGATTACAAGTTGGCCGGACATCCAATTCAGCATGGGGGTACATGCAAGATATCAATCGCCCTAAAGGAGTCTCATGTTGAACATGTGAAGAGGATATTCAGATATCTCGCGGACATAAAAACTCTTGGATTATGGTTTCCTAAAGGACAAGCTGAATATCTTATGGCGTACTTGGATTTGGACCATGCTGGATAAAAGACTGACCGGAAGAGCACAAGTGGCCAATTTGAGTTTTTTGGTAGTTCACTTGTGTCTTGCTTGGTTTAGCAAGAAGCAAACTATGGTCTTGTTATCATCAACCGAAACTGAATACATTATTGTGCTTAAGTTTTATGGCACAAGCAACAACTTCAAGATTTGGGAATCCATCTCAAGGAGATACCAATTCTATGTGACAACAATAGTACAATCAGCTTGCAAAGAATCCAGTTCAACATAAAAGAACCAAACATATTGATGTTAGACATCACTTCATCGAAGATCATGTTCAGAAGAAGGATGTCAAAGTGTTGCTCATTCCAACTCATCTTATTGCTGATATCATCACAAAGCCATTAGTAAAGGAACAATTTACATTCATTAGAAGAGGATTGGAATGGTAAATCCCATTGAGTTATAAGTAATCTTTACTTAATGTTAGTTATGTTTTTTTTATGATTAATAGATACTGACTTAAGCATCGGAGTGTCTAGTTGTGACTCTTGTAGGATATTTGATATATCTATCAAGGTTGTTGAAGTTTGCTGTCAAAAGAAGCAAACTCGAGCTTTGTAAACCACAAACTCGAGTCAACTAAAGGCAGAGAGAAAACTCTAAGTTTTGGAGAAAACCAAACTCGAGCCTGCGGGGGGCACACTTGAGTGAATTTCAGACAGAGAGCAACTAAGCTATTAAAGGCGAAACCAAACTCGAGTCAAGAAATGTCAAACTCGAGTCTGGATGAGACAGAGAGCAACCGAGAGCAAAGCAACTTCCAAACTCGAGTTGAGAAGTTGTTCACTCGAGTCAACGGAAATATCAAGTGTTTTCATATGCACACTGGAGTTCCAGGTTAGTATAAGTTTATGCCTCGAGCTTGTTCTGATAAACTCGAGTAAGTAACTCAAGTCAGTAAGTGGAAACTCGAGTTTATAGCTTTCTATATGTACTGTAACTTGATTGTTCCTCTTCACTTCTCTTTTCTCGTGAGTCTAAATCTAATTCTCTATGAAAATCTCTCATCTCTCTTGACCTGACTCGAGCTTTCTCTCCAAAAAAATGCCTCCTAAACGTTCCGCCAAGATCCAAAAACTCCTTTGGTTTCATTTTTCTTCTTTGTCGTCGGTGGGGGTGAGAGAGAGAACACGTAGACGAGGGAGACAAAGTTTGGGTTTTCTCTAACATATTTGGGTAAGTAAGATACTTTCAGTTTCTAAATTTCTCCTCTTATTTTTGGTTTTTATGAAAGGTAAAATATAGGGTTTGATAGATTTAAAGTTTTTGGGTGTTTCAATTGATTCTCTGTCTTTTAATGTCACTAATGGTATTAGAATAAGAATGATTATGGTTTAGTTTCAACGAAATGGTTGATTTAAGAAACTTGAAGTTAGGGTTTGGTCGACAAATTAAGATTTGTGACAATGGGTCTTTTAAACCTAAAGTTATATAATATACTATAGTTTATTGGAGGTCATATTGAGGTTTAAAGGATTGGATTTAGGTTTATAAGAAAATGTGAATATTTAGAATTTTGGGTGAATTAAATATCTAAAACAAATAGAGATATTGTATCTCATTTAATTTTCGAATAAAGATATCATATATCTATTTAATTTAAATTGAGATATAGTATCTCAGATTTAATTAAATAAATAGATATCATTTCTCGGATTTAATTTATAGAGATAAATTAAATCAGAAGGCTTTTAATTCGGATTAAATAAATAGATTAGATTAGATATATTAGATAGATTTAATTAATATATTTTTTAATCCAGATTCAAAATTCAAAATTCAAATAAGGCTTTTAATTCTAATTAAATAAATAGATTGGATTAGATCTATTAGATAGATTTAATTAATATATTTTTTAATCCAGATTCAAAATTCAAATTTCAAAATTAATGAGGATTAATTTTTAATATAATACGCTGATCGGGTTTAGAAAAACCTACGGGACTTTTGTCGAGCGTATTAGAAAGCCGCGAGAAAACCCTAGAGCAACAAATAGAGTGAGACGTATAGTTCGAAGGCGCTAGCACGCTGCCGCGTCCGTGTTCAGAGATTATTCATGTGGATACCGATAGAGGAAGGCGATTCGGAGAGCCGACTTCTACTGATCGAGAAGGTAGCCCACCAGTTCAAATAGAACCAGACGCACACTAGTTCGCTGTAGGTATGATTCAGACTCTTTAATCTTGATTTAAACGCAGTTGAGCGATCCTCAAGATGGGATCCGTAAAATTTTTAAATCCGTTGCGTGTATGGATCCCAACATTTTGTCCTACTAATTTCAAGTCCTTCATCGATACAAGCCTTTTAAAATTTGAAGAATACCTTGACGGAACTTTTGTGCCATGTAAACACTGACAAAAACTTCGTTTCTCATCATAGACAAAGTATGAGAAGCCGGGGGACAATAAGTTCTCTTACCATATGCCCTTGGATGTAAGTCTTCGCATATTTCCATTGCTTGCAAATCTAATCTTGCCGTCACACCATCCTTGGAACTACCTTCTATGTTGAGAAGCATGCCAAAAATACTATCACATACGTTTTTCTCCACATGCATGACATCAATACAGTGTCTCACATCAAGATTTCGCTAATATGGAAGATCGAAGAATACAGATCTCTTTTTCCATATGTTTGTTTCTTTTCTACTCTTTGCGGTCTTACCGAAGATGACACTGATATTTTTCACCTTTTCATAAACTTGCTCCCCAGTCAATGCCACCGAAGCATCTTCATACTCTTGGCCACCAAAAAAAGGCTTTCTTTAATCTACGATATGGGTGGCCCCTTCTAAGAAATCTCCTATGTCCAAGATAAACAGTCTTTCTTCCATGTTGAAGTTGATGGTAGCATGTGTCTTCTTCACAAACCGGAATGCTTTATGGCCTTTTACACTATACCCTGACAAGTTCCCATATGCTGGGAAGTCTTTATAGTACAATGTATCATGGTTCGCATTTTAAATACCTCCTTCTTAAAAGAGTCAAAAACATCGACACCTTCTTCCCACAACTCCTTCAAGTCTTCGATTAAGGGCTGAAGGTAAACATCAATGTCATTTCTGGGTTGTTTTGGTCCCGAAATCAACATAGACAGCATGATGTACTTCCGTTTCATGCATAACATAAGAGATAAGTTGTAAATAATGAGGAGTACAGGCCATGAACTATGTATGTTGCTAAGGCTACCATAGGGATTCATGCAAGTGGACAAAGTATTTTCTTAGCATCATAGTATTGATGCAGCAACACATTATCATCTAGAAGCATGTCCTTAAAAGCCTCAAGCATTTCAGAAAAAACTCTTGTCGCTCCATCCATGATGTGCCTTCAAGCTTACCAATTTCAATATAGTGTTCAACAATTGGTATTTTTTAAACCTAGGGTATAGCGGGGTCTCTGCATCATTGCACATATTACCATATGCATGTGATTGCTCAAAAGCCTCTTCTCCTACATCATGAATAATGTCCTCTATGCGATCATCATCCATATCCATGTCATTATTATCAAAGGCCACATCCCCATGTTGAGACCCACTTGACATTTTTTCACCATGCCATACCCATACGGTATAAGTCTTACAAAATCCTTCAAAAATTAAATGTGAGTGTATAACTTCAGGACTTAGTCGCCTCTCATTCAAACATTGTACACAAGGACAATAAAACTTCCCACTATCATCATGGGCATTTTGTTTAGCAAATTCTATAAATTCCCTCACCTCATTCTGATATTTAATACTCGTCCGTAAAGCATTTATCCAACTGTGATCCATAGTAGAATTCCTATAGACGAAAGGATTTAACATACATAATCCAAAAATATCGAAACTTGCATATAAAATAAGCTAAGTCCAAATGCATATATGTGGTCAATGTCAGTTATGTCTTCTTTTTTTTTTTACGGAGAAACTTGCACATTAAATGCATAATGAAGAATCACTTTTGGTCATAAATGTATCACAGTGAATCCAAGAAGCAAAATAAATGCATGACGAGGAAATTAAATGCATCGCATGAAGGTCTTGTGGACTCACCTGTAGCACATAATTCAAATGTGTTTGCTGAGTCTTTCTTCTTCGGCCACGTACGAACGTTGATGTTGCAGACAGCAAGAGTAACCTAAAAACACTTGTTGGTTAGTTGGGTAGTTCTAAAGTGCAAATATAATCTTCAAAATACAATATTCATTAACAAAAGAGAAACCCACAAGAACATTTCATTGATTTCGTTCAACCCATTAAAAAACCAAACAATAAGTAGGAAAATCATAAAGTTATATAATCGAAACACCTCTTACAACGGTCTATAGACATTTAGCTAAGGAACCGAGAAAGTGATTGTTGAGAGAGCAACGCGAAGCAATGACGAAGCAACCCACAAACACTGGAGACAGAACCTGAGTAAACACTGGAGACAGAACCTGAGTAATCATTATCGGCGCTACAAGAGAAGTTCAGAGAGGGAAATTTAATTTTCCACGCGACAGAGACATGTTTTAGTATTTTGGATTTTATTAAGACCAGTTAATTATAAAGTATCCGGTCCTAAAGATATAATTTTATTAATTTAACTTTTAAGACTGGAGGTTTAGAAGTCTCCGGTCCTAACTTTTTAGTATTCATTTAATTTTAAGACTGGAGTTTTATAAAACATCCGTTCCTAAAAGTCAAATACTTTTTAGAGCTGTTACTTATAAAGTATCCAGTCCTAAAGGTCCTCATTTATTAACCAAACCAAAAAAAAATAGGATTGGCTTTGGCGAGCGCAGCAGCAACTGAATGAATAAAATAAAGGAAAACTGGAGAATAAGCTTCTTTAATTACTAGAGAATATGAAAAAAAAAACACAACCTTAGTTCTTAATGCTTCATACATTATTGGAGAAAATGCACGTACACAAGAAAAAAAGAAAGAAAAACAAATTGAACATTATCAACACGACAAGAATCTGACTAAAGATCCTAGAGTTTATTATCCTCCAATGCCTTCGCGATTTTGGTGTGAGCAGCATTAACTTCCCGTCGGAGATCAGCAAGTTCTGTCTTATTCGCATCAGCCACAATGCATCATTAGAGGAAACAGGAGAGGGGTCAGTAGTAGGCGCGCTGGGGCCAAGAGGTTGGAGAAGGGGGGTTGGAACCTCTTCATGTTCTGAAGCCTGGAGGGGGTTGGAAATCTCTTCATCATCAAGAAGATGGAGGAACTCAGCCTAGACAGGGTCGACAGAAGGATGGAGGGGGTACGGAAATCTCTTCATCATCCAAAATAACAATGGGTCTAATGACCTGAGACTCTTTGGTCACAACACTCTTGCTTGAGGTGCCGTGTATAACAATCTAAGGAAGGCACGAGCTTCAGGAGTAAGAGTACCCCTACGAGGAGTTATCTTATATCTAACCATAGTTTGAGGCTTAAGCAGTTAGGGTAGAGAGCTATGTAGTAAGGAGTTAGGAGGTAGTGAGGAGTTAAAAAGGACAAAGAGGTAGTGTGAGGAGTTAATAAGTGCAGAGAGCAGGAGAGATATATTTATTGATGATGATTCAATTGGTATAAATGAATTTAGTGTCTACTTTAAGAGCGGATTTTACAAATATCCGGTCCTAAAACTATATTATTTATTTTTTTCAATTCCATTACTTTTAAGACCGATCTTTTATAACATATCCAGTCCTAAAAGTATACGAGTATTATTTATTTTTTCAATTCAATTACTTTTTAGACCGTCCTATCAACATATATCCGGTCTTAAAAGTCTATTATTTATTTTTTCAATCAATTCAATTACTTTTAACACCGACCTTTTAACTTGTATCCGATCCTAAAATTCATTTATATTATGTCAATTCAATTATTTTTAAGTAAGAATTTTTTCTTGTAAAAGATTACTTTTAAGAACGGATCTTTGACAATATCTGGTATTAAAAGTTCATTCTTTTTCAGATAGCTGAGTCGTATCCTTACACTCTGTTCAAATGAATCAGAGTCTCTTCAGCTTCCAAATAAACTTCATCATCAATGCGTCTCCTCGTATTCTGAAGAACTATGCGTCTCCTTGTTAAAGTTTCCGGCGTTTCACATTGTTCAGGATTGTTTCTCTATTTAAACCTATTGTTACTTTACTTTCTTCACATTCTTCTCCATCACTTCTACAACCTCCACCGTAATGGCTGCTCCACCACCACGAGGTCCTCGTTTTCCTCTTAATCCTCTTCAACCTTCTTACCCTCCCTCATTGCCTCCGAACCCGTCATTCTACCAGATGATGTAGCACCTTCTGGCCCGCGTCGATCATATAGACCGACGCTTGGCCAACTTTTTTAGGTCTATCACGCCGTCAACAACAAGCTGAACGCGGTACTCGACGCCCATGATGTTGAGTACCATCCTTCTGATGACGACGTCTCTGACCCCTCCTCCTCCGACAACGAAGGGCTTGAGTAGATGTTTTTGTGTTTTTTTGTCTATACTGCTGCTGCCCTTCACTGGGCAGTATTAAAAAAATATAATAAATAAAATTTTTACTTTCCATATTCAATCATCTTGTCCTTTTCATCATCTTCCTTGTTTTTCCGACAAAAAGGAAACAAACAAAACATTGTCCTCATGTGATCAACATTAAAAATTCGTAGAATACGGTTAAGACCATACAAAACAAAACAAAACACGTGATTTACCTTATTCGAACAAATACAGAGACAATTCTTCTCAAGGTTGGACCGTCGTTGTCGTCGGTTATACCTCGCCCAAATTTGATCATTTTCAGTGTCCTTTTCATTATCATCCTTTTTTTCTGACAAAAAGAAAAAAGACAGAGAAGAGGAAGACTGATAATAATCCTTAAAATCTAGAGAGGTAAAAACGACGACAAGGAGGGACCTAGTTGAGCAGAATTGAGGTTGTCTTGAACCCCAATCAATTGTCTGAAGAACGAGTCACCTCTTATATTTAAATGAAGACTTTTAAGACCAGACATTAAACCAAGACTTTTAGGATGAACATCTAACTAATATACGGTCCTAAATGTCTCACCATATTTTAAAAATAAATGAATACTTTTAAGACCGGACATTTACAAAATATACGGTCCTAAAAGTCTGGCCATATTTTAAACGAAGACTTTTAGGACCGGACATTTAAGAAAACAACGGTCCTAAAAGCCTGGCCATATTTTTTAAAATAAATGAAGAACTTTAGGACCGGACATTTAAAAAACTTCGGTCCTAAAAGACTGGCCATATTTTTTAAATTAAACGAAGACTTTTAGGGACCGGAGATTTAACAAACGTACGGTCTGAAAAGTCTGGCCATATTTTTTAAATTAAAAAAAGACTTTTAGGACCTGACATATAACAAATCTACGGTCCTAAAAGTCTGGGCCATATCTTTTAAATTAAACGGAGAACTTTAGGACCAGACATTTAAAAAACTTCAGTCCTAAAAGGTTGGCCATATTTTTTAAATTAAACGAAGACTTTTTAGGACCGGAGATTTAACAAACATACGGTCCAAAAAGTCTGGCCATATGTTTTAAATAAAACGAAGACTTTTAGGACCTGACATATAACAAATCTACGGTTGTAAAAGTCTGCCCATATCTTTTAAATTAAACGAAGACTTTTAGGACCGGATATTTAAAAAACATTGGTCCTAAAAGACTGGCCATATTTCTTAAATTAAACGAAGACTTTTAGGACCTGACATATAACAAATCTACGGTCCTAAAAGTCAGCCCATATCTTTTAAATTAAACGAAGACTTTTAGGACCGGATATTTAAAAAACATCGGTCCTAAAAGTCTGGCCATATTTCTTAAATTAAACGAAGACTTTTAGGACCTGACATATAACAAATCTATGGTCCTAAAAGTCTGCCCATATCTTTTAAATTAAACAAGACTTTTAAGACCGGATATTTAAAAAACATCAGTCCTAAAAGTCTGGCCATATTTCTTAAATTAAATGAAGACTTTAGGACCTGACATATAACAAATCTATGGTCCTAAAAGTCTAGCCATATCTTTTAAAATCAAGACTTTTAGGATCGACATTTAACAAATATCCGGTCCTAAAATTTTGGCAATTATTTTTAAAATTAAGCAATAAATAGTTTTATCCACCATCCAATACATTTAGCAACCACAAATGGACACAAGGAAATTGTTTGAAATGAATTAACAAATTATTATTGTTCATTAAACAAATTGGACCATTGTTCATTTACAAAGCGAAGATGATTGTTGATATAACATATATTTACAAATGAATTCACAAATCATTTATTTATCTGACTTTCCAAGGTCATCATATCATACAGATATTCATAAAACACGTCGCGTGTGTGCTTAATATCACCATCAGGAAAGGGGTTAGCACAGTCAAACGTCTGTAGCATCAAAGACAGAAATATATTAGTCGTCCATCTTTCCTTGCATCAAAGGGGTCAGCGCACAGGCAAACGTATAAATATCAAATACATATACCGTTTCAGTGATATTAGTCACTGGTTGCATGACAATATTATACATGTGTGTCAAGACGTAATAGCCACATAAGTTGGGCTCCTTTGGTTGCCGACGGGTCTAAAAACGAACAAGAAATATATAAGATCCCATATATTGCTACTGACCAAGTTTACAAGGTAGTGTGCCAATGTCCAAATATGTACTAACCTTTGGTATAATCCATGTAGGCTCTTTGACCTCAGCCCTAGACCTTTTCTTGACATTTTGTTGGAATGTTTTCAAGGGCCTATTGTCAAAATCACAAATTTACTCAATAATGGTCGCTGAAAATTTACACTAGAGGTTTCAGACTAGACAATCAAAATGACACACGCTTACTTGTTCACCATCTACTTCAATGTAGGCGGTGGATCGTTGTGAATGGAGCATAAAAAGATCACTTTATTCTCATTCACGCCAATCAGGAGCAATTGCCAATGGCGACTGAAAATTCACAACAGACAAGTACTCAGTAATATGTACTAGAATTAAGGGAATTGTAGAAAAGAATTATGATATGTACCAATTGTAGTATGGTGCCAAGTACCACTTTCTCCTATTGGTGGAACACCTTGATGTTAAGTATGATTGTCTCTCCGCTAAAGGTGGTTGACTTATGTACTGTGGGCATAAGAATCCAATATCTTGGCTTTTGCCCTGTTGTTCCAATTCACAATGCATGAACCCACAATAATGACGTGAGGGAATTAGTATATATGTATGTGAGTGTCTCACATTTATGTTATGTACTCATAGAAGAAGATACTTACTTTATAAACATGAGAATAATTGCATCAGTAAGATCCTGTTTATCAAACAGCCTGAAATTATATCATCTTGGTCAACCAAAACCGGTTGCTTATTACGGAGGCCTACTTTTGTATTGACAGGCCACTAATTAAGTCGAAATTATTTTTTGGATACCAGAAGGACAATTTTGTCCCTGGCACTCAACTTAGTCGTGCCAACAACTTCAGGAAGGGCTGGAGTTTCAGGAGGAGTAGAAACATGTACAAGCTTCACTGGCCACGAGATGAAGGTTCCAATGACATCACTCACTACCTTCACCTAATCAGTTGGGAGAGGGACAGGTGCATCAATGATGACCTCTTCAATTGACACTATGACTTCATCATCAGCCATTTGTTGGTGGTGTACAGTTGATCCCAAGTTGTGGACAGACCCTTTTTCAACTAATCGTCTTCCATGATCAGGATCCTTCACATAAAGGTCACAAGGTTGCTCTGACTGTCCAATAATGCAGCTCCCTCTAGTGCTCTACTGCATAGGTGCAGGTGAGTATGGTAAGGGAACACTGGTCTCTGCACGAGAGCTGACAAGTAGCTTCATTTGATTCATTTCCTCCTTCATCTGGCTCAGCTGGGAATGAAACATTGCAGTCAATGAAGCTTCTTTAGCCGTTGCTTCCTTACTTAAGTTGGCCAGCGTCTGTTCCATCTCCTCCCAAGTAACCATACTTTGTTTGTGGCGTTTGGATTTACCAAAGTATTCCTTCAGGCCTACCCGTCCTCCAACCCCCCTTACACGCCCCGCATGATCCGGTTTTCCGTCGCAATGATCAAAACATCATTCCTCCCGTCCAACAAAAAAGATCCCTTTGTTTCTTTCTTTTTAAGATCTTCCTGTAAGATACAGATAATGAGAAGCTTAGTAATGAAACATGTTTAGTAACTAAAAATTAACAATAACAATACTTACAATTCTTTCAGCAACTAGACAAGTTTGTTCACTCGTGTAGGCGTCGCTTGCCTTTTGTAGAATATACAACCACAACTCCTCACAACGTATTGGAGATGGTGGCTGATCAACTATCGCAGAAGGATTGGATTTAGCTTCATATTTCAATCTCTTCCGCTTGGCCGCCATCAATTCTTTTCAGCCTTTTCATATCCGCCGCGAGAAGCCCTATGCGAGCAATCATTCTTTCTCCCTATCTTATGTGCTTGTTACCTTCTTTTCTGTGAATTAGAATTGAAAACAACTATTAATTGTGAATTCCAGCCATCTCACCAACAGAAATTAGAGAACTTCTACTTGATATGAACCTCAAACACTAGTCAAATTCACTTCATCAAGTTTCAACATTTTATTTAAGGAAGATGTAGAATTGTAGAAGAAATTGGGAGAGTTAGAGGAAAGAGAGTTGCAGAACTGTTGCCAACTCAGTCAATTCATTCATTCATCATAACTGGTTCCTGCACATATTAGTTTAAGCTCTTATATATAGTTAAAGGCTTCACTCTTAAGGCCCAATAACAGCTTTCACCAAAACCTTTACACAGTTAACATACTAACCAACTAATAGCAATGTCTAACCACTATTTACTGTAACACCCCTATTATTGTAATACATGTACAAGTATAAGTTTGCATAGCAATATGAAGCCTTGAGTTAATTTTGAAGTATTTGTTTTCTATAATTGTTGGCGTAAATTATTTTAAAGGCCCTAAGATGAAAAATCATTAGTTATGATCAAGTAGAGAGAGTACTAAGTCAAAATAAGAAGAAACCCTGACCAATTGTGAGGTAACTTATACGCGAAGTAATCTCGAAGATGTGAACCGGTATAATGTATAAGTGATAGAAGACATTAGTGGAGCAGGAAAACTGACCCTGAGGGACAGGGTATGCGTGTTCAACCAAGGAGAAGAGAGGGAACATGTTTTTGGACCCGGTATAGAAGGAAATGTCAGTGGTAGTAGTGCTACATCGGACACGTGGCATTTCGGGGCCAGAAGCTGGATTGTCGGATGGCACGCAATACGAGGTGGCTATGAAATACTGGAATATGGGTTTCTTACTCTCCAAGGCACTAAAATTCGAATCCCTTATGGTCAGGGGAAAGGACTATTGCCCCGGACCCACACAAGCCCAGTTGAAGGGCATGAATTACGAGGAAAAGAGTAACCGGTAAAAAGGGGTTAAGTGGGACCGGTTAGGATTTCTCGGAGTCGGGCCCAGGCCCAGGACACTGGAAGGGGCAAAATTTTGGTGGGCCCAGAGGAGAAAGAAAAGATCATGTCATGTAATTATGAAGAGAGAGAATGTCACATCAAGTAATTATGATGAGAGAGAAGGAATAAAATAACTCGATTTAATCTGGACCACACAATTTAAATCCGATATGACATTGGAGTGACATGTAATTATGACCCATAAAGAGAATTTATGGCACATCTAAGGGCAGATTTCGTGGGTCCCACGGCTTTGGAAGAAGAGCGGTGCGAAATGACCATTTTACCCCTAGACCTAAAACCTAAACTAAGACCACCACTAGGGACAATTTTGGAATCTCATTTTTGCCTAGGAATGCGCCACCCATCTGCCCATGGAGAACTCTAGAAGACTTGAGAATCAAGCAAGGAAATGATAATTTAATCTGAAACACTCTTTTTAACCAATGGACATTACCCAAAGTTGGACAATAGATTGCACCCTTGGAGCCTATAAATAGGAAACTCCTCCCTTCATTTTCCAGACACAAACCATGAGCTCAAGGAGAGTAGGAGGGTGCTCAACTGAAGTCTTCGGTTTAGGAGGTGATGAAGGCCATACGCAACCGACATTCGAGGTAAGTTCCCTAAACCGGCAACCAATATACTTTCACTTCTGTCCTATGCTGTTTCATGGAAATGCAGTAGGATTTTCATATTTTTAAGGTCTTAAATGGGTCCAGAGGGTTTTTTTGTGTAGGTTCAAGTGGGATCACCTCTTTCTGAACTCTAAAAACCTAAGTCTTTAATATATGAAAATATGTCGGTTCTTACGGTTTTTGGGCAGCGAAGATTAATCAATGGTTTTGAAGGGGTAAATTGATTCCGTTTGCTTTGATATTTTACATGGTGAATTTAGACATCCTGAGGATGATTTTGATATCAGGTTTTGTGTCATTTTGATATTTCAACCGAGAGATATTTAAGAATGGAAATGACCTAGAAAAATGATGTTTGTCTCGGACAAGTGACTGACTTTTAAGAATCTGGGAAGTACTTGAACCCAGATGGCTTTGGTAATTATTTTTCCTATAAAATAGAAATCCTAAGGGTTCTAAGACCATTGATCCCATGTCAAAATTATTTTTCTAGAATTTATTAAAAATCTCCAAATTTGGGACAGAAATTCTGGGAATTCTGGTACCATGCGAAATTTTAAGGAATTTGAAGTAAAGATTGTTCATGTGATTAAAAGCATGGTGTTTGGCTGTAACTAGGGTACTGACGCATGTGGAATGTATCTTTGACTCGAAGGGAAGAGTTACCGCTTCCGTGAAGTACCAGGTAGTAGTTGTTGACACACGTATTCTATGTTATTGTTGTATGTCTGTTTTCCATGATTGTGGATGCAAGGCTGTAGGGCCTAGTGGACTATGTGTCTTTAGGTTTCTACTAAGCCTGAGATGCATTTGGGGTAGTTAGGGTTGAACTCCCTAGCTACTGTGATTGATCCTAGCACTGAGGATGGTGTCCAGGGTCGGTCTTAAGAGACGGCTTGACGGTACACGAGTGTCCGGGGTTGCCTTGTTAAGGTAGCTCGACGGTACGCGGGTGTCCGGGGCTTGTCTTGGTAAGGCTGCTCAATGGTACGTCGTTGTGGTTGTGATTGTGATGTGATTCTGAATGCATGTTCATGGTATGCCATTTGTTTCCTGATTGTGGTTACTTGCATGCACTATATACATATTATACTTGAGTTTAACAGTTACTCTGGGGTTCAACCTTTTACTCCATACCGTTTTAAGACACAGGGTTAAGACAGTAGCGGTTGGTGGCGTGAAGAAGGTAGGGTATGAAGCGGTGAATTGAAGAAAATAGGGGATGCCTTATCTCATTTTGTACTCTATGTTTTGGATAACTATTGTTTATTCTCAGTACTACATTTGGATGACTGTATTAACCCTTCGGGGACTTATTTGCTACACATATTGTATCTGTTTATCAGTATGTTAGACTTGTCCAAACAAATCCCATGCTCTGCTGTGCTAACTTTGTGATAAGTTAATTGGATTAAGTAATAAGGGGCGGTGTCTAACTAACAGGAATCCCTTTAACCCACCACCCGAAAGGGCGAGGCCGGTAGGGGTGTAACATCTACTATAATAGAACTACCTAAGACTATAATAATAGTTTGACTCTTATGCCATTATTATTTTCCTAATTACCTACCTAGTATTTTACCTTTTCGCGGTTTACATATCAGACTTGCATAGAATTAAGACATGCTCCTCTGATGTAGGACAAAGGATGGAAATATATACTTTTATTCAAACACCAAAGCATCTAACTAACAAGATTAGATGAACACAATAACATTCACATATCCGCACAGGTTAATAAGCAAACAAAAAGGGCAAACAAAACTAAATATAAACTCACCAAAGCTTCAGGAGCGGTCCGCAGCTGAACAAATTGTTGCCAAGTTTGTTCATCAATAAATGTGTACTTGTCCCAAGGATTATGTTCAAGCTGAACCTCGAAAAAAATATACTTATTAGCTAGAGAGGTCTTAAACTTCCTCCACCGATCAGCACAATAAGACAATGTCTTGTCTTTCAACTTCTGACAGTCAGGGGCAGTGTATGTAAGCCGGATAGTATCCCAAATAGGATCCTTTACTATGCGAAGGTCCACATTTTTTCAGTCATCTTTCAAGATGCTAACCTTGCTACGTGCTAGATAGCCGAAAAAACTATTATATTTGCTTTTATTAGGACCAAAAGGAGCCAACTTTTCATCAAACTGAATTTTGAGCTTTAACCCATAGGTCTGACTTACGGATGCATCTTTCATTCGTGTGCCACTTCTACCACGGTGTGTAGGGCGGTTACGAGGCTCATTGTGAGATAAAGAGGGTTCGTTTTGAATCACACCAGTCACACCAGTAACTGGCGTTGAAGGAACAAGACTAGAATTGTTTTCTCCGTTCATTTTCGAGAAAGGAAGAGAGTTTGAGAGTGGTGGTGGGCGAGGAAGAGAGGTAATGCAATAGGAAGAGTGGATTCGTACCAAGAATAGGGGTTTCAAAGTTCAGAGAGAACAACGTAAGTCGTAAGGTAAGGTTTTGCGTGAAGGAGGAGATATTTGGTGCTTTATTTTAAAGACTGGAAGAACTAAAACAATGGTCTTAAAGGTTAACATTTAAGACCGTTGTTTACTAAACTCCGGTCTTAAAAGTAATAAACTTTTTGTTTAAATTTTTTCAATATTTTGTACCAGCAACAATTTAAGTTCGGTCTTAAAATATTTAATTTGAAGATCGAATATATTAAAATGCCAGTCTTACAAGTATACATTTAAGACCGGTTATATTAAACACCGGTCTTAAAATTATTTAATTTTTTGTTTAATTTTTTTCAATATTTAGTACCGGGCACAATAAATGTCTAGTCTATAATTATAACCTTTAAGACCATCGTTTATATATGTCCGGTCTTAAACGTTTTTTACCTTTATATTTAAATTTTTCCTTATTATTTTGGACCGCACAAAATATAAGTCGGGCTGTACGAGATTTCTCTATAAAGTAATTTGATATTTTAATTTTTTTAATAACATTTTTAAGACCGGTTGTTTTTTTAACCGGTATGAATAATAAATTTAAGACCCATTGATAAAGGATCCGGTCCAAGAAGTTCTTTATATTTACAAAACTGCCACCGGTCTACTTTTAAGACCAGTGCGTCAGTACTCCGGTCTAAACGAGGCGGTCTTAAAGCGTTTTTTTGCACTAGTGCATTGGGATGAAGTTGGGAAGGAGCAAGATGCAAATGATTTAGAAGTTTGGTTTGGAATTAGGTAAACGAAAACCGAATACTGAGCCAAGAAATCAAATCTCGGTAGAAGAAGAAGAAATGTTGTTCGTCACCCCTTTCCTGATGGGAGCAAACAAATTCAGAATCTAGGGGTAGACGACGAGTGTAACTATCTCCATCGTGAATAGGGAGCTTGGCAAGCTCGGCTGCAATCAGTGTGGACTACTATGCAGCACCTAGTTGGTGACCCATGGGCCCGTGTCCGGTACAGCTATATTAGGACTTGAGGAGCTTGACTCTCTAGACATCGATCTATCGAGTATGACGTGAGGAAGGAGAACTCATCTTATACCTATAATAAAAAAAAGTAGAAGTCAGAAATAGGAGACATACTTGAATCATAGAAGTCATCTTGTAAAGAAGAAAAAGCTGGCAAATTGGGAGACTTTTCTACAATGGAACGATCGTCGCTACCGGAGTCTGGGATGGTATTGGAAGTTAACTTATGCCGTAGGAGGCCAAAATCGACTTGGCTTTCGAGCCACGGCCACTATTGATGAGATCAATGCTTAAATAGCAACAATTATCGCACGGATCGAGGACGTTCCCCCGCAGGGATCTCGGTCTGCCTCGGTGCTTTGGCGAGGAGATGTGAGAAGCAGGGATAGATGTGCTATGATCCCGGCTATGAATTTTAGGTGGAGAATAAGGGATCCTGGGTCAATAACGTTTGAATCATGACTTTCAAGCTATTGTGTTTGGGTTCTTTTTCTATTCACACCACCCTAGGGTTTGTGAAGTAGTGCTTCTTGCTTTTCTTCATTGGTACGGGGAATTCCACAAAACTAGTACTTGGCTCTAGGAGGAACCTTTTGAAGTACCTCATATTCCTCTTCTAGAACCACTTCACTGTGAATCGAAGAGGTTAAAGGAATACTTTTATCCATGGATATTTAGGGAGCAGCCAACGACACACAATGTGTCTGAAAAAAGAAAGAAGAAAGAGGTATAGCAAGAGCCAAGACTCGAAGATTATTCAAAGGAAGGCACCTAGACACCCAGAAATCAAAGTTTACCTAGAATTCCAGAAACACTCATCGACACTTAGCCAGAAACCCAGGGTTTAATATTTTAAAAAGCATAGTCGGAGAAGAAAGAACAAAAACAGTCGGAAGAAATCAAAAATCAAAGGAGTAGAAGAGAAATGGTGAGAGTACCTGATTTTAAGAAGGTTGGAGGAACAAGAATGGCGAACTGGAGGATCGTACGAGGAAGTTCTCTCAAGAAAGTGAGAGGTTTTTTGGGAGCAAGGGGAAACAGTGAATGAGTAAAATGGTGAGAAGTGGAGGGAAATGTGAATATAAACGTTACAAATCTGAAGAGTCAGGGGCAGCAAAGACAATTCCTTTTGAACAACAGATTTCCCCCTAAAAAAGTGCAATAATGACTGATACGAAATGACATGGGCATTAAATGCGCACAAATATCAAGTTGTTAGTTCCCGAAATATGTTTTGATGATGATTAACCTTTGGAAACAATGTATGTATAATGATCTAGGCAAAATGATTCAACTCAGTCAAAAAATTGGATTGTATCAATTAAAAATTTTACTATCAGATTGGTCCAGTTAAAACTTTTGCTGTCAAATTGGCTCGAGTCAAAGCTTAACCTCGAGTCAATCCCTTTGCATCTCTTGCCAAAATGACATATAGACTCAAGCCACCGAAAATTCTGCCTCGAGTTTGTGACTAGACTCGAGCCAGGATATTCTGAGACTCGAGGCAATTGTCTTCGAACTTAAAAAGATTTCAAAATTATAGTTCACTTTCCTTGAGCCAGTGTGTATTGACTCTAGCCAGAATCTTGACCGTTATATTTAAAAATTGAGTCTGCCTCGAGCTAGGATTTTAATGCCTCGAGTTTGGACATAGACTCGAGCCAAGTTTTTCTCTGCCTCAAGTTGAAGAATCATCAAGAGCTAAGTGATCAATTGAAGATTAACTCAAGCCACAAATTATCAGCCTCGAGTTAGGTCCAAGACTTGACCCAGTAATATTTGACTCGAGTTAATCATCTTGATCTTCTTCTTCTCTGTGTTTTCAAAATAATGTTGACTCAAGCCAGGATTAAAATAACTTAAGCCAATTTATGTCATTTTTGAAAAACACCATATTCGAACATCTGAATTCACTGAGATTGTTTTTGTTACTTCATACCATCTATCCTTATTGTTCCTAACTATATTTAATCAGTTTTTTTGAATGAGTTTCAGATTATTAGAATGTGGATTGACGTAGTTATTGGATAAAGCAATCTTCATGTTAGAGTATTTAATACTCTTTACCTTATCGAGACTCTAATCCAACAACCATACTTCTAAACACACGAAAGATGTTTCTGGCAAGATATTCCTCACTCCTATTGCTGTGCCTCAACGGTCATAAACAAAGGGATAAAGGAATCAAAGAATGTTGAAGACAACGATTACAGAGTTCGACACTTCATCTCTTTAATGGACATCTTGAAGAGTCTCAACGGATAATTCATCAAGCTTCTCAACGGTCATAAATGCCATCAACTACAAATATTAGAAGCTTTGAATTCACCACCTACCGAAACGTTGTGCAATCAATTCGACTCAACTACATTTTACTGTTTCATTAACTGGGCTAATATCTTCGGATATTTTCATTGTACTTCATTGTTCATCATTTTATCTACTTTGTGAGAAAGTTAAACACTTATTGATTTATTTTTCATTAGTCAAATCTTAAGGTTGTGGAACCTTAAGTGTGGGTGTACGATTACAACTTATAAGGGGGAGTGAATCCTAGAGTGAGAGGATTACCTCGAGTACAAAGTATGTACTTGTATTTGTGTTTGAAAGATATTGGAAATCCCAGAAAGTTTCTAGGGACTGGATGTAGGTTAAGAGTTGGACCGAACCAATATAATCTCTTGTATTCATTGTTCTTCTCTCTGTCTCTGGTTTACGTTTTTGAGCTTTTAGCCAAAGATTTTTTTAATCACCTATTCACCCCCCTCTAGGTGATATTCCATCTTCATTTGGTATCAGAGTTGGGCTTAACACCTCGAGAAAGATCATGGAAAGAATATTACCTAAGGGTGCTTCAATCAACCGACCTCCTGGCTTCAATGGCGAACACTATTCATTTTGGAAAACGAAGTTCAAAGTTTTTGTGTTAGCCATGAAGTATGGTCTCTAGGAAGTAATAGAGAATGGAGATTATGTTCCCACAAGGATTGAAGGGGGAATCGCCATTCCAAAGTCAGAAGAAGAATTTGATGGGGATGACAAAAGAAAGATAACACTTAACAGTAAAGCTGTTTTGATGTTACAAAGTGCTCTTAGTCAGCAAGAGTACTTTCAGATATGTAATCTGTCAAGTGCGAAAGAAATGTGGAAAGCTTTAGAGATAGCTTATGAAGGAACCTCCGGCATAAAGGAGAATCGCATCAACACTCTAACGACCAAATATGATCTTCTTCGAATGAAGACTGGAGAGTCCATTTCTGAATTTCAACTTTGTTATACTCATCTGATCAACCAACTAGCGGCTTTAGGAAAAATATATGAGCAAGGCCTCAGGTTAGAAAAATTCTCAATATCCTGACTAAAGATTGGGAAGACAAGGTAACAACAATCGAAGAAGCCCGTGGCGAATCAATGATTTCAGTTGCTGCTCTATTCGGAAGTCTATCTGAATATGAAAGCAAACTCAAATTCAAGAAGGGCTTGAATGAAATCAACACCAATAAAAGAAAAGATGTAGCTCTCAATGCTGTGAAAGAGAAGGAACTTAAGGACGAAGATGATGATGACAACGATGACAAAATGGGCATGTTCGTGCGAAGATTCAAGAATTCTATAAGAAGGATCAAGGCTTCAAAAATAGATTTTAGAAAGGAAGCTCAAGTAACAGACGCGATTTCAAGGATAAAGAACAAGTCATTTGTTACGAGTGTGAAAAGCCAGGACATTACAAACCAGAATGTCGTCAGTTGAAAGGCAATGAAAAGGAAAAGAAGAAGAAATTTAATCACTTCAAGAAAAAGGCCTACGTATCTACCATATGGGGAAATGGCTCCTTAGATGAAGAAAGTAAGGAAGAAGAAACTGCAAATGTTTGTCTAGTTCCTGAAGAAGAAGAGCCATCTGAAAACAATGATAAAGAGGTATACGATTCGGAACCTACTTACGATGAAATATTGCTGAATACAATGAGTTACATTCGAAATTTGAAAAGATTATGAAAGAATTTATTGCCTCCTAAAGGAAAATCAAAATTCTTGAAAAACAAGTAAAAGATTCTTCTCCATCTTGTGAAAAATCAATTTGTGAAAACTGTCCTGATCTTGTAAAGAAAAATTCTTATCTTACGAAACTCTTGAGAAGTTCACTAAAGGCAGTGAAATGCTTAATATGATTATGAAAGCTTAAAGGTTTACAAATGATCAATCAGGCATAGGATACAATCATGTTTTAGACAAAAAGAAAGGCAAAAAGAAAACTGGAGAAAAATCATATTTGAACTTTTTCCAAAATCAGTTCACACTTTGTTGGTCGATTTCCTTGATGGCAAGTGAACCAGTCGAACACGTAATAAAGAGTAAGTAGAGTATCGTCCCACAGAGACTGAGATACCGAATGATGACACCAAATTACCGGAATGGTTGTGCTTAACAGGAAGTAAAATCTGATTGGTTTAGGAGTTTTGATAGTTATACTAATAAACAGAAAAATAACCAAATGATCGTAGTCGTAAGAAGATGTCAGTAAAAGATAGGCTAACCTCATAATCCTTCCTAAGCATGTTAATCCCCCAGTTACCTATACGCAATGTTATAGCATTTATGCTGCATAGCTCTCACGATGCTACAACATAAACACCCCTTACAATGTTATTCAGTTAACCCACCACGCTAATCTACCGAAGCTCTCGCGTCCGATATGCACAATCCTAATCTGTACTTCTCCCATATGTCTATGGTGATTTTTCTAGTTGGATTATCATTACAAATCAAGGTGTTATGGTTATGAGCGGAAGACTCATTCCTGAAATCTACAATAATAGGTCAATCTCTGAACAAGCTTGCCTAGCAATCATTGTCTCTCAGATGTCTAATCCCAACTCCCTCTCAGTAAGCCGAGACCACTGATCTCGTCCTTAGCTCTTGCTAATTGACAAGAAATTAAATCACTCATAAACAAACTGAATATATTAATTAAGAACTAGTAACTGGGTTCCTTCAAAACTTAGGAAATCATCCTCGCTCAGCCATAGGAAGTTTAGTTCATGACTGACAAGGGAATCACTAAATAGAGTACTACATAATAGCCCATGATAAAAAGATTGACTGGAATTAAAACAAAGAAAAAGAAACAGAAAGCTTGATGGAGGTTCCGACGGTGTGGAAGAAGCCCTGTCACGTCCCAACTCCACGTCTTCTTTACTGTCTCACTCAAGCAAGGAAGGATCTTTTGAACGGGTTTTCTTGGAATCCTCGTACTTTGTAACTTCTCTCACTCTTCTTTCGAGTCTCGGCCATATAGGATTGGTCTTTTACTCTCAGCCCAATAACTTATTACTCCTTTAGGGTTAAAACTAAGTGCGTAATTTGTTGTTGTTCCATTGAGGCTTATTCCTTATATAATTAAGTGTATCATTTGGCCTCTTCTTCCTTTAGACTTGGGCTTGTCTCAAGTAAGGTGGTCACCCGGAGATTTAGGGCCTCTTTAGCCTTTTTAGCTTTTGCTCTTGTCATTGGGCCTCCAAGACCTTGAATGTCCTCCAAGTTTGTTGTCTTGGTCATGCGTCCTCACGAACCTGGCCTTTCCTAACTTCTCTCACTCTTCTTTCGTCGAGGTTCAATCATATCTTTCTTTCTAATCTCGGTAGATTGATTATCTCTCTTTCTAATCTGA
Organism: Acacia acuminata; assembly: GCA_019022655.1. Classification (NCBI taxonomy): domain Eukaryota; kingdom Viridiplantae; phylum Streptophyta; class Magnoliopsida; order Fabales; family Fabaceae; genus Acacia; species Acacia acuminata. The sequence goes on along the minus strand of JAFJYI010000098.1, from coordinate 460,941 downwards.
TCCCGATCCTGCGGGATTCTTCAAATCTTTAGTTTCGATCCTCCCCATCTTCTATTCCAATACGTCAACAATCTAACCATTGTTCTCAATCTACACTATATTTCCTGAAACAACCTTGATAAAAGATCAGATCATATGCCGCATAGCATTGCGTTACTTACTCTCCTATACCTTCAGGGATGCATTTTATTGCACTTCGATAAAGCTGTCCTAATGCTATAGCATAGTATCGACTATGTTATGCGACTTTCTCATAAAACCTCAAAACTTGTTCTTTTTCTAAGCACATGTTTAGGATGTATGTGGAATTTATCCTTAAGTTCCTTGTACAATGAATTAATGCCTTTTTGCTTAGATTAAATGCAGTTAAGCTCATATTTACCATACAATTCAGTCATATAATACAGGAAAACATGGCATAAATAGTGCTCATCACACTTCAAATCCCTTTGCTTATTGTAACTATTGTAATCGTAAGGGTCACAATACTTCATCATGTTTTCATAAGAAAAATAGAAGAGATAAACCTGTTGGTAACTATTAGTGGGTACCTAAGGGAACCTATGTTCCTAAGGCCCAAACTAACCCCAAAGGACCCAAGAAAAGATGGGTACCTTGAAAGAGATTTTCCGTGTCCCCCAAAATAACCAAGTTTGAAAATGATTTGCATAAATAGGGAACCTGGGTCATTTCCCCAACGAACTTGCAGCGGGTTTGATTGGCAGCAACAGTGAAACAGAAATAGTAAAAATCAGGGTTTTTTTATTGAAACAAATTAAAAATGAAAATAAACTGAAACGCGAACGAAATATGCAGAAATAGATAAAAAACGATCAACCCAACATTCGATTCTAGAGACTTCCATCACTGAACGAAATATGAACGAACTCGCGTTTGGTTTTGGACGAACCAAAATCTCTGCGTTCGTCCAGAAAATCCCTTGACTAGACGATCGCCTAGCATTTGTCTGAATAGTGGCGTCTCACTGTGCAATCACACAGCAACACTGAAACCTAGTTCGAACTCTGTCCTTGGGATGAACCAAACCGAATATTAAATCTAATATTCGAACTATTTCCAAAAATCGAATCGATAAGATGAAAACTAAAACGAGTAAAGTTACCGATTAAGCACAAGCCCTCTGGACGAATCATGGAATCCTCAACGTTGGGTTAATCACAGAAGTTTAGCCGAGCATGGCTAGAAAAAGTGAAGAACGCGAAGAACATTTGAGAGAATTTCAAAACTTCTATTTTGATCCACCAAATAATAAAAACGTGAATGGAATAGTGTTGTAGCCACCATCTGACTTAAAGTTAACCTAAAATGGAAATGGACTCCAATGGTTCAGCCCCAAACGGAAATAAAATAAAATAAAAGTGGGCTTTACTTACAAAATTCGAGCCCAAATAAAATCCAGAAATATACATTTGACTTCGGATCCAAAATCAACCACCCTCTTGTTCGAATTTTCCCTTCATATCTCATAACAATTGTAGCTCTCTGAATCATCTGAAATATAAAATAAAAATGAGGCAAATCCGATGTCTGGTTCAAGAGTTATGGTAAAAATAGTGAAGCAATGTAAAACTGGAAATTTATTATTAAAAGTGGCTAAAATATAATCAAAGGCCCAAATCTCAAATAAGTATAAAATCCATTATTTATTAACTAAAGAGTCCTAAATTATTAATCAAGAGATAAAAAGAAGTGTATAAAATATTCAATTATCATACCTAAAACTTAATCTCTTCTAATTTGCAGGTTTGTTTGAGAGCATCAAGAATCGACAAGTGGTACTTGACAATGGGTGCTCTAGACATATGACGAGGATCAAACCAAATTCTTTGCAATGAGATCAAAATATGGTGGCAAAATCACCTTTGGAGGAAATCAATCTGGAAAGATCGCTGGAATTGGAGAGATTGGTGTAAAAGGTGGACCTCAGATCAAGAGGTACATCTTGTGGAAGGTCTCTATCACAACCTCCTGAGCATAAGTCAAAGTGTTGACAAGAACAATTGGATCATATTCGATTTAGATGAGTGTCTCATTGTTAACAAAAATGATCTCCCAATCGATAAAGGTAAACTTAAGGTATTATTTAAAGCACCTAGAGAAGGTAACTGCTATACCTTAGATCTACCTAAAGTGAATTTTGAAAAATGTTTTGTTAGCAACTTAGACGAAAGTTGGTTGTGGCATAAGCACCTAGCTCATGTGAGCATGTTCCAATTGGATAAGTTGTTAAGAAAAGATTTAGTTCTTGGTTTGCCTAAGCTTCCATTTAAAAATGACATGATTTGTGATTCTTGTCAAAGAGGTAAACAAACTAAATCATCTTTTAAAAATAAGATTGAAATCTTGACCAATCGACCTCTTCAACTACTTCATATGAATTTAGTTGGACCCAAAAGAGTTAAGAGCCTTGGTGGCAATTTATATACTCGGCATTGTCAATGATTTCTCTCAATTTACCTGGACTATCTTTTTATCTTCTACGGATGAAACATTTGATCTGTTTGTTGTGTTTGCCAAGAAAGTGCAAAACGAGAAAGGTATTTGCATTTTAGCTATCCGGACCGATCATGGAGGTGAGTTTGAGAATCTTGCTTTTGAAGAGTTTTGTGATGTTCACGGCATTGATCACAATTTCTTGGCTCCAAGGACACCACAACAGAATGGTGTGGTTGAAATAAAGAACCAAATACTCACTGAATGGCCCGTGCAATGCTGAATGAGAATAAGACTTTACAAGTCTTCTAGGTAGATACAATGAGCACAGCCAGCTACATCTCTAATTGAGCCTATCTTCGAAAGAAGCTGAACAAAACACCATATGAGCTCTACAAAGGAAGGAAACCAAATTTGGCACACTTAGATATCTTTGGCTGTAAGTGTAGTAAAGTATATAGGTTTTCAATAAGCGTACTTTTTTAGTTGAAAAGTCAATTCATGTTGTGTTTTGTGAATCCAAGTTAGACGAACCTTTGGATGATGATGAACCTATTTATAAAAACTAATTCTTTTCAAAAATTACTCCTACTTCTCTTGAAAATCCTGAAAATGTTTTTGAAAATGATTGTCAAAAATCTTGTGAAAATCCTGATCAATCTCAACCTAAAGCTTGGAAGCTCATTAGGAATAATCCTTTGGACCAAGTAATAGGGGATATAAATCAAGGTGTAAGAACAAAAAAAAGTACCTTGAATGAGGTTACATTTTCTGCTTTTGTATATGAGATTGAGCCCTCTAAGATCGACAAAGCCCTATCAGACAATGATTGGGTGATAGTAATGCAAGAGGAATTACATCAATTCGATAGAAATCAAGTTTGGGACTCGTACCTAGGCCTAAAGACCATTCGGTCATTAGCACTAAATGAGTGTTCAAGAACAAACTATATGAATCTGAAATTATGGTCAGAAATAAGACTAGATTGGTTGCCAAAGGCTATAATCAGGAAGAAGGAATTGTTATGAGGAAACGTATGCTCCAGTAGCTAGATTGGAAGCCATATGTGTACTCTTTGCCTTTGCGTGTATCAAGGGATTTAAACTCTATCAAATGGATGTTAAGAGTGGTTTTCTAAATGGTTTCATTCAAGAGGAAGTTTATGTTGAACAACCTCCTGGTTTTGAAAATGATCATCATCCAGATCATGTTTACTGACTCAAAAAAGCATCATATGGTCTTAAACAAGGTCCTAGAGCTTGGTATGAGTGGTTAAGCAAGTTTCTTTTGGAGCTCAAGGTTTTGTTAGAGGAAAAGCAAACACAACACGCTTCATTAAGAGTAATAAGCTTAATGAAATCTTAATTGTGCAAATATATGTAGATGACATAATATTTGGTTCTACTAACGATTCTTTATGTGAGGAATTTTCCAAGAAACTACAGGGTGAATTTGAAATATCCATGATGGGTCAATTGAATTATTTCCTCGGTTTGCAAATTAAATAGAGAAATAATGGAATTTTCATCTCTCAAACGAAGTACCTTCAAGATCTGCTTAAGAAATTTGGGTTGGAAAATTGTAATGGTACAGACACTCCGATGAGTTCAACTACTTCTTTGGATGCCGATGAAGAAGGGATGGAATTCAATATAACCAAATATAGAGGGATGATCGGGTCTTTGTTATATTTGACTGCAAGCATACCAGACATTTAATTTAGCGTCGGAATGTGCGCAAGTTTTCAAGCTACTCCAAAGGAATCACATGCTGAGCATGTGAAGAGAATTTTTTGATATCTTTCCGACACAAAAGAGTTTGGACTTTGGTTCCTAAAAAGTCAACAAGAATATTTGGTTGCATACTCAGACTTGGATCATGCTGGGTACAAGACCGATAGGAAGAGTACAAGTGGTCAATGCCAATTTCTGGGTGATCACTTGTATCCTAGTTCAGCAAGAAGCAGACCACTGTTTCCATATCATCTACTAAAGTTGACTATATAGCCGCCTCAAGTTGTTGCGCTCAAGTTCTATGGCTCAAACAACAACTATCTTGCTTGGGAATCAATCTGAAGGAAGTCCCAATTCTGTGTGACAACACCAGCACAATAAGCTTGGCGAAGAATCCGATTCAACATACAAGGACTAAGCATATTGATGTGAGACATCATTTTATCAGAGATCATGTGCAAAAGAAAGATGTAAAGGTGATGTTCATTTCTATCCACCTTCAACTTGCGGACATTTTCACAAAGCCACTGGCAAGCAGTTCAATTTCATCCGAAGAGAATTGGGAATGGTAAATCCCAATGAACTGTAAGTAATGTTAGTTCAATGTAAATAATTATGTTTTGATGAATAATAAAGACTAACTTAAGCATCGAAGTTTCTAGTTAGTGCTTTTACAAGAAAAAATAGAGGTGATCAGAGTGGACTGCCTCGAGCCAACATGTGTGCCACCTCGAACCAATCCCAATCAAAGATCAGGAATCTGCAAAAAGAGCAAGTTGCCTCGAGTCAGTAAGTGTCACCTCGAGTTTAATGGAAGGCCAAGAGTTAGACATTTTGAGAAACACTTTTACCTCGAGTCAATGGCCAACCCAAGAGTTTGAAGAATGGAGAGTAGTTTGTGACTCGAGTCAGTAAGTGGTACCTTGAGCCAACAACATGCCATTGACATATAGGTTAGTATAAATTCTTCATTAACTCGAGCCAGTAATTATTACCTCGAGCTGGTAACTCGAGCATATACTACTAGCCTCGAGTTAATCCTTATTTTTTGTATATGTTTGCCTGCGATGCTTCATACTTCATTTTCTCTGCCGCTGGTCTTTTTGACTCTTTGCATACGACTCTTTGCTCTTTGCTCTCTCTCTTTTCTCTGAAACCCTAACCCTAAATCTCTTTCTCTTCGCTATGCCTCCTAAATCAACCACCAAATCTTCGGCCAAATCCAAGAAATCAGACTCTGATTATGAAGCTACAAAATCTTCTTCGACTCCTAAATTGGAACGACCCAAATAAACAAAGATTTCGCCAAATCGATTTCGACCTAAGGTGTCTTTTGAAGAACCTGACCCCAAAACGCCGAAGAAGTTGAAGATTGAAGAACCTTCTAAGGCTTCTGAGTCAAACCGATAGACAAAGGAGTTTTGACTAGATAAAACAAGGAAGTTGTTTCCGATAGTTCGAAGAAATCCAAGCAAAAGATGTATGTTCCTTCTTCAGAGTTTCGAGGCACTTCTTAGTCTTAATCAAAGAGTCAGGCCTCTGCCTCTGCCTCTGCATATAAGGCCTCTGCTTCTGTGTCTAAAGCTTCTGTGCAACAATCAGGCTCCAAGGTATTCAAGATACCATCTCTTATTTCAATATATCATGCTCCTATTGGAAACGCCCTCTTGATTTTGCTTGTGGTCCTATCCTATTTTCATCTGAAGATGGGAAGAAATTTAGTAAAGATTTTGTACTTAGGAACTTCTATCCTATAGTATCTCTGGACTTATCAAAACTCAAAGCAGATTGTAACCTAGACCTCTCTCCTTGGTTTAGAGATTATGAATCCTTTCTCTCTATTCATGCATCTTTTAGTCCTACATTGGTTAGAGTCTTCTACTTTAACATGACTGTGCATACTCTGCTAGATAAAACTAACAATGTTGCTGAGGAGAAAATTCTTACCTATGTGAGAGGAAAGAGGATTGCCATTACTGTTAATTACCTCGATGATTTACTGCAAATTGCTAATCCTCCTCCTGTTCCTAAAATTCATTATGAAAATGAAGAGATTTTTAAAATTCTTTGACCCCATGCTTTGGAAGATGAACAGTGCAAAATGACCGTTTTACCCCGGACTTAAAACCCACCCAAAGTCACCATCAGGGGCAATCTTGGGATTTGGATTTGGAAGGTTCAGATGGTGCCACATGTCCTGGACCAAGAAGACTCTAGAGAACCCTAGAAAAGAATATTCTGGAGCATCTTTGGAAAAATCTAGCGGAAAATGACTATTTTACCCCTAGGGTGTTATTTTAATTACGGGACAAGCCATAACCTTTTGGAGCCTATAAATAGGGCACTGCTCCCCCATTTGGATCAGCCTATTTCATGCTCAAGGTGAGGGAGAGGAAGGTCCAGCTGAAGGCCTTGGTCCAAGGGGGGAGGAAGGCACCCGCAACCGACATCCTAAGGTAAGCCCCTAACCGACAACTTGGAATCTTTGCTTCTGCCCTATGGTGATTTTTCGTGGAGTTGCAGTATTATTTTGGTATTTTTGAGGTTTCCATTGAGTCCAGAAGGTGTTTTTGTGTGGGGACATGTTGGATCACCTTTTTCCAAACCCTAAAAGCTTAAGTCTTTGTTATACGAAAATCTGTCGGTTCTTACGGTTTTTGGGCAGCGTGTGTTAATCAGTAGTTTTGAAATAGTAAATGAACTCCTTTCGATCTGATATTTTACATGGTGAAATTAGACATCCTAAGGATGATTTTGATATAAGATTTTGTGTCATTTGGAGTTTCCAACCAAGAGATATTGCAAGTTTAAAATGACCTGAAAACCTGGACTCTGTCTCGGACCAGTGGCTAAGTTTTAAGAATCTGAGAAGGATTCAAACCCAGATGACTTTGGGGATTATTTTTATGGTAAAATATAAATTCTAAGGGTTAAAAGGCCACTGATTTCATGTCGATACGATTTTTCTAGAATTTATTAAAAATCAGAAAAGATGGGTCAGCGTTTCTGGAATGTTCTGGTGGTGTGCGAATTTTATGGAACTTGAACCAAAGTGTGTTCATATGACTAAAAGCATGATGTTTGGCTGTATCTAGGGTGTTTGCACGTGTGGACCCTATTTTCAATGTCAAGGGAAGAGTTTATTATTTTGCAAGGCGTGCCGGAGTAACCGTAAACTTGCATACTCTATGTGGCTCTTGTATGTTCTCAGTGTTATCATGATTGTGGATGTAGGCTAGGTAGTAGCTATGGGACTCATGTCCTATGGTGGCTACCGAGGCCTGAGGTATGCCGGCTAGGTAGTAGCGGTAGAGGCACTACGAGGCCGTGGCATGTGGGCTAGGTGGATCTGTGTGACGTGTGTTCACGGGTGAAGGTGAGGCCCGTGGCATGTGGGCTAGGTGGATCCCGTGTGACTGTGTGTTCACGGGTGAAGGTGAGGCCCAAGGTATGTGAGGCTAGGTGGAACCTATATGACCGTGTGTTTATAGGTATCCTCTCGAGGCCCTAGGCTAGGGGTTGGGGTCACTCCCGACTACGAGGCCTGTTTGCGCTGATCCGGGGCTTGTCTTGACCGAGCGGGTCTGCGAGTACATGCCATGTTTATGTTTGAGTTCCCGATTGTGATTTACATTACATGCATTGCATACATATTGTATATGAGTTTAACAGCTTACTCCGGGTTCAACCTTGAACTCCGGACCGGCTTGAAAGACAAAGGTGTAAGGCGGTAAGCCGGTTGACGGTGAAAGGAGACGGGTAAGAGCAATGAAGACGAAGATTGAAGACTTATGGAAGTCCTTGTCTCATTGTAATTTTTATGACTGTATGAACTACTTATTGCCCAATATTAGTCTTGGACGATTGTACCCTTACCCTACGGGGATTATTTTATGTAACTCTTGTATCTTTACCAGTATATTGTAAGTTGTCCAAACTGATCCAATACTCTGCCACGCGTACTCTGATATAAATTTAAAGTTACAATTTATCTAAGGAAAGATAATAAGTGATGTGGATCCCTCTAACCCGCCACCCGAAAGGGCGAGGCCGGTAGGGGTGTAACATCATCTACTGTGTGAGAAAGTTAAAGACTGATTGATTTATTTTTCATTAGTCAAATCTTAAGGTTGTAGAACCTTAAGTGTGGGTGTACGATTACAACTTCTAAGGGGGAGTGAATCCTAGAGTGAGAGGATTACCTCGAGTACAGAGTGTGTAATTGTATTTGTGTTTGAAAGATAGTAGAAATCCCAGAGAGTTTCTGGGGACTGGATGTCGGTCAAGAGTTGGACCGAACCAATATAATCTCTTGTGTTCATTGTTCTTCTCTCTGTCTCTGGTTTACAATCTTGAGATTTTAGCGAAAGATTTTTTAATCACCTATTCACTCCCTCTAGGATATTCCACCTTCAAAAGACGGCAGAAGTGGCTACTATGCAAGAAATGGCGGTAATACGCCATAACGATTGCAAAATGTACAGCTGTAAAGTTGTCTAAGTATAGCCAGTGAGCCCTTTTTCTTCTCAAACCAACCCGAATTGGGAGAAGGGGGCCTGTTAAAGCGTACAACCTAGAACTCAAACGCTTTAATGCAAAGGAGAACTCAAGTCAGCGGAGAAGAAGTATAGTTCCAATCAAAGGAGCCTAGACCACGAGTCTTAGGGCAACTCGCGACCAGAACTTGGATGAAAATTGTAAAAGTGCGGAAATGAGATCTGGCCCTACTTGGGACCCTAGTTAAATCCACATTCAAGGCTAGATAGATAACCAATGCATCCTGGCAGCCCAGAGACCTGAACTACCGAGATGGGGGCAACTGTTATCGACTCGTGTATGAGGCCCATTTGCTATGTGGCCCAACAAGGGTGAATCAGATTAGAATCTACATACAATGAGGAAGATCCTAATCAACCTTTAATTAAGGCTATAATCAAGAAATATCCTTATCAAGAGACTCAACCCTAAGGAATGGCGGCTGGAGCATGGGTCAGGAGGCGCACAAAGCCCAAGGTCCAAACCCTAAAGGTAATCTGATGAGGACATAGGAGGTGGCATGACCAAGGCAACAAACTTGGAGGACATTCAAGGTCTTGGAGGCCCAATGACAAGAGCAAAAGCTAAAAAGGCTAAAGAGGCCCTAAATCTCCTGGTGACCACCTTACTTGAGACAAGCCCAAGTCTAAAGGAAGAAGATGCCGAAGAAGAATAAGCCTCAATGGATATGCATGAAGGCTTCAATTTACTTGGCCCAAATTCTGCACTTAGTTTTATCTTTCACTCATTTAGTTAAACTTTTGTAATAAGGCTTATTGGGCTCGCTTATTGGGCTTTGTGGTGTAAGCAGATTTAGGTTAAACTTAATATGGGTGTTGTCCACTATATAAGGGAACACCATAGCTTTTGAGAGGGGAGATTTGAATGAAGAGTTAACCTTTTTGGTTGAGAGACAAGCTTCTCTAGGGTTCTTTTGAGAATCTCTGAACTTATCAAGGGTTTCAATCCTTGTAGCGTTCTTGGCTTATCAATTCCTTGGAATTGTGGCACCTACAGTTTTCGTTCGAAATTTCTTGGTTTTGTATCTCCAGATTCCCTTATTGTTTTCCGGTGTTGCTTGAGCCAAATTCGTAGTTCAGGAAGCCATCTTTCTGCTCGTTCTGGAATCACGTGAATCCAAGGTCTGTAGCGCGAGATACATTCTATTCTTTCAGGACGCTACAGTTTTCGTTCCATATTTCTTGGTTTTGTAACTCCTGATTCCCTTATTCTTTTTCAGTGTTTCTTGAGTCAACATTGTGTTTCAGAAAGCAAACTTTCACCTCGTTTTGGAATCACTCAATTCTGAGGTCTGTAGCGTGGGATACGTTTGATTCTTATCAGACGCGTTGGTGGCCGAATTTCCAGCGCGAAATTCCATTCCTAGCGATCCAATCATCCTATTCTTTCGGAATCATATCATATAGTATCAGAGCAAAGGTTCTAGGATTGGAATTGGGTTATCTTTTCTCGATTGTTTACATCCAATCTGGTCACACATTTGGTAACCCTAGTCCCTAAAATTTGTGTCTTTGTTTTTTGAATTGCACAATTCTGTTTTAGCTGTTTTTGTTTGTTCCTAATTTGTTCTTTCAATCTTTTGCTTGTTGTTTCTTTCAATTTCTTGTTCTTGAGTTTGTTCTTTCTTGTTCAGAATTCAATTCCTTGAATTTTGCACTTGGTTCTTGGTGTTCATCTTTGATTCATCATTGTTCTTGAATTTTATTCCTTTTGTTGAAGAATCAGGTGTCATAAAAACAAAAAGAAAAGAAAGAAAGAAAAAGGAAAAAAAAAGAAAAGAAAATAAAATAAAATAAAATAAAATAAAAAAAGAAAAAGAAAAAAAAAACAGAAAAAAAAAACTATATAGCACCTTACTATTCAATTACACACACTACTACGTGTGAACGTGTGAACCAAGTCCAAAGTGTCTTCCTTGAATAATTCCTCCAAATTGTTTTGGACTTTCTTTGTCTTGTCTTCTTGACATCAATTCTAGAGTTTGGGGATTGTACTCTTGAGTGTTCTTGGAGATTCTATTAAGAACTTAAAGAGAGCTACTGAGCGGTAAAATGCAAGAGAGCACACTTCACAAAAGCCTTATAGAGAGCAACAAACACGAGTGATACATTTTTAAGAGTGTAAACACGTGAGCGAGTGGTGAGGTCCTATTACTTTTGTTCTTTTCCTTGAATTATGGCAGGTACAGGTGGTGAAGGTGTTCCTCCTCCTATAGGAGATAACAGATTGCTAATTGAAGCCATTACAACTCAAATGCAAAGGATGATGAGGGAACACACAAAGGAGTTATATGAGAGAATTGATAGAATAGAAAATCAGGGGAATCATGATGAAGATAGACAGAGAGGGAGGGATGAAAGAAGGAGAAGAAGAGATCATGAGAATGATGCTAGAGAGGATATAATTAAGGGAGTGAAGCTTAATATACCATCCTTTAAGGGAAAAAGTGATCCGGAGGCCTATTTAGAGTGGGAACTGAAGATTGAGCACTTATTTGCATGTCACAATTATACTGAAGAGAAGAAAATGAAGGTGGCAGCCATGGAGTTTAGTGATTATGCTCTCATTTGGTGGAACCAATTGCAAAGGGAGAGGGTGAGATATGAAGAACCATTGGTGGATAGTTGGGTGGAGATGAAAAGGCTAATTAGAAGAAGATTTGTTCCTTCCCATTATCATCGAGACCTTTACAATAAACTTCAAAGACTCACACAAGGTAACAAGAGTGTAGATGAGTATTATAAAGAGATGGAGGTGTCCTTGATTAGAGCAAATATTAGTGAAGAACGGGAGGCTACTATGGCACGTTTCTTGCATGGGCTGAATAGTGATATAAGGGATGTTGTGGAGTTGCAAAACTATGTGGAGTTGGAGGATTTAGTGCAACAAGCTAGTAAGGTAGAACAACAACTCAAGAGAAAGGGTTTTATGAGGAAAAACTCTTCAAATTTTAATCCTTCAAGCTGGAAGAATAGAAATAAGAAGGAGAGAGGTTCTTCATCAAGCAATCCCACTGCTACACCTCAAAGGACTCAAACTAAATCCAATGAGATCCCTAAAAGACAAGGAGTAGTGAAATAAAATGCTTCAAGTGTTTGGGGAGAGGTCACATAGCTTCAGAATGTCCTACTAAGAAGACTATGTTACTTAAAGAGGATGGAGAGCTTACTAGTGAGTCTTCTTCAGATTCTGCCTCACATGATGATGAAGATGAGTATATTGAAGAAATAATTCCAGAAGGAGATTTGTTTATGGTAAGAAGGATGTTGGGTAACCAAGCAAAAGACATGGATGATAGTCAAAGAGAGAACATCTTTCATAGTAGATGCCTTATCCAAGGAAATGTATGTTCTTTAATTATTGATGGAGGGAGTTGTACCAATGTTGCAAGTGCTAGAATGGTGTCTAAATTGGGCATTGGAACCAAACCTCACTCGCTGCCATACAAGCTTCAATGGCTTAGTGAGGATGGTGAAGTGACCGTAAGCAAACAAGTGGAGGTGAACTTCTCCGTAGGAAAGTATGATGATACAGTTTTATGTGATGTGGTACCAATGGAGGCTTGTCATTTGCTTCTTGGGAGACCTTGGCAATATGATAAGAAAGTTATGCATGATGGTTGCACCAACAAGTTCTCTTTTGTACATAAAGAATGCAAGACTATTCTTGCACCTTTGACACCAAGAGAAGTTAGTGAGGATCATTTAAAAATGAGAGAAAAAAGAAAGCAAGAGAGAAAAGAGAGTGGAAGAGAGCAAAAAAAAAAAAAGAAAAAAAAAGAGAGAAAAGCACCAAACTTGTTTATAAAAGAAAAAGAGGTGAAAAAGGCAATGCATTTGAAGAAGCCAATGCTCTTACTTTTGAGTAAAGAGAATAATTTTACGATGCAAGTCCTACTAACTCTCTTCCAAATACGGTTTCTAATTTGTTGCGGAATTTAAAGATGTTTTTCCTAAAGAGGTACCTCACGGACTACCACCTCTAAGAGGCATAGAACATCAAATTGATCTCATTCCAGAGCTTCATTGCCTAACAACTCTGTTTTTCAGCATAAAGATGGTAAGAGTAAGGCTGGATATGTGCGGAAACTACATGAGAAGGTAAAGGCAAACATTGAAAAAAAGGTAGAGAGTTACGTCAAGCAAGCGAACAAAGGAAGGAAAAAGGTAGTGTTTGACCCAGGTGATTGGGTTTGGGTTCATTTGAGAAAAGAGAGGTTTCCTGCCCAAAGGAAATCTAAGCTTCAACTAAGGGGAGATGGTCCTTTCCAAGTGCTAACCAAGATTGATGATAATGCCTACAAAATAGTTCCCCCGGTGAGTATGGTGTAAGCACTACTTTTAATGTGGCTGATTTGTCCCTTTTTGATGCAGCAGAAGGGGATTATAATTTGAGGACAAATTCTTCTAAAGAAGGAGGGAATGATGAGGACATAGGAGGTGGCATGACCAAGGCAACAAACTTGGAGGACATTCAAGGTCTTGGAGGCCCAATGACAAGAGCAAAAGCTAAAAAGGCTAAAGAGGCCCTAAATCTCCTGGTGACCACCTTACTTGAGACAAGCCCAAGTCTAAAGGAAGAAGATGCCGAAGAAGAATAAGCCTCAATGGATATGCATGAAGGCTTCAATTTACTTGGCCCAAATTCTGCACTTAGTTTTATCTTTCAGTCATTTAGTTAAACTTTTGTAATAAGGCTTATTGGGCTCACTTATTGGGCTTTGTGTGTAAGCAGATTTAGGTTAAACTTAATATGGGTGTTGTCCACTATATAAGGGAACACCATAGCTTTTGAGAGGGATATTTGAATGAAGAGTTAACCTTTTTGGTTGAGAGACAAGCTTCTCTAGGGTTCTTTTGAGAATCTCTGAACTTATCAAGGGTTTCAATCCTTGTGGCGTTCTTGGCTTATCAATTCCTTGGAATTGTGGCGCCTACAGTTTTTCGTTCGATTTTTCTCGGTTTTGTATCTCCAGATTCCCTTATTGTTTTCCGGTGTTTCTTGAGCCAAATTCGTAGTTCAGGAAGCCATCTTTCTGTTCGTTCTAGAATCACATGAATCCAAGGTCTGTAGCGAGATACATTCTATTCTTTCAGGACGCTACAGTTTTCGTTCCATATTTCTTGGTTTCGTAACTCCTGATTCCCTTATTCTTTTTCGGTGTTTCTTGAGTCAACATTGTGTTTCAGAAAGCAAACTTTCACCTCGTTTTGGAATCACTCAATTCTGAGGTCTGTAGCGTGGGATACGTTTGATTCTTATCAGACGCGTTGGTGGCCGAATTTCCAGCGCGAAATTCCATTCCTAGCGATCCAATCATCCTATTCTTTTGGGAATCATATCATAATCCTACAAATAGGAGGTTAACCTAAAAGGTAAGCATTCTCTATTCATCTTATTTACTATTCAGCCTCACTGTGCACACACCCCACCCTTTTGGCTAAACGTCACATACATGCACATTGATCCGTTATTCTCTTCGGTATCTACCTTATAGATATCCTGGAGCAACTATAGTCCCTTTGGTATCTACCTTATAGATATCTTGGGTATTCTACTGATCCAATATAAACATATTAGTCCCTTGAGGCTAGACATCTGTGTTCTACACTAGAACAAATAGTAATAAAAAAAAAGAGTGTATCCTTGGGCTTATGATTGACTACTATATCTTGAGCTTCAAGAAGCTTAAGGTCCAACATTAATTAAAATGACTTTATAAATGTGTTGATTTGAAATGACTTAGTATACAATAACTTGGAAATATTTTATTATCCATGAAAAAATTTAAATGACTAGTTTATTGTTTTCCATCATGGATAGATGTTTGAACTTATTTAAATCATTTATAACTATGGTAGTGTTTCAAATGGTTAGTGGAACTTTTTTTTTTTTTTTATTCTGGTTAACTTTTGAAAGATGAGTTGTAATCTTTTCTACTACGGAAAATCTTTGGGTAAGTTTTCTCTTTTACGTCATAGTATTGTTTATTATCCGAAGATTTGATCCTTAATTTACTGTACCAAAAATCCTTGTATGAAGTATATATATATATATATATAAAATATAGTGAAATGAAATAGTGAATCTTGGTCAATTGTTGATTTTCTTGAAAACTAAATTTTGAGACAAATGTTAATACAAGAATTAGGCACATGAAATTAATATTTAATTGATTCCTAAGGCTCCTAATTTTCGGCCACAAAGGAAAAAATATATATAAGGGCCAAATGGGAATTCCAAAGACTATGTGACAATTAAATAATTTGGTCAATGAAATAACATCACTAAGTTTTCCATGCATGTTCATTTTAGGCCAAAAGAGGAGACAAGGTGTAAAAAATCTTTTGTCTTATTAAAACTTAGCCAAAGGTGGCAATACTTAGTTATCATTTGGACACTTATCAATGGACAATAAAGTGCAACATGGAGGCTCCCTAAATATGGTCAATTTCGGCCAAATGGCAAGAGGGAGAAAGAGGAGCCAAATGGTCAACAAATAATTAATAACATGCAATCAATGAGTTCCCAATCAAGCATGATACTTTTGGCTGGGTAGCAAGATAGGAAAAAGGGATTATTGAATGATCAAAAGAACATGTGCTTTAAGTCAAATGAGTAATCTCCAAGTATTCCAAAAGGGCCATGGATTTTTGCCAAGTGTGCATCAAAGGAAGCATTAGATTTTGGCATAAGTTGAAGATAATCCAAGAAGCCATGCTCACATGTAAATTTTCGGCTAACATGGAGAATGAAGGAGGTCAAATGATTAATTATGAATATGCGACATGTCCAAGATATAAGTCAAAGCCATTATTCTACTTTGCACAAGTCAATGCTACTTGTCATGAGAGGGTTTCAAGATGACTTAATAATTGATTCCATTCACACGAGAAATAACCCAAGTCAAGAAGAGAATTAATACACCTCTTCCATGAGCCTTACGGTTTGGCCAAATGGCCAAGCAAGAAGGGAATGATGACATCAGCACATGTGAGAAAGGAAATTAAAAGAAAGAAAGAGAGAGAGAGAGAAGAGAAGCATGCAAATCAGCCAAGACATCAAAGTGAGACCACAAGGTTAGTTCCTAACCAATTATACAACACTTAACCTTCACTTTCAATGCTCCAAGTCAAGCAGAGACAAAAGCAAAGAGAGAAACCGAAACTTGAAGGAGTAAGGGAAGGAAAAAAAGTCAAGGTAAGTGAGATGTTTAAGTCTACATCTCTCCTACTTTACCTCTTATAACGATTTTAAGTCCTAAAAGACTCTTTTGCATAGTATTTTCTCAAGGTCACCGAAACTTTGAGGAACAAAGGAGGAAGAGCAAAGAACAAAAAACACAAGAACAACCAAGTAAGGAGAGACTCTGCTTCTTGAAGCTTGTTCTTGTTGTTGTTGGTCATGGAATCAACTTTCTCTTGACTTCTTGGAATTTCAAAAACATGGACATCTTAAGGGAGGTGTTTTCCATTTGGTTAAAAGTACGTTAAAGACCTCAATAACAAGCTAAAAGATAATCTAAGGTTAAATCAAGGTGTTCTTGAAGTAAAAATTGGAAAAAGTTAATTTTGAATCCTTTTAGTCTCACTTTGGGCCAGAGGAAGAACATGAAGAAGCAACGATATTTGGACCATTTTGATGCTTTCAATCGGTTTAAAATGAAAAATTGTGTAGGATAAAGATTTGGTAGTGATTTTGGAAGCTTTGGAATTAAATTGTGCAAAACCCTAAAAACTGCTAGTAATAGTTTCCTGTGAGGCAGTGAAGTTGTGTTGTGTTTTTGGATAAGTAAATAGTGTCCAAATGCTATGAAATTTTTTAGAAATAAAGTAGACATAATAAGATTATTTTGAAAATGACCTTACTCTGGATAGTGGCACTATTTGATTTAATATGGAATTGTACACATGTGTATAGCTAGAATTATTTTTTTTCCTTAAAATAGACTTAACAAGGGCCATATAGCCTTTGGAATCACCCTAATTGGACACATGTACAAGGAGTTGAGTTTTCAAAGTTTGTTGAAAATTCTGGCAATTTTGGTCAAAGATCTGAAAATAAGAAAAATAAAATTCAATGATGAAATAAATGTGTTTTTGACTCCTTTAACTTCGAATTGGACATAAATATAATGGCTAATCCTACTGCCTTAGACATATAAAAAGAGTTTGCATAAGTCTTATGATAACCCAAGAAAAATAAGGTTGTTTTATATGATCTTAAATATATCATAAGGTTGTTTTATATTAAAATACATTATACGTAATCCTACTCCCTAGAGAGTCAAAGGTTGGCTTAATATGAATTTTTGTTTGATGTAATCCCGGTCCTTAGGGCATCTTAAATTAGTTTTAGATGAAATTTGGTATATGTAATCCTAATCCCTAAGTGATCATAGGATAATTTTATATTCGTTAAATGTAACCTTAATCCTTAGGAATTTTAAGATGTTTTCATATATTATATGTCACCTTAGGGCACCTATATTAGATTGTTTTAACCCTAAAAAAAAATAGGATTAATTATATAATTATATATGAGTATTATTGGGAACTTTATTGGGTTTTAATTCCTAGAAAATAATCATATTAGTTATTTTGAAAAATAATCTTAATACTTTGATGGTGTTAGTAATAGATTATAGTATAAATTTTACTTTTGATAAAATGATGGAAAAATGATTATGTGCGATATGTGTGCGATATGAGTCTTATTGAATAATTGAGGAAAGTATGATCTTGATACCCCGTAACTTATGATGATTGAAATGATAGTTGGATTTGGACTTTACTCAGATAGATATTTGAATTATCATAAGGAATATGAGTTGGATCTTATATCGAATATTTGAATTATTATACTCTTGAATAGTTTGGAAAGTTATGATGCCTTGAGTAACTGATATATTCAGTGAAGAAATTTTTGAATAAGATAATTGTGACAAGATTGAATTTCCTGATTTTGTGTGATTGTAATGAATTAATAATGTGATGATAGCTTTGGGATGGTACCTCTTAAAGTGATGAACACAACCTTTAGGCTTTATACCTCCGATATTTACATGATGTGAAAAAATATTATTCATTGTTCTCTTCCAAGATACTAGTAGCAACTTTGGAAAGAGGTGTGCACACTAGGAAGAGATGTTGTGATGATGGCCAATTTGATGATTTTGACTGCCAGATTTCCTGGGTCACAGGGTAGACTAGTAGGGTTTCCCGGGTCTACTATAGTTCTCTTCCCACTAATTACACTAAATGAATCTAATAAAGATAATGAATAATATTTGATTTCATGTGAATATATATATATATATATATATGCGATGAATAATGAAATTGATATTTGATTCAATTACTATGTGATTATATATTTGATTTGATTATTATATTTGAGCTTCATAAATTGCGTTTTGATTAGGATTACCAGCTTTGCTGACTTTTGTGTTTACGTGGTTGCGATGATCCTTCGAAGGAGCAGACTTTCAGTGAAACAGGTTGCAAAGGATGGGGTTAGCAGTGGGTAGTAGGGATAACGGTGCAAAGATTTCTAGCTAGTTCTAGAGTTTACAAAAGTTTTATGGATTTAAAAAATGCACAAGACATATTTCCTTTAGTTGAAATTTAGCATTTGGTTTTATTTTAATGTAATGAATTTAGCCTTGCGCTTATCTTTAGTACAAGTACAGCGGTAACATTTCCTTGATTTGGTTAATTTAAATTTCACACTTATTTATGATTTTAGAAAATTTATATTATTATAAATTGTTAGAAATTTGAGGGCGTTACAAGCATTGACCGTTAACCATAATTGTATAATTATAGGAATTACTATTCACCTAGAGCCACTAAAGAGCGTGGAGCCAAATTAAAAATTTGATAAACAGTCAAATAGTAACTTTAATTTCATATTCTCTGTATGAATGTTTGAATCATGTTTATGTTAGTCTCGTCCCGTATAGGGCTAGCACCACTTGTGGCTTGATTGAGTAGAAGGGCTAACCATGGGGCCAGCTTCTCGGTGGCTAGGTGTAGGGCCTTTTGGACAATATTCTCTGGGTGGCGAACCTAGTAGCATTCAATTGTTGGGGGTTATTATTTATTAATCCCTATTGAGTACCTAGCACTATGGTAGTGGATCATGTGGTTGTGACTATGTTCCCTGCTGCTTATGGTTTGTGATATGATCCTTGAATGTTGCTATCGCGTGTTGGACTATGTTCTATTTTTGATTTACTTTCATATAATGTATATACATTGCATGTGAGGTTAATTGTTATTCTGAGATTCATTTGAATCTCACATATTTCTAAAAGCTCAAGGCAAAGGCAGTCCAGCGAGCATGGCTCTAAGAGAAAGGGGTGGACGCAAGCAACTGAGGTTTGTTGTTGGAAGGTTGATTTAGGAGTAGTTATTTATTACTTAGTTTTGCTAATTCTGTCATACTATTTAGAGCTTGTAAGCAATATAGTTATTTTGCTTTTGGATAACTGTAACATAAACCCTGAGGGGTATTTATGGTAATTATTGTTGTATAACTAAGACCCATATGCTACCATCAGTATACTACGCCCATTTTGTTTTATTCGCTTTATTGCACTATAACGCTCTGATGTATGACGTATTATTAGGAAGGGTATGACAAATTATAAAGAAAGGATTTTACAACTCAGTTCAATTAGTGAGTTGGCAGTCCAAGGGAGGATATTTTTGGTGAAGTTGTGAAGGTGCAATCTGATCCCACCATACAACATAGATGACCATTGAGCAACCAATGATTTTCACATAATATAATGCAAGCAATTATATAATTATACTCTTTAGTTTTGACTACAACACATTCAGAACTTTTGTATAACTAATCACTACATTATCAACTTTCATTTAGCAAGTAGCAAAGTCATTCTTTCAAGTTATTTACAACTTTTGTATAGTTATTCACTACATTTCATTAGCTATTAACATCTTTTGTTTACCAAGTAACAAAGCTACTCTTTCATGTCATTCATAAGTTTTGTACATTTTTCTGCTTCATTTCATTAGCTATTAACAGCTTTTGTTTGCCAAATAATAAATCAATTCGTTTAGGTCATTCACAATTTTTGTATAACTATTCATTACATTTTATCAGTTATTAACAAATTTTGTTTTTCTAAGTAACAAAGTCACTGAATTAGCACATTCACAAGTTTTGTATAGCTATTTGATAGATTTCATTAGCTATTAATAAGTTTCATTTACTAAGTAATGTTACATCCTACCGGTCTCACCCTTTCAGGTGACAAGTTAGAGGGATTCCTTTTATTTATTACCTTTCCGTTATTACTTTGATACTGTAAAATGTCATGGCCATCTAAATTCATTTACTATTTTAAAACCATTTTATAACCATGACAACTCAAATTTTACTATAGCTGGCATATTACTATTTCTCTTAAAACTTAGGGTTTTCGGGTTCGCAGATCATGACTTTAGCTCATTCTCATGAAAATTTTCATTTTAAACTCAATGGAACTCTTAAAACATCAAAATCATACCAAAACATCATATTTAAGCCAGATGGATAGAAACCCTAAACTTCAAGTCATAAGGCTAAGGGTTAAGGTGTGGATTTGCCAACAAACTATTACCCAAGGAGCATATGGCACAAAAAACAATTGAGGGGACCAAATTGACCAATGAACTATTACCCTGTCACTATCTTGGTGTCTCTATCTTCCATTGACTGTCACAGTGTCGGCGACGTCGGCGTCTCCAAAGATTCCAGTGTTGCTGGGTGTTCCACTCACCCTCTTGAACTCATCCAGTAGTCCACAGCTTTCGACCGGCACACACCTTGCACCCTGGTTGCATCCCTCTGATGCCACAAGTAGCAACCGCCGTTCATCCGCCTGCTCGCATGGGTCCCATCTCTCGTTGGTGTTTGCCTTATCCAACAAGAAGGCTTAACCACTCTATTCTCCAGCGTCTCCGCCACCGTCCTATGCTAGTGCCTCATAATTTTAACGTAATTGTGATAGTTGTTTTTTTTAATAGTTATTTGGTACTTTTTTTCACTTTTTAATAGTTCGTTGGCCAATTTGGTCCCCTCAATTTTTTTGTGTGCCAGACGCTCCTCGGGTAATAGTTTGTTGGTAAATCTACACCCTAACCCTAGGGCTAATTTTGAACTTACCTTGATCTTGAGCTTTAACCGATGTTTCTGCTTCTTCTTTCGGGTACATGAGCTTGGCTAGACCTTCCTTGACACGCCTTGAACATGCCTCTTGCAGTCAAGAAAAGGTGTAGAAATGTCCTTAAATAGTGGCCTTGGGTGCAATGAAATACCCAGTGCATGCTATTATCTACTAGTTAATAGGTTTGCATTAGGGTTTCTTTGCTTAATTCCCAAGTAATTCAAGAACCTTCTGGAGCTGGAGATGTGGCGCAATCTTGGACCATGAAATCAGATTTCATTTGCTTTTATATCAATTATCTAGCTTACTCTTTCATCCAATGGTCGATAGGGTTCATCTGTGGTTAATAGCTCGCTCCCTCTTTACTTAATCTCCAAGACATTCTGGATTTTTCTTGGGGCTAATGTCGCGCAATCTTAACCACGAAAATCAGATTTTATTTACTTTTATGTGAATTATCCACGTCACCCTTTTGTCCAATAGTCCTTGGTGTGGATTGCTAGTTAATAACTTGTTTCTTCTTTACTTTTTCTTCAAGTTTTTCAGATATTTTCCTTGGCTGATTACAAGTGTGTGGCGCAATCTTATACTTTTAGGCAGCCTAGTATGTAACCCCCTTACTTAATACACCTTTATTTATCAAAGTTTTAGCGCACAAACATCGAAGTAGTTTGGACAACTCAATTGCAGAATAAAAAATTTCTTAAAATAACATAGTTGAAAACATAAGGATAAATTTTTCGCGATTTGAATCTATCCCATAGTGGGATATTAATACAATAATCCAAAATCGACAAATGATCAACGACAAAAATCCTTTCTTCTATATTCCTTACAGCTGCATCTTTCCTCTTGCTCCCGATCCACTACTTGTCTCCTTCATGCGATATGAAGTTCAAATGAATGAACTGTTGGGATCCGTACACGCAGCAAAGTTAAAACTTTTACAAATCCCATCCGAGGATCCATCAACGGCGTTTAAATCAAGTTTGTTTGAAAGGAACCGTACCTATGCAAAATCGTGAGCGACTCATTCAATTCAATCATGTGGGCTACCTACTCCATCAACAGAGGAGACTCTATGAATCTTCTCCCTCTACTGGTATCCACACGAACAGCCTCCAACACCGACGGTAGTGTGCTAGCGCCTTCATTGTTTATGCGTCTCTTCACGTTTTTCTCTCTAGGGTTTTTACTTTCGCGGCTGTCACAAACTTTTAATACGACTATATCTATATCCTATAGGATTTCCAAAACCCTAATGGGCCATATTAAAATATTCAAAATTAGTCTTAATTAATCTTGAATTCGAATTTTAGATTAAAATAATATTAATTAAATTTTTCCAACAGATCTAATCTAATCTATTTATTTTAATCCAAAATAAAAGCCTACTAATTTAATTTATCTTTATAAATTAAATCGAAGATATGATATCTATTTATTTAATTAAATCTGAGATATCATATCTTAATTTAAAATAAATCTAAGATACAATATCTTTCTTCGAAAATTAAATCTGAGATACTTTATCTCTATTTATTTTAAATATTTAATTTATCAAATAAATTAAATACAAAATAAATAATGTTGGATTAAATACAAAATAAATAATATATAATAATATTATCATATATATAATATTATTATATTATTTAATTTTAAATTAATATAATATAGTATAATATTATATTATATATATATATATACAACCTAGATTAAACGTCACATTCATTCAATCTTAGACATATCCAAGATTCAATGAATCTGGACACAATTGCTCGTGTTGAGCTATTCTTGTGTATGACCCTGCAGGCCCATATGAGATTGGCAGCGGGCTAATACTGTACTAGCCCACAGATCACAAGCGGCCTCTATTAAAACATTATGACTACCCAATTCATATGGGGATCGATGATATGGTACAACCTATAGTACAACCATGTCACGTCCCTTTTGTCACGCGATAATTTGGTCAAGGATGAGGCATGGATAATGTCAACTTCCTGTTCTTGACCATTACTTTCTTGATTCTTGAGTAGTCTAATAATTGAAATGGAAACTCCTTTCCATCGTAGTATGGCCATACGTTTCTCAGACTCACTCATCGAGAGGCCCAGTATTATCTCTCTACAAATGTGAGGGACAAATTCCATCTTGACTATTCACATTCCTCTGCATGAAAACCACTGATCCTGATCATAGCCTTTATCATCACCCAATCAAAGGTGACTTTTGATTAGGTCAAAGATCAGCGACTCATCATGTAGGAATCCATGATGATCTTAGGTCATAGGCGTTGTGACGCGGTTATACATGAGATAAGCTTATGACTAAATCCATGCAACTTTCTCATAGTGGGTCGGTCCAGCACCTTGTACTCTTACAAGTGCCTATGACTTTGATTTGTATCTACTACCTCATCAAAGTCATACTGGTCTTATTTCATCTTCGCTCCCGTGTAGATGACCGACCAGGGACATTTAGGATAATCTATGAGATATATCCAAGGATATAGTAATCACTATAAACATGCAAATGAAATGATAAATAAAGGAGAATACTTTAAATAACATAAACATTTAAAGTACAATGATTTGCCTCTATGGCATAATTTCCAACATGAACCCCAGAGGTAACAGTTAATCTTAGATGCAAATATGAAATATAAATGACAAAATATTACATGTTAAGTATAGAATAATTTAGAATAAACCAGTCGCACCACAAACGCAGTAGTTATCGGTCAAGGACCGTAGCCCTTTTGGACACACAGCCCTATGGAACACACAACCTCAATCCATAGCTAAGATACACATATGCAAATTATCTAACAAACATAGTTAGTCATACATGAATACATACATACAAGCTAATAAGATAACAGTTACCCACCTCAAACTTGAATCCTTAATCCGGTTGAAGGTGCTGGGATCAATAGAGGTGTCAAGGTATGCCTATAACGCCCGTCCTAAATACGCCTATATTTATCAGAGTTTAAGCGCACAGGCATCGAAATAATTTGGACGACTTAATTGCAGAATTAAAACTTCCTTAAAATAACTTAGTTTGAAAACATGAGGATACATTTTTCACGATCCGAATCTATCCTATAGTAGGATATTAATACAATAATCCAAAATAGACAAATGATAACAAAAAATAATACAGTCCAACTTTCTATACTATCTCAAAATCCCTTCTGCTGTAATCCTTATAGCTGCATCTTTCCTCTTGATCCCGATCCACTACCTGTTTCTTGTTAGCTCCTAATGTTTTGATGATAACAAGATTTTAAGTTTTGAAGATGAAACTATCTTGAGAAAAGTCTATCTAAACATGATTCCCGAGAATAAGTTTCTGATTCTCGAGAATGGTTGTCAGCATGTGAGACTTGAAGGTGGAATATCACCTAGAGCGGGGGGGTGAATAGGTGATTATGAAATTCTTTCGCTAATTGCTCAAGAACACTTAAAATAGAGACTGAGAGAAGAGCAATGAACATAAGAGGTTATACTGGTTTGGTCCAACTCTTGACTACGTCCAGTCCCTAGAAACACTCTGGGATTTCACTATCTCAATCCTTGATTACAAACTCTGTAACTCTCAAGTAATCCTCTCACTAGGCTTACCTCTCTTTACAAGTTGTAACCAAATAAGCCAGACACAATTACACTCTCGGACTCACTCCCCCTTACACGTTGTAATTGTACACCCACACTTAAGATACGTCTATCTTGAGATTTGAAAGAATTTTAATACAAATGATAAGACTCTCTCATAGAGTAGATAGATAATGAACACTAAAGCTCAATGATATCTAAAGATATATACATAATAGAAGATATATACTTTGGAAGCTTTGTCTCTGTATGCGTTGGGTCTTGTTGATGAATTCAATCCTTCGTGTATTTATAATAGTTGGAGAAATAGTCGTCGGTAGGATTTGAATTTGTCCGTTTGATTATGACCATTGTTAGCATTTAACCATTCGCGCTAATCTCGCTTCAATTGGGTTTAATGATTTGACTTTGTTTATCTCTGTTCCACAAAGCTATCTGATGAAGATTTAACCGTTGCCAAATCATCTGAAGATCACTCATCATTATGATTAATGATCTCACAATAAATGTTGAGTAATGTTTAGAATTAGTATAAGTTCATTTGGAATTCATCTGGATGTCCTTGATGGGAAGCCAAGATTTCGGACACGGTGAATTTCAAAAACCACAGAGCTCAACTCGAGGCGTGGAAATAGTTGACTCTAGTTTGTGCATCGTTGAAATCAGTTTGATCATTGGAAAATGCTATCTGACTCGAGGCATAAACTTCTTTGACTCGAGTGAATCAACTCAAGGTTGTATTTGAAGAGACTCAAGTGAATTCTTCACATTCGTGGTGTATCAGATCTCGCTGACTCGAGGCAAACACTCTGACTCGAGGTAAAAATTGCTCTCCATTGTTCAAACTCTCAGGAAGGCCATTTGACTCAAGGTGGAGCTTCTGACTCGAGGTAAAAACCTCTCTTCATTGTTCAATCTCTCTGTTTGCTCCAAAAACTCGAGGTGGCCCTTCTGACTCGAGGTAAAAACTCTTCTCAAAGTGTGATATAGGCAGAAACCCGAGACTATGCTGAATTGTTTCCAGAATCATGTATGTCAACTTTTGAGAGCCATATCTCCCTGGTCTTAGCTCTGTTTTGGTTCGTTCAAGTCTTGATGGAAATCTCTGTGTGTCTACTTTCCAATGGCACTGATTTTAACTCAATTGGATTTCTAGTTTATGAGATACACTCAAAACATTGAAGGTTTCTCTGGACTGTGACGGTGATGCTTGTTCCAACTTGAAGAACTCATAGCTCACTCATCTGGACTCCTTTTGACTTAAATTATATATCAAAATGATGCATTGGGAGTCTAGTTTCATATGTCACTGATTTCGCATCAATCCGATTCCTGGTTTGGGAGATATCATCAAATTACCGTAGGTCGCCAGAACTAAACGTGGAACAGAGTGCACCAGAGTTGTCAGTAAGTGCACTTGACTCGAGGTACACCGAAGCTTGACTCGAGTTAATCATACCGAGAGCGAAAATCACTTGGAAAACACTGTTGACTCGAGTTAGAAGATTGACTTGCCTCGAGTTTTGACCCAGACTTCGAGGTAGGGATGTTCTTGACTCGAGTTAATCAACCTAGAACCCAAAACACTGTAGATAAATGTTCTAACTCGAGGTAAGCTACCTGGCTCGAGTTAGCTCATTGAATTTGCTTATTTTAACTCCGAATTGAGCCGTTTCAACTTCCATATCATCGTAGGGACTTCTAGAATCAATCTAAGAACTTGTATAATGATTTTATCATTCCATTGAGCAAGTCCTTCCTTCTTCAAGCTCCTTTCTTGAATATTCTTCATTATTAAACTCCATATCTACATTAAATATAAGAGTTAGGCAAAGTAAAACATAAATATAGTATGCAAGCTTTTTGCTTTGGATAATGGCATCTATATAAGACATCATCAAAACTCATCATAACCAACAAGACTTTCCAATGTGCTAAGACAATTCTCGAGAATGATAACTTGATTCTCGAGAATGAAGCTTCATAGAGTAACATGTGCTCACATCGCTAAGATTCTCGAGTGTACACTTGTGATTCTCAAGAATGAAATTCAACGCACTAACAAAGACTAATTCTCGAGAATGCTAACCTGACTCTCAAGAATGAGTCTTAAGTATTCATAATCTTGCATCAAGCCTATTCTCGAGAATGGAAGATGAATTTAATCTTATCATTCTTTTGATAATGCCCTCAAGAATGGAAGATGAATTCTCACTTGCAAAAAATATTCTCTTCACTGATTCTCAAGAATCATAAGAACAATTCTCGAGAATGGATATTGTATTTTCTAAATCTTCGATCACGCATTCTGAAAATTACTGATAATGTCTTGGGTGTTTCATATCATTGATTTATATTTACTCTAACCAAGTTTAGTCAGTTTTCTCATGAGTCTCAGATGAATCAGATCATGGACTAACAAACTTATGCCGAGCAATTTGTGTGAAGCAATTAATGGAATTGCCAAAGATCCTCAGCAATTAATCTCTGATCAACATATCCTCTGATATTGCTTTCACCACGACAATCATATCATCTACAATCAATCACAATCATTATGCACTCTATGATATTCTGCTCGCGCAATCAATGATATCTCTCAACAGTCAAAACAAACAAAATAAGGAAGGTTGCTAATCAACGGAGATCATACAAGCACATCAACGGAAATTCTCAAAGAAGATTCAATGGCTATATTCAAACTTCTTCTAACGGTCTCAAACTCCATCATCTATAAATTGACAAAGAACTGAAGTTGCAAAACACAGAAAAAAAAATGCAGTGCACTCAGTTTGTACTTACTAGCTTCAACTGCTGTTATCTTTGGATATTACTGTGTACATCAGTGTTTAACGTTTATTCACTTGTGAGGAGTCATTCTAAACAATTATTCAAAATTTTGTTTTTGAAATCTTAAGGTTGTTGAACCTTAAGTAAGGGTATACAATTACAACTTGTAAGGGGGAGTGAGTTCGAGAGTGAGAGGATCCTCCTTTGTTTACAGAGTGTGTAATTGTTTTTAAGAGTCAGTGGAAATCCCAAGGTATGCTTGGGGACTGGACATAGGTCGAAAAATTAGACCGAACCAGTATAAATCTCTCTAGGTCTATCTCTTCTTCTCTGTTTCATTTTCATTTCAAGTTTAATTTGCAAAAGTTTTTTTTAGATCACCTATTCACCCCCTCTAGGTGATATTCCATCTTCATTTCTTTCATGCGATCTGGAGTTCAAATGAATGAACCCCAAGGTAACAGTTAATCTTATATGCAAATATGAAATGTAAAAGACAGCATAACACATGTATCAGCATAGAGTAAGTAACGTAAATAAGTCACACCGTAACCACAGTTAACGGCCAAAGACCGCAGCCCTTTAGGACACGCAGCCTCAATCCATAGCTAGGATACACACATGCAAAATTATCAAGCAACATGATCAATCATACATGAGTACATGCATACAAGCTAATAAGATAACAATTACCCACGTCAAACTTGAATCCTTAACTTGTCCGAAGATGCTGGGATCAAAAGAGGTGTCAAAGTATGCTTATAAGCATTTATCATTATCATTAGTCACTTCTTGCGTCCCAAAATAACAAACTATGTGAATTATTTTAAAGGATTAAAAGTGGTTATTAACTCCTAACATAATAATACTCTTTTTCATATTTATTCCTTTTCCTAATAATAATAATATTTTATTATTATTATTATTATTATTTCCTTTGTAATTATTTCTCCAGGGTTGATGGGGTTTTGGGTCAAGGGGTTTCGAGTTGGGGTTGCTGGGATGGAATGCTGGGATAGGGGATAGTGTTGCTAGGATAGGGTGCTGAGATTTGAGATAGTGTTGTTGAGGTAGGGTTGCTAAGATAGTGTTGCCGAGATAGTATGGCTGAGATAGTCTTTTGAGATAGGGTTGCTAAGATAATGTTGTCGAGATAGTGTGGCTGAGATAGTCTTGTTGAGATAGGGTTGCTGAGATACGATTGCTGAGATAGTGTTGCTAAGATAAGGTTGCTGAGATAGTGTTCCTGAGATAAGGTTGCTGAGATAGGGTTGCTAAGATACTGTTGCCGAGATAGTGTGGCTGAGATAGTCTTGTTGAGATAGGGTTGCTGAGATAGTGTTGTTGAGATAAGATTTAGTGTTGCTGAGATAAGATTGCTCAGATAGTGTGGCTGAGATAGTGTGGTTGAGATGTGTTGCTGAGATAGGGTTGCTGAGATAATGTTGCCGAGATAGTGTGGCTGAGATAGTCTTGTTGGGATAGGGTTGCTGAGATAGTGTTGCTGAGATAATTCTGCCAAGCTAGTGTTGCTGAGATAAGGTTAGTGTGTCAAAATCCGAGATAATGTGTCAGAATCTGAGATAAGGTGTTAGGATCCAATATAGGGTGTCAAAATCTGAGATAATACCAAGTTTTCCCTACACTTAAACTCATTCAGCACCATATATATATATATACTCCGACATACAGTCCAGATTTAATAAGTCAATTTCAAAAATTCATATCTCTCTCCATACAACCCCGAATAAGGCGTGTGACCTATCAAATGGAACCTTGTTGTGTCTTTATTTCTTGAAAATTTCATGACAAAACTCGATCATCCACTATTTCAAAACTTCCCACATGAAAATCACTGTTCATTTTTGGAAATTTACAATTTTCCAGTTTTGCTATCAAACTTTGAAAAATCATAACTCTCAAACTACACATCTGTTTTGGCTGCTCTTTTGCTCTTTTTAAACCTTATTGACTCAACTATCTACTGTAAAAATTTCATGTAAAAAATCAAACGTTTGACTATGAAACAGAAGCACACAAGATTCTCTGTTTTCTTGGTCTAAAAACAGAGCCTGTTTATATTCTCTAAATTTTTCCTTCTAACCAGACAGCTAGCAGCAAACTAAAACTGTGAAAATAAGAAGGAAAAGGCTTAAGGAACTCACCTTAGTTGATTCCTCAAGCTTCACAATCAGCTCCTTCGCTTTTCACCAGCCGTGGCTCTCTTCTCTCTTTCTCACTTTCTCACTTTTCCCTCTTGCTTTCAGTTTCACTTGCTGAGCAGATTTAATGAATGAATATCAAGTAACAACTCTTATAAAAGGACCTAAGGGTGTGGAGCAAGCATGGGGCCGCTGGCCTTGCATGTTCAGAAATGGAGATAATCACGTTGAAGAAGTAAGGTTAATAGATTTTCTGTCAACCTTCTCTCTCTGTTGACTGTATTTTTCCCACGTTTGAGTTATGTTGCTTATTAGAGGACAATAGGTTGGGTGTTCTAATAGGTTTATGGGTTGTATAGTTTACATGGGCTGGGGCAATAAAATGGTTTAGGGCATTTGAATAAATGACATAATGAGTTGGGTCTTATGTTATTCATGGGCTATTACTCTTTTAATTGCAATTATGGAAAATAAATTAATTCTTAACTCCATATGAGGATTTTCCTTTCCCAATTAATTCTTCTAGGCCAAAAATATTAGTTCCATAATCTTTAGGCCTAAATTATCCTTTATAAATATTCATTAATCTTTTCCTTCGATAAATTTAAGGAAAATAGACCTTGATTTTCAAATAATTATTCTCATAATTATTTTAAGCCAAAATTTCATAATTAATCTCCATACATTTTTCAAACTTAAGAATCCCAAAATTTGGGATGTTACATTTACCAACTCCTGTAACTGGAGATATTTTTAGAAAAACATGGTCTCCCACATCAAACTCCAGAGGTCTTCTTCTTTTATCTGCATAGCTTTTCTGTCTGCTTTGCGATGCTAGGAGCCTCTTCTTGATTAGCTCAATACCTTCGGAGGTTTTGTCAACTATATCTAGCCCAATTAACCATCTTTCGGACAACTCTGTCCAGCATATGGGTGATTGACATTTCCTGCCATACAGGGCTTCAAACGGAGCCATCTGAATGCTCGAATGATAGCTTTTATTATATGTAAACTGTGCTAATGGGAGATATTGATCCAATTCCCTTTGAAGTCCAATACACACGCTCTCAACATGTCTTCTAGTGTCTGTATGGTCCGTTCAGATTGACCGTCGCTCTTGGGGTGAAAAGCCGTGCTAAATTTTAATTTCGACCCCAAAGCTTCATGTAAAGCTTGCCAGAATCGAGTGTGAATCAAGGATCTCTGTCCGAAATAATACTCTTTGGTATACCATGGAGTCTCACTATCTCCTTGATGTATACCTCAGCCAATCTCTCAGGAGAATAACTAGCACTGATGGGAATAAAATTTGCCGTCTTAGTAAAACGGTCGTCAATTACCCAGATCGCATCAAAATGCCTAATCTTGGGCAATCCCACCACTAGGTCCATCGTAACATCCTCCCACTTCCATTCTGGGATTTCAATTCTCTTTAGTGGTCCTGGCGGCCATTGATGTTCAAGTTTCACCCTCTGGCAAGTTAAGCTTCTAGCCACATACTGGGTTACATCTTTCTTCAACCTTGGCCACCAAACCTCAGATTTCAGATTCTGGTACATTTTAACCATACCTGGATGTAAGGTGTATTTACTTTTGTGAGCTTCTTCCAGTTTTTTGCCTCAACTCTTCGTTTGGCGGTATATAAATTCTCTTCTTATACCTCACCAATCCACTGGGTTATAGATCATAATCTTGAGTCTCATTCCGAGAGATTAACTCTCGTATAGCATTTGCTTGTTCATCTCACATCTGAGCTTCTTCAATTTCATCCCTCAAATCATACTCTCCTCGACTAACAAGAAGACTTGCAAGATAAGCCTCATGGGGCTCTTTCAGTTCCAAAGCAATTTGGTTGGACAGATTCAGATCTCTGAAATCTTCCAGAAATTTTTGCTCTTGGATCATCATGAAGAATACTATGTACCCTAGGCAACCTTAATTTAGACATTTCTTCGCTTCGGTCTCTTCCGGTCTAGTCTTGCTTCCACTTTACTAGGATCAACAATGACCCCATGTTGTGAGAAGATTCAAAGCCAAAATCACACTTGCTCAACTTGCGTAGAATTGCTTCCCTTTAGTACATTAAGTACTTGCCACGAAAGTGGTGCTCATGATTCTTGGAGTAGATCAAAATATCATCAATGAACACTATTACGAACCGATCCGGTCCATTTGCTTGTTACCGATAATCTTCGAGAAAACGCAGGAACCGATCAAAGCATCCTATTGGTGACGGCCGGATCTTTCTCCAATAACTCTTCGATTTGCTTCTTCAATTTCGCCAACTCAATCTATGACGTCAATATCAACCAACGGCATTATTGGTCGTCAACCAACTCAATCCTAGTATGACGTCAATATCAACCAACGGTAAACAAATTAAATCTAATGTGGACTCATGTCCGTTTACAATCAATACACAATTTAAGCATGCATCAGATACTACAGACTTAACACCAAGCGGTGTATTTACAATCAAATCATATGGTAATATATGGGTGTTCATCCTTAGCCTTTTTACACATTCACAAGCAATGAAAGAATGGTTAGCACCCGAATCAAATAATGCTTGCAAAGATTTACCACTTAATAAGATCATACCTTAAATCATGTCAGGAGACTTTCTGGCTTCTTCTCGGGTCAATGCAAAAACCCTTCCTTGATTTTTTGGCCTCTTTTCCCCAGCTTTCTGTGGGCAATTAAAACTGAAGTGTCTCGGCTGGTTACACTTGAAGCAGATCAGCTTTCCATCACAACTCGCCCCCGGTGGCTCTTCCCGCACTTCTCACAGGATTGGGGCGCTGGTGGTCTTGAATCGTCCTGCCTGAAATGATTGGGCTTCTTGTTCCTACCCTTGTAACCATACTAGTTTCCTTTTCTCTTTTGATTATTCATAGAATTCCCACGGCTATTCCCATTGTGAGCCATGTCCTTCTTGCTTGCATGCAGCTCCTTCAGGTTACGTTCGATTATCCTACATTCTTCCTCAGCTTGATGGAATGTATGAAATCGTCGAGAGATTAGTCTATCTCTCATCTCAAATTTCAGTCCCTTGATGAGCATATCCACCTTCCATCCCTCATCTTCATTCTTCTTTAGGTAGGAGGAGTAGCGGGACAGATTGATGAACCTTGATAGATACTTGTCAAAAGACTGTCCCGATTTCTGTTTGATGGTTATGAACTCATGCTCCATCTCTACTTGGACTGAGTGAGGAAAGTACTTCTCATTAAACTTCTCTTGGAACAGCTCCCAAGTAATTGGTTTAAATTGGGTGCGCAGAGCCTTGGCTATGCTCTTCCACCAATGGTCTGCATCACCTTCCAACTTATATATGGCTAGTTGTGCCTTTTGCTCTCTAGGGCACTCCATGACCTTGAAGATTTTCTCCAATCTGAGTAGCCAATTCTCAGCAGCTTCTGCATTGTGCTCACCAGTAAATGATGGTGGGTGGTGCTTACAAAATTGAATAGTCCAGAATTGGGACTCCTTAACAGCTTTCTGTCGTTACAGTTGAATAAGAGGTGAAGCCTCTACTTGTCGAGGGTCATCCTCTTGGTTTTCCTCTTCTTCTGTTTCCTCTCTCTGAGCTAGTCATGCTTCTGTAGCTTCAGCATGCTGCCTTTCTTCATCTTGTTCGGTTCTCAATAGAAAACCTCTTCCCTGAGTTCTCTCAAGGAATTTCGATGTTCGTCTAGTATCCCAAGTACTATAGTGTCTTGGACTTGAGGTTCTTGTTGATTGGGCCTTCCCCTGCCTCGGCCTCTACCTCGTGCTCGGCCTCGGCCTCTGCCCCTTCCACGTAAAGGTGGATTTGCCTCTTGTTGGGGTGCCTGTTCAGGAATTGGCCTTCGTCTTGCCCTTGTTTTCATCATTGTAACACTTTTGTACTATACGCCAAAAAGATTAGTTGTTAATAACAAAGGCATAATAGTCGTTCACAACATAGATATGCAATTAAAAGCATAAATTATACATGCTACTAACGTTTCCGTAATCTTACTAAACCGTTAAAGTACTTAATATTACAAAATGCCTTTCTTTAGTATATAACTTCCCCAGGACTTTTGGAAAAGTTGATACAAGCCAACTACAAATACTAAGTTGGTTTTCTTCCTTCACCTAAGCCTCATCTACATATGAGCTGCTACGTACTCATCCATGTACTCTATGAAGGATTCAAAGTCAACAAACTCATACTTCTCAAAGATTGCCTCTACCCTATCACACCAGGCTTCGGTAGGGGGAAAGTGAAACATGGTTGCATTCATCCAATCATTAAGGTCATAGTCCATATGACTGATGAGCACAAATCGTACCATGTTTTCCCTATACTTTATGATTGAATTGAATGTTAAATACAAGCTTAACTGCAGATAATCTACGCAAAAAGGCATACATTCATGATATAGGGACTAAAGAATAGAAATCATTTGCATATGCTAAGAATGGAACAATTTACATGGCTTTTAAAGAAGAACGTATAGTAGAGCTGATACGATGATATAGCAATCTGACAGCGAGTCGAAGTGCAATACAAGGCATCACAAATGCTATAGCAAAGTAAAGGACGCAATGCTATGCGGTATGTTTTCTGACCTTTTTACCCAGATGATTTCAGGAATAAAAAGAAAAGGGCGCTACTTGACGACGTTAGGTTGCTGATATAACGGAATAGAAGATGCGGAGGATCAGAACTAACAGATTTGGAGAATCTCGCAGAATCAACAGAAGCAATCCACTCGGATCTAGAGATACAATAAATCCCGACGTATTAGGAAAGGTCCAGCTCGCTGTAATTTACAACGCAAGAAAAGCCTAATTATAAAAGGAAATAGCGGAGCCAACCCTAAGAGAGTCGGAGATCCCTAGAACAAGATTCTATCTTTTGACAGACTCAAGAGAAGAGTGAGAGATTTCACAAGAGCACGAGACTTCCAGGACAACCCAGCATCCTTCCTTGCTGTACGAAGGAACAAAGAAGACGTAGAGTAGTGACGTGACAGGGCTTCGACCACGCCATTGGAAATTCCATCAAAGCTTTCTATTTTTCCTTTTTATCTTTGTTTTCTCGATCATGGGTCATTCTGTTAGTGTCTGTTTTGTGTGTCCCTCTTCAGTCGTGAACTAATTTTCATATGGTTGGACGAGAATGAGTCTTTAAGTTGTTGAATGAACCCAGTTGCAAGTTCTTCATTCAATAAATTTGGTTTGCTTATCAGTGTTTTAATTACTAGTCGGTTAACGGAAGTTAAAGGCTAGATTTATGGCCTCAACTTACTGGCAAGGAGTTGAGGTTAGACCTCTGAGAAACAGTATTTGCTAGGCAGCCCGTGCACGGCTTGACCTATTATTGTAGGCTTCAGGAATGGGTCTACCTCTCATAACCATAACACCCTGAGCATAGCGCAGATCTGACTAGAAAGTTGTCATAGGAATATGGAAGGAGTATAGTTAGCATCATATGTATCGAACGCGGAAGCTTCGGTAGACTATAGAGGTGGGTTAACCAAATAGCTTTGTAATTAGTAGCTATGCTGGAGCAATTGTGGAAGCTGTGCAGTATAGATGCTATAACATTGGGTAGAGTAATTGGGGGATTGATGCACTTAAGGGTGATTTTGAGTCCAGCCTAACCTCTTACTGATATCTTCTCACGTTTTAAAGTTATTTTGTTTACTTTTGCTAGTAGCATAATCACAACAACCTCTCATCCCAATATATTTACTTTCTGCTTGCACAACTATCATAGCAATCGCACGTCACTTTTTGGTATCTCAGTCTCTGTGGGACGATACTCTACTTTCACTTTATTACTTGTTCGACTGGTTCACTTGCCATCAAAGAAATCGACCAACAATGACCATGCCTTTTCTTGTTGGCATAGAGCTTGCCGACCTTTTCCAGGTATGGTATAGGCTCTCTTAGTCGGTTATGTCCACATAAGTCTACATGAAAAGATCGTTAATATGACCAAATAGACAGGTATCTATTAGGTGGATAGGTAAAGGTTTGCTAGCTTTAGAAGGTCTAGCCTTAGTGTCCTCTTCGGATGAAGGATCCGTGAGTATGACAGCCTTTCGTTTCTAGTGCAGCTTAACGGGTTCGCGTACAAGTGGTACACTCTTCCTAGCGGTTCGTGCCTTCAGCGTTCCTCCACGCATACGATAGACCCATAAGGTACGTCAGGGGGTAATTCCTCCTCGTAAATTGTCCTCATCCTGTTTTCAAAATAACTAAGTTTTGCTAAATCATTTTTAAAAAAACCTTTGTCCAAACCGATGCTCTGATACCAAACTGTAACGCCTATCCTAAATACGCCTATATTTATCAGAGTTTAAGCAACATGCATCGAAATAATTTGGACGACTTAATTGAGGAATAAAAACTTTCTTAAAATAACTAGTTTGAAAACATGAGAATAAATTTTTCACGATTCGAATCTATGCTATAGTAGGATATTAATACAATAATCCAAAATAGACAAATGATAAACAAAATAATACAGTCCAACTTTCTATACTATCTCAAAATCCCTTCTGCTGTAATCCTTACAACTGCATCTTTCCTCTTGATCCCGGTCCACTACCTGTTTCTTTCATGCGATTTGGAGTTCAAATGAATGAACTCCATGGGTAACAGTTAATCTTATATGCAAATATGAAATGTAAAAGACAGTATAACACATGTATCAGCATAGAGTAAGTCACAGTAAATAAGTCGCACCGTAACCGTAGTTAACGGCCAAGGACCGCAGCCCTATGAGACACGCAGCCTCAATCCATAGCTAGGATACACACATGCAAAATTATCTAGCAATATGATCAGTCATACATGAATACATGCATACAAGCTAATAAAATAATAGTTACCCACTTCAAACTTGAATCCTTAACTTGTTCAAAGATGCTGGGATCAGAAGAGGTGTCAAAGTATGCCTATAAACGTTTAAAATTGTCATTAGTCACTTCTTGCATCCCAAAGTAACTAACTACGTGAATTATTTTAAAGGATTAAAAGTGGTTATTAACTCCTAAAATAATAATACCCTTTTTCATATTTATTCCTTTTCCTAATAATAATAATATTTGTTTTTTATTATTATTATTTTCTTTGTAATTATTTCTCCGGGTTGAGGGGGTTTTGGGTCAAGGGGTTTCGAGTTGGGGTTGCTGGGATGGAATGCTGGGATAGGGGATAATGTTGCTAGGATAGGGTGCTGAGATCTGAGATAGTGTTGTTGAGGTAGGGTTGCTGAGATAGGGATGGCTAGATAGTGTTGTTGAGATAATGTTGCCGAAATAGTGTGGCTAAGATAGTCTTGTTGAGATAGTGTTGTTGAGATAGTGGTTGCCGAGATAATGTTGCCGAGATAATGTTGCCGAGATAGTCTTGGCTGAGATAGTGTTGCCGAGATAGTGTTGCCGAGATAGTGTTGTTGAGATAGTGCGGCTGAGATAGTCTTGATGAGATAGGGTTCTTTGAGATAGTGTTCTTTGAGATAGTGTTCTTTGAGATAGTGTTGGCTTGAGATAGTGTTGCTGAGATAATTTTGCCGAGATAGTGTGGCTAAGATAGTGTTGCTGAGATAAGGTTAGTGTGTCAGAATCCGGGATAAGGTGTTGGGATCCGAGATAGGGTGTCAGAATCTGAGATAATACCAAGTTTTCCCTACACTTAAACTCATTCAGCACCATATATATATACTCCGACATAGAGTCCAGAAAAACTCCAGATTTAATAGGTCAATTTCAAAAATTCATATCTCTCTCTATACAACTCTGAATAAGGCGTGTGACCTATCAAATTAAACCTTGTTGTGTCTACTTTATTTCTGGAAAATTTCATGACAAAACGCGATCATCCACTATTTCAAAACTTCACACAAAAATCACTGTTCATTTCTAGAAACTGACAGTTTTCCAGTTTTGCTGTCAAACTTTGAAAAATCATAACTCTCAAACTACACGTCTGTTTTGGCTGTTCTTTTGCTCGTTTTAAACCTTATTGAGTCTACTATCTACTGTAAACATTTTGTGTATAAACTCAAACGTTTGACTATGAAACAGAAGCTAACAAGATTCTCTATTTTCTTTGTCTGAAAACAGAGCCTGTTTATATTCTTTACATTTTTCCTTCTAACCAGACAGTTAGCACCAAACTAAAACCGTGAAAATAAGAAGAAAAAGTCTTAAGGAACTCACCTTAGTTGATTCCTCAAGCTTCACGATCAGCTCCTTCGCTTTCACTAGCCGTGGCTCTCTTCTCTCTTTCTCATTTTCTCACTTTTCCCTCTTGCTTTCGGTTTCACTTGCTTTGAGCGATTTAATGAATGAAGATCAAGTAACAACTCTTATAAAAGGACCTAAGGGTCTGGACAACTGGCCTTGCGTGTTCAAAAACGGAGATAATCACGCTGAAGAAGTAAGGTTAATAGATTTTCTGTCAACCTTCTCTCTCTGCTGACTGTATTTTTCCCACGTTTGAGTTATGTTGTTTATTAGAGGACAATAGGTTGGGTGTTCTAATAGGTTTATGGGCTATATAGTTTACGTGGGTTGGGGCAATAAAATGGTTTGGGGCATTTAAATAAATGACATAATGGGTTGGATCTTATCTTATTCATGGTCTATTACTCTTTTAATTGCAATTATGGAAAATAAATTAATTCTTAACTCCATATGAGGATTTCTCTTTCCCAATTAATTCTTCTAGGCCAAATATTAGTTCCATAATCTTTAGGCCTAAATTATCCCTTATAAATATTCCTTAATCTTTTCCTTCAATAAATTTATGGAAAATAGACCTTGATTTTCAAATAATTATTCTCATAATTATTTTAAGCCAAAATTTCATAATTAATCTCCATACATTTTTCAAACTTAAGAATCCCAAAATTTGGGATGTTACAATGCCTATAAATGTTTATCATTGTCGTTAGTCACTACTTGCGTCACAAAGTAACTAACTACGCGAATTATTTTTTAGAGGATTAAAATGATGATTAACCCTAAAATTTCCCTTTCTTAAATAAGGTCATTTATCCATACATAAGCGTATTTTGAACCTATGGAGGATGCTGGGTCTGAGATATGGCATATGGGTTAAGGAGGTGACGGGCTATTAGAGGGTGATAGGATCATGTTAGAGCATATAGGCTAAGGTGATGAGTTAAGGGTGGTTGTCGGGATAGTGATTGGGTGTATGAGCTAAGTTGATGAATGGTTGTAGGGATTGAATTCATGTGTATGGGCTAAGGTGATGAGTTAAGGGTGGTTGTGTTGGGATCCATACACGCAGCGAATTAAAAACTTTTACAAGTCCCATCCAAGGATCGTTCAACGGCATTTAAATCAAGGTTTGATAGAAACCATACCTATGCGAATCAATAAGCATCTCCTTCAATTTAATCACATAGGCTACCTTCTTGATCACCAGGAGCCGATTTTATGGATCGCCTCCCTCTACCGGTATCCACACGAATAGCCTTGAACATGGACAGCAGCGTGCTAACGCCTTCGTATTCTCGCGTCTCTCCTTTTCTCTCTAGGGTTTCTTACGGCTTCTCTAATTCATCTGTTCTCTCAATACGACTAGATTAATATCTATTTATAGAGTTTCTAAAACCCTAATGAGCGTAATAAAATATTCAAAATTAATGTAATTAATTTTGAATTCGAATCTAATTAAAATAATACATTAATTAAAATCTGTCCAACAGATCTAATCAAATATATTTATTTAATTCGAATTATGAGCCTACAGATTTATTTTATCTTTATAAATTAAATCTGAGATATGATATCTTTCTACTAATTAAGTCTGAGACACTATATATCAATTCAATTAAATATGAGATACTATATCTTTATTCAAAAATTAAATTTGAGATACAATATCTCAATTTATTATAGTTATTTAATTTATCAAATAAATTAAATACTATACATAATAATATTATTATCTATAAATAATATCATTATTATTATTATTTACATACATACATAATAAATATATATATATATACATACATACATACATATATATATATATCCATCCTAGATTATATACAGTATTCATTAAATCTTAGACATATATAAGATTCAATGAATTTGGACACTTTTGCTTGTGTTGGGCTATTCTTGTGTGTGACCCTGCAGGCCCATATGAGATTGGCAGTAGGCCAATAGTGTATCAGCCCACAAGTCGCAAGCGGCCTCTAGCAAGACATTGCGACTACCCAATTCATATGGGGATCGATGATACGATACTACCTATGATACAACCACGTCACGTCCCTTTTGTCACGCGATAATTTGGTCAATGATAAGGCATGGATAATGTCAACTTCCTGTTCTTGACCATTACTTTCTCGATTCTCGAGTAGTCTAATAATGGAAACTCCTTTCCTTTGTAGTATGGTCATACATTTCTCAGACTCACTCATCGACGGGCCCAATATTATCTCTCTACAAATGTTAGGAACAAATTCCATCTTGACCATTCACATTCCTCTACATGAAAACCACTGATCCCGATCTCAGCCTTTACCATTACCCGGTCAAAGGTGACTTTTGACTAGGTCAAAGACCAACGGCTCATCATGTAGGAATACATGATAACCTCAGGTCAAAGGGCGTTGTGACGCGGTTATACATGAGATAAGCTTATGACTAAATCCATGCAGCTTTCTCATAGTGGGTCGGTCCAGCAGCTTGTACTCTTACAAGTGCGGGACTTTGATTCATATCTCCATACCTCATCAAAGTCATACTAGTCTTATTTCATCTTCGCTTCCGTGTAGATGACAGACCAGGAACATTTAGGATAATCTATAAGATATATCCAAGGATATAGTTATCACTATAAACATGTGAATGAAATGATAACTAAATGGAGAACAATGACTTGCCCCTAGGGCATAATTTCCAACAGGTTGTTGGGATAGTGATTGGGTGTATGGGTTGAGGTAATGTCTGAGAGTAGTTGTCGGGTTTGAGATCAAGCGTAGGGGCTGACGTGGTGATGATTTAAGGGAGCTTTCATTGCTGGGTTCGTGATAGAGTGTATAGGTTAAGGCAGTGGCGGTTTAAGGAAGATTGTCGGGTTTGGGATGAAGTGTATGAACTAAGGTGATGGGTCAATAAAGGATGTCGGAGTCGTTTCCCATGGTTTTTTCCAAGCGTGCGGCGTTTTATCAGAATATCAGTAATATATCACAAAGCTTTTGGTTTCAATACATATATGCATACTACCCAAGTTTCCTCCCCTTATCATGTATATACAACGCTGATATATGTATTTTAGAAACAAAATCTATATTTTTCACCACAGCCCCCAATTTACAGTTTGTGCAGCACAGAAATGCTCATGGCTTGGTTTCTACGGTTTACAACTCAAAAGTTATGCTGGAAAACTTATAAAACTAGAAGGAAAATACCCAATGATTTACCTTCAGTTGCTGATCTCAAATGATAGAGGTCCAGCTAAAACCAAAGCCTCTACTTCTGCAAGCTCAAAATAGGGGAATGATGGTTGTTGAAACTCTCTTTCTCTTTCCACGTCCCTCTCTTTCAGCTCTCTCTTTCGCTATGGAGGGTGTTGGTTCTGAATGAGAACCAAGGAAAAGCAACATTCATAAGGACCCAAGGGTCCAGTCCGACTGAAAAATATTCAGAGGTAGATGGCGTTGAGTTCAAAATGTATGGTGAGAGTCTGAAGAAGCATGGCGCCTCTACTCGTGCGTGTACAAAGAGTGAGATAATCACGCTAGAGAAGTATGGCTAATGGCTGATTTACTAACTGAAGTATCCTTTTAGTATCAGTCAGTACCATAAAATATTTTTTTCATGATCATAATTATTTTTTTTGAGATTCTAAAATATTTTTTTAATGATTGTGAATTATTTTTTTCAATATCCTGAATTATCTTTTTATTACCTGACAACTCCTGATTTTTTTTTGTTGGAAAAAAAAAGGATCAGGTGGTGAAATTGCACCAAAATGGTGCGTAGTTTCAAAGCGGCGACGCAGCAAATATAAGGTGTAAAGGACCTAAGCCAGTCCCTAACATTAACCCATGGCAAATGCGTTAACTAACAAGTATTTTAGGGCTTGTTTGAAATATCATTTGCAGAAATGACTTTTATTTTAACCGACTTTTACATACTAAAGTTGTGATAAAAGTTAACTAGGATAATATGATCTGGATATGCTTTTATAAAAAATAAAAAATAAGTAGTTAAATAGAACAAACTTATTTGGATGATGTAAATGAAAAACAAGTTTATATAAAAAAATGAATGAAAAAATATAAAAAATTCTATATTCTAAAAACCACTATTATATGTATATAACTTTGATAACATTATAAAATATGAAAGGAAAGTTATAACATTAAAAAGAGTTAATGCGTTATTAGGCAAAATTATAAATGGTAAACACCTTATTCACTTAATCAGGTGTATTCAACTAATTTAAAACGTAATTATTAAGAACATATAATACAAGTAATGTAAGGAAATAAATTATGTGTAACGATAAATGAAATAAATAAATAAAATATTAAAATCATGTTCCCTTCTTCTCCGCCTCTTTCCCTCATGTCATCATTTTAATTGTCTCTCTTATCTCTAGATCTGGGAGTCGAGGCCGGCCCTTGAAGGTTCAGAGCCTAAAAGGGCTGACCCTTTTAGGCATGGGGCGAAAAAAAATATCTGTTTGTCAAGGCTCGGCTGTAAGTGTACATGTCGGGGCCGAAAGCCTT
Organism: Acacia acuminata; assembly: GCA_019022655.1. Taxonomy (NCBI): domain Eukaryota; kingdom Viridiplantae; phylum Streptophyta; class Magnoliopsida; order Fabales; family Fabaceae; genus Acacia; species Acacia acuminata. The sequence continues at coordinate 418,678 of JAFJYI010000098.1, read as the reverse complement.
TTTTTTTCCTTCCTAAATTTTAACTATTTTTCCCGCATTTTTTCAAAGAAATAAAATTAGTAAATTATAACAATTAAAGTTCTAATTAGTACCCTAAAAAAATTTCCAAAATCATGAAGTATTTTTTTTTCAGTACCAATAAATATTCTAGATTATCTTTTTAGTACCAGTTAGTATCTTGAAGTATTTCTTAGTGTCAGTCAATACCCTGAAGTATGTTTTTAGTATAAGCCAGTATCATGAAATATTTTTTTAAATACCAGTCAGTACCCGGAAATACTCCAGAGTACTAACTAAAATACTTCAAGATACTAACTGATACAAAAATAAAAAAAAAAAATACGCAAGTTTTGACCAAGGACTAAAATGAAAATTTCCAAAGTTTATGAAGGGACTAACTTGAAATTTGTTAAAATGTGCCTGGGGCTGAACTGTAATTAATAACAATTCAAAACCACTCAACATCCACTTCATCATTTTAAGTACACAAAAAGCAAACTAACGGTCAAAAAATCAAACCATATAGTCACTTTTACACTTAAAAAAATACTTGATGTTGAGTGCACTTAAAAACAAATTACATGTCTATTTTTACACCTTAACCTTAAATCTTAAAGTAGAGTCGATGAAATGTATTTTATTTTATTTTTTTACTTATGTGAAATATACTGAAAATGCTCTATAAATAGAACAAATTGCTTTTTACTACCTTCAGTTTGAAATGCAGGATCCAGTTTGTAACTGAAGAAAGATAAAAACAGTATGAAAACTCATGTTCAAGCAAAGAAAAATGGAAACTTTTGTTTTTCAAATAAAATTTCAACCTTTTTTAAATATAAATAAGCTAAATTTATGTTTGCATTACATTTAAACCTTTTTATTCTCAAGAAACAAGTTTCTAATTAAATGCCGAATAATTGCAACGATCAAGCTTCTTAAAGGTAAAATTATAACTATAAACATAAACTAAATGAAATAAATTCAACCAGACCCAACAAAAATAGAATCAGATCGATTGGAATGCAAAACCAAATAGATCCATAATTCTTCTACATCGATTAGAGGAGTATGATCAAACTCAAACCAAATCAGATCAGTGAACAATCCTGCCTAGCCTATATTTGTCAGTCCTATGATTAATATCAAAATGGTTTACACTTTCATGATCTCGAGCCTCTCATTGTCACCTTTTTCTCAAAAGTTTTGGCTACTGATCCCCAAACTATAAAGCAGCCTTCTCTTACTTATTTCAATTAGGCTCGTCACATTACTTTTTGGGGGTATATTGATGCCCAGCCTATAATGCCTTTTCACACGAAGAATAAACCATCGCACGTGGGGGAGCCGTCGCAATAATCCGTACAATAATTATATGAAATTCATAATTGTGGCCCGAGATCTTAATTAATCTTTGGTTTTGGTCGCCTTGGCCTCAATATCAAGTAAAGGCACCCCAGAACAATCAAGAAGGCAGGGATTGTCGTCATGTCAAACACCAGATTGACTTTTCTCTCTCTTGAGCAGTTAATTGGATGGAGATACGCCAGCGTTGAGTTAACTTGGTCAAGAAACCTGCAAAAAGTGACGCAGTTAAGGAAAACTTAAAAGAAACAAGGAATTTAAATTGTTATGACAAAATGATAACAAAAAAAGATATATGGTTGAGAACAGGCTCCTCACAGAAAGGTCCAGCTTCCAAAAGTTAATGAAGAACTATGGGAAAAAGTGCGTGGGTGTGTGTGTGTCTATAATTCTATTACCATAAAATAGGGATAATATCATTGAAGTCTCAACCAAGGAAAATAATATAAGAAGTCTCATAGCTTGTCAATGGGACTTCTCTGATATTTTCCTTGGTTGGGACCATGATATTTTCCTAAAATTAATTGCACAACGCATTATCAACTGGTAAATATATTGTCAGCATAGCTTCCTACGTACAGACAGCACACCTCACAAAATGACAAAGGGCATAGACAAACATCACATACGCAAGCAAATATGTGATTATACATGCTATACTGATGTCAAACCAACGTCTAACTGTTACTAATTGCAAGCAACGACCTTGCTAGTTTTTCCCATAACACTAAAGATTTTGGAGAAAGTGATTTTTCTTTTTGGATTGGAAATAAGTGATTTTGGAAAATAGATTTTCACAAAAGATGATCAATCCAACTTCTCCCCAAACCAGGGTTTTACCTCGCCAAACCATGGTTTAGTTCACTAATCACTTTTTGCCTTTTCTCTTTTGGAGTTGGGATGAAATTACATAAAACCTTTGTTTTGCTTGCAAAAGTGCTTTTCTGCTGATTAGCCAAAACACACACTAAGTGATGATCTTGTAACTCTTGATAGCAGCTCAGCACGTCTAAAATTTTGAAACTTTCTTCATCAACCCTTTTAGGTACCTGTTAGAGTTCCATTTGTCCTCTTTTGAAGAAAGACACTTGTTAGGAAAAGTTAGTAGTAGTTATTGCTATCTAGGGAAGTTATTGTATTTTATCTGTTTGTGGTAGTTATTGTATCTTATCTGTTTTAGGAAAGTTGTGATAGGAAGTTGTGTTTAGGCAAAGGCAAGAGACTAAGTATATTGTAATCTGTTTTTAAAGCATTATGAAAAAATATGATATTCAAAATTATTGTGTTGGCTAGAGATCAGATTCTGCTCTAGATTGTCTCTCTTTTCCTTTTTCTTATCGTAAATTCCTCTAATCCTATCAATTGATATCAGAGCGGTGAATCTTCAGACCTGTAAGATACCATGGTTAACACTCGAAACTCTTCTTACGAGAATAACTCTCCATTACAACCAAATTAGAACCCAAAAATCACAACAAACGCAAATCCTCACAATGATCCCGCGGTAATCATGGTGCAGCAACCAGTACAGACGCAACAGGACTCCAACCAACAACAACTGCCAACCATAATTGCACAATTGAACATGATGAATTCAGAAATTAATGCTTTAAAGAAGCAAAAGGATCCAATGATGGCTCAGGGAGAATCAAGTCACAACAATAAAGAGACTTACGGTGAACACGAAGAAGGCAATATGGAGGCACCGTGGTGGAGTAAAAATCCTTCTAAGCAGCCTTATTCAAAAGTTGAATTCCCAAAGTATGAGGGGGGTCACCCTAGAGGTTGGATTCTAAAGGTGGAAAAATATTTTCGTTATTATCAAATGCTTGAAGAACTAAAAGTTGATGTTTCAACAATTAATTTAGAAGGAGACGTACTTGATACATTCACTTGGGTTTCATCATGAAGGACCATACACTATTGGGATGAACTAGTAAAAAATATTCAGGAGCAATTTGGCCCCGCTGAGTTTCAAAACCCGGATGTGCAGCATAAAACAATTATATTCCATCAATGAGTATAAGCAAGAATTTGTTAGAAGGCAAGCCCAAGTACAAGGATGGCTTGAGCATTGCCTCCTTGGAGTATTCATTAACGGCCTTAAAGAAGAGTTGCAACAAACGTACAGATTCACAAACCAAGGACCGTTTATAAGGCAATCAGTCTTGCAATGGAGTACGAATCGAAATTGCAATGCCAAGGTACCCAGTGCCCTTATCAGCGACTCACTAATCCACGTGGCAATGAATTTAATAGCGGAGATTACTGTTATGCCGCGTGCAATCAGTTTGGGAATTATAATGTCGCAAATTCCGGAAATCAAGTGTTCGTTACCTCATTCGGCGGGCATAATCAGGAACTCAATCCAAATGCAAATTTAACTCATCCAAGCGGTGCAACATCTACGGGATATCAATATCAACAGAATTTGAATTTCCAAAATTCAAATTTTCCGAAACAATTTCCATCGACCAACTCACAAAATTTTCAAACGCATCCTTATACTCCCAAGCTGTCGGAAGGTGAGAAACAACAACGACGTGAAAAGGGGCTCTGCTTTCGTTGTGGTGACAAATTTACCCCTAGCCATCGTTGTTCATCATCGACATTGAAAATAATGGAAGTCTCTGATCAAGTAGATGGTCTGATCGAAATGTAGAAGAAGAACACCTTGCAAACGCAAAGTTGGCTGAAATTTCCTTATTCCCGCCTTGAGGACAAGGCTGATTTTCAAGGGGAGGGTATTGTTAGAGTTCCATGTGTCCTCTTTTGAAGAAAGACACGTTAGGAGAAGTTAGTAGTAGTTAATGCTATTTATGGAAGTTATTGTATTTTATCTATTTGTGGTAGTTATTGTATCTTATCTGTTTTAGGGAAGTTGTGATAGGAAGTTATGTTTAGGAAAAGGCAGGAGACTATAAGTATATTGTAATATGTTTTTAAAGCATTATGAAAAGATACGATATTCAGAATTATTGTGTTGGCCAGACTTCAGATTCTGCTCTAGATTGTCTCTTTTTTCCTTTTTCTTATCCTAAATTCCACTAATCCTATCAATACCCAACAGAGGTAATAAAAGTTCATTGTAACATGTTACATAACAGGGAAAAAACTACATCAATGTATTCTACTTAGTAGTCGGGTGATTATAGTTTCCTAGTTCATATCCTCTCAAAACTATCAAAATGGCATAATTTATTAAGATAGAAAAATAACTCCAATTCTGGCCAAAAGTTCCCTTGATTAGCACAAATTATCTTCCAAATCCTCTCTCTCACTCAGTCTACAGTTAATAACCTCGCCTCCCTCAGAAAGATGTTAACACTCAATATGCACTAGGGTAGCGCACAATACTGATGAGGTTTGCCAGAATTCTATAGAGGTAAGATTCCAATTAACTGCTTTTAGCTTTACTGGTTTATGATATATGTCCAATTTTCATTCATGCACTTACCTTTTGCTCGTGTGCAAATGAGTTTGTATTTTGCCACGAAACATCCTCTTCTATAAGGTGATCATCCACTCAAACGGCAGCATCAAAACTGACAAATTTGAAGACCTTAGCATCCTTCTTTTGAAGACCTTACCTTTTGCTTGTGTGCTAATGAGAATTTTTGCTCCCTTCTGTTTTTCTCTTTTTTCTACATGGTATCAAGGGTGAACATATCTCATGCCTAAACATGGTTTGAATCAGACCTAGAGGCATTTAAGAGTACGCCATGTCTTCCATAAAGATGAATTCTTACCCTACCCATTCTTGAATGACTTAGCTTAAAGGCAAGAGTCCCAATCCAATGACCTCAAACAAAATTGATTTAACAACCTTCAAATTTAATGGTTCTGCAAGTGGAAGAAGCAAAGAAGACAAGCAGATTGTGACCCATGTAGACATGGAATGCTATAAACAACTACTTAATCATGACTTGGCAGGAAAAGTTGATGGTGACAAAGATTGGTGAGATCTACAAGTTGTGAGAAGGCCAATGAGACATGGGAAATTGTTTCAGAGTCTTGTGCCACTCTAGAAAGTGCTGCAGAATTATTTGAAATTGAAAGTCAAATTCTAGGGTTGAACCTAGAAGAAATTATGGTAAACTGAGAATATTATGCATTTATGATTACTATCTTGTTATTATGATTAGATATAGGTATATTAATCTTAGGATATTTCCTATTATATTTGATTGATTTTGATTTGATTAGATTCTATGAGATTCTAGGGTTAGCTTTAGGTTTGCCTATATAAAGACCTATATGTATTCTTTCAGATTAAGAGATTAAGAATTATATTTCTCTCTCAAAGTCCACATGGTATCAGAGCTAGGGTTTCCGCACCTGGTTCCCCGAGTTTGCGTCTGGGTTCGATTTTTTGGCTGAGTGCTCGTTTGAAACAGAAACAGTCAGAGAGAGGAGATATTTCGCATTCTGTCACGTTCTATTTCTCGATACACGCACCAGCCATCATTCTCTCCGTCTACCGTTAATTTGGTGGCCGTCCGACACCTCTGTGACGGCGCGTGGTGTACACTCGCTTCACCGGCAGTGACGCAGTGACGAGGCGCGTGGAAAGTTCATTTCGCCTGAAATTTCTTGTTTCGGGCTCCTCTTCTTAGTTCAGGCAATTTCCGGTGATTGTTGCATCTTCCGGTGAAGGTTTTAATTTTCCGGCGAGATCTTCGGTGAGAATTTCCAGATTCCAGCGACATCATCGTTTTCTGATTATGGAGCACAGCTAATATTCAACCCTAGTAATGTTTAGGGCACATTTCTTCATCAACATCATCCGTTGGTGGTAGTTCCTCTGTCATCGTGCCTCTCATCTCGTCCGACGACTGGTCCCGTCGTCGTTTACGGCACAGTTCTTCATCAACATCATCCGTTGGTGGTAGTTCCTCTGTCATCGTGCCTCTCATCTTGTCCGACGACTGGTCCGTCGTCGTTCTGTTACGATTCTTCATCAACATCATCCGTTGGTGGTAGTTCCTCGTCATCGTGCCTCTCATCTTGTCCGACGATCGGTCCCATCGTCCTCAACTCGTGAGCACGCTTCTTCATCAACAACCCATCTCCTCTTCGACGTTGTCATCGTCGTCGAGCCTTTCATCGTCGTTGGTGGTAGTTCCTTTGTCATCGTGCTCCTCAACTTGTCAGACGACTGGTCCCGTCGTCTTCAACTCATCCAATGACTTGTCGCAGCTGCTGCCTGTCAAACTTGTCACGGTCGCTGCCCGCTGCTGCTTTTTAAATAGGCCTCTGAGACTCAAGAAGTACAAGCTTAAGGGGGAGTGTGGGGGTAGTATAAAGTTGTATAAGCAAGTTGGACATGATTAACATCTATGATCCAACTTGAGGGGGAGTGTGAGAATATTATGCATTTATGATTATTATCTTGTTATTATGATTAGATATAGGTATATTATATCTTAGGATATTTCCTATTATATTTGATTGATTTTGATTTGATTAGATTCTATGAGATTTTAGGGTTAGCTTTAGGTTTGCCTATATAAAGGCCTATATATATTCTTTCAGATTAAGAGATTAAGAATTATATTTCTCTCTCAAAGTCCACATAAACCAAAGGAAGTATAAATCAGAATGATACTGTCTAACCTCTTGGATGCATCTTCCATGGTGTTTAGCAGCCTCAATGCTTCATCATAACGTAATTCTCCAGTTACTGTTGACACCTGAAAATACAAGATTGATAACCCATTCACTACAAAGCAAGATTAAAATTCAATAAGTTGACAAATAATAATACTCAGTACTCACCCTTCTCCAAAGGCTGACAACATAATTGTATTTGTTCACGAGATCATACTCCTGGGACTGGAAAATCTTGAAAGTTTTTTCATCTTTATTTAGTCAAGTAGTCATCCACAGAAATTTCATGTTGAGTTGCATGGGGCAAAAAGGAGGAACAACACTGCAAAGTTCCTGACAGATGAAATACAGCCTTAAATAAATAAATAAATAAAAATTAACACAAAATCAAAATTTTCTTTAATATTTTCAGTCCTCTCAATGGAACGCACAATCCACACGCTGAGGGGAGAAATTCGTTTCAGTTAATTTTTCCCCTTCCAATGTGTGACAATTCTGAGATGACTGGTGCTTCCCATGTTAACATAAAATGGAAGGCCTTGCTAGAGAAGAAAGAGATTGAAGAAATAAAAACTGCAAGACATCCTCCAACATTGATCATGCTGATGTCAATAGAATATGAAAAAAAAAAAAAACAACATTTCAATCCTCCAATGGCTACAACACTAGATTAGAAGGATACTAGTACGCTCCATTAGTAGAAGATGAATCGCTGAGTTAACCAGTTGAATTGACTCTTCAAGAGTTGTGATGATGTAACTCCGAGCAATTGAGTCAGATTGAAACTGTGAAATATGCCAACCTTGGGATGTAATGGATAAAGGGTTACATCCCACAGACCACGTCCAGTCCTGTAATATTTAGAAATGAACTCTATGACAACAGATAAATTACACTACATTGCATATAGAGAAGCAAAATTCAGCTAATCGGCTAATTTAAAGGCAAACAAGCTTCCGAAACTAATGTTATTTGTATCACACAAAGGAGGCAAATAACATATCTTCTCAAGATAAACACGAAAAGACAAAAATTAGAACAAATGAATAATGCACTTCAAGTATTTGCTCGCAGAAAAATCAAACCAAAAAGTATCAGTTAGAGATTGTTAATATCAATGAGAGGCTTGTGCATGCATTAAGCAAAGTCTTGTACCATGATAGTTTTAGGATACCAGGTACCAAATGCATTGGACAACTGAAATTCCAAAACCTATTAATAAATTTGGATTTTCTTTAAGTAGATCCATGACACTAAGCTATATAAGTAGCACAAACATGAAATGTACCTCAATTGAAGACTCATGTGCTTGACTATGAACAAGATGAAGGGGAAGCAAGCCTGCAAGATGCTCAGCAGTAGCAGCCACTGCAGCTTTTATAGGTTGCCTTCATTGTCCCGAGAAAGGATGAAATCACAAGAAAAACATAAATATCTGATAATATTTCTCATAACAAAAGTAAAATGATAATTCATCCTTCAATATATAGCTTTAGTCCAATCAGTTTCATAAATAATGTGATTTCATTAAGACTTGAGATATTCATATTTTTTTCAGTAGCAGCACTCTTACAGCCCTTTCCCCACCAAATAAAAACGCACAGCACTCTGGGAAAAAGTTCGAAGCACAAGGCCAGTGATGCACATCCCATAACATCCAGATTCTGCCTAGCTTAATCATCATGGTATTTCCTCAAGAGCTAAACTAATGAGCCAGTGTTAAAAACAAGAAAGGTAGATCCGGAATCTAACCTCAAGTTCCATAAAAGTGATTGCCCATTGCACTGTAGATGGCTTTCCCAGGAAGAATGTTCAGACTGAACAACAATAATCATGTCAGAAAGAGCCCTTGCCTGATAATGTTTGTCCAGCAAAAGCGGTTCACTGTGAATGAACCAAAAAATTGGAACTTCTAATGTGGATCTGGAATGTGCATGGCTACCTGCACCGTCCACAAATATTGTTAATGCCCAAAACAGCAAGCAGCAAAGAGGGAAAACTTTTTTTTTTCCCTGGAATGATATAGAAAATATCCATACACCAAAAATGTAAAACATTTGATTCAGTAGGAATGCCAGAAATATCTTAGAGGCTGAGGATGCACTAGTTGTAGCAGAACATAACTCAGATTGTTATTTAGTATAGAAACAGGAATGTGCAAAGGCAGATGTACTCGCAGCATAAGGAAAAAACAAATGAGAAAGGAAAAATGCAATTTTAGAAAGTTAAGGTTTGTATAGTCTTTCTAAGTAAAGCATATAGAAGAAGAGTTCAGAGTGGCTTTAATTTGAATCAGGTCCCGGATACTGGTCTGGCAGGGTATTTGAGGCAGAACAGTCAGCAGCGACCAATAGATTTGCCAGGAGAGTAATAGAGCAAAAGGAAAGAGAATACAGGGAGACCATAAGCAGCTATTCGGAATTTAATGGGTTTGGGATGTTCTAGCATAACCGAAAATGCTAGTTGACTGCTACCTCTGTCTTTTTTCTCTAATTTTATATCTCATGTGTTTTGGATTACTGTGTCTGTTAGCTGTTGTTTTCTTGGTTTTTGGTTGTGCTGTATCGGAACCTTATTAGGAAAGTGGGTTCCTCACAAAAGGGCCTCGGATCTGGCTTTGCATCCAAGGGAAGATAATGATCCCGCTTCAAGTCTAGCCACATAACAACTATTGTAAATCAGAGAAAATCTCATTCTGTATATTGATGTATTCATTCCAATGGAAAAGGTTACAATATATAGACTTGGAGAGAGTACTTAGGGGAGAAAAATAAGGGATTATAATAAACTGAAAATCAGAAACTTTTAAAATTTGAAAAACTCAATCTAGATCCTAAGACAAAGGAGGAGATGACTTAGATCCTAGAATCAAGGGATTTTCTAACACTCCTCCTCAAACTGGAGAGTAGATGTCAATCATTCCCATCTTGCCCTGAAATCCTTCAAACTTAACTCTACCCAATGGTTTTGCCATAATGTCTGCAATTTGGTCTGTAGATCATATGTGGAACAGATTCATGGTGCCTTCTTCAATCTTTTCTTTAATGAAGTGTTTGTCTATCTCAACATGCTTTGTTCTATCATGATATACTGGGTTCTTGACCATTTCAATGCTAGCCTCCATATGCTCTACATGAGGCTAATGCATGAACTGACTTATTATTTCAACTGTATGGCTGATATCTGAACGTGTGTGGGTATAGTATATCAATTTTCCCACAAGTCCTTTGTATCATTTTGAGTCAACTGGAACACCTTGTGGCTTGATCTCTAGGTCAAAACCTTCTTCCATTGGTGTCCCCTCAGGTTGGGCATCCAACATTCCTTTCTCATGTAACATGTCCAGAGTATACTTCCGTTAAGATACATTGATGCCCTTTTTAGTTTTTGATACTTTCATGCCCATAAAGCTGTTTTAGTTGAGCAATAGATTCTTCATCGTTTCCTGTAATGATTATGTCATCAACATAGATAATCATGATAGTGATGTTGCCATTAACACATTTGATGAACAATGTGTCATCTGCTTGTCCCTGAGTGTACCCAAGTCCCTTCAATGCTTTGGTAAAACTACCGGACCGTGCCCTAGGAGATTGTTTTAGTCCATACAAAGACTTGTTGAGTTTACATATAGAGTTGTTAAGAGGTAGAACTCCATTTGGATTCTCCATGTATGCTTCTTCCTTCAAGTCTCCATTTAGGAATGCACAACCAATCCAAGTTGCCTGCAATTGATAACACTTGGATGGTATTAAACTTAGCTACTAAAGCAAATGTCTCCTGATAATCAATCTCATATGTCTAGGTATATCCATTTACAACAAGTCTCGCTTTGTATTTGTTGATACCACCATCAAGATTGAATTTCGAGGTGAAGACATCCTACTGTTTTCTTTCCTTCAGGAAGAGGTGTGATCTCCCACGTTTTATTTTCCTCAAGTTCCCTTAATTTCTTATCAGCAGCTTGTTTCCAATTAGGATCAGCAATAGCTTGCAGGAAAGTGTCTAGGATTTTCATTTGTGCAATGTTTATAACAAAGCTTTGCATCGTTGCAAACAAGTTACCGTATGAGACAAAATGTTGAATTGGAAGTTGAGTACAAGATCTTACCCTTTTTCTTAATACTATAGGCCAACCCAGTTTTTAAGGATTTAATCCCGGATTGGAGTCATGATCATTCCTTTGGATGGGAGAGATAATTTAACCAGTGTCTAGTTCCTCATTAACTTGTCTAGACTTTGCTTCTTCTCTTGTTTTAGCATCCACCCCTAAATTGATCTCAACATTTGTTTCAGTGGGAAGGTATGCCATCTTGTTTCCTTCTAATCCTGTGTTTCCTATTGACCCAAAGATCTTAGGGTCAATATGAAACACAGGATTAGAAGGAAACAAGGTGGTGTAGGGAGTGACTCCACTAAGAACAGGGGATGGCATACGATAAATGAGAAAACAAGCAGTGGACACAGCATCAGCCCAGAAAGGTTTGAGAACTTTCATTTGAAACATGAGAGCTCGGGCCACTTCTAATAAGTGCCGGTTCTTTCTTTCGGCAACACCATTTTGAGCTGGTGTATCTGCACACGAGGACTGATGAATCATGCCATTTTGGAGCATATAGTTTTGAAATTGGGCAGAAAAATATTCTTTAGCATTGTCGCTGCATAAAGTTTTCACAGAAACACCAAATTGAGTTTCGATTTCAACACAAAAATGGCAAAAATAGGGCATGTGCGGTCTAGTGACCAATTGGGCGACCTTTTGACTAAGGCTTTAAATGGGACTCGGGTTGACTATCTTTGTAACAAGTTGGGCTTGATTAATATCTATGCTGGGGGAGTGTTAGGAAATCAGGGAATTAACTAACAGTTTCCAATTCATAGAGTGTAGGTTCAGGTTGAGGTGGAATAGGTTCAAACTCATAATCAGGTTGGGTAGGACTGGGTTGGTTCGTAGGAGCGAATGAGTCAAGGTTGCCTATAAGGTTGGGTTGTGGTGGTGGTGATGTGTTGTTGGGACTTTGGAGTTAGCTTCTTCCAAAATTAGCCACTCAATATCAATATACTCCACATGATAATAAGCGTCTTCTTCAGAGAGGACGGTATCCCAAGAAATGAAAAGTTTATTAGAAGTGGGAAAGTAGCATTTGTACCCCTTTTGAGTATAGGATATCCAAGGAATATGCATTTGTTAACTCGAGCTACAAATTTGTTGTCATTTTTGTGAATAAAGACAACACAAACAAACACCTTTAGGGGTTAACGAATTGATTAGTGCGCAATTTGGAAAGTTTTCAAAGAGTTTTTGGATAGGAGTGACATAATTGAGAACCTTAGATGGCATACGGTTAATCAGATAAGCGGCTATTAGTATGGCATCACCCCGGAAGATGGTGGGAACATTCCATTCCATTAACACCCACCACCACCATCTCTGCCACCATGATTTGCATCCATCACCCCCCCCCCCCAAAAAAAAAAAAACAAAAATTCTCCTCTTACACTTTCAACCTCCAAACCTCCCCCGTACAACAATCTCATCTTTGCCCTCCCATGATCTCGTCTCTACAATATATGATTTGGGTGTTGCTTATTGTGGGGAAAATATTATATTATATTATTCTCACTAAGTTGTTGTAACCTCTCCTCTATTCTCTCCTAGATTTTCTCCATCAGTTACTCCTTTATTTTCTCCTTAATTTGTTTAGTTTTATCTCTCTACTTATTATATAAGTAGGTATTGTATCACAACATTAATCAAGAAATGAGAATACTTTTTCTCTCATTGTCCACATGGTATCAGAGCTAGGGTTTCTGCCCTGGTTCCCTGAGTTCGTCTAAAACAGAAACAAAGAGAGAGAGGGAGGAGAGTTCGAATTCAGTTCCCGACGTCTGATTGGAACACGCGCCACCCCACCAGAATCCCCACCCGCCGATCGGCGAACGCCCAAATTTTGGTAACCATCCGACATATCCACGGTGGCGTGTGGTGTACACGCACTCACCGGACAGCGGTCTTTTGGCGGCGCGTGACGGCGCATGTGATCTCCGTTTTGTCGGCGACTTCCTGTTTCGGCCTTCTCTTCTCATTTCCATCCTAATCCGTGAGTTTTGCATCTTCTGGTGAGTGTTTGAATTTTCCGGCGAGATCTCCCGTGAGAATTTCCAGATTCCAGCGACATCATCTTTTTTGATTATGAAGCACAGCTAATATTCAACCCTAGTAATGTTTGGGGCACAGTTCTTCATCAACATCATCGTTGGTGGTAGTTCCTTTGTCATCGTGCCTCTCATCTCATCCGACGACTGGTCCCGTCGTCATTTTCGGCACAGTTCTTCATCAACATCATCGTTGGTGGTAGTTCCTCTGTCATTTTGCCTCTCATCTCGTCCAACGACTGGTCCCGTCGTCCTCAACTCATGAGCACAGTTCTTCATCAACAACCCATCTCTTCTTCAACATTGTCATCATTGTCGAGCATGTCATCGTCGTTGGTGGTAGTTCCTTTGTCATCGTGCTCCTCAATTCGTCCGACGACTGGTCCCGTCATCTTCAACTCGTCCGATGACTGGTCCCGTCATCCTCAACTCTTGTCACAGCCGCTGCCCGTCTCCCAACGTAGTCGAGTATCTGCTGCTCTCTAAATAGGCCTCTGAGACTCAAGAAGTACAAGCTTAAGGGGGAGTGTCAGTAGTATAAAGTTGTATAAGCAAGTTGGACATGATTAACATTCATGATCCAACTTGAGGGGGAGTGTGGGAATAATATTATATTATATTATTCTCCCTAGGTTGTTGTAACCTCTCCTCTATTCTCTCCTAGATTTTCTCCATCAGTTACTCCTTTATTTTCTCCTTAATTTGTTTAGTTTTATCTCTCTACTTATTATATAAGTAGGTATTGTATCACAACATTAATCAAGAAATGAGAATACTTTTTCTCTCAATTGTCCACACTTATTTTTCTGGATCTTATTCTTTTGTATTTCATAGCCTTTTTTCCCTTTTTTTATTTCTCTTATCTTCTTTGGTATATATTTTTCTTTCTTTTAAACAGTATCTTTCGTTTGGTTTGCTGAAGATGTTACAATTTTAATGATGATATGGTCTTATTTTCATAGGTGATTCTAGCACTAGCTTTAATAGTTTAAATCTGTTATCATGACGGATTGAAAATAGCTGGTGGCTTTATGGACTTCAATAGCAATCTTGTCGCGGGAAAGGGGCATCTTGTTTTTTCATCATGGGGCAAAAGGGTCGTTTCATAAATTATATATTTTTTTGACAATAAATATCATTCTACCATATGTCCTTCATAAGATACCAAACAAATCAATGGTAGTCATTACTGCATTGCACTTCATTACATTACAAAAGTGGGCTGCAATTGAACCAAACGGGCTCGAAGTTGTAAAAGCCAGTATGGCTAAAGTGTTGGGATATTCATGCAATAGTGAATGTGAAACTCAAATCTTTTATATGTATTTATGTACGTACATGCAAGCATTAGTATGTATGTATAAAATAAATTTCAACATGAAATATACCAAAAAATAAGAATAAGGTTTTTCATTTATTTTCAAGGGAACCAATTTAGCTTGATATGTGATGAGTGATGACTATACAGCTTTATAATATCAATAAACTTCATCCAAGAGTTAGTTGTAGATTATTGTCTTTAAAAAAAAGTCATTTTAAAATTGGCTCTGAAACAAAAGGGAATTTCAGGGATATGACAAGGACCTTTAAGAGAACCATGCTCATTGAGCCTCTGCAGCTGGTATTGAAGAATTGAAGAATCAAGGTAGGTATTGATTGTCTTTCGGTAAGTCCCATTCACAAGTAACAGGGGGACAGCAGCTGCTCGCCTAGCAACAGAGAAGGCCATTGCTAAAGCAGGATCCTCTGCCAGTAACAACCTACAAACATTTGTTATATCTGTTCAAAACTTGAAAAAATGAAGGTTGTGAAGGAAACTAACCATCCATCACCAAGGGATGTATTTGAATGATATAATACCAAAATAAAATGACCTAAATAAAGGTTCAAGAATGATTGAAAATGGTCTTTTTCCAAACAAAAGAAACAAATATAATTTAAATTGCATACATGTGTTGACTGAACATCGGTTTCTGAGAAGGCACCAACAATGAGGAAAGTCCTCCCATTATAGCCTTCATATCCACTGGAAGTTGTTTAATATGTCTAACTTTCTGCAGATGTGATTGCAATCACAATATCAACATTCTGTTAATGAATCCATTCAAAAACAATGAAATTATATCTTACCTCTGGTGTGATAAAAAACAACTGAAAGGATATCTTCTCATAGTAATGGAAGGCACCATCAGCAAGTGAAGGTGAAACAATATGTCTCATGGACCCCCATAGAGTAGCACCAAGATGTGCAAGAAAAGCATCCCGTGCAACTGTGTAATTTTGAAATTCCTTCATAGGGCCAAGACCAAGATAGAAGCTCTTGTTAAGATCTAAACATAATTGATTTTAATATGGTCGACTTACAACTCAAGAATAATTGATACTTAACTCCAATAGACAAACAAATTGGCCTACCTCTAACGTATCACTGAATAAATTCCAGCTCTCCATTCGCTTTAATGCCTCTAAGGCTTTTTGCTTATGACTTTCATCATATTCTTCACCTTCAAATGACTGCAGCTCATTTCTCAAATCCCGCATCCTCTCGTCAAGTTCTGAAATTATCAAATTATAGAAGCAATATGATTCATCTTATGCAATATTTTATTATAATAACAATAATCTCAGGCAAAAGATTAAACAACAAAATTTATGCAGTTTATTGAGATATGTAACTTCAGTTCAAGACATATAATGAACCTGTCGTTAATACCTCTAGCACAGTACCTCCCAAAAAGTCTTTTGCACTTTAAATGTGAAATACACATCAGTCTGAAGTTGTAGTGGCTAAACAGATAAGAAAGATGGGAGAAATGTAAGGGAAATTGAGAAGGAAAGAGAGAAGAAAGGAAAGAACGAGAGAGACCGAAAATAGAACGAGAGAAAGGAATTCTGAATAGTACTTAGCATTCACATCAAAAAGATGTCTTCAGGTTACAATCTCATTCTGTTATATAGGCATTCCATAAACCTTAAGTCTGCCACAACCAGCGACCTCTACTACTACTGCCACAGCTTCACCCTTCCACCTGAGCTTCCTAGCCAAATTATAATCCAAATAGGCATGTGTTGTGATGGGCCTAACAAATATTGGGACAGAACTTATAAGAGAAGGACTAAAAGGAGTCCAGGCCCAATTCGACTCAGAATGGATTGGAGAAAGAAGGGCCAAATGGGAATACTATGGTGTAACGACATTCTGACATTGTCAGGTAGTGGGGTGCGATATAGGGAAGGGGGGGGGGGGTGTGGAGGTAGCGAGTGGATTTTGAGGAGAGTGTGCTGGTCTCTCAAATACCAGGCAGTGTGTTTTTCTTTCTGGGTTGTTCTTGTTGTTCTTGAGTTGCTTAGTGTGTGAACTTTCTTATAGAAGGAACTATAAGAGCTGTATTCACTCATTTTCCCTATATTAAAGAGGATACACATAGAATATCTTCCATAATCTCTGTCTTATTGCTGGCTCTAACATGTTGCCCCTGTTGTCAATCAAAATTTGCACAGCTCACTTCCCAACATGCCCTTGGATATGAATAAAGGAAGCACCCACACTCCCTTGTAAAGCGTATAATCAATTTTAAGGCACTCAGCAGGTTCTTGGCAATCCAGATTCTGCTTTGGCTCATCCCCTTCTTGCTCCAATCCAATCAGCTACAATAGGATCTTCTGTCGTTTGTGCAGTTGTGGCCCTTGGAAAAAAAAAATTGACAATAAAATCACAAATTGTCTGCTCAGTTTTCTACTTCTTCAAGAGACAACTTATGTAGGCCCCTGTTGTTGTTTCTTGAAGACTTTGTTTGAACAATAACATCAGTGGAAAAAGAGGACGTCGCATTTGATTTGGTTGAAAGTGCTTTGGGTTTGGCCGAAAAAGACCATTTTGCCACTAAAAGACTGGGCTCACTAGCCATAAGTGGAGTTCAAGTGTAGTGCTGCCAACCTAAAGCCAACACCTAATTCAAATAACTTCTCTTTTTGTGTGGCTTTCTATTGTACCCCAGTCGCAAGCTTTATATCACGGATTTTCACTATGCTTCATGCCTCCATCATCCTCCTTGGTCGCACAATTTGCACTTGCTAGCAAAGTTGTTGCTTATTCCTTCAAAATAAGCCTAAATGGCAAATTTTCTGGAAATTGTAGTTTACGCCTTATAGCATTGAACTCGTTATAATCCTCAAGCGACCCTATCTAACATAGCTTAAGTATCCCATTGGCGCCTAAGGTGGACCAAATCATATCTTAAGGGCTTCTTTGTACTCTAGAGATGTTTATCCGTGTCCGTCATCTTGTTCAAGCGCCTAGTGCTGGAGGTAAGTTTTCTTGTCCATATGAATACTTGCCATTGTAATCTTCCACTCCTCTAGCATTTCACCTAATTCAAAGTGTCTGCCGCATTTTTTAATCCACCCCCCCCAACAAAAATATATATATATATATATTAGAGCATTGAAAACAGCAAAAATCCATTTTGGTAAATCTAGAAGGGGGTTGGTACTCCCTATGCATGGTTGATGACTCTAGCCTCCACAGCTTCTCAGTCTTGAACAAGAGTTGTGAGTTGATCGATTTGCTTGGTAAGAGCCCTATAGCTCCAAGTAAGGCTCGGAGGTCCCTCAATTATTCTTCTATTGCTTGAAGCCGTTCTTCTGATTGCTCTACCACTTATCTTAGTGTCGTTAGCGATCTTGTTTCAGGCATATAGGCCAAGGAATGTTCGACACTAATACCATTGGTGTGTAGTGGTGAAACAGATAAGAAATATAGGAGAAAGGTAAGGGAAATTGAGAGGGAAAGATGGAAGAAAGCAAAGAACAAGAGAGAAGGGAGGGGGAATGAGATAAGGGAATTTGAATAGTACTTGGTATACAAATAAAAAAGCTGTCTTCAGGATACAATCTGATTCCTTTATACAGGTAGTCCTAGCCTTAAACAGCTAATTTGTAACTAACGACCTTCCTTACCTTATCTAATTTTACTACCTGGTCATTCCCCCTGTCATTTATTATTAATACATCACAGTCCACCATACCGTGGGGGGAAATTTTATTTTGATTTTATGGTAATGAAAAAGTAAAGACCGTTTCTCCTAGATTAATAGTCAAAGCACCATAGTATGCGTCTATGTGACAAAACAAGTAGTGAAATGTTTTCTAAGGATTTAAGCTATTCCTTCTATAGAATCCCTTCCTTAGGCATTTAATTCTGTATATTCTCTACCAAGTCTCCAGCAATTTGATCGAATTTTATTTCAGATTCTTTTTGCTCCTTTAATTTTGCCATATCGCTTGAGAATGAAAGGCAGACTTGTTGTAAATCATCCCCTATATGTATTGCTACTCTTTGTCGGAAATTGAATGAAAATAATTCACTATTTTTCTTCAGATGGGATAGTTTTCACCCTTGTGTATAAATATTAGCACGGAATAAGACACATGTTTAGCATGCTTATATACACTTAGTAATCAGTCAGCATATTTAAAACCGTATTCAACACCAACAAAAACAATTCCCTTAAAATGTTTCGAATGACATTGGAAGGTGAAGCGAAAAAATTGAGAATATTAAATAAGATGAGTTCACCTTCACATAAGGCAAGCTTGGCTTTCCTTCCTTTGCAATGCTTGAAAGCAAATAGCTCATATATATCAATCTCTGCAAGAAGAATGTCTATTGCTTGATGCTCTCTCTGCAGCATGCAAAAACAATTAATCAACATTAAATTCTCAACAGAAAAGTACAAACTATTTTTTTGGCTGTGAAATGAGCAGAGGTTTCATTAATAGCTGTAGAAATCAGAGAGAGAAAGATAGAGAAAATATACTCTCAAATGAATCTTGTTTATTCATATGCTCAATAGGGTATTTATACATAAGAGAAAAGACAAGAGAGTAATGACTCATTATGATGATTGATTTCCTAATTACTCATAATTCCTATAATCCTTGATTGTGTGCGATACTAATTAATTATAATATATTTCCACTGATATATTTCCTAACACTCCCCCTCAAGTTGGAGCATAGATGTTGATCATGCCCAACTTGTTACAAGAAAACATAATATAAATAAATCCAAACAAAATAATTTTCTTCTTCATGAGATCTTGAATCTGCTAGCAAGTTCAGCCACATCCAAGAATAGTTCAACCTTATGTCACACCGAAGAAACGATCCAACAACTTCACCAAGAGTTCGAATAACACAGAGTATCAAACCAAAGTAGAAACTGCAACAAACGGTCTCACAAGGGAACCGAACAATATACTTCAAACGTCTCATCAGATACAAACACCAAACAGTCTCACCGGGGACCGAAAAATACTTCAAACGTCTCACTAGAGACAAACAGCAAATACTCCAAATGACCCTAAATGAAATGCCTCACCGGAGGCAAATAACAAACAGGTTACACAAGGACCCCAAACAGCAAATAATTGCCAAACACCTCATCGGAGGAAAAGAACGAGCGGGTCACACAAGGACCCCAAACAGCAAATAATTGCCAAACACCTCACCGGAGGCAAACAGGTCACATAAGGACCCCAAACAACAAATAATTGCCAAACACCTCACCGGAGGCAAACAAGTCACATAAGGACCACCAAACTCCTCACCGAGACAAACACCTCACTAGAGGCGAAGCAAAATAAAGCAGATGCCAATGAAATTACCCTACTACAAGCACGACATTCAAGACAAAAGAACACTTCACGAACGTGCTAGAAAACGAACAAACGAAGAACCCAGCCACTAGAAACAAGTGAACATGCACGAAACGAAATGCCGACTGTGCTAAAATAGTAGAAACCCAGTCTCACAACGCAACCTTCAAAGCAAAGAACCGGCCTATACATACCAGGAATGAAGGCTCGACGTTGGAGAATGAAGCACGACCAGAAAATGGTCACAACAACCAAACGAGGTATCAATAACCTCTCACACTTTCTCTCCCCCCTGGTGATGATCACTGACGACATGGTTCACTGTTCACGAAACAACAAAAGGAACAGTACCAAAAAAACAGCAAAAATCGACACAAATAGAAAAGAAGGAGAACAACCAAAGGGTAGCCAAAGAATCAACAGAAAATGAAATGAGACTAACACACGCACGCCAGAAAATTCAAAACACTCGCCTGAATCTACAAATTTCTCGTCGGGATCGGAAAAGAAGTCACCAAAAATCAAAGAGCCCCTAAACAAGGAGGTACACAACTTTCTTCTCTCCACAACTTTCTTCTCTCCCCCGGGAAAGAAGATTCAATGCTGGCGAAGGAGCCAAACCAGAAACAGAGATGACACAAACACACTCTGGATGGCCACTGTTACTATTCACACTACAGTAACAGCGGCCACCAAAAAAGAAAAGCTCAAATTGCCCAAGAACAATCCCTTAGCTTTGATACCATGTAGAAATCAGAGAGAGAAAGATAGAGAAAATATACTCTCAAATGAATCTTGTTTATTCATATGTTCAATAGGGTATTTATACATAAGAGAAAAGATAAGAGAGTAATGACTCAATATGATGATTGATTTCCTAATTACTCATAATTCTTATAATCCCTGATTGTGTGCGATACTAATTAATTATAATATATTTCCACTGATATATTTCCTAACAGTTGCTATTCCACAAAGAAAGTATTCATCTTACAATAGGAAAGACAAGAATATGGGGAAAACTAAAACTATAACAATATATTATTAAAAACAAGTATAGCCCAAAGATGGAGTAATCAATGAATTGCATTGAGGGAGTATGCGGCAACCAAACAATGAAGGTTTAGGGAATGCTGGGGACGGAGGAGCTTGTGATACTTATAGACGGTAGTGCAACCCATAACTTTAGATATGAGGAATTTGCGACCAAAGTGATGATACCCGGTGAAGAAGTCATGGGTTACATCATTACAATTGGGGACGGATACAACTTCACAAACAACAAGATGCAAGAACATCAATTTGAAGGTTCAGAATATTAATGTGACTAAACCTCTCAACCCTTTTCCTTTGAGTGGTGTGGACGCAATGTTAGGAGTTGAGTGTTTGAGGTCCTTGGAAGAGGTAAGACGAATGGAGTCAACTAAACATGAAGATTGGCAAGAATGGCAGTCGTGTATGTTTGAGAGGAGATCCTAACTTTGACTAAGGCACATGTTTCTCTCAAATCATAAATTAGGTCAGTCCAAAAGAGAGGGGAGGCCTTTATGATTGAGTTTAATGGACTGATAGGGGAAGAAAAAGAAGAAACACATAGCTTAATGCCTGAGATTTAATCATTGCTGAACAAGTACGCTTCGGTTTACCAAGCTATGAATGGGTTAACTTCGTTTCGCTCTAGAGATCACACCATAGTCACAATACTTAGTGAACACCCCCAAACATATGCTGCTATAGATACCTGCATGCTCAAAAGAAGGAAATAGAAAGCATGGTAAAGGATACGCTTAAGACAGGGATCATATCATCATACAGCCAAGCCACAGTCCTTACTCAAGGCGATGGAAGCTGGAGGTTCTGTATTGACTATAGGGATCTAAACAAAATTGCAGTACCCAACAAACTTCCAATACCTGACATCGATGAGCTATTTGATGAACTCAAGGATGAAAAGGTGTATCCGAAGCTGGATCTCAAATTTGGCTATCATCAAATCCGTATTATGGCAGGGGATTCTACAACAACAACCCTTATCATACTAGGTGGGATTGGCTATAGGGATCACACTTCACCATTGTGCTCTATCAACAACAATCTCTTTAGAAGTACCAGTCACCAAAAGGTCTCATTCAATAACTTCCTTGAGCTTTCTTCTTGGTCTTCCGGCTTCCGCTACAGTTCTGCACATGACTCAACCAACTGTTCTACCCTCCTCACCAACGCCTCCCTAAATCTTCTTTGTACATATCTAAACCACCCAAAGACATCCTATACTATCTTCTACTCGATAGATGCCATGTCAACCCTTCCTCAAATATGGTCATTATAAAATCTATAGTTTCCTGGATGACCACACATCCATCTCAAGATTCACATCTTTGCTACCCAATCTTTTGTTCTTGCAATCCCTTTATGTTTGTGTACTTAATAAGTCTATTTGAAGTCCTCAAATCAATTACATATGTAACAAGCTAAGTGCATAAGATTTGTAAGCTACAAGGTAAGTGCATTTATTTATAGTGGTATCCTTCCCTTCTCTATATATATAACCTTGTACTTTCTTTACAAGACAAATACTCCCTTTGGTCCTAAATATAATATAAAGTTGACCTTTTTTTTTTTAGAAAGAGATTAAGGAAGCTAAATAAGTTACTTAATCATATTATATGTTGTTTATCTTTAGATTAAAATTAATTTATAAGTTAGGCATAATAGATTGGAGAAAAAATGACAAATATAAATATTTTAATGTAATTTAATTAGTTTTTCAATTTCTCCCAAAAAAAATCAACTGTCTTCTATTTAGGACCGGAGGGAGCAGAATAAATATTCCAAAGCCTAGATCTTCTCCACTTCCTCATCTAAGCAATTATTCATTCCACTGGCGAAAATAATAAAATACAGCATGGAATTCATGAAAGACACTAGGAATCTCAAGCTTAGCTAGGTGGCATGTCAAGGTCATCTGTTTCTTTTTTCCTCTGTCACGAATGAACATTAAGAATGTCTACAACTATTGCAGGTAGTTGTCTCCATCAAGCTTGTATCTGGTGATCATCAAACCGGACAACCCGTTGGTCCCCCAGCAAAGACGTGGATGTTGAGTTTGCCAAGCCCGATCAGGCCTTTGATGCCATGAAATGAGCTGATATTGTTGTTTTAAAGTTCTATATTTTTATTCATTGAGGTTCTACCTTTCAAATACAGCCTTAAGACAACAAGCCTACACCCTTGAGTACTTTTATTTATCTCAATAGAAAATATAATCTAGAACCATCTATAAAATCTTAATAGAATTTAAATATATAAAACAAACTAACAAATGAATAAATAATAAGCAAATAGAAAATATAAATAGAATGTGTACTACAAAGAAAAATTGAGACTATTGGACACCACTTCCAGCAAAATAAGACGTAAACCCTTCAAAACTAAATTAAATCTAATAGATAATCTAGATATCCTTATTTATATAAAATAAAGAATCCTAATTTATCTTACAATAGCAATAAAATAATCCTGATAATGTTTCCCATCACTTAGAGAACATCAATAGAGCTAAAGAGAATAAGTACCATAGTCTAAGATTTTACCACATGAATATTCTACTTCATACAAAAGATGGAATTTTAGGTTGCCTACTGATGATATAAGTTAATCCCATACAACAAAGCAAGCATGGAAATTAAACGACTGCAATATATAAATATATCCACCAAATTACACATACATCTCCAAACACAGCAAATTTCTCCTGAATGGCATCTTGTAGTCGATTTTCAGCTTCTTCTTCAGAAATTTCTGCAGACCAGAGTGAATGGGAAGGAGAAAATGATCAAATCTAATACCACGTGAACGAATTTGATCATGAGAAAAACCATACATCAAGTAACAAAATTGATTAAAATTTTGAATTTGAAAGTGTAGAATTAGAGAGAGAGAAAGGAGAAATATAATCTGAATTGCTTGTCTATTCATGTACATAGTATAGGGTATTTATACACAAGAGAGGGAATAAGAGAGTTAATGAGACATAATGACTCATTATGTAGATTGATTCCCTAATCACTATAATCCCTGATTGTCTCTATAATATCTTTCCTATGTAGAATTAGAGAGAGAGAAAGGAGAAATATAATCTGAATTGCTTGTCTATTCATGTACATAGTATAGGGTATTTATACACAAGAGAGGGAATAAGAGAGTTAATGAGACATAATGACTCATTATGTAGATTGATTCCCTAATCACTATAATCCCTAATTGTCTCTATAATATCTTTCCTAATATAATATACTTCCTAAAATATATATTTCCTAACACTCCCCCTCAAGTTGGAGCATAGATATTAATCAAGCCCAACTTGTTACAAAGATATTCAACCCGAGTCCCACTTAAAGCTTTCGTTAGAAGGTCACCCAATTGGTCACTAGATCGCACATGCCCGGTGGACACAAAGTTCTCCTTGATCTTATCGCGTACAAAGTGACAATCAATCTCAATGTGTTTCGTACGTTCACGAAACACGGAGTTGGAGGCTATGTGTAGAGAGCAGCTTTATTATCACACCACAACTTCGCGGTAACGACGTGGCAAGACCAACCTCCTTCATTAACTCGGTGGAGCCACACAATCTCTTGTGTAGATTGAGACATGGCTTTATACTCAGCTTCTGCACTCGACTTTGAAACCACATCTTGCTTCTTACTCTTCCACGATACTAAATTTCCACCAACAAACACAATATCCTGTGGTAGATCTTCTGGTAGCCTTTGACCCTGCATGATCTGCATCACAGAAACACTCAATCTTGTTGTGGCCATGATTCGTATAGAGAATACCACGACCTGGTGAGCCCTTCAAATAATATAAGACATGTTCCAAAGCTTCCCACCGAGCAACGGTTGGTGCAAACATGAATTGACTAAGCACACTAACGGAAAGGTCACATCGTATGGGTTACCGTAAGATAGTTCAATTTCCCAACTAGCCTACGATATCTCTCGGATAGGCAAATGGCTTGATCTTTTCTCGGATCAACTTTCTTTCGTACATCCTCGTAGCTCATCAAACGGTATGCGGTCATCCATGTCCAAGAAGGGATTAGGAATCATGGGAACGCTACTCGGTGCTGCTCCGAAGTTTCCCAGCTTTCTTTTAACAGATCAAGAACATACTTCCTCTTCCGTGTCAAAAGGATGCCTTTCTTACTTCTCATAACTTCTATCCCAAGAAAGTACTTCAAAGGACCCAAATCCTTTGTTTGGAAATGAGAATTGAGGAAGGCCTTAAGTGATGAGATTCCCAAAGCATTGCTACCCGTAACAACAATATCATCAACATATACCACCAACAAAATCATCCCAAAGATCTCAGTGCCGATAAAACACAGAATGGTCGCACTTACTCTGACTCAGACCAAATTTCTTAACCACAAAGCTAAACCTGTCAAACCAAGCACGAGGACTCTGCTTCAAGCCATATAAAGACCGTTGAAGGTGGCATACCTTCCCACGCTCCCCCTGAGCAACAAAACCAGGTGGTTGCTCCATGTAAACTTCCTCAAGAAGATCACCATTTAAGAAGGCATTCTTAACATCCAGCTGATGAAGGTCCCAACCATAATTGGCAGCCATAGAGATGAAGAGACGAACAGAGACAATTTTGCCACAGAGAGAAGGTTTCCGAGTAATCAACACCATAGGTCCGAGCATAGCCCTTGGCAACCGCGAGCTTTCAACCGTTCCAAGGTGCCATCAGCTTTTGTTTTGACCGTGAACACCCACTTACATCCGATAGCCTTCTTTTCAAGAGGTAAATCAACGAGAGTCCAGTACCACGGCCTTTATCAAGGGCCATCATTTCTTCTTTCATAGCAAGACACCAACCAGGATGGGCTAAGGCTTGGTGGAGATTAGTAGGGACAAGAATAGATTCTAAGGAGGCTATGAAAGAACAAGATGTAGGGGAAAGATGATTGTAGGAAGCAAAAGAAGAAATAGGGTAGGTGCAAGATCGCCGACCTTTACGGAGGGCAATGGGCAAGTCAAGAGAAGTAGGAGAGTCGCACGGGCTTTCTCGGTGAGAGAGAGTCGATCCACGAGCACCGGATCTGGTGTAGAGACTGGAGAAGGGGCAACTACCGCGGGATCGACTCCGAAGCAGGTACTGGTGGGGCTGGAACCTGTTCAATGCCATTACTTGCCTTGGGACGCTTCCGATAAACATGATAGATAGGTGGCTTAGCCGGTTCCGGTCCGACGCTTGCACCGGTGGTAACGAACCGTATAGATCAATATATCATCAAGACTATTGGTGATGTCGGGGATGGAGAAGGAGCAGACATGAAAGAACGGGGTTGACTCATGGAAGGTAACATCTCGTGGACACAAGATAACGCCGAAGAGTGGGAGAATAACACCTATAACCCTTTTGAACCCTAGAATACCCCAAGAAGACACATTTAAGGGACTTGGGATCAAGTTTGGTAGTAGTAGGACGAACATCTCGAACAAAGCAAACACACCCAAAGATCTTGGGGGAAATGGGAAACATAGGATGAGAAGGAAACAAGGTGGTGTAGGGAGTGGCTCCACTAAGAACAGGAGAGGGCATACGATTAATGAGAAAACAAGCACTGGACACAAAGATCGCCCTAGAAAGGTTTGGGAACCGTCATTTGAAACATGAGAGCTCGGGCCACCTCTAATAAGTGCCGGTTCTTTCTTTCGGCAACACCATTTTGAGCTGGGTGTATCTGCACACGAGGACCGATGAATCATGCCATTTTGGAGCATATAGTTTTGAAATTGGGCGTACAAATATTCTTTAGCGTTATCACTCCGTAAAGTTTTCACAAAACACCAAATTGAGTGTTGATTTCAGCACAAAAATGACAAAAATGAGAAAACACCTCGAACGATTTTTCATTAGATAAAGCCAGTGGTTCGAGAGAAATCATCAACAAAAGTAGCAAAGTACCGAAAACCGACTTGGACTCAACGAACACGGACCCCAAATATCCGAATGAACTAATCAAAAGGGGACGCAGCCTGTTTATTGACGCGAGGTGCCAGATGAACACGGTGATGTTTAGCAAACTGACACGACTCACACTCTAAAGAAGACACATGCTGAAATTGAGGATACAACCTCTTTAAAGATGACAAAGACACATGACCTAACCGACAATGAATGTCAAACAAGGAGGGACCACCAGAGCAAGCAATGGAACGCGGCACCCGATTATCAAGAAAGTAATGGCCGCCAGATTCATACCCCCTACCAATAATCCGCTTCGTCGTAAGATCCTGAATTAAGCAATGGTCGGGGAAAAAGTGAGATGAAACAGCTTTAACGACGAGTAAGCTTACTAGGAGATAACAAGGTTAAACGCAAGATCGGGAACATTAAGAACGATGATAAGGAAACAGACGGGGTTGGTGTAACATTGCTAGATCCAAGAACACGGTGTAAGAACCATTGGCAATGGTGATCGAAGAAGGGTTGGCATAAGGTGCATAAGAGGAGAACAAATGATGGTTCCCCGTCATATGGTCGAGCCCGAATCGATGATCCAATTTGAAGAAGAAGTAGCAAGGCACGAATCGAGTTACCCGTAGCAAGTGCGGTTGGTGGAGAGAGGGCGAGGATCGTAGATATCGAGGATTGAGCCATATGAGCGGACCTGCGTTGCTTCTGGTGCAACTATTGCAACTTACGACAATAGGGTTTCGTATGACCGGGTTCCTTGCAATAATAGCGATAATCCCACTAGTCCCAAAATTGGGAGGATTGTGACCCGATCCTTCGGGGCCCGCTCCTAGAACACCGGCATCCGGGGGCCGGGGTTCCTAGGAGCCGGAGCAGCAAAAACAGGATTCGATGTGCGTGAGGAAGCCCGGGTAGCGAGCGTCGTGTGGACCTTGACCACTAGAGCACTAGCATTAGGATTGGAAGCCGGGTGGGCTAAACCGTCCGGCACGCAACACACGAGAATACACATCCTCGGAGCGAAGGGAGCTCGGAGCTAGATAATACCCGAGATCGAACGGTCTCATAAGATGGGTCGAGAGCCGTAAGAAAACTGATAATCGCCTGTTTCTCCATATTATCGATTTGTACCTGGAGGTCAGTCGTTGGTGGCATTAATTGCCGCATTTCCTCATACATCTTGTTGAACTCCATGAAGAAATTCTTCAAGGGGCGACCCTGCTGCTCAGCCCGATAGAACCCTTTACAAACCTCATGAATGCAAGTAATGTTCCCTTTCCCAGAATACAAGAACTCCAGATAATTAATAAGTTCTTTAATAGTGTTGCAGTGACTAACCGAAGGAAGAAGATCGCCCACAATGGAGTTTTTAATCTGTAAGAAGAGCCTGGCATCAGCCCGAGCCCATGTCATTTTAGGATCATCCTTAGGGGGCACCTCAGTTAAATGGCCCTCTTTCTCAATACTGAGTAAGTGCATGCGAATGGTCTTGATCCAAATTCAATAATTAGTCCAATTCAATTTGTGATCGTAATTTTGTTGGAAACAGGAACCATCTCAGCCGTAACATTTTGTTTAGATTCAGCCATAAGGAAAAAAAATCAAAGAAACACAAGGGAAAACTTGCAAAGGTTGCTTCAAACAGCAACTAGAGGCAGACCCAATACCGAAGGCAGCCACAAAAGAAGCACAACCAAGAGGGAAATAAGACCACAAACACACAAGGGGCCAAAAAGAGAAGATCCACCAAGAAGGAAACAGAAACCAGCCACACAATCACCAAACCGAGACTAGAAACACAGTCTCCAAAAGAAAAACGAGCAAAACGAGCAAACCGAGAAAGAACCAGTCTTACATAGAACTGAGCAGAGGATGAGAGGACAATGGATGGGCACGAAACCACCTGGGTTATGACGGGGGCAGAGAGTTGATCCCAGAAAGACAAACGGCGTCGGAAAACTCGCCGGAAAACGGCGTCACGCGCCGGCACGTGCAACGGACGGCGGAACACCTGGAGGCGCGTGGACGGCCACGCGCAATGGACGGACCGGCGAGCTGCTGACTGGGTTCCGCCGATCGGGACCTCCTGAGTGCAGTGGGGCGGCACGTGGCAGCTGAAACGGGCTGGAACCGAAAACGAACACTCCCTCCTCCTCTCTCTCTCTCTCGCTCGTTAAACAGAAGCAAGAACTCCTCCTCTCTCTCTGTCGTTAAACAGAAGCAAGAATAGCAACGGAAAAAAAAATTGGAACCTAAAGCTCTGGTACCATGTAGAATTAGAGAGAGAGAAAGGAGAAATATAATCTGAATTGCTTGTCTATTCATGTACATAGTATAAGGTATTTATACACAAGAGAGGGAATAAGAGAGTTAATGAGACATAATGACTCATTATGTAGATTGATTCCCTAATCATTATAATCCCTGATTGTCTCTATAATATCTTTCCTAATATAATATACTTCCTAAAATATATATTTCCTAACAGAAAGCAAACAAGCATCTTTTCAGGCTTAAAATCTATACAAAATATTAGAATTGTCAACATCAGAAGTTTAAGCAAACTTGAATTGGAAGAGTAGACTTGTAACATAAACCCTCAATGTAAACCGATTAAAGTTTATCTTTCTTTTATTATTAAAAATAGTCTATCTCTGTTAATAAATAACCAATAAAGTATACAATTATATTTTATACAACTATTAAGTTGTATTATTAAATTTATTCTTAAAAAATTATTTAAGCTCAACTTGAATCATACTTTTTTAAAAAAATGTTTTATATATTTCAAAGAGTAAATACCCTTTCTGATCCCTGACAAAAAACACGGACCCCATTTTGGTCTCTTACAAAAAAATCGACCCTTATTCGTCCTTTTTTATGGACTAAAAAGGACCTTTTTTTAAAGGACCAAAATGGGGATCGCATTTTTTGTCGAGGGACCAAAAAGGGTATTTACTCTATTTCAAAATGATCAACTTAAAATTTGTGACAAAACTGAGAAACAATTATGTAATGAAAGCTAAAATAGCTAAAATATATGGTAGTTTACCTCTGTTTTAAATTGAATGCACTAATAAAATGTAATTAAAAATATATTATAAGCTTAAGATAAAGGAGGAATTACTATGAGGTCCCAAGGAAAGGATTTAATAACCAAAAAATCCCAATGACAAGTGAGCAACATAAACTTGTCGTCATTTCCTGCACTAGAACTTGTCATTGCATTCAGTTGTTATCGGACTTTTGAGTGATTAAATCCCTTCTTCAGGACCTTAATAGTCATTTCCCTACGATATAGTAGATATCAATCAAGCGTTGTTTTTAATTTAACAAACTTAAGTTGAATTCATCATCCAATATCAAAACTGTGACATAGAACTCAGATGAATTGAGAGAGAGGGATCCACGAGGGAAGAACAATCAAGAGGCAAGAGAGAGATGAGAAACTAGATTATATGATTAATCATTCACAACAAATCACACACTCAAATGTAGGTATGTTCCTATTTATAGACTTCGGAATGAATCTAATGGCTATCTCACCAACTCCCTAACTAACTATTTAACTTGTTGTATTGTTTTATTATTATATAACATTGTGTATGTGTAGATATTTAATTATATGTATCCCTGTACCCATGTCCAAAAATTTTACTAAATTTCTTTATCAGCCATATCATATTGTACCATATCTGAAACATGTACCCATCTCAATGCTTCTTAGATGATTACACATATATTTTAGCTTGC
This sequence comes from Acacia acuminata, assembly GCA_019022655.1. Lineage (NCBI taxonomy): Eukaryota > Viridiplantae > Streptophyta > Magnoliopsida > Fabales > Fabaceae > Acacia > Acacia acuminata. The sequence continues at coordinate 388,145 of JAFJYI010000098.1, read as the reverse complement.
AACTTTAGTATTTATCATCCTTCTCAGCATTCTCTATTTTGATATAAAAATTGCACCATTGTAGCTCATCAACTGCAGTGAAAAGAAATTACATTACTACCTGAAACTGCACCGATTGTTTTGTCCACATTTGGTAAACTTGCTTCTGTGCGCACACCTTCACCACCAACAGAAGGCCCCCATGAGAAAGGACCAGCATTTAAATCAATAAATGCCCATCTGGTGCAAAACAGCAACACTTGGTTAACAAAATTAAATAAACATATATGCCTTAATTTCAGTATACATAGAGGGAAAGAAATTGAACCTATCCTTTCCAATCCACATATCAGTGAGGCATTCTGCATGCAGACCACTAAAGTCCCCAGATTTTAACGCTCTTTCCATCAAGATCTTAAGGTCATTGTGCTTTCCTTTCAATAACTTGAAATATAAGGAAAATTGCAAATGCAAAGGTAAGAGATGGGTGGGATGACCTTTCAATCAATATTTCAAACAGAACTCTCGTTTTCTTCAAACCATAAACTTATGAATGCATACCTGCAAACCTTTCATTTTAGTAACATCAGTGGTGTCTTTATGTTGATAGAACTTCCCAAAATTATCCACCACTTCAAGCCAACTATTGTACCACTCAACCTACATACAATTGTAAGGATTTTCAGATGAAAACTTGAAGTGAATAACTTTTATTCATTGGACAAAAATGTATATAGAGAGGGGAAGAGTCAGTGGTAAAAGGGAGAAAAGAGAATGAACAGTAAAATATCAATTTTCAACATTGAGTACATGTTCTAATTACCTATTTATAACCTCTTAAGCATATTCCTAAACTACTGTTTCCCTTATTATTTACCTAATTACCCTTACTATCCCTATTACTACATATCAATATACTCCCCCTACAGAAGATCCTTGTCCTCAAGGATTAGTACAAAAGAAGAAATTAAAATATGTCTAGGATAAGACTCTTTTTAAGACCATAAGTTGCTAAGACTTGTAAAAGGATAACCATTTGAAATCAAAATTAATAGACATCAAAAGCCCAAACTTGCTGCAATTGTCCTTCACTAATCTGGCTTAGTGGGCTTAGGCTTCCTAATCCAAGGGGCATCCAACAACTTCCAATATTAGTGTCCTCAGTTCTTGTCCATACTCCTAAGAAAACTAATATTGAGTCCATCAAATTACAATAATAATTTTCTTACCTAAATGTTAGGAAACTAAGAATCATATGGAATCTGCTCTAATGCTACTCAAAGGAAACAAATACTTACAATATCAGTGTCCTCAGTTCTTGTCCATGAAAACATCATCATTGGATGCTTCACATACAATGGTCGTTGAATCTTAGAAAGAGCTGTAAAATAATATATGCAGTGAATGAAAAGGGCCACTAAACAAATTAAAGAGAAAAATTCAGATTTCAAACTTGTGAACAGGAAATATATTGAAAACTTCAAGAATTTCATACAAAACTCCGCTTATTGAGAGGGCTTCTCTTATGAAGAATCAAGACTTGCATGGATCCTAATGCTGATTTGTAACATAATCATAATGGTTTAGAACCCAGCCAACATTTACAAAAAGAGAATTTCTTACCAAGAAGAGTTTCAGGAATGTCTTCTGACTGAAGAATCTCAACCTGCAAAGTCTTATTCTGCATGATACAAGAGCTATAAGTGCTTCCATTTATTGAATCAATAATTAGTTTTTACATTTAACTTTTTATAAGCAGATTCCAGAATGAAACAAGCACATCACAGTGAAAAATGAAAGTTCTCAATACAAAAGAAGGAAAGTGACAGTAACCTCTTTAAGCAAGTTGATTTCGGCCTGGGATAAGCCTCTCCTACAATGGTCGGAAATAAAAGAAATCAAGAGAGATAAACAAGATATACAGACATATACATTCAGATCAATAGAAAGTGTGAACAAATCAGAGCGCTACATAATTTAATTACAAATTTACAAAGAAATTGATGGAGATGTTATGCATAGGATACTAGACAAGACAGTTGAAATGGAGGAATGCATCAAGAGTTATTTGTGATCACAAAGTTCCTACTAGGCTAAATGTGAGCATTAACAGGGCAACAAGAGTATAAAATTGAGGTAACAAAGATGAGGATATCAATATGAATGTAAGGTCATAAAAAGAAATTAAGATTCAAAATGATTGTATGAGAGAACAAGTCGGCATAGCATCAATTGAAGAGAAAATGGTACAAAATAATTTAAGATGATTTGGTCACATGCATAGAATGCTGATGTAAGTGCCAGTGAGGGGTTGAGCATATAGCCTTTAGCCCTAGAAAGAGAGGAGGGAGACAGAAGGACACTCAACAAAATTATCAATCACGATCTATGGGTGAACATATATATGGAAGAGTTGGTTGTGAATAGAGTGCAATGGCATTGCACAATCCAAGTAGCCTATCCGACTTATTAAGATAAAACTTATTATTGTTGTTAAATGTTCTCTAATAAGAAATATTCTTTAATCTAAATATCCCCTTGAAAAAAACCTAAAACATAGAGTTGAAGAGTAATCCATCAAATAAGACACCAAATTCAGCAAAGCTTGACAAAAAAGAACATTCACTCCCAAAAGATCCTCATAAAACCTGCCAAGCTATTGGTTTCTTTACCCACCTTATTCATTAAAATAATACTACAATAAATGATATACACACATGATGAAAAAGGAACTCAATAAATCATATGATCTAATTGGGCTACTCACCGATATCCATATTTAGGCCTGTTTATGTCTCGCTTAGGGTTCAAAATGAAGACATTATATGCATTTTCAAGTTGAAGGTATTCAACTAGACTAGCCAGGAGAGCATCCATCATGTCAAGATCTACTTGCCAAACACCATCATCATTATCCCTATAATCAATAAGTTAAAGGAATTAAAGAAAGCAAGGAACAGAAACAAAAGGCAAAACAAATAAAATTTACAAATGGGTAGCAAGCACTTAGCCATCTATAACTTATTCTCTACCAGTCTCATTTAGCAGCTTTTGAATACATGAGCTACCAGTTATGTTATCTTCTTTTCTTGTAACTAATATGATATCTTCTTTTCTTGTAACTAATGTGGGTCCCTTGCAATGTGAAGAAATCAGAGAACACTCATATTTTGTGTTATATTTTTCAGATGCAAAGAGAGTTACAATATATAGACTTAGAGTGAGTAATTAGAGGAGAGAAAGGAGGGATTAAAATCAGTAGAAAATAGGAAACTTTCCTAAACTGAAATACCCAATCAAGATCCTAAAATCAAGGGATTTTCCAACACAATGCATAAAATTTGAAAATAAGATGCAATATTCATTCCTCATGGATAGTGACACTTGTTAGAGTGTCAACATTGCATATGGACTTCAGCTATAAGAGCATTCACTGCTATCATACATGTCAAAGAAAACCTAAATACTTATACTAACAAATCAAGTGTAAGAGAAAGCAAAATAAGCATAGCTTACCTGCTACCAACCGGATTTTCCTTTCGACCAAAAGTATTTATGGCATGCTCAAATAAAGAAGCAACCTTCTCCCCCATTTCTATAGCATGAACAGAAAAACTGCACCAAAGTATGACAATCTTAGTGATAAAATACAACACTAACTTTTTAGATGGATTTGGAGGCACCATCCATGTGCCTCCATATACAACATCACCAAAAAATGGGCTGTTAAATGAGTCTCTTGGGGAAAGTTTCTTGCATGGGGATTGGAAAGCTCCAGTGGACACTTCTATATAAACTTCTTGATTGCTGAATTCTTCCGTTATCTTATTGGTTTTAAGAGTACAGCTCTTCAAGCCATGTACTTATTTTCTTTCTAATATGCATATTTTTTAATGAAAGCAAGAGAATAGAGAGAACACTAAATAAACTGATTTATATATTAGCATGATGTAATCAGGGGGTAAACACAAGATGGTAAGGTTTAGCTTTTGTTATGTAACAGAACATAAGACATCAAGGGAGCCAATCGAAAGAACAGCTGCTTCTTTTTTGAGATAGAAGCTACCAAAGACCAGCTATGGGTCTTCATAATTCAATTATGTAATATTTATTTTTCATCAATTCATTTAATTCACGTTTCACAGTTTAACTCGTCCAAATTTGATGTCATGACAATGTGCTTACAAACATTTTCCCCCTGTCAAAACTCCTTTTCGATTAAGTCATAATGTTCAACAGAATAAGAAGGAGACCCTGGAAACCGATAGTAAGTGGGATAACATGGGATTTTAAACAAAATAACTGAAGAAGATTACAAGAAAGGAATCTGATTGCAGCCAAAACCCATATCCCAAATACACCCAGATTCAAAATAATAAACACAAAGGAAGACACCACATGAACACAAGTGACAGAATAATATTCAAAACTACTTTTCGACTGAGTCATAATGTTCAACAGAATAATAAGGAGACCCTGGAAACCGACAGTAAGTGGCATAACTTGGGATTTTAAACAAAATAACTGAAGAAGATTACAAGAAAGGAATCTGACTCCAGCCAAAACTCATATCCGAAATACACCCAGATACAAAATAATAAACACAAAGGAAGACACCACATGAACACAAGTGACAGAACAACAATCAACGAGGTAGTGGTTCTGGCTTTCAAGAGGCCAGACTTCCCGTTAAACTTCTCTCAAAATGACAGAACTCACTTCTCTCCAGCCAAATCCAAGGTTATAAATCCCAAAAAGCTATCATTTACCACTACTACCACTCCCATACCTCTGGTTTCACCTAATCCTTATTTGTCTACAACTCTTTATGCTAACAGGTATGAACATTGAGATAAGTCACATGGTCAGTGGTTTGCCTTCCCTAAATCACTTCCCTACCCTAATCTCCAACTATAAATCTTAAGAAATGATTCATAAATGTTTTGTTAAGCTATAAAAATGAAGAGTTAAATTTCACACAAAGGAAATGACATCAGCATTTAAAGAACAGACAACATAAAAGGGGGCTAAAAAAAATTGTTACTTGTAATTTATGTGACTGACAACAGGAAGATGGGGGTGCAGCTGCAATTTATCAGCACTGGTTTTGGAGAAGGGGGTTAGAATTTCTTCATGTTGAACCCGTGTATGTTCAAAGATGTGATCAATTTTTGTAAACCAGCGCTCAATTTCTTCTGGGTGAAGCTTGAACTCTGTAGAACAAAAAAGCATCACAAAATTTAGAAAAGAAAAATTGAATTGAATTAAAAAATGATAATAACAGGAAAGATGCAAGTCAGTCTTCCAACTATGTACCTTGGTGACTTTTCCCTTCAAAACCTATAAAGATAAAATTGACAGGAACTGGAAGGAAGATGGAATCAACTTCAAGGAGCTTAAGATAGTTCGCAATATTACCTGTAATTCAAAAAGGAAAAATGTTTATAAACATAGCCATCAGTTGGTAATATTATGGCTATAGCTTCTGGTATTTTTGACAACAAAAGCTGCAACTTCATATTTAGTAGAACTTTTGTGATGCTCCTTTTGGTGTTTTTAAATGACTACAGCTTCACTAGAAAAACACCATGAGGGATGCTTGACGACACAGTTTTGACAAGTACAAAGTTAGATGCTCAAAGAGATATTTTAACCAAATTAGATTCCACCCTGTTGAGAACTCGAGAGATAAAATATTATTCTTAATCTCTTAATTTGAAAGAATACATATAGGCCTTTATATAGGCAAACCTAAAGCTAACCCTAGAATCTCATAGAATCAAATCAAATCAAAATCAAATATAATAGGAAATATCCTAAGATATAATATACCTATATCTAATCATAATAATAAGATAGTAATCATAATAAATTCTAATATTCTCAAACCCCCTCAAGTTGGATCATGGATGTTAATCATGTCCAACTTGCTTATACAACTTTATACTACCGACACTCCCCTTAAGCTTTGTACTTCTTGAGTCTCGAGGCCTATTTAGAGAGCGAAGAGATATGGGTAGTGACTGCGACAAGTTTGACGGGCAGCAGCTGCGACCAGGACGAGTTGAAGACGACGGGACCAGTCGTCTGACAAGTTGAGGAGCACGATGACAAAGGAACTACCACCAACAACGATGAAAGGCTCGACGACGATGACAACGTCGAAGAGGAGATGGGTTGTTGATGAAGAACTGTGCTCACGAGTTGAGGACGATGGGACCAGTCGTCGGACAAGATGAGAGGCACGATGACAGAGGAACTACCACCAACGATAATGTTGATGTAGAACTGTGCCGGAAACAACGATGGGACCAGTCGTCGGACAAGATGAGAGGCACGATGACAGAGGAACTACCACCAACGATGATGTTGATGAAAAACTGTGTCCCAAACATTACTAGGGTTGAATATTAGCTGTGCCTCATAATCAGAAAACAATGATGTCGCCGGAATCTGGAAATTCTCACCGGAGATCTCACCGGAAAATTCAAACACTCACCGGAAGATGCAAACTCACGGATCAGGACGGAAATAAGAAGAGAAGGCCGAAACAGGAAGTATCCGGTGGAATCTCCTCCCCACGCGCCGTCACGCGTTGTCGGAATTGGCTGCCGGCGAAGCGCGTGTCATCCACGCGCCATCACAGAGGCGTCGGACAGCCACCAAATTTACGGTGAACGCCGATCGGAAGACGGGGAACACGATGGTGTGGCGCGTGTCCCAAAAACGGACCGTGGCAGAACTTGAAATCTCTCCTCTCTCTCTCACTGTTTCAGACCACCGGAAACGGAAAACTGAATGGAGAACAAACACAAAACAGCCCACAACTAACCAGGCTCTGATAACATGTTGAGAACTCAAGAGATAAAATATTATTCTTAATCTCTTAATATGAAAGAATACATATAGGCCTTTATATAGGCAAACCTAAAGCTAACCCTAGAATCTCATAGAATCTAATCATAATAATAAGATAGTAATCATAATAAATGCATAATATTCTCACACACCCAATATATATCCTTGACATATGTTCATTACTTTATGATGAATTCTCTAGTACAAAAACAAAATACTTTAAGTTTTCATCACTACTTCTACACTAGGTGCAAAATGCTACCATGCACATAAATCTCACTCATGTCTTCCACTCGCAGTAATTCCAAGAATAATATTGCCCCAGAAATATGTAATTCAATTTTTACAGCGCAGTTTAAAAATGCTTTTGAGCATATATCATAGTCACAATTCATGTTCAAAGAAACTTCTAGATACTATTACCAAGGATCTTATCAATCAACCCTGCTGTATTTTAGGCTTTTGCAGAGCTTTTATCAAGCGTCATATTTATACAACCTAAACAATGACTATTCAAAGCATTAACAGCATCTAAGCTTTTGGAATGCCACAACACCCCCAAACTGACCCTTAAAGTCCATCAATATAAAACAATTAAGATTTCTGAAAATTTATACCTTATTAGTGCAGCCTAGTAAGAGAACCCAGGACTTAACAAAATTAATAGATGCCAAGACTTAACATGTAAAAACGGCATCTAAAAAGTGAGTACCAAGAATCTCATATGATGATCGCATGGCTTTGCCTATGGACATTATGGTTGGAAAGGAAAAAATGAGCTTTCAAGAGAGAAGCTTCTATTATAGAAACAACATTCATTTTTAATATTCACAATATAACAGCTACTAATCAGTTAAAATTCAAATAAAAACATTATATTTTTACACATACACACAGAAAGAAAACCCAGTACAAGAGTATACTTTGCACGAAATGCATTGGATCAACACTGATCATTAAACCAATATACAATGTAATTAGCTTCTTACGTATGACATCTTATTAACTAAACCAAAAAGCTTGTCACTGCTATCAGCTGCATCCTTACAATAAAGCTTACAATAAAGTCTCCTTTGGAATAACAGACACTTCAAGGATAATTTTAATTAAAGAATGTATCACCTGCATTAGTGTAATTAAGTGCGCTTAATTTGCCGTGGCTTGATAACTTTACATCATTAAAACCTGAAAGAAATATAAAAGTTACAGAAAATGAAGGTCCATAAAAAGAACAAAAATGAAAGATTCTTCTTTTATTAAACAAACAAGACCAATACATACCACCACGAATAACATCCTCACTCCAGAATCGGCTCTTGTCTTTGAGGTTAAATAAGGAAAATATAGATGATCTGCTACTTTTATGAGATTCAAGGCCAGATGCAACTGAGCATAATGCCAAGAACTGACAAAACAACAAACAAATTGCAAATAAGCATTAAACTTTACGATAATAACAATCTCACCCTAGATATGCATAAACTAATGTGTTAAGCACCACCAAAATTTTAAAAAATAAAAAATAAAAACAAAACTCATCTGGTGGGATCTAATTATTTCGGATTTAAAATAAAAAATTTAAAACACAAACACAACTACAGCAGACAATCATGCATAGATTTATCTAAATGAAATATTAAAGTATCTGTCATCATCATTAAAAAGTAAGGCTAACTCATCACTACGACATCAGTGAGCATACTCAATGTAGAACCCAATAAACATCCTGTCACTGTTTTCTCTTTCTTCAACCTCAGCCCTATATCTCTCCATTCCTCTTTTCTTTTTTCTCCTCTCTATCAAGAAGCCATGGAAGGAAGCTCCCTCTATATCAAACTCAAACATGAATCCACAGAAGTTACAAAACCAAAGCCCCAAATCTGACAGGTTACCAAAAATTCAAATACAAAGTTTAGTTTCTTTTTTCTTCATCACACACTCTCCTTCCCAAATTGAAAATACAACTTAATGGGACTTAGTGCCATCCTCCATCATAGCCAAAAAAAAATCCCCAAACTCAACAACCCATCACCATCTAAATCCAATGCCTCCACAATAAAAGGGCTATCATATTTATCCTAAGCCCATTCACAAAGGTACTAGAAATTAAGGTTTTCAAGGAAATACAAAAATTCTACCAATGGAGCAAGCACAGACGCATGTGTTCCATCACTATTATAAAAACCGTTTCATCCATTTTCTCCCATCACTATGGATTCCTGATCAGTGCAGATGGTATAATTGATAGCTTCTCTATCCATGGAGGGAGAGGAAAACAAGTAGGTGACTCCATGGAAGGGATTAAAGGGAGGCAAATGTGGTGAGACAAGGAGGGAAAATGGAGGCACTACTGGAGCTAAATGAAGGAGCTATGTTGGTGGACTTGAATTCACTAACAAATGGTGTTAATTGCACGACATCAACCAATTTAGGGATCAGCTGCTAACTTTCAAAGGTGAGAATGTTAATTGCTCATGTTTTCTGTGCATTTTTAGGCTCTCCTATGTTTCATGGAATATGGTGGTTGTGAGTGCTGGCAATGTCTGATCATGGAATCAGCGAGCTGTGGGATAATGCACACATGATAGGAGGGATGGCAGGCCCAAGGGAATATTAAGAGAAACCAAGTGGTGCATGAATAGCATCAATCCCTACAACAAGAAGAATGGACAGAAGAAAAGAAAGCACAATCTAAGAGATCAATTTTCGTATAATCTCCCAAGAGATCAACCATTCAGTTCAACACCTTAAGGATCAAAAAATGCCAATGCACCTAACAACTAGTCAAGTGATCCCTTTCACAAAAGAAAACCCAAATCATCCTCCCGATCATGTTAATTAAACTCACTCCGACCTTCAGCAAATACAGATAATTACAAAGCCTGAAATAATTGAACTGATTCAGGACCATTATTATTACCAGAAGAGTAGAGACAGCAACTAGAAGCTGCCAGCGTAGGCAATTACTTCGTACAGGGAATTTGCGAAGACCCATTCTCCTTTCAGAACTCTTGATAATGAAAGACAGATGGCATCTCCAAGGATGATAACAGGAGTTTACAACTCTTACGGTCAGCTAACCGTCCAGGGACTCAACTCTCGGCCTGTAACAGACGCAGCTAGATCAGGGCAGAAGGCTCAAAGCAGCGCCGATGAAGCTTGCGACTATGCATAGAATTGCATTTGCCTGGGAGAAAGTAGGGGGACATTTCTTGAGGGAAATTTTCATGTCAATTTTCAGCTAGATGGTGTTTTTGGAAGTAAATTTAAACAGGGAAAAGAGAGAAAAAGGGTTTTAAAATTGTAATATTTTAAATTAAGTATTTTTTTTTTTTTTTCAAAAAAAAAAAATGTGCTGTGAATTCCTTATCAAATTCCTCCTTATCTATTGGTAATAAATATAATTTGAGATTTTGTAATTTCAAAGTTTTTTTCTATTTTTTTTTCATTTAAGTATACATATTATGTAATAACATGTTTTTTCCTGAATGAAAAAATATGAGTGAAGATATTAAAATAACATTCAACTTGTCACAAAGCCTTAGTAATGCGCAAGACCGCCGCCTTAACCTGGTCTCCCTCCCACGTCAGGGTTGAACCCCGCCCCCTCCCCTACCAAAAAAAATAACATTCAACTTTTTAAAAAAAAAAAAAAAAACTTGTCGAGAGCGGGTTCAAATCTGATGATGAACCATAAATCTGCATTGCTTTGTATTCGAATCAAAAAACTAAAGTAATTTGCATGTACGTTAATGGTATATGTGATTTATTAGAATATGAATTATAAAGTCTACAACTATATACTTATTAAATTATTAAGTGTCACTGAAGTTATGTCAGGAGTGACTTTTTTTTAAATAGGCTTTTTTGTAAATGGAAGATAGGATAAAAGTCAAATTATAGGTGTGATTTGTATTTGGGATAGCGAGGGATTTTTTTTCCAAATAGGCTCTTGTGTGGAATAGCATTTGAAAAGTCATTTGAGATGGAAAATGACTAAAAATGACATAAAACTTATTAAATATTACATACAGACGTGCGTGCACACACATACACACATATGTATATTAGTTGTATATATTGTGATAATTGAATATAAAAATTTAAATTTGATAAAAAAAATTATTATTAAAAAAATTTAAAAACTCTAAAATAATCAATTAAATATGTTCTAATGGATAAATTATAAGGCATACAAATGTATATTTAATACTACATTGCTTATTGACTCACATGTCCTTAAAATTTTTTCTCCAAAAGCTAAAAATGGTCACTCCAAAAATTAGAAAAAGTGACTTCTATCAAAAGCCATTTTTTATAAGGCTATAGTATACGTTTGGTCCTTCATGTTTGCCTCTAGTATCATTTTAGTCCTTTAAGTTTGTCAAGTACACATTTGGTCTCTTAATGTTAACATCGTTAGTCTAACTTAACGAAAACTATTTACTCAATAATTTTAAGCGATGACTATGCGATTAAATGCTAATCAATCATGTTTATATGTTAGTATTTTAATACATCAATATTTTAAATCCTATTAATTAAAAAATATTTAATCTTCTTCGACAATATATATATATATATATATAAATCTTCATAAACTGTAAAAACCATAAAATAGACAAATATATATATATATATATATATATTTTAGTTTTCACACACTATGAAAAACCGTAAAATAGTCTGTGAAGATTAAATATTTTTCAATTAATAGGATTTAAAATATTAATTTATTAAAATACTAACATATAAGCATGCTTGGTTAGCATTTAATTGCACAATCATCACTTAAAATTGTTGAGTCAGTATTTTCCATTAAGACAAATTAATGGGGTTAACATTAAGGGACCAAACGTGCATTTTACAAATTTAAGGGACTAAAACGATACCAAAGGCAAACATGAAAAACCAAACGTATATTTTAGCCTTTTTATAATAGGGTTTAAACTTCTCATGTTGTATGAAAGAAGAAGATTTCTACACACACATGAAATAGTGGGACCCATATATAAATATAATGCTAATTATATATATGTGTGGGTCCCACCATTTTATGTGTGTGTGACATGAGAAAACACTTCTCCTACAACATGAGAAGTGTTTTTCCCTTTTATAATAAGTCCATTAACCCTTGAAGCTATCTCAGATGGTCCAAATTACCTTTTTTTTTTTTTCTGCTAGGCTTATTTTACTATTTGATGGGCTTTTTGCCTTAGCCACAGCTAGAGTTGGGAATCGGGGGGTCGACCCTTTTAAGCCGAGGTAAGAAAACATATATTTTTCAAGGCCCGACCTTGGAGCATGCGGTCAAAGCCGGAAGCTATTTTTCTAAATTATAATTTTTTTCTTGCATTTGTTTTTTGAAAGATATATAATTACTAAATTATAACAATTAAAATTCTAATTTATCAAATAAATATTATCAACATTAAAATCTAAACAACACGTATCATGCAACAAACAAACACAATCATAAAAGTGTTAGAATTAACCTGGCTAAAATTTGAGGGACCAAATTGCATCAATCAAGTTAAACTTAAATAATTAAAATTATAATTGATTTAAAAATATAAAGACTAAATTATCCGTAAAAAAAAAAAAAAAAAAAAAAAAAACAAAAAGTCTGTTATCATCAATCAAGGATTAACTCCATAATTGATGTGTATCATCCATGAACAAATTAAATTGGTAAGAAGGTAATAGCAGTGGTAGTGATCATCTTTTAGAAGGCTGATTTATTTTATTACTTTTTTTTATAAGTAACAATATTCATTAAAGAAATAAAATGATAGTACATCATAAATTTGTAATCAGAAAAGTACATAATTACACAAAATGAATTACATTTATTTTAGGGAAAATTACGTGCAGGTCCCAAGGACTAAAAATAATTATAAAAAAATCCCTTGAAATCACTAAATTACACAAAAGTCCTTAGGGACTTTTTTGATATTATTTGTATTAACAACGAAAAAAAAGCTAGATTTACAACGGAAAGGCTATATTTACAATAAAATTTAAAATGCGGTCATTTACACTAGAAAAACCCATATTTACAACAACATTTAAACACCTAGATTTTGAACGTAGAAATGTCATTTACAACAGAAAAAATATATTTACAACAGGAAATGCTATATTTACAACAAAATTTAAAATCTGGCCATTTACAACAACATTTAAACACCTGGATTTTAAATGTAGAAAGGTCATTTACAACAGAAAAAGGCTAGATTTACAACAGGAAGTGCTATATTTACAACAAAATTTAAAATCTGGTTATTTACAACAGGAAAGGCCATATTTACAACAGCATTTAAAAACTTAGATTTTTTTCCATACAAATAATATCAAAAAAGTCCCTTGCGACTTCTGTGTAATTTGGTGATTTCAAGGGACTTTTTTGTAAGTATTTCTATTCCTTAGGACCTGCACGTAATTTTCCCTTTATTTTAAGGAAAATCACGTGCGGGTCCCAAACAAGAGAAATAAACACAATTAGGTCCCTTGAAATCACCAAATTACACTAAAGTCCCAAGGGACATTGGTGATATCAAATCTAATTGTGAAATGAACATTTTGCCCTCGTTCAATCTTCTCACCTTCCATAAACCAGTTCACATTCCCATTGGCGACAGTTGCAGACGGAGTGTAACATCCTGAATTTTGGACCCTGAAAATTGAGAATAAGCCTAAATTAGGCAGACTACTAACCCCGGTTCAGGAAGTATGACATTTCCTGACGGATAAAGATCCTTTGCATGCTTGAGGAAAAAGAGTCTTTGGTGGACCCAGTTTGAAAAGATGCGGGCCCAGGGCAAGATACCTGGTGAGGCATAAGGCCTATGATGAAGCAAGGGCAAAATGGTCAATTTCTTGACCTTTGGGCATTCAATTTCGTTCTATATGAGAAGGGAGAGAAAAATTGATGATTTTACCCATATTCTGGTCCAAACACAGGACGCGGGACCCGCAGGCGTTAAACCGATAGAAAAGAGGACTGATAGGGGTCAGTTAGGGGATAATTTTGGACGGAATGAGACAAATGTGGGGCCGTATTGGAAAGAGGGAAGGTGCCACATGAATCCCTAAGCAGAGGAGAATATCTGGCAAAGTCAGAGAAAAGTACGAAAAGATGCGTTTTGGACCCGACGGGACCTGTTAGGGACCGGTGGACCCCGAATTTGACTGGTAAAATGGGAAAATGGAATTAATTAATGGGGATCAGTTTATGGAATCCCCTATGCGCGTATGACCCTTTCAAATTAGTAAAATCTGATTTGAAGAAGAAAAACAAGGTTAACCAGTCAATTAAGTAAGCGTGGGGCCCGTCGGTGAGTCAAGATAGCCTTCTAGAATCAAATTGGTTAATTCTTGTCGAATTAAAAGATTGAATCAGATTATTTAGGCTGAGAATACGCCACTTACACCTCCTAGAAGACTCTCCAATCAGTCACATGGGATAAAGATGTAACTAAGCCAATCAATTACCAACCAAATGGAAGAATTATCCGATTACATTGGAACTAGCTTGTTACTCTTGCTATCATTAAATATAGATGCTCTCTCTCTCCTAGACCATGGGGAGCACGAAATTTGCAGAGAAAAGAGAGAGTGTTCAGCCAACCTCCATAGCCAAGCTCAAGCTCCAAGCACCTAGGATCATCAACTCAACTTCCGATTTCAGTAAACACCGAAAACTCAACTCTTTGAAGTTCAAAGTTGGGATTTTCGTGCTTCTGGATGGGGCTTGGTTTTAGGGTCTGATTTTGGAGTTTTTAATGGTCCCAAGGTGTTTAAAACGTGATTTTGTGTGGGGTTAAGCTATGGTTCAAGTTTCCTAACTCAAAACCCCCAAAAACTCAAAGAAGGAGCTTGCTGCCAGTATTCTGGATTCTGGGCAGAGAAGCTTCAAAGAAGTTTTTAGAACAGTAGGTATGTTGGTTTGAGCTGAAATTTTACAGGTGAAAATTAGACATCTGGGGCATCATTTTGATAGGTAATTTGATATATTTTTGATGTACCAATTGTGAGCTACGGATTTTCTAAGTTAGCTCTGCGTGCAACAGGGCGAAATCTGACCCAGGTGTGAAAAGTGAGCACCACGCCAAAATAAAAGTACTTTCAGGGTCTAAGGATATTTTTAATGGAAACTATACATGTCAATGGTTCAAACGGAACTGGTCTCATGTACAAATGATTTTTTTGGAATTTATTAAAAATCTTACAAGTTGGGTCAAAAACACTGGATTTCTGGAAAAGTTGAGTTGAACTCGGTTTTGGGAAAGAAAAACGTAGTGGCATTTTTGTAAATACTGAATAAGTGTATTTTAATGATATTTAGGTCAATAAACCCTTGGAAAATCAGCGGGCCCAATAAAAGAGTGAGGACAGTATTCACCACACTAGGTAATAACCGTTCTACTCAGATATCTTTATGTGTTTTGTTGTATGTCTGTGATTGCCATGTGTATTTTTGCTCTGTATATGTTGTGCCAAATATGCATACAGTGTTGTATGATTCCTAGCGCTGAAGACATTCAGTCCGAGGCCGACCTTAATTGGCGGCTGAGTGGGTTGAGTTTTCAGTCCGGGGCTGGCCTAGTGAGAGGCGGCTTTACGAGTTGAGAGTCCTGTGAGACCAAGGCTTTCCTTGGTGAGGCAGCTGCACGGGTTCTATGGACTGTGGTGTATGTTATACTGTGGTATGATCTGGGTGCATATGTGGTATGTATTGGCATATTCTTATATTTTTGCCTAGCATGGTACCTTACATACTCTTTACACATTTGTTATTTGAGTATTGACGGTTACTCTGGGGGACACTATTGGACCCCAGACTCTTCTGTAGTCACAGGGAGACAGGCCCGATGTGAGGAACTCATCTTCGGAATGATAAGTGCTTGTCGGTATAGGCTGAAGAATAGGGAATGCCCTATTTATAATTGTACATGTATTTGAGATGACGGTATGTTTTGTTTCGGTATTTTTCTGGATAACTGTACCCTTAACCCTTCGGGAACTTTTATTTTCTGTATATTTTACTTTTATCAGTACAGTAAGATTGTCCAAACCGGTTAAATGCTCATTGCGCTTACTCGATACGGGTTAAATGGATCTAATAATGAAGGAAAGGTAACTAAGTAAGGGAATCCTCTAACCCGCCACCCGAAAGGGCGAGGCCTAGGGGTGTAACAGTTATGGTATCAGAGCATGGTTTGGACGGTACTGGTAAAAGGCTCGAAACATAGTTGATCAGAGCCTCTCGTCAGGTCCGTAAGGTGTAGATCGGGTATCAAGTCGCTGGATTTGATAAGATACTTTCATAAAGAACGGCGTCTCTAAATCTCCGGAACCTTTTTCTGTTTCATACTGTTCTTATTCGTTTCTGATCTGTTGTTGCTGGAAGAGGAAGTTTCTGATCTAAAGCATATGTTCATCCTTCTGGAGAATGTAAGCTCGTTGAATTTCAGGAGTGTTTTATTTGGCCTGATCTGTGAATTTCAACGACTACTAAGGGAGGTAGCTCGAGGGCAAGTTTCATGCTTTACTGTTTGTTGAAATCTGGATTTACAACAGAAAAGACCATATTTCCAACAGAAAAAGCCACATTGACAACAAAATTTAAAAACCTGGATTTTCGTTCAAACTCAAGTCCTAAGCTTACAGAAGGCATTTACAACAGAAAAAGCCACATTCACAACAAAATTTAAAAACCTGGATTTTCGTTCAAACTCAAGTCCTAAGCTTACAGAAGGCATTTACAACGAGAAAAGCCACATTCACAACAAAATTAAAAAACCTGGATTTTCCTTCCAACTCAAGTCCTAAGCTTACGAAGGCATTTATAAAAAAAAGCCACATTCACAACAAAATTTAAAAACCTGGATTTTCGTTCAAGCTCAAGTCCTAAGCTTACGAAGGCATTTACAACAGAAAAAGCCACATTCACAACAAAATTTAAAAATATGGATTTTTGTTCAAGCTCAAGTCCTAAGCTTACAGAAGGCATTTACAACAGAAAAAGCCACATTCACAATAAAATTTAAAAACCTGGATTTTCGTTCAAACTCAAGTCCTAAGCTTACAGAGGGCATTTACAACAGAAAAAGCCATATTCACAACAAAATTTAAAAACCTGGATTTTCGTTCAAACTCAAGTCCTAAGCTTACAGAGGGTATTTACAATAGAAAAAGCCACATTCACAACAAAATTTAAAAACCTGGATTTTCGTTCAAACTCAAGTCCTAAGCTTAGAAGGCATTTATAACAGAACAAGCCACATTTACAATAGAAAAAGTCACATTTACAACAAAATTTAAAAACCTGGATTTTCGTTGAAACTCAAGTCCTAAGCTTATAGAGGGCATTTACAACAAAACAAGCCACATTTACAATAGAAAAAGCCACATTCACAACACTTATACAATCCCCCTGCAAATCCAAACAAGTACACCATGTCAAAGATGGCAACTCTTCACTTTCATTTAAAAAAGGAGGTGGAGACATAGACAATCCACTTGCAAATCCAAACAATTCCTCATCCCTGCAATAAACCACAAGTTACAATGTTAACAACTGATGATGATTGTATTAATAACTGAAAAAGTCATATTAACAACAATAAATGCACGTATTAACAACAAGTTTATTATCTCCTGTCAGAACTTTTAAATAAACAAATCATCATCACATCAATCATTACAAAAAAAAAAAAAAAGAGCAGTCCCTCTGTTACCTTCCCAAAAAACAAAGCACAATGTTATTAACCTTACTTGCAATACATAAAAAAATTATAGGTAGCATAATGGTTATAAAATAAAATGACGAGAAGGGAGATTGAGAGAGAGGTTGCTTTTGCTAACTAGGAAAGTTAAATAAAATAATAATGGGTCGGCCCCTTTGAAGTCCTTGGCCTACAGGGTTGGCTCTTTTAGGCCCGAATTCATTTGGAAGCTCCATGTTATAAGTCTGATTCTTAAGGGTCAGGGTTTAAACAGGAAAAGTCTAATTTCCCGACTCTAGTCACAGCCATATGGTCCTAATATATGATGGTGTGTTAACATTTTATCAAAGGTGCACCCAGCACCAAATACTTTTTAAAGGGGCAAAAATACACATAAGCTTTTATCAAAGGTGCACCCAGCACCAAATGCTTTGTTAAAGGAGAAAAACTACTCATAAGCTTACCAAATTGGAGCAAATTTCACAACCTTGTTAAAAGAGACTGAAGTTTGTTTATCACAACTTGAAAGGACCAAAATGCCCCTCACCCCCAACCTCTCGCAAGTTAGAACCACTGATTCATGCTCTTCACCCTCAAAAATTCATCATCCACAATCATTAATAAGAGAGTGAACAGAGTATAAAAAACAACGTCAAGTTAAAATGACTTCCAGATACCACAAGCACACCTAAGGCCACTAAGCTTCAATTGCATCTTCATTGAGGCAAGATCGTGCCCAGAACATCTCAGAAGTAGACAAAATAACAGGAAATAAACACTAAAAGACACTCCAATGCACAAAGAATTTCCAATTATCAGGTCAAACTGTTGGTCCATTTCCTTGATGGCAAGTGAACCAATCGAACAAGTAATAAAGAGTAAATAGAGTATCGTCCCACAGAGACTGAATACCAAATGAGGACATCGAATTGCAGAACAATTGTGTTTGAAAAAGAGAATAAACTTGATTTTGGTTGAGGGTTTTTATGGCTATACTAATAAATAAGAAAGTAAATAGAGTGTCGTAGTCGTAAGTAGATATCAGTAGGGAAATAGGCTGAGCTCGGAATCATTCTTAAGTATCACTCCCCCCAGTTGCTTCATACATTGCTATAGCAACTATACTGCATAGCTTCCGCAATGCTACAACATGGCTACTAGTTGCAATGCTATTCAGTTAACCCACCACTATAGTCTATCGAAGCTTCCGCGTCCGATGCATGTAATACTAACTTTACTCCTTCCATATGCCTATGGCAATTTTTTAGTTATATCAACATTACAAAGCAAGGTGTTATGGTTATGAGCGGTAGACCTATTCCTGAAGCCTACAATAATAGGTCAAGTCTTGCATCAGCCTGCCTAGCAATCGTTGTTTCTCAAAGGTCTAACCCCAACTCCTTTCTAGTAAGCCGAGGCCACAAATCTAGCCCTTAGCTTCCGCTAATCGACAAGGTAATTAATTCCCTGATAAGCAAATTGAATTTATTGAATTAAGAACTAGCAACTGGGTTCATTCCAAACTTTAGAAATCATCGTCGCTCAGACATAGGAAATTTAGTTCATGACTGACGAGGGAAACGCAAAACAGATAACAACAGAATGAACCATGATCAAAAGATTAAAATGAAAGAAAACATAAAGCTTGACGAAGTTCCAACGGCGTGGAAGAAGCCCTGTCACGTCACCACTCCACATCTTCTTCTCTCCGTCTTACTGCAAGGAAGGATGCTGGGTTCTCCTGGAGTTTCTCGTGCCTCGTGAATTCTCTCTCTCTTCTTTCGAGTCTAGCCGTATGAATATGATTAGGCTCTCAGCGACTCAACCTCCTCTAGGGTTGGCTTGTTGTTTCCTTATATAATCAGGCTTTCTTGCAGCGTAAGTTCCAGGAGCTGGGCCTTTCCTAATCTGTCGAGATCCAGTTGTATCTCTCTTTCCAATCTTAGTAGATTGATTCCGCGATCCCGCGGATTCTTCAAATCTTTTAGTTTCGATCCTCCGCATCTTTTATTCTATTACGTCAGCAATCTACCTGTCATTCTCGACCTTCACTATATTTCCTGAAATCATCTTGACAAAAGATCAGAAAATATGTTGCATAGCATTGCGTCCTTTACTTTGCTATAGCTTCAGAGATGCTTTGTATTGTACTTCGATAAGTTGTCATGATGCAATAGCATATATAAATAAATGAATAAATAAAATTTACATGTGAGAGATTGGTAGTGAAGAGTTACTCTCTTATCTTTTAAATGATTTGTTTCCTTGAAATTCGATAATTGTATGCTCAAAAATTACTTTGACTCATTATGTGATTTAGAATTTTATTGACTTGTGAATTTTATTTAGAAGGAGAAGTTGGAGAAGTAATTAGAATTTGTTTTGTGAATTTTATTTTACTTTATTATTTTGTAATGACCCATGAAAAAAAAACTTTTAAGTTTCGAGGACGAAACTTGTTTTAAGGAGGGTAGAATGTAATACCCTGGATTTTTAGAAATACTAATAATAATAATAGATTAAAATAATACTAATAAAGTAATAATGATTAATAATAGAAAATAATAATAATAAATTAATAATGTTGTATTGTTTCTATAGTAGTCATATTATTTTGTAAATAGTATTATTAGATTAGTCAAGGTTAGATCCAAGAATCTAGGAGTTAGTTAGATCAAATTATATTTTAAATTTTTGAATTCATCATCGGACTCAAAATATATCTAATAATAAAACTCTATAATTTATTTTAATTCATTTTATCGGGAATAAGTAAATAGCCCAACTCAATAGCTAAAACCCTAGTTTTAATTATAAACTTAGGTCCGGCCGCTTAAACCTAAGGAAACACTCGATATTTTATTTACCGCTAAACTTTTCTCCGCTACTACACCCTCATTCCATACTCTCGTCAATTGTTCTCCTAGGAGGTTAGCAACACGGAGATCGTAATTCTAATTCCCATGAGTCTTAGCGTAATTTAATATCTTGATAGGTAATCTTGACCCTAGGTCATAGAAACCAATTTGTTGTGTGATTTATGCCTGCGTCTTTTTCTTATGGATTGAATACAAATGATTCCTGTTCGTTTTTCCCTCATGAATTGATTGCAATTGATTTCGCCTTGGCATCCGTGCGTCATTCTTTTTGAATAAGATTGAATCCAATTGCAATTTATGCCTGTACGTATTTTGTTATTTTATTTGCAAACCATTACTCCTCCTCGACTTCCGTGCGTAACTTGTATTACCATGATCCTGTACGTCATTTTCCTCAATGAATTAAGAACCCATTAACACTGTGCGTTTTTTTTTCTCTTTTGTGATTGAAATATATTATACTCCAATGCAATAAGTTTGTGATATATTATGTGATGCTAAAATTAATAATTCTTGTACACGCTCTGTCCATGTTATGTTTCTTTTTCTCTCGAATAATAGCTCCTGCACAATAAAATAATATATGAGCAGATTTGAAGTCAAATTAACCTAATATCCTATATGTAATAAAAAAAATAGAAAAATATATAAAAGATAATTAAATAATAGAAATAATTTAGGAGTTTATTGTGTGTGTATTTTAAATAACTTAACAAATGGGAGGATAGCTTTGGGATGGTACCTCCCAAAGTGACGAACACAATTAGGCTTCATGCCTCGATATATATTATTTGATGTGAACCGAAGATTTCCGTTCTTCTCAAAGTGGTGCCCGGCGGGTTTCCCGGGCATTAGTAGCAACTTTGGGAAGAGGTGTGCACACTAGGACGAAATGTTTATGGCCAATTTGATTGATTGTGATCGCGGGGTTTCCGGTCACGGGGAGCCGCCGATCGTGGGTTTCCGGGCCTACCATGGTTCTCTTCCCACTAAACTAAATAGACTGGCAGGGTTTCCCGGGTCTAAATAAAATTAAATAAAAAAAGATAATGAATAATATTTGATTCGATGAGAATATATAGATATGATGAATATTGATATTGATATTTTAGATTATAAATATGTATATGGTATTTTCCTTTATCATCATGTAAATATTTTATTTATTGTTATTATTATTGTTCTTCTATATTATCTTTGTTTATTAGGATTACCAAGAATTGTCCGATGTGTGTGTTCATGGGCTCGCGATGATCCTTCTGGGAGCGACTTTCAGAAAAAACAGTGCAAGAGTTGGGGCTAGCGGTGGGAAGTGAGGAAGAACCTTCAATGAACCTAGCTAGTTTTATTTTATTTTCTTTCTTTTTATTTTCTTTCTTTTTGAATAAAACACATCTATTTAAGTTTAGATTTTTTTGTTAATGTAATAAGGTAGCCTTGCACTTGTCCCAAGACAAGTGCGGCGGTAACACTCCCCAAGGTTATTTATTTCGAATTTCAATAAAATTTTAGATTATTATAACTGTTAGAAATTGGGGTGTTACAATAGTATCAGCTTTGCTATACGTTCTTCTCATAAAACCTCGTACTTTGTTTTTTTCTTAGCACATGTTAGGATGTAAATGGTTTTTATCCTTCAGTTCCCTATATCATGAATTAATTCCTTTTTGCTTAGATTGATTGCACTTCGATAAGTTGTCATGATGCAATAGCATAGTATCAACCCGTGCAAACTTACACACGGATCTTACCGCCTCAAGCCCCTACCCGTCTATTCTATGTTTGAGTTTCCTCAACTTAAGTTCTCAGACCACTTTTCTCTTGTTTGGCACGCTAGAAATTCTCATTTGACCTACTCGGTTCAGATCTCTAGACCATTCTAGTAGTTTCTGTTCCTGTTTCAACACAATTACCAATTGCACCGATTTTCATTTCAATACATTAGCAAATGACAATGACGCCATTGCTTTTTATTTCTCTATGTTATCACATATTCAATTTCAAATTTTCAAATATTTAAAAATTTCTATGGTCACAGTACATTTTTTATAATTGCACGAAACAATATATTCACATTTTCAATAAACCATAATCGCTGTCAGCCCCATTTCAAGAAAAGACATTCTTTACCAGCCTAAATTCAAGAAACACGTTTTCTGCCGGTTTAACACACAATGGAATAATTCATTTCACAAAATTCAACAACTAAGAGGCACACGCCACCACTCGCCCTGCCTTACCAGGACATATCCCAATCCTTTCATACAAACCATTAAGGTGACAACATGCTTGTCAGCCGATATGGGAGAATTTTCATTCCCCCGTAAGGGACCCATTGTCCACACTAGCATATTTAATAAAGGCTCTTGACCGCTTTCCCAGTCAAGCCAGTTCATAGTCACGGCCACCACTACGCACCGCTTTCCCAGCTGACCAGTTCATAATCACGGTTAGTGCTAGTCCAACACAAATAAATACATGCCCCTTCAAGGTGGAACTACTCGGATTGGGAATATTCACCATTGGTGTGAGTGTCAACCTCTCATCAAACAAATTTTTAATTTAAATGAGCTTTATAACTGGCCAGCGATTTCAAACATTTTTAAACATATCTGGCAAGATCCAACAAACTGAGTATTTCTACAACAGTTTTTGACCTCTTCCATCTCGTCTTGCCTTACACCACATAGTTCAAAACTCAATTTTAAACCTGGGTTCTACTAAACCCTTATATGAAACATAATTTCAATAGTGACCATTACCCTGGTCTTAAATTCGGTTTAAAACATTTCTTTCGAAAACTCTATTTCAAAAATTTTCACCAAAAATCAGCAGGTGCATTGGTAAATTCAACATTCCAGTTGTTAAACATAACCAAGAATTAGACAATTATTCTTAGAAGGTCATCATGTATAACACCTCTCAGGTTCTAGCTATTTTATGGTTCTATCAAGGAACTTATTCTCAATTGTAACTCTAGGGGAATATTCTATATTCAAGATCTTTCCCTAAGCTGATACAGCAACCAACAACCTCAAAATACCCCATATCAAATAGGTATTTATCCTCGAACATACCTCAAATAACGTGCGAATGACACTGCATCAATTATTATTATCACGGTTTCTACTCTCAATCATTCTTTCTAAGGAAATATCATGAGATTAAAATCATTCCCTAACAGCTAGTAACCTCTAGATACCTCATATAGTTGATGCCACATTCTACTGCCTTAAGTAATTCAATTCACTTGGTACCATATCATAATACCTCAATTCATTCGGGTCGATTCACACATGTAAGAATCACTCAACTGACAAGTTAGATCCTTAGATCACAATTTAGTTAATGGTAATCCCTCTGGTTACCCAATAGAATTTCTTAGGTTCATCAACCTATTCCTGAAACCTTAATCATACCCAAATAACATGCTATAATCATAATTCATAGCTTCTAACATTCTGACATTATCCTTTATTATTAGCAAAATGATGACTCTTAGAACCTCAACATCAACTAGGCTGAGAAATCATATTTCCTCAACAACACCCATATTACATACCATGATCATGATTCACAATTCATAGTCTAATCCTCAAATAACCCCAAACAACGATAATTATTAGATTCACAATCCAAAATATTGTTTGGACCAAAAAATCATATTGCCTCAATAATACGCAATATATAAACTAGGATCACAATTCTCATTCTTAGTCTAATCCTTGAAACATTAAGATGTCATTCTTATAACCAAAACACAATACACAAGGTTCTAATTCCTTTTCAATCTTCAGTATCACAAGGGCCTATTCTAGCATTATTCTTTCATCTAATCGACAACCCTCAATCATACCCCAAGAATTGCTCATAACACCACATCAATCAACACTTACAGGGTTCCTACTTTCGAGTACTAAAACCTTAGTATAACCTTAATCACATTTCGATCTTATCATCAATCAATATTCACGGATTCCTATTCTCATGTATTGGAACTTTAGTACAACCTCATTCACATTTTGACCTAGGCACTATTTCAACCTAGATCAGATTCAAGCCTAGTCTCAATCATTTCCTTATTCAACCTAACATCCTCACAGCATCTCTATGGATCACCATATGTCATACCTCAAAGTACTAAGGCATTAACTCAAAGGAATCTTAAATTATTATAATACTTCCCAGGAGGTCACCCATCCCGAGATTTATCTTGCCTAGGCACAATTAACCTCTAGGTTCTGATAGGATCTAGACCATACTATACCAACTTCTTGGTATAACTACCCTATATATTCCCATAACACAAAGTAGGGATTTAATTATATCCTATCTCCATATCAGAAGCCCTAGAATTAGCATTATAATCCTTATTCTGCCACTTCATCTATCCCTAAAACCTCAACCTTCAGTGGGTCCAATTCTCCATTAAATTTATCAGGATTGTGCTAATGGACATCCTTCCAAACCTTGTTGTTAGCTAGGTCTTCAGGGTTGGGTTGTGATGATGCTTCACCCCCATTAATCTTAATAGTCTCTTCATGATCAATTGAGCCACCTGGCTCAGCTCTTTGTGATACCTCTATACTAGACTCAAGTACGTTATTATTCATTGGCGTGGGAAAACATCCTTCCTCTCTTATCTTCTTTTGAAAACCCCCTTAAACTGTCGAGACCTTGCATCCATGACAGTCATTAATGTATCTCGAGTCGAGGTAAAAGAGCCCCGTTCTCTTGAGACATCAGTGTATCGATGTAAAAGAGCTTCATTCTCTTGAGACATCGGTGTCTCAGGAGCATTTGGAGATGGATTAACAGCGGACTGAGTCCTTCGTGTATCTACCATTCTCCCCACCAAAGGATAAAACCTACCCTAATAAGTGAATGATAAGGTAACACAACAAAACAACTAAACAGGGAAGGTATGGGTGAATGTTGTATATTGCCACTAAATGTAGTGCATGCATGACCGTTATCAGAATCATACGCTCTGATACCAAATTGTAACGTCCTCCATTTTACATAACATAATAACTATATAATAGTAATATCAATAACTTAATAATACTTCATCATTAATCAGAATATCCAAAATAAATCAGAGTATGCAAAATGAGCCCTAACGTGGCAATATACAATCATCCAACGCATACCAGAAAATGGAAGCACTACGTCGAAGGAGTAGCCTAGGCTTCCGAAGTTTTCCTTAACGGACCCGGACGGAACTATCACCCGAAAAAATGTGGTAACCATCAATCCAACTCATTAAGAATACTAATATGTGCTAGTGAGGTGCCATGTGGAACAATTTATATAACAAAATATTTCAGAAAAATAATATATATATATATATATATATATAATTTGCCAATATCCACATCACAAAATTTCATATAAGAAATTATGTATCACAGTTTTCATTAACACAATTCCCAAGATACCTCCCATCAATCCAACCGAACCGCCTTATTTCCTCCGACTAGACCCATAGGCTAAGTTACATCCATGTTACCGGTTGCTCAAAAGCTCACTGGTCATGTGATGAGGATAGGCCAAAATTCTCAGAGCACATGTCCCCGGACCATGGGCCTTTCCCCTTATTGAACATTTGGGGTGTCGTATGCTCTCATTAAACAAGTGGGCCGAGTCCCCTCATTGAACAAAGTGAGACAATATAAAGCCAACCATCATGCATCAATGGAGGCCTCACCACGTGGTGGAATATACATTTCCTCCCAATTCAACCCTTCCCATAATTATCATAATAAATATCATTATATCAAAACTCTCAATTCTTATACATAAATAAATAAATATGTATAAATTGATAATTTAAATCATAAGGTTCCGCAAGGAAATTTATATTAAAAATATTTATAGTGTTTTCACAAAATACTCACAAACAACATATCAATATACATAACAAGTGGAAAGTGGTTACCTCTCGCCGAAGCTAATTATTATTACACTTGCTCCTAATCCAAGAGCTCAAACACACGCCAAAAATCAATCTACCACAACCAATTTACTAACCATTAATAACTCTTCTAAAAATCTACATAAAATTATAACTTATAATTTAATAAAATTAAGATATACAAATTTTAATAAAAATATATTTGAAAAGCTTGAGGTGGGCACATTATGACGAGACTAAAAAGTCAAAGAAATCAATGTAACTATTAATTCTCTCTCGTATTTATTGCTAATTAATAATACCCTTTCCCATTTATTATTAATTAATAATACCCCTTTTTTATTAATTAATGACACCAATTATTATTTATTCCTATTTTTAATAATAATATTATTATTAGTTATTTACTTCTTCTTTATTATTATTATTATTATTCTACTATTTCTTTTATTATTTAATCCCTTTTTTAAAATCAAAACTATCTATTTATTTATCTATTTTATTTTATTTTGTAAAAGATATTATAAGTGAGATAATATAAGAATTAGTTAGGTTAGATCCTATTATATAGGAGTAAGTTTGGATCATATTCTATCTTTTTGATTTTTTTTAATGATATTGTGTTAATAAAATAACTTCCAAAATATAATCAGATTCCTATTTTATTTCACTTGCAATATCATTCACAAAATAATATATAATATATATATATACATATATTTATATATACTTTCAACACAACACAGTAAAACTCTCTCCATATGCATCAATAGATATATACTTGTATAATATGGCAAGGTTCCTCTTTATTTTCCCAAGATATATATATATATATATATATATATAAAAAATAGCAACCTTCATGGTTGATGATCACCACGTTTGAGCAACAAAAATATGGCCATACAATATATTATATATTATAAAAAAGAACAAGGTTTTCTTTTTATTATTTTTATTTTCCCATAAGCAGTGCAATATATATCAGCAAAAATCCTTCCCTGATCTCTTATACGTACGCCTCATCTCATATATGTATTCTATATATATATATATATATATATATTTTTTTTTTAAACAGCAAGTTTTTCTCATACTTTCACACACACACACACTCGTATATATATCTATATATGTATAACAATGCCATAAGGTTCTCGTTTCTATTCTCAAACCAATGGGGACTCTTTACCTACGCATTACAGCAAAATTTTTATATATAAATAAATCTAACAGTAAGCAAATTCCAATTACTGTCATGCATACAAATAGATATTAAGGTTTCCCTTTTCTTCTTGTATGTACAACGGCTTATGTGTATTCGAGAGCAAGTTTTCATGGATTCAGGATTTATATGGATACAACAGTGAGCAACATTCTAGGTTCTCTAAATCATCGTTCATGGAACTAGAGGAAAAGGAACTCGAAGACTCACCTCTGATAGCTTCTAGTTTGTAGGTGTGTTCAGGTTTTCTGTTTTCACCGTTGAAGACTGTGTGTTTTTGTTTGGGTTAAGTCTCTCTTTCTTAGTGCTTCTCTCTCTCTCTAGGCGTGTTTTGAATCAGAAAGAGAGGAACAGATGGAAACTGTGACTCTCAGGCTTAGCTCCTTCTCTCACATTTTCAGTTTCGGTTTTCTCTCGGTCACACTCTGCTCTTTAGTTTCTAAACAGTGGATGAACCTCTCTCACTCTCTTTCTCCTTCCTCACTTAGCTCACCAGCGTTCTCAGTCTTGCTCTCGGTCCAACTGTGATTGAGCAACGTGCAGACATGGAAGACACAGAGCAACGGGTATATATAGTGGCTGGCGAGTCTAGTCCGAGAAGGAGAGGAAAAACGGACTGGGGGTTATTCACCAAGGGTTAGCAGCGTGGTGCTCGAGAGTCATGGTGGAAGGATAGTGTGATCAGCTTTTACTGATATTGCTACCCGCTGTGATTGCGTGACTGGCCAATAGTTATCATAAGGATTTGTTTCCTGAACTTTCGCTGCTTCTGAGGTTCCGTATACAACGCTGTGGCCATCCCTTGTTGCTTTAGCGTAATGCATTTTACATAATCTTATTATTATTTTGTTTTTATTTTTATTGTTTTTATTTTTATTATTTATTTATCTATGTATTTTGTATTTATTTTTATTTTTATTATTTAAAAAAACTGTTACGTGTTGCGCTAGTATGAAGCAAAGAAATAGGAACATATATATCCACCTGTTATTTCTAACTGTTTTTCGTTGGATTGGAGAAGGGAAAAAAATAGATAGCTTTAAGTTTAATAGAATATGGGCTTTGTGCCTAATAACAATATGGGCTGAATAGTTCTTATTGTTGATCTGTAGGTTGTTTTTAATCCATTTGATTTCAAATAATGAGAGGAAACAAAATACTGCATGAGTAAGCACAATAGAGGAGATTGGTTTATGCTTGCTACATATATTATATATATACTTGAGCACGTGAACTTAATGAAATTTAGAGATGGTTTTTGGGTCTCAAACCAAAATTATCCTACTTGATCTATATATATATATATATATATTTATTTATTTATTTATTTATTTTTTGGCCAAAAATTATCCTTTACGAATATTCCTTTATTCTTTTCCTAAATTTCTCAAGGAAAATAATTCCTAAATTTTCCAATAATTAACTTCATAATTATTTATCCCAAAATTCCATAATTAATTTACATAAAATATCCAAATTTCAAATCCCAAAATTTGGGATGTTACACATTGTCCACTTGAATCAATTTTGTATAAATATAATTGGGGAAAATTTCTCGAAATTAAAAAAAAAAGCAAGAACCTAAAAAAATTCCAGATCCAAATCGATCAAAATGAACATCCAAACGATCTATAGTTATAAAATAATGTTCGAAGTGAAAATCCAAAAAACAATTTCAGAACCCAAGATCTAGTACCTCGATCCAAAAAAAATTCCAGAAACCAAGATCCAGAACCTAAAAACACTCTAGAAATAGAGCGATTTGTGATTTAGAAGATCCAGTCGACTGAAATTAATATCCAAAACAAAATTTCTAGAAACAAACGATCTACGGGAAAAGATTCAGAAGATGAAAACCGAGTCGATCTGGGTGAAGAGGTTGCCATCACCATCGATGAAACCCGATCTGGGTGAAGACGTTACCGTCGTCGTCAATGAAACCAGTGTCAGGTGAATAGGTCGTCATCGATGAGTGAGCATAAGCCACCGTGACGATAACCCAGATCTTCTTGTGCATAGACGGTAAGGTAGGACAGGGAGGAGACGATGGCGAGATTGAGATACCGACACGGGAGGGTGGGATATTGATTGATTCATTTGATTGAATAAACATAATAGGGCATATTTGAATTTATTAAAAAAATACACACATATATATATATTGATATATCTAAATAATATATATATAATATATAACGATATAATATATGTCTATATATCTAAATAATATATATAGATATATATAAATAATATATCAAATTATCCGGGCAGGACTGGGCTTATTAGTCGTGGACTCTAGCCCGAGAGCCAGTCTTACCCGGACGTCGGGTCACACCCGGTCCTACCCGAATATGTTAGAGGTTCTTCAAATTTTTTGGGACTAGACCGGGTCGGGTCATACCGGGTTGGCCGGGTTTGATGTACAACCCTAGTTTGATGAAGGCCAATTTGATGATTTGGGGTCACAGGGTAGACTAGTAGGGTTTTCCTGGTCTACCATGGTTCTCTTCTCCACTAATTACACTAAATGAACTCAATAAAGGTAATGAATAATATTTGATTCGATGTGAATGTATGTATGATGAATATTGAAATTAATATTTGATTTTTATATTAGAGCTATATAAATAGTGTTTTGATTAGGATTACCAGCTTTGCTGACTTTTGTGTTTGTGTGGCTGCAATGATCCTTCAGGTGAGCAGATTTTCAGTAAAACAGGTTTCAAAAGATGGGGTTTGTGATGAGCACAATTCGTACCATGTTTTCCCTATACTTATTGACTGAATTAAATGTTAAATACAAGCTTAACTGCAGATAATCTAAGCAAAAAGGCATGCATTCATGGTATAGGGACTAAAGAGGAGAAATCATTTGCATGTGCTAAGAATGGAACAGTTTATGTTATTTTTAAGGGAAATTGTATAGCAGGGCTGATACGATGCTATAGCATTCTGACAGCGATTCGAAGTGCAATACAAGGCATCCTGAGTACTATAGCAAAGTAAAGGACGCAATGTTATGCGGCATATTTTCTGACTGTTTACCCAGATGATTTCAGGAATAAATAAAGGGCAATATTGACAGATAGGTTGCTTGATATAACGGAATAGAAGATGCGAGAGGATCGGAACTAAAAGATTTGGAGAATCCCGAGGAATCCCGAACGAAGCAATCTACTCGGATCAAGAGATATGATAGATCCCGAACAAGATTCTAACTTTCGGGCGAGAGAAGAGTGAGAGAGCTCAGAGCACAAGATTAGGAAAGGCCTAGCTCGTACGCCGTCGGAAATTCCATCAAGCTTTCGCTTTTCCTTTCTTTTTATCTTTGTTTTCTCGACCCCGCAAGAAAAGTCGATTATAAAAGGAAAAGGGCTAGATTTGTGCACGGCTAGACCTATTATCCCCATAACACCCTGGACCGTACCACGGATCTTCCGACCATAGAAAGTTGCCATAGGAATATGGAAGGAGTATAGTTAGGTAGCATCATAAGGAGTCTAGGAGAGCCCTAGAACAAGATTCTAACTTTCGGCGGACTCAAGAGAAGATGAGAGAGCTCACGAGAGCATGAGATTTCCATTATATTTACTTCATGACAACCCAAAGATCCTTCCCCGAATTCGACCAACAATTAGCATTCGACTAGTTTTAGAGTTTACTATAGTTTTATGAATTTAATAAAATGCCTAAGACATATTTCCTTTAGTTGGACTTTGCCCTTTGGTTTTATTTGAATGTAATGAATTTAACGAAGAAGACGTTATTTATGGAAATTTTATGTTGTTATAAATTGTTAGAAATTTGGGGTTGTTACAATAGGTGACATTATCGAGCATAGAAAGACATTGTCTCGACCACGCCGTCGAAAATTCCATCAAGCTTTCTGTTTTCCTTTCTTTTTATCGTTCTCAATATTTCTAAACATGTTTATTAATGAGTTTCAGATGATCAGTTAAAGGATTACATGAAAATACTCAAAAAGTAAGATTTATGTCAGATCATTAAATGTTGTAGCGTAAAAATAGAGCACGCATTCGGAAACTCGTGCGAAGCGAGTCAAGTAATCATACTCTCAAACACTGTTCCAGTGAAAGCAAAGACCAAAGGATGTCATATGAAGATTTTCAACAGCGATACAGAAGCGACATATCCTCAAATCTTCCAACAACTCCGGATTGTGTCTAACGGAAAGTTTTTGAGTCTAACGAAAACTTTGAAATCTCATAACGGATAGATTGAAGCTTCTCCAATGATGAGTTCATCTATAAAAGCTAGAGAATTCAATACAGAGCTAACAACTAACGATGATAAAAATGTATTGCTCAGTCATTGCTCATTAATACTCTTTGAAATATCTTGTGATATTCATATTATTCAGTGATCATATATCCACTTTGTGAGAGTGTCTTTATCAATTCAATTGATTGTTATAAAATCTCAAGATAATGGAACCTTAAGTGTGGATGTCCGATTATATTTGTAAGGGAGAGTGAGTCTTGGTAAGGATTACTCTGTAAGAGCTCGTGTAATCGTTGAAAGATAGTGGAAATCTCAAAGATACTTTGAGGACTAGACGTAGATCAAGATATTAAGGCTGAACTAGCATAAATCTTTGTGCATATTTCGGTAATATCCTTCTAACTCTTCTTTCTTGATTTAATTATTTGTTGTGATTGTTTTAACTTTTTATAAATTACTCAATTCACTCTCCTCTTTAGTGATACACCGCGACTAGCACCCTTCCCTTTTTAGATTCAGTCCACTCATTTTGGACTCCATTATGACTCTACATCTCGCTCGTGTCTTTAGGATAAGCTATTGAGTCCCATAATATGTAAACATTTTTCCATATATCACAAACTGGGTCAGATTTTCTTGCCAAAAAGCACCCAAGTACAATTTTTAGACAAGAAAAACATAATTAACCATGGACTTTATGGCTGTCATCACACATTGATTTAAATATAATTTCTTAAATTGAAAAGGAGGCCAAACCAGCTCTTTTGGGGTAGAACCCTCCATCTCCCCCATGCAAGGGGAGATAGAGAGTTCTTTTTTAGCTAGTATAAGAGTTACTTTTTGCACTAATAGGAGAATACCTTCACTTCTACCTGTGAAAGATATGGTCCCTTTTTTTCAATTTAGAGAAGCAAATTTGTTCCCTTTTCTGGTTTAATTTAGTCCACTCTTTCTAGAGTTCCGTATGATTCCCACCTATGTCTGAGTCCACATTCCCTGCTTATTCTTACCTGCCTATTACCTGCTTAGAGTCAAAACGGCACCGTTTCCATTAAAACGGATCAAAAGCACCGTTTCCATTAACACCCACTGTTTACACGTCTGAAAAATTTCCTAGATGCTCTTCAAAGAATAATCTCTCTCCAGATTTCTCCAACCACATCAACCTCCGTCGGCAGGCCTCCTCGAGCTGCGGGTGTTGTTGCTGTTGCTCACGACGTCACGGTCACTAACATGTTCTAGCTTATGGTCATTAACCCACTCCATGCCCACCTCCCTCCACAAGAACCCACTCGTCAACCAAACTCATCGAATCTTACTCTCAAATGGGTTCCCTCCAATCTTCAAGACTCGTCTTCAAACCTTCTCGTCCCCGCATTCGTTCATGTGGGGGCGTGATGATGAAATGTCACTTATGGAACAACTTCTACGATGACGTAGTTTCACTTTATCATCACATGGTTTCTTTGCAAACACATATTTGCAGATTCGTATATCCCTCTATTTTGCTAGTCTGTTTCGTGAATTGGCGACTTGGGTGTGGGAAAGAAAGTTCATGGGAGGATAATTAAGTGTGGGTTAGATACGATCGATATCGTTATTGACACTTCATTGCTTGGTATGTATGGTGAATTGTGCATTTTAGGCGATGCTCGAAAGGTGTTTGATAAAATGTTTGAGAGAGATGTGGTTTCATTTAGTTCTATCATCTCATCTCATGTTGAGAATGCAGAGGCAAGAGAAGGATTGGAGATGTTTCGTTGTATGGTTTCTGAAGGTATTGAACCTGACTCGGTGTCTATGCTCAGTGTAGTAGAGGCTTGTGCTAGATTTGGTTGGTTGAGGCTTGCAAAATCTATCCATGCACATGTAATCGAAAAGAAATGGGAAATGATAGGAATTTGAATAACTTTCTTCCGATCATGTACATCCCTCCCCTCCCCTATCGCCTTGTATAAAAAAAAAAAAAAAAAAAAAAAAAATGTGATTGCCTATCCTATGATTGCGAAAACAATATTTGAGAACATCATTGATCCAAGTACTGCTTCTTGGACATCCATGATTTCATCCTATAATCAAAGTGGATGCTTTCAAGAAGCCATTAATATATACCTTATTAATACAGATGATACAGGATATTATACTTTATTATCTAATATATATGCAGAAGAAGGAAACTGACAAGATACTAACAAGCAAGATGTAAAATTTACATGATAATTTGATTCATTTAACCGTCTATAAGTAGCTCATTTACAGGCCTATGCTATCATAAAATTTATAAAGAACACTAAGAAAATTATCCACTAATCCTATTAGGCCTTTTGCCATGGTGTAAAAACTCTTCATAGCTTGACCTGTTTCCAATATTTTATCCCAAACGAAATATTTAAAATGAAGCATATATATGACTATGCAAAATGGATCATTGGTCCGCCACTTTGTCATATGGATCATTGAGGTATGATATCCATCTTTTTTCATCCTAAAGCACTAAAGTTTCGTGTCCAGGAACTTTGTTCAATCCTCTATAATTTAAATCTAAATAAATACAATATATATAAAAAATTAAAAAATTAAAAAAATATGCGCTTCATCAACTCTCTCACTTGCTTAACCTGGCTCCACCTCCCATCTGAAGCATACAAGTTTGACATCAGAACATAGTAATTGGAGAAAAGATCATGACACAATCTCACAAAATAACTTTGTCAAATAACTTTGTTTGAAACAAGCATTGGTGAATTTTCACTTTTTTTGATTGAATATGACTCTCGGTCCCTCACATGAATATGAGCATGTAAGTGCTACTGGATAATGCAATATCAGAACATCGAAGAACTGACAGTGGGTTATGAAGCAGCTTTGATCAAAGCAAATAAAACTTAGAGGTTTAAACCATTATTAATCAAATTTTTCTTCCATATTTAAAATTAATTCATTAAGAATACCTCTCTTTGTTGTAGCAACTTCCTTCCCGCAAATTCACCTCACAAAAATTAAAATCTATACGGAGCTAACAAAGAGTGTTGGAGCAAACCTATATACATGTAATGAAAACATAAGATTATACTAAAAAAACAATGAAAAACATAATTTTTGGGAGTTCAAATTCTATATATTCACCGAGAAATTTCACTTATCACTAACCCAGCTCCATGCCTACCTTGTGTAGCAGCGTAAATACAAATCCGACAGTGAAGGGCGCGTAACAATATTCCAATCCTTGAAAGCCAGTGAATTTTAGAGCCTTTGAAACGGTTCTCTGTTTTTTCTTCCCGCGAGTATATAGCATGATGACAGGATAATAGGGGTATTAGTTGCCCTTGTTCCTCTTCTTCAATCTCTCAATCACTCTCTTTCAGAATGCTGAGAATTTGTTGTGATTCAGTGAATGAAGTAAGCAAATAATCATCATTAAGCATGCCACTGCTTGTTCTCTTCCGTTCTCGATTTTGAAGCGCCGATATTTGGCTGAGGTTTGGCTGTAAATTCTAATGCTTTGTTCACCTGCTCATCTATTGGAGAAATGGCTGCTGATCGAGGGGGCCTGCCGACGGAGGTTGATGTGGTTGGAGAGAGATTATTCTTTGAAGAGCATTTGGGAAATGTTTCAAGGAATTTTTTAGACGTGTAAACAAGTGGGTGTTAATTGAAACGGTGCCTTTGATCTATTTTAATGGAAACGGTGCCGTTTTGACTCTAAGCAGGTAATAGGCAGGTAAAAATAAGCAGGGAATGTGGACTCCCTATGTCTTTAGGAGAAGCTATTGAGTCCCATAATATGTGAACATTTGTTCCTATATCCAAAAAAAAAACACGGTAGATTTGTCTGCCTAAAAGAACCCAAGAACAATTTTTAGCTAGTATAATAATGTTACTTTTTGCACTAATAGGCAAATACCTTCACTTCAACCCTAAAAGATATGGTCCATTTTTTCTAATCTAAAGAAGCAAACTTGTTCCCTTTTTTTTGAGATCTATTCCACTCTTTTTGGACTTCAATATGATTCACATCCCTATCCTTAGGAGAGGCTCTTGAGTCTCATAATATGTAAATATTTGTCCTTATATCAAGGACAGGTCAGATTTGTCGGTCTAAAAGCACCCAAGTACAATTTTCAGCTAGTAAAAAAGAGTTACTTTTTTCACTAACCCTAAAAGATATGGTCCAAATACCTTCACTTCTTCAACCCCCTATCCTTAGAAAGATATGTCCTTTTTTTAAAAAAAAAAAAGTACAATTTTCAGCTAGTAAAAAAGAGTTACTTTTTCACTAATAAGCAAATACCTTCACTTCAACCCTGAAAGATATGTCCTTTTTTTAAAAAAAAATCTTGAGAAGCAAACTTGTTCCCTTTTGTTTTTAGATTTAGTCCACTCTTTCTAAACTTTAGTATAATTCTAGTCCTTGCTCTTTTTCTTTTTTTTTTCTTTGGTGGAAAAAATAAGAGAACTAGAGAAGGCTGAAGAAGGATGTAAAGGTCGAGCAGAAAACACCCACCCATAAAAAATCTTTCCAAACTTTGATCTTCGAACAATTTTTATTTATAATCAGGTTTTCTTTTCCTAAATCTACTCAAACACCTACGCCACACACAAAAATGCTAAGCATGTTTCAAATGGCGGAATAATGAGAATGTTTATTCAGATCAACAACAAAGTCCAATTTACTACGTCTTATGTGCTTCATATGCCTTGGTTTCCGTCGAAACTCCGGCGAGTAATTCTCTTTATCATTTAATTTTCTTGGGAAGATTGTGTTTTATTCTTTCGTCAAATTTTTCGGCGAGTTTCTTACAGGCTGATCAGCATTTTAAATATTCAAATAAAAAAAATTGAAAATGAGAAATAAGAAATACAATTACATACAAGATCGTGCACGCATGATTCTTGAATCTTAATATACCCAATAATAAATCAGAAAATAAATCTCTGTAAGCAGTAGGTCTTGGGGATTGAAGGGCTGAAAAATATTCAAACCCAAAAAAAAAAAGGGTCTACCAAACAAAACACGGGCTTCGAAACGGATGTTTCGGTACCTATCCCTTACGCCTAGCCTATCTAGATCGTTCAGATTTAATTTTTAAAATTGGTGTTTTTTGAGTAAAATAATCATTTTTTGAAAATATATTAGTTAAACGATTATTTTTATTTTAGATTTTATATTCATTAAAATAATTTTTAAAAAAAATAAAAAATAAAAAAATAAAATAAATCTAAACTATCCAGATGGGCTGGACGCATGAGGATAGGCACCTAAACAAGTTCCGATTTGAAACCAATACTCTAGTCGATTGCAAATAACCATTTAACTTAGGGTTGGAAAGTTCATGATCAATGGTTACTTCCCTAAAAGAAACGAACAAAACTAATTTATTTACAAACACGTCCATCAGTTTTGTGCCGTATCAGAATATGTTTGATGACTCAAGATGCCACTCGTGATTATGCATACATATCATATAATTGGAATCTTCTCAAGTGTTCAACTGCTCAAGTGAAGGGAGCATAAAAAATAATAGGGCCCAAATGTCCATATGGTTATCTCATGATCATGAGGCTCACCTCTCACTTACCTTCAGGAGATTTAGCTCAATAAAATGAAACCCAGGCCAGCCATTTGACTTCATTGTTCAAGCAAAGAGAGTATTATAACTATAGGCAGGGCATACCAGCAATTAATCTCTTGAAGTATGAGAACTTAATGTTTTCTAAAGTAAAGAGAGAGATAAACACAAAATCGTCATGTGTTTATTCCTCTTTTTACCTTAAGTTAGATGATCCAAACATACCTTTCAGTATGGATCCCTTGTGAGTCTTATTCTCCCTATCCCTCTCCCCCTCTTTGCTTGAACAATTGAGATTATCCGAATACGATCAGGAGTTACGAGACGATGCATACATAGCTTGGTAAAGCAAGATAGAGAAGCCATTTTAAATCTCTAGATTCAAGCATTAAAGGGGAAATTGATTTCATCAGACATTGTGGCTGAAGACTGATGAGTTTCACCTTCACTAGCATATGAATAGAAATCATCATCATGTTCCCTCTCCCTCACTTCTTGAATTTTCTCAACCACTTCTTTCAAATCCAGTCTGTTACTAACATCGTCTTCACAACAACACAACGCAATCCTCAAAAGCTTCACTATCTCCCCTTCACTGTTCCTTGTTCCTCCCATTTCTTTATCCAAAAACTCACTGCTCCAATATTCTGGCCCCACACATTTCACCCAACTAACCAAATCCATCTCTCCTTTATCTGCACATCTCCCACTCAATATCTCCAAAATTAGTACCCCAAGACTCCATACATCGGTCTTCTTAGTAATCTGACCCTCTTGTGTATACTCAGGGGACCGATAAATGACCATCATGTCCTGAGCAAGATCTTGGTTTATTACTGGAGCTAAGCCGTAGTCTGTTAAAAGGGGCTCATTAGACTGAGTAAGGAGAACATTTGAAGATTTGAGATGCCCGTGGGGTGCGATTAGGCTTGGCAGTTCCTTGTAGAGATATTCAAGACATTTTGTGATTCCTTTCACAATCTTCAATCGTGTTGGCCAATCAAGGCCTGCCTTTCCTGCATCATGGGGTCCTAAAACAAACAAGCAAAAACAAACAGGTTAAGCATTTTGCTCGCAGGTTTAATGACTGATTATATGTATAGAAAATCACATGCTTACATTTTGGAATGTACAAATAAATAGAGTGTGTGTGTAAGAGAGAGAGAGAGAGAGTGTGTGTGTGTGTGAACAAATTAATGCACGAAGATCAGTACAAAATAAAACTACAGTGTTCAACTCAAAATAAACGTTAATGATCTTTTACATTTCAAGGATTATGATAGTTTTTTTTTTTTTTTTTTTGGTAAGCTTATAACCTGCTTTGTAGCATTTCAGACAAAAGAAAAGGTCAATTCAAAGATGACTAAATGTTGTGTGTGTTACAGGTATGCATTATTTTATTGAAAGTATAGATACATAGTTCATACATACCATGAAGGCGAACTGCCAAGCTACCATTTTGAACATAGTCTGTAACCAACAGTTTCTCCTCCTTTCTGTAATAGTAAGCCAACAGAGGAAGCAAATTAGGGTGATCCAACCTTCCTATCCTCCTCATGTGTTCCTGAAACTCTTCCTTCCCAACACTGTTCATTTGCTTAAACCTCTTCACCACCATCATTGAGCCATTCAACAGAGCAGCCTTATACGAAGAACTGTAGCTGCCATTGCCCAAAATTTCAGCTGAGGCTCTTAGTAACTCATGAAAATCAAATTTCTCTGTGTCTTTTCTTACAAAGCACAACTTTATGTTCTCTAATCTTCTACTGTGGTTGGAAACCTGTGATGTTCTTGAGTGATTACTTACTTCATCTGCTTCCCTGAAACGAGTCCTCCTTATCTGATTTGATTGTGGAATCTCCAACGACACGGCCGTTCGCCGTCTTTTTCTCCAACGAAAGAGAAAGATTAGTAATCCTATGATCATTACTGCCACGCCCACCGCTATGGCAATCAACACAACAGTGATGATTGAGGGGCTTTCGAAGGAATGACATGCACTCAATGGAGTCCCACATAAGCCTTCATTGCCTACTCATCGACAAAAATTTGAATATCCCATTAATTAAATTTAGTGTTAGTAAATAAGGGCACGAATGTAACTCAACTTTATGTAACATTCAATTTGGGTGTCCTCAGCAAGAATTTGATTGAAACTCGCATGTAATAAGGAAGCCATAGAATCTGGTGTAAGAAAGGACAACGCAGCAGCTTTATTCCCCAAGAAACATGACAATGTACATATTTGACAATTATTTAAGTTTATATCTTCTAAATTTTTTTAAAGTAAAGTTCCTAAGGAGTTCAAAGAAAAACACTTCAAAAACTTGAGTGTACGTGAGAAATGTCCAAGCTTCTGTACAGGTTTATTATTCTAACGTATCCATATATGCATTAAATATGCCTATTTTATGAAAGATCATAACCATTTCACCATAACCTAGACCTGGAATAAAGAGGTAGAAGGTGATCCTATTTCTACAAAGCAGCCTCATTACTCAAGAAACAAGACAACACAAGTACTTTGAGATGATTATTTACCGTTTATGTCTTCCAAAATTTGTCAGAGTAAAGTTCCAATGGAATTCAAAGAGAGAGGGAAGAAAAGTTGAGTGTGAGGAAAACTGGTCAGACTTATTCAAAGTCAGGACGAACATAACCCAAACTCAAGACAAAATTGAAGTAGCCCCAATACTGGCTTTCATTCTTTGTATCACTCAATCTCCGAACTCCACAAGAATTTTACAGTTAAAAACTCCTAAAGAATCCTTCCCTAAAAAATTATTCAATCAAACGTCTAGTTAGAATTGGATAAGGAAGTTAGCTATAGACTTACCGGCGAAGGATGAGACTGGAAGTGCACTAAGGCTGCCAGGTATTTTACCCTGCAACTGATTGTTGGCTACACTAAAAGATTTCAAGTTCTTCTGCAGAAAGTTGGGAATTCGGCCACTGAATTTGTTTCCCTCTAATCTCAGCTCCATAAGCCTGGGTAACATGGCCAATGAAGTGGGAATTTCACCAGAGAACTGATTATTCGCTAAATGAACTTTCTTCAACCAATTCATACTCTGAAAACTCCGAGCAGGAATCTCTCCATAAAACTTATTATTCGAAAGATAAAATGTTTTGAGAGGATAAAGCTTGTTCAATTCTGGCCAAGTAATATTGAAATTATTGTTATTGAAACTTAAGGTTCTAAGATTAGGCAACTTTTGAAGAGCGGCCACATCAATGAGACCTTTAAGTCTCATATTCTCAAGTATCAATCCAGAGATTTTGCCTTCTTCTGTACAGAGAACTCCGACCCAATTAGGACTATCACCAGAACACGGCGGCGACATAGACATATTCCAAGTGGAAAACGCAGTATCGTTTTCGTATTGCAAAGAGTGCCTGAACTTGAGAAGCAATTCTGGTTCTGAAGAACCAAAAGAGAAGGGAACATTAACGCCATATGAGAAGAGAAGCATCAATATGATCACTCGAAGACATGAATTATAATAAGTCGTACCACGAAGTGCCATTGATGATTGATCACATTGATCAGTGAAGAGGCTTTTGGCACATGGCACAAATTACCACAAATAGATCTGATTAGCCTGTGGGAATTAGCATAAAGCCTGATGATGACATTGAATTGAAGAAAGAGAGAATGTGGAGAAAGGGAGAATGATCGATCGGAGGAGATAATGGAGAGTGAGATATTGACCAAGTCCTTCATTTCTCTCTCGTTTGTATGAGAAGTGCTTGAGAGTCTTCTACACCCTCAGAAACTTCCGGACAGCCTTTAAAATTGCATGCAGTCCGTCACGACTTGGATTTCCCTTTTCGCTATTTTTGATGGATACTGTTGGCAAAATCAGCAGCGACTAGCCTATTTCTTTTATTATTATATTCCATCTATTATCAATTTATCATCTAATATATATAAAACAAAACAAAAATAAAATAAATATGCTGGCGTACAATGGCTAATGAGAATTGATGAAATTATTTCTTAAAAATGATTTTGTCTTTTTCTATTAGGATGGCATCTGGCCCTTTATAAGAGAATTGATAACACTTTGATACTTATTAAAAAAATACAATATAATATATTATAGGGCCAACGCACTCAAGTATTTTTTTTAAAATGGATCTAATACCCTAAGATAATTTATGGTATACACAACACTCTGAAGTATTTTTTCTAATACACCTAATATCTAAAGTATTTTTTCATGTATGTCCAATACTATAAACTTCATGTCTTATGCATCCAACACCATGAATTATTTTTTTGAAATACCTTATATTATCTAAATTTTAAGTCCAAAATTGCATAAAAAATATATTTTAGGACAATGGACGCACTTGAAAAAGTAATTCAGGATGTTAGGTGCACTCAAAATATTTTAAGGTAGTGGATACACATTTAAAAATACTTCAGGGTGCTAGATGCACGTTAACCCCGTATTATAATTTATTTAGATATTACTTGAAATAATAATACTATATTTATATGCTCTATTTTATAAATTAATCCTTGGGAAAATTACATATAAATACCATCTGAATTTGTAAAATCCCTAGAAGCCCACTAAATTTGTAAAAGACTGAGAAGTGACATGGGCTTATGAGGGATATGTAAATTCAAGGGGAAAAGACCACATTGCCCCTTAAGTAACAAAACATTATATCTCTCTTCTTCATCGACACTCACACAAAAAAGAAGTAGAGCATAGCTTCGACGCAAAAAAAAAAAAAAAAAAAAAAAGACCGCAGTGGTCTTTCATTCATCCTCTGCTTCACGTTGATTCATCATACATAAAGGAAAGGAAGCCAAAGAAAGATTAAAAATAAGTGTCTTTTATTCATCCATGACGTTGATTGAAGGGGAAACCTAGGCTTCTCCAATAATCATTGTTGTTTTACGTAAGTTCAACGACATTGAAATTGTGGGTTCGTTATTAATTTATTTGTTACTGTTAATTGGGAGAGGGAATATAATGAAGAGGATATTGAGTTGGCATGATGTGAATGAATATGGGGTTCTTTAGTACTTTAAATGGAAATGTTTGGTGGGCTTGATCATGTGTCATGACGTGAATGTGAGAATATGATGTTGAAAAGGCATGTCAACATATTTATTATTGTAACACCCCAAATTTCTAACAGTTAAAGTAACATAAAATTGCGATAATTTTTTTATAAATAATTACTGAAATTCAAAATAACCAAAATTTGGGAAGTGTTACTGCCGCACTTGTACTAGGACAAGTGCAAGGCTACCTTATTACATTAACATAAATCCAAACTTAACTAAGAATGTTTTATTCAAGGCATAAAATAAAATAAAACTAGCTAGAATTAGCCGATTGTTCTTCCTCACTTCTCATTGCTAGCCCCAA
This sequence comes from Acacia acuminata, assembly GCA_019022655.1. Lineage (NCBI taxonomy): Eukaryota > Viridiplantae > Streptophyta > Magnoliopsida > Fabales > Fabaceae > Acacia > Acacia acuminata. The sequence continues at coordinate 345,352 of JAFJYI010000098.1, read as the reverse complement.
CCTTGGAACTTGTTTCATCGAAATTACGCTCCCCGAAGGATCGTCATGACCATGGACACAAACTTCAAGAAAGCCGGTAATCCTAATTAAAACAAATTTATATAGCTCAAATATATTAATCAAATCAAATATATAATCACATAGCAATTGAATCAACTAACAATTCCAATATTCATCATATATACATATACATACCGAATCGAATATTATTCATTATCTTTATTAAATTCATTTAGACCCGGAAACCTGCAAGTCTATTTAGTGGGAAGAGAACCATGGTAGACCCTAAAACCTCCCGCGCTACCCCCGTGACCCTAAACCTGCCATTCACAAATCATCAAATTGGCCATAAAACATTTCTTTTTAATGTGCACACCTCTTCCCAAAGTTGCTACTAGTGTCCCGGAAACCTACCAGACACCACTTTGAAAGAATGGATACTATCTTTTCACATCGGTGGTATAAATCCCAAAAGTCTTGTTCATCACTTTGGGAGGTACCGTTCCAAGCTATCATCCCACTATTAATTCATTACGATCACACACAATCAGGAAATTCAATCTTGTTACAATTATCAATTTCTTCATTGAATATATCAGTTACTCAAGGGCATCATGACTTTCCAAACTATTCAAGAGTATAATAATTCAAATATTCGATATAAGATCCAACTCATATTATAACTCAAATACCTATCTGAGTAAAGTCTAATTATTTTAAAATACACACATAATAAAATTCCTACATTATTTCTATATATGGGTAATCAATTCAAATATATATATGCTGAGGGAAATCAAGAAACATACGTACATGTTTAATCATGCGAATCGAAGCAAAAGCAATTGTATATATTGAATATAAAAATATACAAGCCGAGGGAAATCAAGCAACATGCGTACAAGTTTAATCACGTGAATTGAAGCAGAAAAGCAATTGTATACATTATATATATATATACACACACACATGCACGAAATTCAAACAACAATTATGATCAAGCCTACATGTATATACAACACACAACAATCTGGATTCAAATAAAGAGATGCAAGAGATTCGAGGAAGGCAATTTGTGAATAATAATAGTCTACATGCAGCGCAACACCTATAAGAAAAACTAAGATGGTAGTTTTGGATTTAAAATACAACATATGACAATTGATTTCTATTGACCTAGGGATTAGGATTACATATGATATATTTCATATATAACAAACACATATGATATATTTAGGATCATAATTACCTATCAAGATTCATATAAAATTAACCTAAGACTCATGGGAATTAGGATTACATATAATATATTTCATATATAACAATCACATACAAAATGGATTTCTCAAATTAACGGAATCAAACTGAATATATATATATATATATATATACACTACTATTTGTCAATTATGAAAACCTAGGCAAAACCATTTAAAAGAGAACATGTATATATTTTAACATAGGTGCAGATTGGACAATTTAAAAAGGATATACATATATACACACACACATACATACATACATACATACATACATACATACATACATACATACATACATACATACATACAAACATACAAAAGCTGAAGCGCTCAAGGCAAAAGATGTACAGGTATTATATATATTAATGAAGGATATATATAAGTTTCAATCATGAAAACCGAGGTACCCAAAGTGTACATGTATATTCAATGATAAAGGGTTTTGCAAAAAATGTTAATCGCAAATCAAGAAGGAGAAATATATGTATACAAGGAGGTGAAATGTTTTGCTTTCATAAAGTAATTCACGCTAACTGAAAAGGAAAACATATATATACATATACAAATGCAACGACACGTTTAAGGGTTTTCACAAAGATCGAGATCGACATGCAACAATTAACTCCTATTGTTCTGGGGATTAGGATTACATGGTCTTTGTTTTGCTAGCCTCCTAGAAAAAAAAATAATTTGATGTAGAGTAAGAATAGAGGAAGTAGTATAAGAGAAGAGGAGTATTAAGCATTAGCTAGGGTTAGGTTAGGCCTCTATTTATAATTTAAAATTAGGGTGCTATGGGCTGGGCTCTTTAACACTAATGTCAACTGATTAATAGGTTATATTAAATTCAATCAATCAATCATGGTATGAATTTAATGTGACTTGGTTGACAAGTAGTGGAACTGATTACCTAAAACCTCTTTCTTAGTGCATAAGCTGAAAATTCCTAAGGCAATTACGACTAGGAGAATTCGGCCCACCAAGGCAATAATAATAAAGAGTGGGTTATTACTATTAATAATAATCTGAGGTATTACAATTATACTTGCTATTAGCAACAGTTATGGTGTTTGGTAAATGTCATTGAAGAATTTGTAATTACCATTACATAATTTGTGAATATTGGGGTTCTTTAGTACTGTAAATGGAAATGTTTGGTGGGTTTGATTAGGTGTAGGCATGACGTGAATGTGGAAGCAATGTTGAAAAGGCATGCATGTAAGCATATCTATTATAGTTGTTGTCTATGGTGTTTGGTAAATGCTATTCTTGAACTTGTAATTACCATTGAAGAATTTGTGAAAATCATTACAAACTTTGTGAAAACTATTAATATTGGAGGAAGTAGTAATTATTGAACTTGTAATTACAATTACTATATTTTTCACTTATGAAATATGATATATATATATATATATATATATGGTCTAACATTGTGATGAAATATTCATTTTTTGTTGCAGTTTAGAATGCAAGATGACAACAAATATGGCGGCAATACCTTTTTCAAAGTCACTAATTTTTTTTTTCCATGTTGGGGGGAGTTCGTAACCCATGGTGAAGGTGAAGTGAAATATAATGGTGGGAGTGTGGGGGTAAAATCGATAAAGGAGGGGATGAAAATTGAAGAATTGAGGGTAATGATAGGACGATGGTTTGGTATAGACGGTTATGGGTGTGACATTAAATACACTTTAAGCTTTGATGAAAAGATTTTAGTAGACATGATTAATGATTATGAAATGGAAATCTATTTAATTATGATGAAAGAAGTGCACATGTGTATGTAGGATGTAAAGGTACTGATATTGCAGCAAGGAAAATGGATGATCAAGAAAGGTATGTCATAGTTAGTTTAGTTAGAGAAGTAATAATGTCATATAGGGTTGTTGGTAATATCTTGATAAAACTTGTCATTATCTATGCAGGGTTCATCAATCCGTGGGTCTTACAGAGCAAATGTCTTACATTGAGGAGCTGATGTCATACGGGGTGAGTGATGATTATGTAACAAATGAGTGCAGTGGACGACTTCTTCTGACCCTTCAGTGTACAAGTCAGAGCATACCAACACTGACGCCAGAGATGAACTCTAAGAAGTGGAAGGACTTATTCGTAGGAGTGAATCAAACATTTGCAAATGCGGATGAGTTTAAGAAGGTGCTGCACAAGTTCAGTATTGGCCACAAATTTGAGTACACATATGTGAAGAATTCAAGAGATTGTGTGTATGTTAAATGTAAGGTTGAACATTGTCCATGGAGGAGAACTGCAAGGGCAATTGGGAAGAGCAATAATTTCATAGGTGTGACAAGATACACCAAAGACCATGATCATACAGCACAAGACAACCTTGAGGTGACACATGCTCGAAGTGCTGCCTTGACAAGTACAATTATTATTGAAGAGGTTAGAAATCACAAAGACAAGCGTCCGAATGACATAAGGAAGAGTTTGGCAAGAGAGTACGGTGTGCACTTGACATATGAGCAAGCATATCGGGCAAAGGACAAGGCCATGGAGGAAATTCACGATAGACCTGAACAGACATATATGTTAATACCATGAATATGTGATAGGTTGAAGAAAATTGATGACATGACTGTGGTTGAATGGGTCGCTAGTGGGAGCAACACCTTTGAGCGTGTATTTATATCATATAGTTGTTGTATAGAGGGGTTTATTGCTGGTGCTAGACCTGTTTTGTACATTGATGGAAGCCATTTAAGTGGCCTATATAAGGGGACTCTGTTGTCAGCTTCTACCTTTGATGTAGACAATGAGTTGTTGCCGTTTGCCGTTGCTATGGAGAGACAATAGAGGACTGGACATGGTTCCTTGAAATCGTGAAGAAGATACTAGGAGGATTACAGATAAAATTGTGTCTGACCGACACAATGCAATAATTGCTGCCGTCCGAGGAGTTTTCGGGTCTAAGAGATATGCATACTGCTATAGGCACATTAAGGAGAACTTTAACGCCCAAATGATTAAATTGAATAGAGGAAAGAAGACGATATATAGGCAACGAAGGCAAACCGCACTTCAATTACTTGATGCAATTGCATATGCAACACTTGATTGTGACTTCGAATCTGCGATGGAACAAATGAGGCTTTTCAATTAGCAAGCATTTGAGTGGCTGATCCATCATGGTGATATTAACAGATGGGCCATGAGCAAGTTCCCATTTAAACTGTGGGATAAAATTACCACAAATCTTGCTGAGTCCTTCAATGCTTGGATGGTAAAGGAGAGACATCATAATGTTGCCCAGCTTATACATAAGCACCGTGAGAAAGTTGCAAAGAAGATGTATGCAGCAACCATGGCAATGAGTAAGTGGAAAAATGGTGTCGGCCCGAACATTGAACAACAAGTGCTGGAAAATGTGGCAAGGGCTAAATACATGGATGTTCAGATATATAGCGGAGGAAAGGTGGAGGTCCGTACAGCAAGTGGGTCGCTAAAGGTTGAGCTGCACTTGCGCGAGTGCACATGTAAAGCATGGCAAATGTCAAGTATTCCTTATCCTCATGCGTGTGCAGCCATCAAGGGTGTTCATGGTAATGTGTGCAGTTATGTTGATGAATGCCTTACGATAACAACCCAAAAAAAAAAATTATAGTCGAACCATGGTTCTTGTTTTCACAATAGACATGCCAAATCCAAATGACTTCTGCCTATATGACATAGGAAGGAAAATGTTCCTAGCACCTCCCAAGGCTAGTCATCCACCGAGAAGGCCAAGAGTTGTAAGGAGGGAGTCATAGTTCCGCAACAAGAAACTTTACCATTGCAGCTCATGCCATGAAGTAGGACACACAACAAGAACATGCAAAAATCCAAACCCAACTTAACTTACCGATTTGTGGAGTCGTGGGGTAAATATTTTACAAGTCATCTTTTAGTTTATATACAATGACTTGGATCCTTTCACATATTTTTTGCTAGAAAGGCTATAAGACTTATAGCATCACTCAATATGTAATTAGTGTAAATGGCACATAATATGTTCTTGTGTGGGAATGACACGGAAACATTACGTCAATGTGGAATCGTAATGTTCACTTGTCATTTCACTCTATGTTGTACATGTTGTCATCTCATTAAAACTTTTTGTAAATGCCAATTGTGTACTTATCAATGCCATAATGACTATTGTTATTGGAGACTATGTAATTATAGTTACATTTATGGGAAGAATCATTGGGAAAAACATGATGAATGCACTGGTAAATACCATTGCAAAACTGGTAAATGCCATTAAAGAATTTGTAAATGCCATTGAAAGATTTGTGATAATTCACTTTTATTTGTTGTTTCCTCAAAGATAAAAATGGTACACCTCAAGCACACTCGTAAATGTCATTGAAAGACTTGTAAATGCCATTGAAAGATTTGTGATAATTTACTTTTATTTGTTGTTCCCTCAGAGACAAAAATGGTATACCTCAAACACAAACTCGTAGATGCCATTGAAAAACTTGTAAATGCAATTGCAGAATTTGTAAATGCCATTGAAGAATTTGTAAATGTTATTACAAAATTTGTTATAAATAATGTACTATTTGTTAATCCCATATCCTTCATTCATCTTCCCACATTCCCGATTTACAAACGTCATGCACAAAAAAATTGATTACTATCCATCCATTTAAGGAGAGCACCAGATATGTACACAGATTGGCTAAAATCCTAAGTGCTAAGTGTCAAAATAATTAACAAAATGTGCCTTTAACAATAATGCTCATATCTTTCTTCTCTTCCCATGGGTCGCATGCGTATAAAGGAGTCCCAATGCAGCATTTGTGGTCTTATTCAATTCATGGTTGACAAGCCACCACATGAGGTTGCGCCTATACTCATTCACCTCATCATCCCTGTACTGCATACTTCCACTAGGACTCCAATTCTGCAACCAAATCAAGCCATGGATGCCACAATCTTGCCTATAGAACGCAGAAACACACAAGTTAACAAATATACGACAACCCAGCATTAATGATGTTGCCACAGAATGACACTCACAAATTGGGTTGTTATGGAACGGGTGGCCAAATAATATCTGCTTTTGGCATCTTGCCCAAATGATTTGGTTTGACAATTTTGATGATGGCTTCAAACCGATCCCTCTGCAAACAATAGACATGCATTAAATATGTGTTTACTTGACTCAATCATAACTAAAACTTGAAAGTCTGTAACTTACAATTTTTCTTATGGTCATTGCCTGAGGATTTTCAAATGCGGGTTTCTTCTTTTTACTTGACTCATTCTTTCTCATGTACACCTTTGTCTTATTGAATCCAGGACATAAAAATTCATCGTCCTTAGATCAAAGTCCATACGGAACTAATGCTCATCAACCAACATTGGTCCCATTATCAAATCACAATCAGCGATGCTGTAACCCAGATATTCAGGCAATAGTATGTGTTTCCATTTCAGCAACTTTCCATCCCTCCGGTTTACCGGCTAATAAGGTCTACATAATCAAAACATTTGAAGTCATGCATACATAATGTCAATGGGAAATAAATTATCAAGGTTTAGAAATGCAGACTAACCATTAAATCTGCATTAAAAATGTTTCTCCTCACTTGGCCCTGGTTCTTCATATCTAGTATTAACATCTTACATACAAGAGATATAACCTGCATGTGTAAAAACTTTGATAAGCGGGGTTCAAAACACTATATACAAATTTTAGCTTTTTTAGTACCTTCCCAGTTGCTTAATCTATTCCTACAGCCTAGTGTCTGTAGCTGCTCTCGAGTTATGTCTTCGTCATCCATTTCTATGAGTATCCTGTAAAAGAGAAACAATGTTATCATACATTAACTAATTCAGACAAAACAACATTTAATTTTGAATATTTCTTGAAATTAACTTTTTTGATGACTTACTGTTGACTCTCTCCTTTGTGCAGGTTCCGGAGATAATGTCAAAGAATATTTCATTCTCTTCTTTTGCCTTCCTTAGGCACCTCAATGGCTTTGTCAAAGTCAAAGAGGACATGTTTTTGGGTTTCTTCGGCTTTGTGACCTCCGTGGTGCATCTTGTTGTTCAATGGGGTATGGAACAATGATTGTTCTCCTTCGTTGGTCCCTTCTTTTGCAGTAGGACTTTCCCCATGAAATTCAAAGATGTTAGTTGGCGTTCCGACAGCTGCATCATCCTCATAACCAGCTTCGCCATCATCATCCCCATCACCATCACCTTCTTGGCCCTCATCATCACCATCAGCATCTTGGCCATTATCACCATCATCATGACCATCATCCTCTGCTTCACCGACTTGCTACTTTTGCTGTCTTTCAATGTGAACTTGTGCCTTTCGCAACTCATCTTCCATAGTAGCAACAAGCCTTTTGTGGCTATCGTTGATTATACCCATCAACTTTCCATGCAAAGTCCTTTAAAACCTAAATATGACACAATTTACCACAGGTCATTAACATAATTTTAAACCATGAATTCAATGTCATTACTGGAAGCACTTACTAGGTCTAAAGAAGCCACAAAATTCCTTTCCAAAGTGTCCTTCTCAGCCTTGTCTTTATCGGCCTTCATGGTATACAACATGCCAATGTCACTCTTCCTCTCTTTCTCAATCATGTCCTTCACCTTCTCTTTGGTTCAGAACTGAATTGGACTCTTTCCTACATGTTCAATTGGCTTTTGCCAATGGGAACCTCTCACTGAAATATAACTGCTACGACAAGGGTAAACATTTAAAACTTATGACAAAAAAATATTAACACAAAACAGCTCATAATACTTACCAATAACATGTATATGCACCTCCAACATAGGAGTTGCAATCTTTTTTTCCTCTTATCGCATTGACATAATCAACGAGCTTTTTTGAAGGTCCTTGGCAATATATGTGGCCCAATCAAAGTGGAAAAATCCTTTAATGGTCGAGGTTAAAATCTTCAGCAGCTTGTCACCGGGAGTTGTGCTTGATGTTGGAGCGAGAAAAGTCCCCAACATGTCATCATAAATAACATCTCAAATTGGTCACCCGACTCCCCTGAAGTTATAATGTTTAGTATGTCGTCATACTTCATTTTACCATAGTCTTTTCTAAGTCGCTGATATACTGGATCTGTGTCGCTCACATCCATTGTTACTTCGTCCTTCGCACTATGTGGGACCCCAAGCAACTAAGCCACATCTTTTCCGTATTTCACGTGTCTTCCCCCTTATTCGGAATTGATTGGTCGAGGGATCATAATCTCTCATTATAGCCACTAACATTTCTCGTGGCAGTCTTATACTTTGAATATGAAGCAAAGGTTCAAACCCTAACCGCTGCACCTTACCTTTTAATATTTCATCATAGTTCACATATGCTACAAGATTCGAAAATTTGTTCACCGAGCACCGTGAGGGAAAAGCAATGGTGGAGGTGCCCTTCTTCTTCTCATGCCTTCCTTCTTTGGCTCTATCATTGTATACTTTCTTTTCATCGACACTCAAAGCCCTCCACGCCTTTGAGGACTCCCTCACCATGTCCTTAAAGTCAGCAAATTTATTGTCTTTATTAAACTCGTTGCGAAACAAAATGTACTCATTACTAGTGTACATTTTATTCGACTTTTGCTTTGTTGCCCCTCTTGTAGATGTCATTTTTCACTATGCACTATGTATAAACATGAAAAAAGGACAATGGTTTTTTTGTTTAGGTATGATATCAACATCAATAGTGAATTTAAAATAATTTGCTTGTACCGATTTATGTGAATTGCTAGATTTTAGCAGCAATAATTCAGGTAAGCTCAACATGCATTTTTTTTTTTAAATTTGAGGGTTATGAAAGTATGAAAACTAAAATTCAACTACCCATGAACAGTCAAGGCAGCAAAGGTACTGCAAGGAAATCACTAATGAGTTCAAGATTTTGAAAATCACAACAACACACACATCTACTTACAAGAGTCCATCCATAAGATCTAAATAAATATAACAAATTCTTGCACAATCTCAAGTCAATTCTAATTACTCAAGACGATGCAAAATATTCTAGTAGACAAGACCCAACTTAATTTCAAAATTTCAGCATTAAGTGACTAATAGAGTCAGACTACAGTTCCAAATTCCTTTTTGTCACACCAAAAATTGAAATAGTAGGACAAAAATTAAGAGAGTTCATGAACCACATATAACAGCAAATACTTTTACTCATTTAACAAAACTAGTTCCAAAAATTTTAATCCCATAATAGCAACAATAACAAGTAAACTCAATGCAATCTCAGAGACAAATGATCATCTAATGAATGTGACAACAACGACATTTAAAGCACAATCCAACAATTTTGTTTCCAAGCAATTCAATACAATGTTCATTTCAGCAACGACAAGAATTTCAATAGAAAACACTGAGCCAAACCAAGAAATGATGAATACCTTCACAAACTTGTTTCCAATTGAATTTGATCACTGGTTACAATATTCTAGAAGTGTTGACTGAAAAAGTGTTCAAACTAGGATATAGTTTTGGCAGACAACAAATATATATCCACAATGTTTTCCTCAGGTGAAGAACAAGAAATAGGAAGCAAATTTACAAAAACAAGCAAATAATTTATTGGGGAAAAAACTTTAAGCCAAAAATTTCTGAAATTTCTATATTCATATTTGTGTATATATATATATATAAAAAACTAAAAAATCACCACCGAGAGATCAGGCCGCCAACCCTAGCCCCTTGGGTCCGCTTCTGGTTTTACATTACTATTCGAACCAAAACCTCAATCCAGTGACTGGGTTTGAACTTAGAAGAAAAACAAAAAAACAAAGAGGAAGAACAAGTTGAGGGCTCATAACTAATGGGATGAGAAAGATACTTGACGCGAAAATAAAACGCGTCCACGACGGCGGTGGGTCAAGATGAAGAACGCGTGCTAGGGTAGGCAAATGGCCGAATGAAATTTGAATGAGAATGAAGATACTTGACGATGATCGCGAAAACGGTGTCCATGGCAAACAACACGCGCTAGGTAGGAATGGGCGGATGAAATTTGAATGAGAATGAAGTGCCCGACCCTATCTTCATAACCTAAGATATTTAAGGGCATAATGGTCTTTTTCCTGAATTTACATATCCCTCATAGGTTCATGTCACTTCTTAGACTTTTTACAAATTTAGTGGGATTCTGGGGGTTTTGCAAATTCAGATGGTATTTATATGTAATTTTCCCTTAATCCTTTGATCTTATAATTTGCACAAAGTCTTAGATTAATCAATTTGTCTGTGACTAATTGATGCAATTTGGAGGAGAGTACATCAATATGATGATGGGAAAATCCAATTTAGGGCCCAAGTAAGTAACATATTGTCAAAAAAGATCTAAAGAAAAGTCACATGTCAAAAAGGCCCTAATTGTTAACGTATAATGAGTTTGTTGTTAATGTTGTACTAATATAGTTGTTAATGTGTACTAATTTAGTTGTTAAGATATAGTTGTTAACATATACAAATTTAATTGTTAATGTTGTACTTGTTGATCTTAACACATGGAATCCAGGGACACATCTTATACTTTTTCGCACACATCTTGTATCATTTTTACCTAACTGAAGGAATATAGATGAAGAAAATCCATTTAACAACTTTTGGGAGGGAACATTGTTGTAGTTAGGTCTGCAAATGCGTAATAAAAGGGTTTATAACCAAAATATTCATTATATTGAAGGGTTCCCCAATTAACATCAAACATTACTTCTGAATTCTGATAGAAGCTAAGGCTATAAAAATACTTTTTTTTTTTTTTTTTTTTTTTTTGCCTAAGGAAACTTTTTTTTTTTTTTTTTTTTTTGTTTGATTTTGCCATCAAATGGTACAAAGCTCAACTCATTAAACATTTTATATTTAAAAAAAATAGTAATGGAACAATATCTATTGGGATATATGTATTTTTCTCAATTTGTTTGATTTTGGAAAAGTATGTGGGGTAAGGGACCTTACTTATAATGTTTTCAACTTTCTGTAACTATGCTATTTTACGATTGCAAACTTATGATGTATTATCATTTTAATTGTTAATAGAAATTTCAAAAGTTTAACTAAAAAAAATAAAACTAAAAAAAGTTTAACATCACTCATTCTCCATCTTACATGAAAGAGTTTAATAACTAGTTTATAAATATTTAAAAAATCCTCTTCTCCCCGCATCAAAAAGGGACAAATTAGCCACATTAGTAATGGAACAATATCTATTGTAATTGTTTTTGTTACGATTGCAAACTTATGATGTATTATCATTTTAATTGTTAATAGAAATTTCGTTTATTTATAAAAAAAAAACAAAAAAATTTAACATCACTCATTCTCCATCTTACATGAAAGAGTTTAATAACTAGTTTATAAATATTTAAAAAAAATTAGTAATGGAACAATATCTATTGTAATTGTTTTTGCTTTGTCATTTATTTATCTTTTAATATTTTGCATGATCCAAATGAAATACGGCCTTTATACTAGTACAAAATGTCATTTTTATAATGCTTCATTTATATGGTGGGATAAGAGTCTTAAACGCCATGGAAGTTTTCGCTTAAGAGCATTGGTAAGACGGAAGTTTTTTTTGGACAAAAAATGTCACGGAAGTTCACAAGACGTAGCAATTTTGCCTCGAAAGTATCATTTTTGCCTCAAAAGAACCCTAGAGAAGCTTGTCTCGGAAGTTTTATTACAAAAGTTTAACTAAATGACCGAAAGATAAAACTAAGTGCGAGAATTTGGGCCAAGTAAATTGAAGCCTTCATGCATATCCATTGAGGCTTATTCTTCTTCGCCTCTTCTTCCTTTAGACTTTTGGTCACCAGGAGATTTAGAAGAAGTTTGTTGCCTTGGTCATGCCGCCTCCTATGTCCTCATCAATACTAGTACAATTTTGCCTCGAAGGAAGTTTACAAAATGTAGCAATTTTTCCCTTTTGTCCCCAAATATTAAATTTGACTATTAAATTAGTCAAAGACCACACATGTCATGCCTTGAAAAGGTCGAACTTGGAGTCAGAGAAGGAGATCCTTCAGATGTTGAAATCAAGGCGGCCATAATTTGTGAAGCCGAACTGGTCAAAGGGACTGAAAAGTTTGTCACAAAACGAGAAATGAATTGTTCCAAAAATTAGTTCAGTAAGACAAATCAATAGTGATAATATTTACATTTGTATAGACTGATCATTTGCTTAGATCATAAGTGATGCTTCCTTTGGTTTTGTGACAGTCGACCTTTCGGTCCTTTTGACCGTTCGACTTCACAAATTCCGGCCGCCTTGAGCTCAACATCTCAAGGATCTCCTTCTCGGCTCCAAGTTTGACCTTTTCAAGGCATAACATGTGTGGTCTTTGACTGATTTAATAGTCAAATTTAATATTTGGGGAAAGGGCAAAATTGCTCCTTAGTGAAAACTTTCGGGGCAAAAATTGCTCCTTAGTGAAAACTTCCGGGCAAAATTGCTCCTTAGTGAAAACTTCCGGGCAAAATTGCTCCTCAAATAAAAACTTCCGTGGCATTTTTGGTCCAAAAAACTTTCGTCTTACTAGTGCTCCTGAGTGAAAACTTCCATGGCATTTAAGACCCTTATCGCTTTATATGGTTGTAGCGAAGATGATGTAGAAAGTGTGACAAGTGTCAGTTTTATAAAATTTAGGGAAAATTATAATAAATGACCTAAGAAAAATAATCTTTATTAAGAAGGACCATAAAAATGGTAATTATTTTGAAGGACCAAAAATTAAAACATTAAAATAAAAAGACTAAATTACCCTTAGTCAAATTTCCTATATTATCTCTAATTAAATCAGAATCAGTGATTGATTGAAAATAATAAATAAAGATTTCAGTATGGGTCTTCAATTCTCATGCCACCGATCAATATGACCCTATTACTCCTGTTGAAAGGGATACGAGTGTTGTATCGCAGAGAGTTTCAAAAGCTGTGGAGTTGTTGGAGAAGGGGAGGGAAATGCAAACTCTGGGTGACTTTAGTGGCGCTCTTGCCTACTTTTCCAAGGTAATAATAGTTTACTACTTTTGCAATTTCTTGGCTTCATTTGATACGTTGTTGATGTCAGAAGAGTGATTCTTAATTTTCCATTTGACTATATGACTTCAAAATCTGATTTAAGGAGAGGTGATTCTTCTTATCATCATTAAAACCTTATTAATCTTTTTCCCTTTAGTATTGTACCTTAAATGGAGAGACCTATGAAGATTGGTCGTGGTTCTTGAGGAATGTGAGGGAATTGATTGGGTCTCTACAAATAACTATCATTTCTGATCATCATAATGCAATTGTTGGTGCAGTTAGAGAAGTATTTGGTGGGTCTCGTCATGCCTTTTGTTATAGGCACGTAAAGGAGAACTTTAGTGCTGATTTCTCTAAAGTACGTAGTGGACATTGTAGAAGGCATACGGAGGATGCATTAAAATTGCATATTCTCGATTAGATATGGATTTTGTTAAGGCAATGGAAAATCTTAGGTCCTTCTCTGTCGACTTAGCAAGATGGGTTGAGACACAAAGTGATGTTGATAAGTGGGCTATGTCGCGCTTTCTATTTAGACGTTGGGACAATATTACCACTAACCTTGCAGAATATTTTAATGCATGGTTAGTTAAAGAAAGAAGAGTTAACGTATGTGTGCTGATAAATGAGCATCGACAAAAGCTAGCAAAAAAGCTTTATGTTGCCAAGGAAGCTATGGGGCAATGGAAAACTGGTGTTGGACCCAAAATTGAAGCTATACTAAAGGAGAATGTTGCTCAAGCTGAAGGTATGGTGGTAGTAGATCAAAGTTCAGGTCGAATGCTTGTTCGTGTAGGTCGAAAAGATTTAAGAGTTAATGTGGCATTGAGAGAGTGTACTTGCCAAGCCTGGCAAATGGCGAGAATCCCATGCCCTCATGCTTTTGTGGCAATAAAGAATTTACATGGTAATGTCTACACATATGTTGAAGAGTGTTATTTGTTGTCCTCACAACAAAAGATCTACAGGAACACCATAATCCTAGTAGAAACTCATGATATGCCCAACTTAAACCAATTGTCCCTCGGTGATTATAGGACAAATACCTTTCCCCATTACAAGTTGACCACCTAGAAGACCTAAAAAAAAGCATCGTGAATCCCAATTCCAACATAAGGTGCAATATCAATGTTCTCGGTGTCACCAACTTGGGCACAACCATGCGAGCTGTACAAATCCTAACCCAACTGAACTATGATGATGAACTTGTGAAGATAATAGGTATAGATCATTTTTTTAATCATTCAATGTTATCTTTAACTTTATAGTGATGGAGACAATGCTTTGTTTTTGTATATCCAGGTTTAAATTGAGCTTTGTGGTGATGGAGACAATGTAAACAACAAGGGCATCATTGGTGACTTAAACGACTAGCTCCGTAGGATATATGCTATGCAAAATATTTGATGGATTTTATCTATAAGTTTGGGCATATGACTTGTGTGCTTGTAAACAATTTTTATTGTGCAGAATGAGTTGTTTTGGAGTTTTGTTGGAACTATTGATAAATACTCATTAGAATGATCTAAGCAATGGCCATATTTTTCTATCATCAAACATAAATAATTGCTCTTATATTGTAATTGTAGATTCTAACTATACAAACTGATAGTCTGAGACGCAAAAATGGGCAAAGAGAAAGAAAAAATGGCCATATTTTTTTATCAACAAACATAAATAATTGCTATTATATATTAATGCATAAGACCACAGTTCTAATATATACTATATTTTAAAAAACTTTGATCTATAAAAGTAAAATGTGTTTTGTGAATTTATCTCTTTTCAAGCCTTGGGGCAATGGATGGTAAGCAGGAAGACTTGGAGGCGTATTGTAAAACGTTTTTTTGGATTTCTCATCTTTACAAAAAATTGTTGAACCAAGGGCAATTTAGTCTTTCTATTTTAATGTTTTAATTTTTTTGGTTTTTCATAATAATTACTATTTTTTATGGTCCTTCTTAAAAAATATTATTTTTCTTAGGTCCTTTATTATAATTTTCCCTAAAATTTATTACTTTTGACTTTCTACACTGATTCTTCAAGAGACCATGGTAATATACATCAAATACATTAATTACATTAAAACAATTGGTATAAATAGAAATTTGAAACATCAATTGTAATTATCAATCATGTTTATCCATTAGTACCTTTGATATTTACACAATGTTGTGAAAATGCTACTCCCTCCGGTCCTAATTATAGGATATAATTACGAAATTTGGAGAGATTAAGGAGAGAAGTTAAATTAGTTAATTTTATTGATTTTCCAAAAAAACCCTTATTAGAATTTAAAATGACATCAATGAAAATGTTTGTTGATCCGTGTTGGTACGACTTCTCGGCCGAAGCTCACCGTCAAGACATCAGTAATAGGAAGATGATGAGCAGCTACTTTCATAAAAGCGTGCCTTCCGCCGGTAATTGCCCTTCTCCCTCATTTTATGTAAATTTAAAATGTATAGAATTTTTTTTATATATATTTTTTCCATGGATTTTTCCAAAGAAAAAATCTTCCTATAAAGAGAAAGATCTATTTAATTGGACATAATACAAACACAAGGTTTTTTTTTTTTTTTTTTTTTGTCATGGAAAAAAGAAAATGAAATTAATATTTTATTAGGTTATTTGTAGGGAAAAATCAATCACTTTGGACGGATAGTTACAGAAAAATATTTTTAAAGAAAATTTAAAATTATTTTATTTAAAAAAAATTAGAATATTTCATTTGATAGAATATAAGTGTGTTATTAAATTAATTATTGTAAAAGAAGTATTAGTAGGGGTGATATGGGAAAAATATGGCAAAAATTGCTCAAAACTATTTTATTTTTAAAAAGTAGAATTAAAGTGTATATGGTATTAATGAGTTGCAAACATTACTTACTTAAATAATATATAGGTGCATTATTAAATTATCATTATAAAAGTATCAATAAGGGCATTTTAGGAAAAAATTGACAAAAAATAGAATGTTGTCCTATAATTAGGACCAAAATGAACTCTCAAATGTTGTCCTATAATTAGGACTAGGGGGAGTATTAGTCGACTAACATTATCTGTTTACAAAATGTCACACAAGATTTTTGCTTCTAGCGGCCTTATTCAACATAGTGAGGTACTCCCTCCGGTCCTAATTATAGGAACTATTTACCATAATTTGGAAAGATTAAGGAGAGAAGTTAAATTAGTTAATTATAATTATTTTCCAAAAATACCCCTACTTAAAATTAAAAATTATATTAAGGCAAAATTACATCAACGAGGATGATGAATCTGTCAACCACTTATTTTTCACTTACTCCATTTCATATTATCTGTCACTGTGTTGTTTTCCATGTTTCATGATACTTGTCAATTTTATATTCCAAACATGCATTAAATTAGGTGAAAAGACCATTTTCTCACAAATAACCATTAACCATAATAATTTCTTAAAATTGGATTAGCAGGTAATTATAGAAAACCCTTTTTCTTTTCAATACACACACCTCGGGGTTCAAGGCACAAATTTTGCCCACAAACCCACTACAGGAAATTCATGACTCAGGGCACAATTATCGAACAGGAGATTTTATAGCCCACAAGTCATACAACACGAACCCCACAACAAAGGGTCTTCACAAAACACTGTTCACACAAGATAGGAAAGTGGATCCACTATAATTTGATAGTGTATAAAACAAGGCATTAGGAAAATCAACAGTCATCAAAAAGTAGTAACTGTAGTATTTCAAAAATATGAAGGCCCTATGATGTCAATATATAAATCAATACAACACTAATACCCAAAAAGAGGCCTACAAGTTTTATGACGTCTATGCCTCTGGTTGCTTCCCTTGTCCCCTAGTAAGGTTAGAGGTCTCACCTGAAAAATTTAATACTGACGGGGTGAGATATAAAGTCTCCGTAACCGAAATCAATTATCAAATATGCAGGAAAGGATTGCAAGTCGAGAAGCAAGGGTTTGTTATCATAATTAAAATATCAATAATAATTAAATAATACATAATAATTAACAATATTTAAAATCATCCCTACTCATCCATCCCGCTCCTCCTTATATAAATCTTCTAGGACGTGATACAACCTATCAGTGCTAATATACCCGGCCAAGGTTAGCTAGTCACTTCAAAAATATTGTTCCCTCCAATGCCACCACCAATATACCGTAACAGGGAGGTGTCCGCCCAAAACACTCAACTCAAATTCCAGGCCAGGAATGAGAGAGCCGATGGGCACAATTTCATCCTCAATCTAACAACAAACATAATATAACAACCATTATATCATCTCACAACAAACATTACAACCGTCACAACAATAACAACCCTAATAATAATATTTACTTAAATACACAGATTGGAAAATACACTGCTTCGTTGAAATAATTTTATATTCAAACATACACAATTTTTCAAAACACATACAAGTAGTATATATAAAAGTAAGACTTAGAAAAATACCTTACAGCCCAAAACAAGCATATAAAATAAATTAACCCCAGTTACCTCAATTACAAGCTTAACCTTAGCTCGAGGAGCACAACCCATACAATTACCGATCACAAGAAGGCTCTACATTATCATAATTATAACTTATAATTTCCTATAACTTAAAAATACACATTCTAATAATAAAATATTACTGTCATAGGAATTGAAAATGACATTTGGGGTTTTTTTTTTTTTTTGTTGGAGGCCAAAATATATATTTTTTAGCCTTACTTTTCATTTTTACTCTTTGGCTCAATTTTTGCCAATTTACAATGAAATCTTGATTTTGGTAAATACTAACACCAAAGTAAACTATGACTTATATAATAGTGCATAATTAATATTAATAATTAATATATTTCTCAAAGTACATTTTTGTTCAACTATTTGTGAATAATGTTTAAAAAGGTACATATGTTTTCAACCATTTATCTTGCGCAGGTACGTAGCTTTCTCAATGAGATTAAATTGGAACAACTAATTCACATGTGGCACAAACCATTGACTTTTGCTTATATCTTTTTAATTATATGTACACTTCATGTAATTGATGAAACCTTTTCCCCAGTTGCAATGGCCAGACAAATCAGAATCCTTCTTGCCATTGCATCATAATATGACTATGAGATATGGCAGATGGACGTCAAAACAGCATTCCTTAACGGAAAGGCGCGAGGATGTGTACATGACACAACCTGAGGGTTTTGTGCGTCTAGAGGACTCTGGTAAAGTATGTCAGCTTCAAAGATCCATTTATGGATTGAAGCACGCATATCGGAGTAGGAATCGTCGTTTTGATGAAGTAGTTAAAGAGTTTGAATTCATTCAAAACATCGATGGACCTTGTGTTTACAAGAAGGTTAGTGGGAGCACGGTTGTATTTCTAGTGCTTTATGTTGATGACATCCTACTCATTAGGAATGACATTCCTACCTTGCAGAGAGTCAAGTCTTGGTTAGGAAAGTCTTTCTCAATGAAAGATTTAGGCGAAGCCACTTATATCCTTGGGATTAGGATCTATAGAGATAGATCTAAGAGGCTGATAGGCCTAAGTCGGAGCACATATATAGACAAGATCTTGCATAGGTTCGGTATGTAGGATTCTATAAGGGGTAACATGCCCATGTCTCATGGCATCCATCTCGATAAGGATCTGTGTCCTAGTACACAAGATCAAAGAGACCGCATGAGTAAGATTCCATATGCCTCGCCATTGGATCTATCATGTATGCCATGTTATGTACTCGGCCGGATGTCATTTGCCTTGAGTATGACTAGCGGATATCAACTAGATCCCGGTGAGGTCATTGGACTTCTTGTCAAGAATATCCTTAAGTACTTGAGAAGGACTAAGGACTTATTCTTGGTATATGGTGGCTTGGAAGATGAGCTCGTGTGACCGGTTACACAGATGCGAGTTTCCAAACTGACCAAGATGATTCAAGATTGCGATCAGGATATGTATTCCTGTTGAATGGTGGTGCGGTAAGCTAGAATAGCTCTAAGTAGAGTACTGTAGCTTATTCTGCAACGGAAGCCGAGTGTATAGCAGCATAGGATGCAGCTGAGGAGGCCTTTTGGATTAGAAAGTTCATTTATGAACTGGGGGTGGTTCCTACCATCTCAGATCCAATAACTTTGTTCTGTGACAATAACGGTGCTATTGCACAGACAAAGGAGCCTAGGTCACATCAAAGGACCAAGCACATACTCAGGCGATTTCATCTCATCGAGAAATCAATGAGAGAGGTGATACTAGCATATGCAAAGTACCGGGGAAAGACAATGTAATTAATCCTCTTACAAAGCCGCTTGCACAAGCAACACATGAGCGTCATGTTAGGGCAATGAGAATTAGAGTAATTAATGATTGCGCCTAGTGCAAGTGGGAGTCTGTTGGAAATTATGCCCTAGGGGCAAGTCATTGTTCTCCATTAAGTTATCACTTCATACGCATGTTTATGGTGATAACTATATCCTGGATATATCTTATAGATTATCCTAAATGTCTCACGGTCGGTCATCTACGCGGGAGCGAAGATGAGTTAAGACCATATGACTTTGATAAGGTATGGAGATACGAATCAAAGTCATGGGCACTTGTAAGAGTACAAGGTCTTTGGACCGACCCACTATGAGAAAGCCGCATGGATCTAGTCATAAGCTTATCTCATGTATAACCGCGTCATGACGCCTATGACTGAGATCATCATGGATTCCTACATGATGAGTCACGACCTTTGACCTAGTCAAAAGTCACCTTTGACCGAGTGATGATAAAGGCTAGGATCGGGATCGGTGGTTTTCATGCGGAGGGATGTGAATGGTCAAGATGGAATTTGTCCCTCACATTTGTAGAGAGATAATCTTGGGCCCCTCGATGAGTGAGTCTAAGAAATGTACGGCCGTCTTGTGATGGAAAGGAGTTTCCATTTCACTTATTAGACTAACTCGAGAATCGAAAAGTAATGGTCAAGAAAAGGAAGTTGACATTCTCCATGCCTCATCCTTGACCAAATTATCGCGTGACAAAAAGGGACGTGACATGGTTGTACGATAGGTGTATCGTGTCATCGATCCCCATGTGAGTTGGGTAGTCGCAATGTCTTGCTAGAGGCCGCTTGCGATTTGTGGGGGCGACACGGTGTTGGCCCACCGCCAATCTCATATGGGCTGCTTGAGGTCGCACACAAGAATAATCCAACACGGGTAAAAGTGTCCGGGTTCATTGAATCTCAGTTAATCGAGATTAATGAATACGAGTTTAATGCGGGGTAAATATATATATATATATATATATATTTAAATTCGAAAATAATATAATGATATTATTTAATTGAGATTAAAATATTATTATTATATTATTTGTTTTATGTTTAATTTATTTGATAAATTAAATATCTAAAACAAACCGAGATATTGTATCTCATTTAATTTTCGAATAAAGATATTATTGTCTATTTAATTTAAATTGAGATATTAGTATCTCGATTTAAATAAATAGATAGATATCATTTCTCGGATTTAATTTATTGAGATAAATTAAATCGAGAAGACTTTAAATTTGGATTAAATAAATAGGTTGGATTAAATCTATCGAGATAGATTTAATTAACTATTTTTTAATCTAGATTTAATTCGAAATTTCAGATCGGTTTTTAATTCGATTAAATAAATATTATTATATTAGATCTATCGGATAGATTTAATTAATATATATTTAATCCAGATCTAAAGTTTGAATTCAAAAGTTAATACGATTAATTTTGTATTAAATACGCAGAACGGTTTTAGAAACCTACGGGACTTTCGATCGAGCGTATTCTAAAAGGCCGCGAGAAACCCTAGAGTGAAAAACAGAGAGAGACGCAAAAGAGCGCTAGCACGCCGCCATAGCCGTGAACGAGGATTGTTCGTGTGGATACCGAGAGAGGAAGAGGATTCTAAGAGTCGTCTTCGATCGAAAAGGTAGCCCAATTCAACGAAGTAGAAATCGCGAACGAGTTTTCAAAGGTAATATCCGGATTCCCTAGCCTTGATTTAAACGCACCTGAGTGATCCTCGGGACGGATTCGTAGAAATTTTAATCCGCTGCGTTGTACGAATCCCAACAGTAATATATGTATGTATGTATGTATATATATATATATATATATATATTCACTCAACACACAATGCAACGTTTTTCCCACTCCTTATTATATGTGCCACGTTAACACACTCAACTCCCAGCTTAATGTAATACATATATAACAACAATGAAACTCCTCAACGCCTATGAATATAATAGTAACTTTTCCCTTCTTTTCTTATAATATGCAGCGTTGGTTACTCATTATGTGTGCAGCATTTTTTTTTTTTCTTGTCGCTCACTACATGCATGGTCTCGTTATGATTATTAACTAGCTTTGGATTTAAGATATAATTGTTTTGACTCTAAAAGCTTAGAGTCACATATATCAGATCAATAAAGTCTTCTTAAATGTAGTTACATATGTATTATCTTATCATCTGCCTATGGTTTCCAACGTAACTTCATATAAATAGCTATATATATATACACTTATATCATACAAAAAGATTTTCATTAGCTTCCAAGTGCAGATATCAGATGCCATTTTTTTTTCTTTCCAAAAGTAGCTGCAAACTGACAAGCATATAGATATATATTGAGTCTCCTTCTTTTTTTCCTATATATAAAAACCCATGCATATAAAGATATGGCATCAACCCTTTTTTTTTATTTCTATATCAGTATGTTTTAGTTCATCAAGGGAACTAAGGACTTACCTCTGTTTCAGAACCAAAACGCAGAGAAAGATTGGACCACGTTTTGACTCTCACTCACCTTCCTCGTTCACTCTCTCTTTCTTTCTCTGTTCTTTGAGAATTAAAATAGAGCGCACACACTCTCACTCTCAGCCTTCCTTTTTTTTTTTTTCATCTTTCTCGTTCCCTCTCGGTTCTTCACCTCTGTTCCTCTTTGCTAAATGAATGAAGGGAAGTATATAAGGACTGATGGTTATAATGAGAAGGAGCGTACTTGCAGAACGCTGGGCTCAAGAAGTATGGCGCCTGAGTTTGCGTGTACAGTGGAGGCTGAGACGAGATATGCTGATGAGGCGTGATCTGCTTTTGCTGATATTCTTTCCTGTGTCTCTGCTTAACGTGTTTTGGCCGAAAGATATGATGGTGGATATGTGTTTTTTTTTTTCTTGTTGCTGTGATGATAGGTTAAATGAATAAATTATATAATGGGTTGGGTTTTAATTCATGGGTCGTGAGATGAGACTGAGAATGAGACATAGGCTTGCTTTGATGTCATCAGTCACGTGTTGGGTTAATAAATGAATTGAAGTGTTGACCCATATATCATATATGGGAGCACGTGACCATCAGAGAAATGAGGAAGTATGGTAATTGCATGTGTGGTTATTAAAGGGAGGAGAGTATGTAGGAAATTAGAAATCAGTATGGTATTACTTGGGAAACCCATTTGCTCTTCTATAAGACTTTATTTGCAGTTATGTCCTTTATTTATTTAATTGCAATTATCATTAAAAAAAATAAATCCTTAATTTCCTATAAGGATTTTTCCTTTTCGATTAATTTTTTCTAGGCCATAAAATATAATTTCTATAATTTTCAGGCCTAAATTATTCCTTATTTCAAATCTCAAAATTTGGGATGTTACATTAGGAGTGGTATTTATTTAAAGAAGAGAATTTTAGGAAAATACTCCTAAAATTCCCTGCTTAAAATTGAAAATTACATCAAAGCAAAATTATAAATGTGTTGTTAGATTAATTATTGTGAAGAAAGTATTAGTAGGGGTGATATAGGAAAAATATGACAAAAATTGCGCAAAATTATTTTATAAAAAAAAAGTATAATTTAGGTATATATGACATTAATGAGTTGCACACATTATTTAGGGTTTTTCGTCAAAATAAGGTTTTTTTAAAAAAAAATTAGGGAATTAGTGCGGTTCGAAACAAATTAGGGATGTAATGCGATCAATAATAGCGTCGGTTGACTCACGCCACTAATGGCGTGAGTTTCTGTCTCCCATTCCCGCAAATTGCGTGAGTGGCGTGCATTTTTGCACGCCACCATTTGGTGGTGGCGTGCAAAAGTGCACGCCATTAATAATCTCACACCAAGGCGTCAATTTTGACGCCTTGGTGTCAATTTTTTTTTTTAAAAAAAAAATATAATTTTATAATTATAAATAATAGTTTTAATTTATAATTATGAAAATTAAAATATTCAAAATTTACTATAAATCTTACGATATAAGACTAATAATTAGTAAATTAATTAATTACTGAATTTATTATAAATCATAAGATAGGTGCCTAATTATTTAACTAATTAATTAATTATTTCCTAACTAAACTTATCCTAACTAAGTTTATCCTATCTATCTAACTAAGCTTATTTTTAAGATAATTGACTAATTAATTAATTAGTCATCTATCTATTTTTAAGATAGGTGACTAATTAATTATCTTAAAAATAAGTTTAGTTAGGATAGATAGGATAAACTTAGTTAGGATAAGCTTAGTTAGGAAATAATTAATTAATTAGTTAAATAATTAGGCACCTATCTTATGATTTATAATAAATTCACTAATTAATTAATTTACTAATTATTAGTCTTATATCGTAAGATTTATAATAAATTTTGAATATTTTAATTTTCATAATTATAAATTAAAACTATTATTTATAATTATAAAATTATATTTTTTTAAAAAAAATTTGACACCAAGGCGTCAAAATTGACGCTTGGTGTGAGAGTATTAATGGCGTGCACTTTTGGTGGTGGCGTGCAAAAATGCACGCCACTGCACTATTTTGGAGAATGGCGGCAGCAGACTCACGCCATTAGTGGCGTGAGTCAACTGACGCAATTGACTGCATTATATCCCTAATTTGTTTCTGAACTGCACTAATTCCCTAATTTTTTTTAAAAAAAACCTTATTTTGACGAAAAACCCCATTATTTACTTTATAGAATATATAGTTGTATTATTAAATTATTATTAAGAAAGTGTAAATAGGGGTGTTATATGAAAAAAAAAATTGACAAAAGTTAAAACTTATTCTTATAATTAGGACCAAAACCAACTCCAAAATGTGTTCCTATAATTAGGATCGGAGGGAGTATTATCCAAGACACAATGGTTGCAGAACTCTCTTTTTCTCTTTCAAACAAAAGGAATAGACGGTGGGTGAAGCAACTGGGGTAGGGATAATTTCGGCACTAAGGTGTAGCCATTGTGTCATGCAAAATACCCCATAGTGGTGCTGGTTGGGAGCCAAAATGTTGTGTGGTTAAAAAGTCCATGTGGGTTAATTGAATGACCGTGACATTTTTGCATGAATTTAAAAACTTTATATGTATTTTTACATAATTTATTTAATTAACGTAATTTCTAAATGGTCAACAATAATTGACTTAACGGCCATGATCAATGTGAAAACTTTATAGATACTCTTGCTCTCTTAAAAAAAAGGGTTCATAGCTGTTAGTGCACATTAGGTGAAGCCAATAGACGATCCCCTACATATATACAATTAAATTAGGGAAGTTTTAAGAAAATAATTATAAATTGAAGAGACAAAGTGAATTAAAATCTTACATTTAAGAATAAAACCAGCTCATTAACTAGCTCTTAAATATAATTGCGTAAAAAGTGCTGATTAGGCACCTCGCTCACATTCTCGTTGCCATCGTATTTTTCTTGTAACTTCACATAACATACATCAAATACAAAAATAAGTACAACCTTACAAAATAGGCGGCCAGAAAAATACACGAAACACTGGAGGCACGTGTATGATGCTTTTGAAAATATTTTACATGGAACTCACAACAGCAATATAAACAGATGCAAGCTGAAAAATTTGCTTTAGCCATTTACTCAAGGCCGTTGGCACAGCAAGCGTGTGCAGATAAATAGAAACCAGAAATCTTCACTTAAAAAATTGTGGCTAGTGCTCTGTTGCAATTTCCACGTATAAGCATCGCTCAGGACACAAAATTTGAGGGGGGAAAAAAAGAAGAAGAAAGAAAGAAAGCACAAGCCATCAAGTGCCTTCACAAATTCTGCTTCAAAACCACGACTGGTATTTTCTCTCAGGAATCTCAATTTCCATCAGTCCCCGTGAAGCTTGATCATCTAGAAACTGACATAATCTTGGAGCACAAATCAGGCAGTCTCCTATTTGATTGTTCCACCCTGTTCTTTTCAGCTTCTTCATTCACTTTTATAAGCCCTATCGTTTTCACATTGGCTTTTCCCAGTTGCTGGAGCTTCTATAGTGTCCTTTGGAACCTCATAAAGGGTTATACTGCTACTGCCAACTCGAAGCATTTGCTCTTCTTCATTTTCCAGCTTTGACTGGAAATTTTCAAGAATTTCAACAACCTGACTCATTAGAGGCCTGCCTTTCGGGTTTTGGCTGAGACATTGGTTTGCCACATGAGCCACCTTTATGGCAGTTTTAGCTGAGTATTGGCCATCCATTCTAGGATCTAAGATTTTAAGAAGTTTCTTATTATGACTCAACAGTGGACGTGCCCACTCAACCAAGTTGTGTTGTCTGCTTGGCCTGCTCTTGTCTAACGCTCTCCTTCCAATAAGCAACTCAAGTAGCACCACCCCAAAACCATACACATCGCTTCGAGCTGTTAAATGCCCTGTTCGATTTCAATGACAACTCAGTATAAAAACAAAATCGAGCAGCATGTCTACAATAATAACGTGCCATTTGGATTATTAGCATGACAAAGTCAGTTTAACATGATAGAAGATCTGCAATTCTCTAGATGTATATGAGAACCAAAAAAGCTGAAAAGTGGAAACTGGAAAACAGCTAAAGTAGCCATAGGAAGGAAGATTTTATATCAATTTTTATAATTTGTTAAGGAACTCATCCCTATGAAAGGAAACTCAGAAACATACAACAACATATCATATAAATTGTGAACTTTGAGAGAAAAATATAATTCTTATTTAATCTCTAAATTAGAAAGAATACACAAAAGCCTTTATATAGGCAAACCTAGACCTAACCCTAGAATCTCATTAAATCTAATCAAATCAAAATCAATCAAATATAATAGGAAATATCCTAAGATATAATATACCTATATCTAATCATAATAACAAGATAATAATCATAAATGCATAATATTCTCACACTCCCCCTCAAGTTGGATCATGGATGTTAATCCTGTCCAACTTGCTTATACAACTTTATACTACTGACACTCCCCCATAAGCTTGTACTTCTTGAGTCTCAAAGGCCTATTTAGAGAGCAGCAGATATGGGCAGCGACTGCGACAAGTTAGATGGGCAGCGGCTGCGATAAGTACGAGTTGAAGACGACGATACCAGTCGTCTGACAAGTTGAGGAGCACGATGACAATGGAACTACCACCAACGATGATGAAAGGCTCGACGACGATGACAGCGTCGAAGAGGAGATGGGTTGTTGATGAAGAACTGTGCTCACGAGTTGAGGACGACGAGACCAGTCGTCCGACGAGATGAGAGGCACGATGACAGAGGAACTACCACCAACAATGATGTTGATGAAGAACTATGCCAAAAAAGAGGCACTATGACAGAGGAACTACCACCAACAATGATGTTGATGAAGAAGCGTCGTCAATGAGATGAGAGGCACTATGATAGAGGAACTACCACCAACAATGATGTTGATGAAGAACTGTGCCTCAAATGTTTTTTTTTTTTTTTTTTTTTTTTTTTTTTTTTTAACCAAGCTTTACTTCATAATCAGACAACGATGAACCCAGACCACAAAACCTGGCTTTGATACCATGTGAACTTTGAGAGAAAAATATAATTCTTATTTAATCTCTAAATTAGAAAGAATACACAAAGACCTTTATATAAGCAAACCTAGACCGAACCCTAGAATCTCATTAAATCTAATCAAATCAAAATCAATCAAATATAATAAGAAATATCCTAAGATATAATATACCTATATCTAATCATAATAACAAGATAATAATCATAAATGTATAATATTCTCACATAAATAATATCTTGTATAAAGGGAAAGAAAATACCCATTTGTCAAGAATACTTCTTGTAAATATGAAAGAAATAAATATTTACAGAATTCCAACCATAGATCGAAATCTTGCAAGTAGAAATGCAGATATCAACTTAGAAATGTATGCAGGGTTATATGTTCTTTTTTTTTTTTATATTCTTTTTTTTTTTTTTTTTGATTATATGTTCGGAAACTGCTCCTAACTTTTTTCTTTTGTTATGGTGGGGGCCCCGAGCAAGTTCTTGCAATATTACATTAAAAGCATTTTGAGATTGTTGTGGATTTAGTGTCTGGTGATTTGTTTTTCGCAAAACCCACAAATTCATCTTTGGTTAAATATTTTTGGGTGGTGCTCTTTCTAGTACATTTTCAAAAGCCACAGTTGCTTTCTAGAAACACCAGAGGGTATTCAACGAGATATCCTTGTTGCAAACCTATTAATATTAGGTTTATATTGTAGGCTTGTTCTAATAAATTATTGTCACAGCTAATTAGAAATAGAAAATTGATTAGAATTTCATTAGCATTTGGTTAAAATAGTTAAATTAGGTTTAAAACAAGGATATATTATAATCAATTTTTTATTTCTAATATCCTAGCTTTAGTCGTCATGAGTCTTTTTTCAGCCTCACTGTATCAATAGCATAGAATCCTTTTTTAAAAAAAAAAACATTTACAAATAGAGCCAAAGTCAACTTTCTAGTCTAGATTACAATATTATGATAATGTAACAACTCACCAGTCATCACATACTCAGGCGCAGCATATCCATATGTTCCCATCACTCGTGTTGAAACATGGGTTTGGTCTCCCATAGGTCCATCCTTTGCAAGACCAAAGTCTGAAAGCTTTGCGTTGAAATCCTGCAGTTTATAACTCAACAATAAATATCCACACACACACAAGCACATGCGCACACACATATATGTATAATATATAATCTTGACAGAATTAAATTATTCGTTAATGGCAGGCATGACAAGATATTTAAGGTGGAAAATGACTGGTTATTCTATCTTGCTTCGCATTTGAAATTTCTTAAAACATACTATTATTTTGAAAGGAAGTAGTACAGTAATAAAGCGGCAGAGTAAAAGAAATCATCCAAAATCCAAATAGGAACAATAAGACTTAATAACCATTTAAAAAGACAAATATATGCAACATTGAGCACCATAAGGATGCCAACACACACACACACAAAAAAAAAACTATTCCCAGCCTCTTAAAATTGTTCACGTCTAGTAAATATGGTTAAATAAGAAGGAATAATATGTATGCAGGATTTAAATTCAAGCATATTTATTTTTTTGAAAGCCAAAAGTTACATGATTAAGGTGAAAATATTTCACTTTTCAGCTTTGTGTAATGAAAAAAAGTTTAGCTTCTCCAGGAATTCCCTTTATCATGCCAAAACAAAACGAATTCCAAAACAACTAAAACCCAAAGTCAACAAACCGCATCCAGCAAAATATTTGATGTCTTGAAGTCACGATATATGATGGGCCTCTCTGCACCATGAAGAAAAGCAAGTCCTTTTGCAGCATGTAAAGCAATCTTCATTCTTTTTGACCAAGTCAGCATTGAGCCCACTCCTGCCATCAATGAACAACAGAGTCCTTTACACTAAACATGGTAGAGACAATTTCCTCCAGAACTTATTTTTCAGTTATGTGTGTAAGGCGCTTAAGCAATCAAGAGGTGGGACTGGAGATATTTAACTTGTTTGAAGCTGCTGCAAACTTTATCCTTTAACAGTCACTCTTTTGGAAGTGTTGTAACAATGAAGCAGTTTCGTGTTTGGTCAAATCTATAAGCAAGAACATACAAAATAATTTTGTTTTTCATTGATGTTTGCAATGTGCTTAAGCAACTGGATGGTGACACACAAAATTTAGCCTGTTTGGTCATGCTGTGAAGATTCTACTTTTAACAGTCATTTTTTTGGAAGTGTACAAACAAACATGCAGTTTAGACTTTGATCAAATCCTCAGAGAAGCACCTTTAGCATTGTTGTGCCTGAGATAACATTTGTTCTTTTTAGTTTCAATGAGGGTATATTAGTCAAATCATGCTTTAGAATATATGCTCCAATTACTAGCTTCTTTACCACAAGGAAGTAGATCCTTTCAGATTGTCAGAGTCAAAAGTGAATTGTATTTGGCAAACAGACCCAAAATATAGCATTTTCTCAAATTAAACTTACAAAAGAAAAAGACAAACAAACAGCTTTTCTCAGCCTAATAAGTACTTCCTTTCTTGCACCAGAAATTCAAGGCTTCCCTACTATATAGGAAGTTGTGCCAACAAAATGGATAGTCATCAAACAAACAGACAATAGAGCAGGTTGAATGATTTTTGCACATAGGAATGTAACTCTTTACATTCAGGACCAAACGGCAATATATCAACCCTTGAAAATGACTGAAAACACAAGATCCCTTCAACTGTTCCTAGAAGACAATCATAAACCTGCCATCTTAAGTCCACCAAGGCAGTGCTATAAGAATAAATCAAGCTATTTCACTAACACACTCTTCGATGAGTAGAAAGTGGAAGACAGCAAAAGCATTAGCTCAAAGTGTCCAAGTACTATCAGATGTCTTGGGATCAAATATAATAAAATGTGTTTGCAAGTCATGGGCTTCTCTGGCCCTGTGCTATATACATGTTGACGAACAACCACCTAAATAATAGGGATAGATAGGACTGCAACATCTCTACAACTGTTTAGAAGCTCAGGCAATTGTAGGTCAACAACCTTTTGGATTAACAAAAATGTTTAACTTCAGCCAATTATGTAAAAAGAACAACCACATACGTCCCAATCGAATTAAAACTTAAAAGCCTCTGTAAATTAAGTGAACAATATATTCATCTATAAACTATTTCTAACTTATAATTCAAATTCATCTTCCATATCAACAGAAGCTTACTGCGAAAGAGGTGCTTTTCCAAGCTCCCACTTGCCATGTATTCGTAGACCAGTAACCGATGTTCATCCTCACAACAATATCCAATAAGCTTTACAAGATTTGGATGACTGAACTGGCCTAAATAGTTAACTTCAGCCTGCAAGTAAATGGATGCAATTGAAACTTATAGAATATATTAGAGGCATCAAAATGAGGTGGCTTGATCCTCCTTATTCCTATTTGGATCAAGTCATTTTTTTTTTTTTTCATTTTCTTGATAGAATGTAACAACACCTTAGAAATAAAATCAAATTCCATTCTTATATATTTCAAGGGGAAAAAATAATTTTTAAAGAATGAATGGGTGCCAACAAGAATTTGACCAAGATAAATTACCAGCCATTCCCTATCACCCTGAATTCCCTCTCGATTTAGCTCCTTAATAGCAACTTGCGTGGTCTTGTAACCTGGCCTCACATCTTCATCTATCACGCCTTTATACACAACTCCAAAACCACCCTCTCCCAGAATTAAGTCTGGACGAAAGTGCTTGGTGGCCAACCTCAGTTCATCATAGGAAAATATGTCAACATTCCTATGGCCAGGACTTTGGCGGAGATCTTTGATATTCATAGGAGATGATGAACTGTAGCTTCTGCTTCTATCTTGCTTAGTTGTTGGTGTGGTAGGTTCATATCCTACTCATTTGCAATTATAGAGTATGTGTCAATATTGTTAACATGTAATAACATCTACTCCTCAAGTGCCATCAACACATACGTACTTCAGACACCCGCTACCAGTGAAGACCTCAAGTTTCTCTTTCTTCCGTTTGTTTTATAATTTTTAACAAAAAAATAACAGTTATTAGAGTGTCATTTCATACGGCTACTAGTAAACCCCACCCCCACCGTTACTTGAAGAAACAATCACAATAGATCACAATAGATCAGTTTCTTGCATGAATTTAATAAATTATTAGGAGCGTATTGTTCATTAAGAAAAAAAAAAAACATAACAAGGACGTCCTTGTGTACAAGGAAGTAGATCTAAAGCATCCCCCTTTCCCCCCTTCTCTCGATGCCAACTCAACAGAAAAATTCAAACGATATATGAAATGAAAACATTAACTGCCCCTGCATAACCTTAGTTTTCTAACTTCTAGGAAATTCAAATTAAAATGAATAACAAAAGGTTGAATTGATACCTGGGGCCTTTGTATCAGAGTCAATGCTGAAGCAAATACCCATGAATCTATATATGAAGCGAACAGAACATACATTTCATCGTTCCTCTGCCTCACAGCCTTCTATCTCAATGGGGCATTATACACACCGCTGTAGTATAAACTATAATCCAGACAATTTAATACAAGACGACATTTGACCTAACTTTCGGCAATTTAGGGGTTTCTCCGGAGTCTGATCTGATTGACCGGAAAAGGAATTAACTCCCAACCAAGATCGGAATTGATCGCTTGCAGAAATCAGGGGGAGAAAAATATGGTAGACAGCGAGAAAGGGTTCGATAGAGCGGAATGAGGCGAATGACAGTTAGGTCAAAAGGCGCCCCCGACAAAGAATTCTCAAAACAGTTGCAGACCTTCCATATAAATTAGTTTTATTGATTAGATAAAATTATTTTAAATTTTGAATGTCACTGTTTGGGCTTTTTTATCGGATACAATACAGTAAAAAAAAATTGTTAAAATGCTGTAAATGAGAAAATATTTAACATTATACGTTGTTCGCGTGAACGATGACTTTGTTAATAATTAAAAATCGTTTTTGAACGATGATTTAGTATAATAAAAGTTAAAAAACTGGAGATAGAGTTATCTCCAAATGACCCAAAACTACGTCGTTTTAGATTAATGAAGGGTTTGTTAGTAATTTTAGGTGAATTAATGAAGAGTGTTTCCGTAAAATGTATATGATTAAAAAATAAACAAAATTACGAAAACACCCTTTTTATTAATCCAAAACGACGTAGGTTTGGGGTCACTGGAGATAACTCTATCTCCACTGACTGGAGAAATCTTTTACCCTATTAAAATATTCAAATACATAGAAATTAAGGAAATTACTTAAGTAAGTTCATATGGTATGTATTTTCAAAACACCATAATTATTTTTCTTCATTTTTCATTCCATCTTTTTCTTTGATTATTGTTGATATAACAATAACTTTGGAAAAAATTAATAAATATGAAAAATACTTCATCTATTCGTTTTTATAAGATACTAAGGACCCATTTGGATGAGCTTTTTTTGAGAAAAAAAAAAGCACTATTTTAATGTAAAAAAAATGCTTTTTAAATTAATTTATGTGTTTAAATGATATTTTTTAAAAAAAGTAAAAGTCACAAAAAAAAGTCAAAAGTCTTTGCTTTTTTAAAAAAGCTCCAATTTGGAGCTTAAAAAAATAAGCACTTAAAAAAATTACTTTTTTTAAAAGCTCATCCAAATGGGCCCTAAGTAGATAAAAAGTTAATTAAAATTGGTTAAAGATAATAAATATATAAAAAATGAAACTCATTTTTCAAAATGACACTTATCTATAAAGAAGGAAGGTCGATGGGAAAAGAATGAGTAGAAAAAATGATGAGAGATAATCAATAAATATATATATATATAGGGATTATCATTTCTGCATTTACTGCAGAAAATTTTTTCTGCAGCAAGGGAGATACAATGCCGTTTCATTAGTTTTTTTTTTTTTTTTGGAAAAATACGAAGGGTGTTGCTTCCTTCCAACAATCGAATGCGGGGTTCAAAATTAATCATAAGCAATGGATATTCAACAACAATTCATAAACCAAATTTCAAGAGCAAACCGAAAAGAGTAAACCATACCTAAGAAGCCCCGATGAACTTAAAGACGAGGAGAACAACAAGAATCTGGATCGAGGAGAACGAAGTCGAAGGCGAGGGCGAGGGCTATGCGAAGCGACGATGATTGAACTCCAACTCGAACTCAACGCTTGAATGGGGATTTAGGAGTTTAACGAGTTAGGGCAGGAGGAAGACGTTTACTCGAAGAATTGAAGAAGGGTACGTGGATGGGATTCAGAGAAGGAAGGGTCGAGCCCGGAGCAAGGGAGACAAACGTTCTTCAAAAGCGATGAATAACCCCGTCATGACGAACGGCGGAGAAGGGCAATGAAATCAAAAAGATGAGATCACCCTGCAAGGTTGATGTACTGTCGTGAGAGCTGAGTAGGATTCTAGGGCATAGATCGGGTATTTTGACTATTCTCTCAAACTGGGTAAATGTACTTGGGGCTCTGATTAGCTATACGAGCATATCTTAATGAAACGGCATCGTATCTCCCTTGCTGCAAAAAAAAAAAATCTACGGTAAATGCGAAATGCGTAAATGATAATCATAAATGATAATCCCATATATATATATATATATATATAATCTCATCCCTCAAACCAACCTCTTGCATGGTTTATCATGGGCTCCCCTCACAAAAAACTGTTCACAAGCCGTGTAAGCCATCTCATCCAAAAAAAACAATGACCGGCTCCCCTCACAAAACACTCTTTTATATATATATAGGAGATATCATTTAAGATTCTTTGTAGAAAATTTTTCCCGCAAAGAATCGCAAAACGGCGCCGTTTCATTAAAACTCCATATGGTTTGTTAATTTTTATGCATAGAAGAATATTTATATTTAGAAAGCATTCCTAGCACAAATGGTTTCAACATGATGTGATGTTTTTAATAATTAAAAAGATTTTTGTCTTTATTATAAATATTCTTCCATGCATAAAAATTATAAACTAGATACTCTTTTGGGGGCAACATTTAAAAAAAAAAAATTAGATATAACAAACTACTCTCTTCGGCCCCAAGATATGTTTGGGAGTTCATTTTGATTTTAAATATAAAAAATATTTCCTTTTTTTTTTTGCCAACCTTTGTTTTTTTTATAAGTTATCATTATTTGAATGTGTAATGTTCCTTTTTATAAGATATTTCTTAGAGAAATCTAAACATTTAATGATTTTTTTTAAAAAAAAAAAAATTCCTTCAATTAATTATATTTTTATCTCCTCACTTTTTCCCACTCATTCTTTCTCATTACTTTTTCCATTCATTCTCTCCCACACCCACCTAATAGAGTAATTGGAATGTTTTGAAAAAGGGTTAAGGCGCGATTTGGCCAATAAACTATTGGCTTAGGACCATCCAACACAATTAACTATTAATTGGACCTTAAATATCAACAAACTATTTAAAATGTTAAATTAGCACAAAAACGTTAGTCTCCCAGTTAAGTCCGTTAGTTGAGTTTGAGCCTTCTGTTCTGCACTTGAAATATTCGAACACGCGTAACGATAGAATTATATATGGTGTTACGCGTGTTCAATATTTCAAGTGCGAATGTAAGGCTCAAACTCAACTAACTAACTTTAACTCGAGACTAACGTTTTTGTGCTAATTTAACATTTTAAATAGTTTGTTGGTATTTAAAGTCCAATTAATAGTTAATTGTTCCGACGGTCCCAGTCAATAGTTTATTAGCCAAATCGCACCTTAACCCTTTGAAAAACAAGCTTCTACTTTCCCATACCTTGCACGGGTGATGTACTTCACCCGTTACTACCCATAGGAGAGAGTGATTCAAAAACTACCTGTGGGATATTATCAGAAAGAAAAATCCAACTTAAACAAAAATAAATAAAAACAACATTTAATCAAGATAATCATAGATATTTGCATATCGAAAAGAGATTATCATAGATATTTTCTTAATCTTCTTTATGAAATAAAAGGCATAGAGCATGCACTCTCTGTGAGTGTCCCTTTTCATATAGTAACAAATATTTGTACAATCATTTTTCTCTCTAAATACAATCTTTTTTTTTTCTGAACAATAGTATTTTAACAAAAAAAAAGGATAAGAAAAAAATAAAAGGGAAGGGAGATATATTGATAAACATTTGTCTATGTTATAATGAATATATTTATTATTTTTATATATCTTCCCCTCTACCATTTAAATAAATAAGTATAACAAAACAAAAGATATATTGCCTAAAATTGTATATTAATAAAAATTTTCATAAGAAATATATAAAAAGGGAAGATATATTTTTATATATCTTCCCTTTTTTATATATCTTCTCTTATCTCTAATTTATAATGATATCCTATTATGTAAGCCTAAATTTTTGGTGATTGTTAAGGGAAGAAATCTCGACATATTTTCATTTAATTCTTTATTAAATTCAATATATATATATGGGGATATCATTCTGCGGTTGCTGGAGAAAATTTTTCCTGCAGCAACTGCAAAACGACGCCGTTTCATTAAAACTCCATATGCATGCATAACTCATCAAATGTCTTGCTTGCAAAATCCACATGCACAGCTACTGAAAACTCCAGCCACCCAGCGTCATCAGATAACCCGTAATGGTCTTCATCCGTTCCTTCACACAAGACAACCCATAATGGTCTTCATCAAGAAACTTATAAATAACAGCAATGCTTTGGGTTCATGTGTTGTTTCGGTCGTTTTGCCAACGTAAAAAGAAAATTGAAAACTCCCTTTGTTCTAGCTCCTAAACACAGAGAACTCACATATGGAATCATAGCTAAGTTTCCAAGGCTAAAAAACTCAGAAACTTATGTTAGGAAATCACGGAAACAAGAAGGAAGAGAGACCCAAGAATAATTACCTATGCGTTTAGTTTATGGTTAAACTATCATATTGATTCTGGGGCTTCTCAGCCTATCATGCAGCTTGAAGAAGTATTACTTCTGCAACAATTAATTGATGCGGAACTTTGAGTTTTTTTTGGGCGAATTACACTTAGTTTTTCTTGGCCTTCTTTCTTTAACAGATCAAGGCTTCTGTTTGGGCGCTCGGCATCACTCGTGGCTTGAACTGGCCACTTTCGTTCGAACAAAAGAGGCAGAAAGCTGGAGATTTAGATCTTCTTGATTGGCTTAGTTAGAGCCATGTTTGGGTTTCAGGCATGTCTTTTGCACTCGACCCAACAGGGGCGCGTAGTGGAGATTTTATGTATATTTGAATTCAATCCCATCTTTCTGTACACCTTGAATAAATCATATTAATGCATTGTGGTTTATTTGAACACAGAGGGACAACGTCGGGAATCAGAGGGAGCACTTAATTCTGCTTCTTGCTAACACTCATATACGGCTTTTTGAAAACCTGAACCACTCAATACCAATACAAGAAAGCCAAAAACATGAAGCTGGGACCAGTAAAAATTAGCCCAAAAAAAAAATAAAAAAAACAAGGCAGGCTTCTCTGAAAACTGAGAGGCCTCTACGGCTCTACCTGCTTCTTGCTGATGAGTTGTCGAAGAAAAGTCAATAAAGGAGGCTGCAATATGCTAGAAACATATGAATAAAAAAGATAAACTTAACAGATTGCAAACTTAGGCACAAAGGAAAGCTGCACAAAAAGCTTCCTTTTACAGCTAAGTCTTCCTTCTCTCTTATATATACAACAACGTATATAACAAGTTTTCTATTACCTTCCATATGAAATGATATATATATTTATATACAACACTCAGCAAGTTTATGCAGCTATATGTACTGTTTCTTGTTCTTTGGTTCAACATATGCGATTAACCTTCCACATGCAGCAATATATATTCGTACAACAACGTTTTTATGTATGAATATACATAGATCAGCAACTTATATAATATATATATATATATATTAGTAAGTGTATATGCAGCGCTACGTTTCCTTACATCAGCTACAAGGTTCTTTTTTCTTTTTTTTTTGCTTTTGTTTCCAAACTAGATCTGAGTATATATATATATATATGTAACAGCAACCAAAAGCCTCAGAACCTACGTTGGTCATTCATAGAAACAAGAAGGAAGAAAAGCTTGATGATTACATTCGGTTTCAAGCGTGCAAAATTGATACTTGTTGATCTCAAATGCCTCGGTTTTGACTGGTGTAAAACAGAGGAAAGCAACTTCTTTTCTGACTTTGTCTTTCTCACTCACTCTCTATCTCTCGGTCTTGGTGCCGGATTTGGCTGGAGCAAGGTGAATGAAAGGAAGAGAGAAGACGAAAAAAAAATTAACAAAACGGCGTTGTTTCTGGCTTGCTGTTTTCTGCAGTTGAAGCAGAAATGATTTCCCCATATATATATATGGGTTTAATGTTTCTGCAGCACTACGAAACTTTTTCCTGCAAAGACTCACATAAGGTGAGTATGTGAGTCTTTGCAGAAAAACGTTCTCGCGGAACTCGTAGAAAAACATTAAACCCTATAACTCAGAGAAATATTAAACCCTATATATACACACATATATATAGGGTTTATCATTTGTCATGTTACTTGATATAAGGTTATGTCAAGTCCCCCAAAACTATGTCATTTTGGGAGTTTATTAATTCCAATAACCTCAAAACGACATGGTTTTGGGAGTTAGGGGAATTAATGAAGGGTATTTTTGTATTTATTACATGAATTTTACCAAAACACCCTTCATCAATTCCCCTAACTCTCAACACACACATATATATATATATATATATATTGAATTTAATAAGGAATTAAATGAAAATATGTCGAGATTTCTTTCCTTAACAATCACCAAAAATTTAGGCTTACATAATAGGATATCACTATAAATTAGAGATAAGAGAAGATATATAAAAAAGGGAAGATATATAAAAATATATCTTCCCTTTTTATATATTTCTCATGAAGATTTTTATTAATATACATTTTTAAGCAATATATCTTTTGTTCTGTTATACTTATTTATTTAAATGGTAGAGGGGAAGATATATAAAAATAATAAATATATTCATTATAACCTAGACAAATGTTTATCAATATATTTCCCTTCCCTTTTATTTTTTCTTATCCTTTTTTGTTTTGTTAAAATACTATTGTTCGAAGAAAATAGATTGTATTTAGAGAGAAAAATGATTGTACAAATATTTGTTACTATATGAAAAGGGACACTCACAGAGAGTGCATGCTCTATGCCTTTTATTTCATAAAGAAGATTAAGAAAATATCTATGATAATCTCTTTTCGATATGCGATATCTATGATTATCTTGATTAAATGTTGTTTTTATTTATTTTTGTTTAAGTTGGATTTTTCTTTTTGATAATATCCCATAGGTAGTTTCTGAATCACTCTCTCCTATGGGTAGTAACGGGTGAAGTACATCACCCATGCAAGGTATGGGAAAGTAGAAGCTTGTTTTCAAAACATCCTAATTACTCTATTAGGTGGGTGTGGGAGAGAATGAATGGAAAAAGTAATGAGAAAGAATGAGTGGGAAAAAAGTGAGGAGATAAAAATTTAATTAATTGAAGGAAATTTTTTTGAAAAAATCATTAAATGTTTAGATTTCTCTAAGAAATATCTTATAAAAAGGAACATTATACATTCAAATAATGATAACTTATAAAAAAACAAAGGTTGGCCAAAAAAAAAACAAAGGAAATATTTTTTATATTTAAAATCAAAATAAACTCTCAAACATATCTTCGGGTTGAAGAGATTAGTTTGTTATATCTAATTTGTTTTTTTTTTTTTTTTTAATGTTGCCCCTTGAAAGAGTATCTAGTTTATAATTTTCATGCATGGAAGAATATTTATAATAAAGACAAAAATCTTTTTAATTATTAAAAACATCACATCATGTTGAAACCATTCGTGCCAGGAATGCTTTCTAAAATCGTTCATGCAAAAAATGATTTTTTTGTGTCAGACGAAAATCATTCTCCACATGAATGACCTTTTTAATAACTCTAAAATCATTCTTCTAAGACCTATTTTAAGTTTAGCGTTATACAAATATTTTCTCTTTTACATCTTGGTATTATTTTCCTACTATTTATCACGTCCCCATAAAAAAGCCCACTCTTTGCAATATTTATTGGGAAAATCCACACAAAAAAACCCCTAAGACTTCCCAAACCCAAAGTGATGACTCCGATTGGGAAATACGATACTGGTCATGCAACATCAAAATGGGAGTTCAAGACCCCCTCGTCCTTGGGTTCAACTGGTGAAGGGGTTGGACTTCCTCACCTAAAGGGAGGGGGTTCGATCCTGGTGTTGGTCAAGGCGTTGGGGAAGGCATCCTAGGGGTCTACGAAACTGTGGTAACGCTGGGAGGAGGTGGAGGCATGTGTACTCTACGGCCCGGTATCCCCCGTGAACCGGGCTCCAAGCGCCCTGCCCTTGGATTGTGGGTGAGCCCAACCCTTTTCCTAAAATTTTCTTATAAAAAAAGGGAGTTCAATAATTTAGGGGAAAAAAAAAAGTAACGGTTAAGGTCCAAAAATATATATGTGATTTTATCAAAAGTGTACCCAACATCAAGTGCTTTTTTTGGTAAAAAAGTGACTTGTATTTTTAAAGCGTCATGGACGATGACTCGCTTACATTTCATCCCAGCTTGCAGTGGAGGACTGGAGAAAATTAAAGAAAATGACCCAAATAATTTTGAAAATTACAGAAAGGTGGCAATGGTAGTGAGGAGGCGGAGATGGGTGGCTTAATGGGTAAGATTGAGATTGGGAGAAAGGGGGAATTGGAGAGAGAATGACTAAACTGTAATTTTCAAAATATCTATGTGATTTTCTGTAATTTTCTCTAGTTCTTCACCACCAGCTAAGAAGAAATTTAGTCGAATCATCGTCTATGTTAGCTTTAAAAATATAAAAGAGTCAAACTAATGGTCAAGGGGTATTTTTTCTCCACTTTTGAAATCACATGGTAACTTTTGCACAAAAAACATTTGTTGTCTTTGCACTTTTGGGAAAATTATATGTATATTTTTGCACCTTAATCTAAAAAATAAAGGGAAATTGATAGAAAAATACTATTTAAATTTTAAAATCCTATTGACAATAATATTAATGAGATTAACAATAACGAAGAAAGCAATTGATAACTCATTTCACTTCACTAGAAAATCACTAATTTGGGATTTTCAAATTTAAGTTATATTTTAAGCAATTGATAACTCATTTCACTGGAAAATCACTAATTTGGGGTTTAAAATTTAAGTTATATTTCCATAGCATTTTTGCAAAAGCAGAAGTAACACATGGTGTATATTGGGGGAAAAAAAAGGGCAACGAAAGCGTCAAATGCTTCATTCTTAATAACCCCAATAATTGTGCTCCCAACATTGCCGTCAAAGAGAGTGATCGTGACTTGTGAGGATTGTATATTGTCACAGTGAGGAAGGACCATGACAAGTGTCTGAATTTTGCTTTAATTTCCTTATTTTTGATTCAATTTTTAGTTGGGAAGATATTGAAGCCCTATGATACTTTTAAGAGTGAAGATTAGAAGCTTATGTAATCTCATTTATTTTAGACGGTTTGACTATATCATATGTATTCTTTCCTTTTAATTTACATTTGCTTTTGTCAACTTCGTATTTTATGTTTCTTATAAGTATAGGTTATGATGATTGCTCAACTTATATGTCTACTTTATACTATCTCCATGTTTGTCCATTGCATGAAGGTGATGGATGCTTTCAAGCGTGTGTTCCCTTTGGACTCTTTAAATAATTTTTTTTACTTGTGATTGATTTTTACCTTCATTATGTGGCTTTGATTCAATTTATAATTCAAATATCTAAGACTGTTTTAATTTGAGCAACATTATTAATCCATTATTTATGCATCTTAAATTATTAATTACTTCACCAGCGCCTGACTCCACAACGACATTTTGTAGCCGTTGCATCTTAATACCGACAAGCCCAAGCCCAAGCCCGACCCTAGTCCAGTCCCGTCGTTCCTCCTTCTTCTTCTTAGGTCAACACGTCGGTCCTTCTCTATCAAAATAAAACATCCCGCCCCGTTCCTTTATCTGCTTGGAGAATCGGCTTTAGAGAGGAGCCCGTGTTCGAACTTTCGAGCCACGAGTAAAGTTGTGAATGGTAGCGGCAATTAAGCAATGGAGTAAAGTTGTTTTTGTGTATGTAACAGCAGGTAATTGGTGATGATGCGCTCAATGAGATCGGTAACAAATCTATCTACCTCTTCTCGAGTAGTCTTAATCACAGAAGAAGTTATATTGGGTTACTGAATTCTACATAATACGTGCTTCTCATTTGCAGATTGAAGAGGTTCGACGGCGGCTTAATCTCGATGTTTCTGTTGCTTCTGACTCTTCGCCTGCACCAATTGAATCATTTTCAGACATGGTAGCTATTTTATAAATCAGACCCATATTTCTTTTATTCAATTTGTACTCATTATGGCTAATAAGGGAAAAACTATGGACTTATTAATTTACAGTGCTTGCACCGAAGTATCATGAAGGATATTGCGTATCATGAATACACAAGGGCAACTTCTATCCAGGCTCAAGCCATGCCTATCGCTCTTAGCGGAAGGGATCTATTGGCTTGTGCTGAAACTGGTAGTGGGAAAAACTGCAGTTTTCACCATTCCTATGATAGAGGTCTGAGCTCTTTATACTTGGGATGTTTATCTAATTCTGTATTGTTTTCCTTAGATATCATGTGGTGGCAATCAAGCAAATAGCAAATTTAATGACCACCCTTTTCGTGATTTAATTTCACCTCTGTTTGATTTTGTAGCATTGCTTGACTCAACCTCCAATTCGGTCTGGTGATGATCCTTTGGCATTGGTTTTGGCTCCTACTAGGGAGCTTGCTAAACAAATAGAGAAAGAGGTGACACTTTTATTCAAATGCCATATGTTTGAATTTGTGTCTGTTCTTTGTTGCTTTTCTATTCTACCTTGATGCATGCATGGCTCCTAATACACATTTTTACTCTGCTTAAGCTTTTTGGATAAGTGGTGATTGTTTTGCATTTGAGGCTCATGAGTTATATGTATCTTCTTTCTGCTTCCATTTTGGAATTGGGAGTTTTATCTATACTTAGATTTTTTTTTCCCCTTTGAACACAAGATTACTGTTTTCGGTAGCTTATGAATTGAGTTGTCTGTTGATATTGGTTTAGTTTCTTGGGTGGAAGGTTTTGAATTTGAAGCAACAGTGAATTCTGGGGTTGCTTACAATTCTGTTTACTTGTCAGATTATGCACCATATACAGTGAATTCTACAACCTTACTTGTGAGACAACTTTTCAGATAACCTCACTTGTGAATATGGGGCATATTATGTTCAACTTTCCTACCATTCTCTTTCTTCAAAGCAGCTATTTCATTCTTTTGTACCTGAGGATGCATCATAGCACATCAGCTATTCATGGTTGACTGTGAATGTTACTAATTTTGTGAAAATTATTTATCACCATGCTGCACCTCAGTGTTGTCTGAGGCCTTATTTTCATAATAGGGTTAAGGCAACCCTCTACTTTTATCCATCACTTTCTTTTTAGACCTGATAACCCCAAACCTATGCTTCTATGAAAAGGTCTGAAATTCAGTCAAACATATTCCAATGTAATGGTTGAATCCTACTTTCTCTATTCGGTTTCACTAGTACTCTTCATTTTTTTCCCATGTAAAGGTGCACCTGCGTCTTCAGTGGATAAGTTTCACCAAAACTAAGTGGGCTTTAATCTGTGTGGATGCATAGAATGCTTAGACTACTACTATGAGCACGGTGAATACTAATGCTATTACCAACTTTACTAACTAATAACTAATGGTAGCAGTACTGCTTGCTTTATATGTTGTCTTATCATTTTGCCAATAGATTCTCAATGTGGGCTATAACTATTATTTATCTCAAATAAAGAAAAAACTAACTTTTTAGTTCCCATTATTTATCTCAAATTCTAATTCAGTCCACATATTTTAAAATTTTATGATAAACTGAACATAAAATTAAAATTGAAAATCCTTCTAGTTTGTAATGGTTTTTAATTGGGTCCACAATCAACCTTGATGCTCATTGTACCCGTGTTTATTATTGTGATTAGTTTTTAATTTATAATTTTAAAATAATTGATTTCTTTTACAATATTGGAGATAGAATAAAAATATAAAATTTTTATTTTAGATTCTATATCCATGGAAATTTTAAAAACTATTAATTATTTCATAATTTAAGGAGTCACTAATCAATTATAATCAAATCAAATTGCTGTGTGTGTGTGTGTGTTTTTTTTCCAAGCAAGTGTATCTTGCCATAGCCTTGACACCGCCTTGATGATGAATTGTTTGGGATTTTTCCTTTTTACCTAAGGCATCTTGCTAATGCTAAAAGATTATTTGTGTATTGTTGAATGTTTTGTTGAGTAACTGGGCTTATCTTTGGTTTGACTTAAATTGACTTTGGAATGGGTTCAACGGTGGTAAAATAACATCTTGGAGAAGAATTGGTTGGTTTTTGTCATGTTCATAAATCTCAATGAGTAACATCGTTATTGTACCCAGTTGCCGCTTTTGGGGTAAGTGAAAATATAAACAGATGCAACATGTCAGTGGCTTAGAAAAAAAGGAAAAATAAAATAAAATAAACTCAAATAAAAATAGAGCTGTGTAGAGTTTTCTGGAATTGTTCATACTGTCGGTGGCTTGATTTCGTTGTTGTAATATTGGCAAGATTGGGATTATGCTCTTGGCTCTGGCTTTTAGCCTATAATCTCTTGTGATAATTTTATTGACTGT
Organism: Acacia acuminata; assembly: GCA_019022655.1. Classification (NCBI taxonomy): domain Eukaryota; kingdom Viridiplantae; phylum Streptophyta; class Magnoliopsida; order Fabales; family Fabaceae; genus Acacia; species Acacia acuminata. The sequence continues at coordinate 301,411 of JAFJYI010000098.1, read as the reverse complement.
TGCGATTCAATTGTTCTGTGGATGAAGTGTTTGATTGCTGACTTTACTTGCACTGTTTCTCTGCTGTGAGTGTTAGTTCATTTTGGTGAGGATATTTCATGCTGCTGTTGAGGTCTTTACTTGCTAAACTTTAAGTTTGTCTCTGATTTGATTGCTACTGTCACATTTTTTTTTGGTGAGAGCTGATTTACTGTTGGAATTCTTGAAAAAAAAAAAACTGTATTGGTGTGTTGTTGGTTTATAACAAGTGTTGGGGGTGACCCACGCAGTAGTAAATGTTAGTTAGTTGATTGTGCTCCTATGCCATGGTCTTCCTACTCCTTAACTCTTGCTAAATTTCAATAATACACCCTTAGACTTAGGTGCAGCCATTAATGTTATGTCACATTCAGTTGATAACTCATTAGTGATCAAAAACATTGAGTCCACTATTGTAATACTCCAACTGGTCGATAGGACAACTAGACAAGCTTCTGGATTTTTAGAAGACATTTTGGTTTAGGTTAAAGGTCTAGATTTACAACCTGATATAGGGGAGTTCAAAATGGATTCTCTTGGATTGTGTGGTTGAGTATGAGTTCTTTACATTGCATCATGACTCTAGAGTACAACATGGACATAATGTGATTTGGAGTATTAAGCGTATGCATGGTTTCTACTCATGAGACTCTTTCTTACGAATTTCCTCTGGTATCCTCATTTCTGTGTGGCTGCTGATCACATCGATTCCTTCTTTTCTTGAAGGAACTTCCACACTCCAAAAGGATCACTCTCTGCCTTACATTAAGGAGCCTTTAGACATGGAATTGGAACCACCACCAAGAAAGATTTGTCAAGGAAGGCCTATGCTCAAGAGGTTTACGATTCTCATCTGTGATGAGATTTTTTTTGCTTCAAGAGCTCAAGAAGATTTCGTCTACATGGTTGTCCCTTTCCTCCCTTTATTATATTGGATTGCTTGTGAAATTACTTGTTACTTGATTGCCTAAAATGAGTGTGGGAGAGGGACTAAATCATTAGGAAAAAGTAGATTTAGGGTGATGATTTTGTGGCCTCTTTGGTTGTTCTAAGCTTGCATTGAGGTCAATGCTAAGTATGACTGTGGGGGGAGTAAAGCTCATTGATTTTCTAGGTGATTGTACAGGAATTTTGGACAACACCTTTGCTAGAATTATTGACTGAACAATGCTTGATTTATGAATTTTTCTGCAATGCACTTTGCTTATTCTGAGATACACATGAAGAACCAAACTTATCATGAATGAATGAAGCAAGTACTGTTTACATATTGATGCCATCTTTGTGGTTTATCATCTGGAAAATTTGTATCATAAGTAGAATGTTCTAATGCTTTGAAAATGGTTATGTGCATGGTTTGGCCTTGTGTGAGTTAGTTTAGAATGCATAAACCTTGATGGAAGGATTTGAGCCTTATTATCATTCATAAATTCAGTGTGGGTACTCCACTTGATTCAGTTTCCTCTAGAACTTGTCTTGCGTCTTAATCAAGGCCACATAATCGCACAAGAGTCATGAATAGGATTGAGGCATTCTATTTCTTCACCCGTTTTCCTAAACACAAGCCGTTTAAATCAATCCCTTGCTAACCCCATTGAGCCCTTCGCTTTCATTTCTTCTTTAATATGCACTGATCTGAATCTATACATGAGACTATATGTGAGAAAAGGAAAATATATATGAGCCTATAGGGGGAAAAAAGGAAGAAAAAAGGAAAAGCCAGAAAGAAAAGAAAAAAAAAAAAAGAGGAAGAAAACAGGGAAAGCCGAGAAAGAAAAAAAAAAAGGAAGAAAACAGGAAAAGCCGAAAAAAAAAAAAAAAAAAAAAAGGCAAGGAAGAAAAGGAAAAGGCATATGTGTAGAAAGAAGAAAAGAAAAAAGGTAAAGAAGGCAGAACAAAAATGTCTTAAAAAGAACCAGAAAAAAATAGAGAAGAGTAAAATGAGAGAACAAATTGTCCAAAGAACTCTTTCAGCTTATGAATATAATTTGAAGCAATAGATTTATGCTTAAACATTGCTGTACATGACAGCAAATGCTGAAGTTTCAGCCACTTGTTTGATTGTCTAATTATCGCTCATCACCGGCGTATATTTCAGATCATGTGCCATTCTTTTTTCCATTTCCACTTAGACCTTTTCAACATTACAACCAAAGCAAAGACCTCTTGATTCATTACTCTAGTGTATAATGAGTGGTGGAGATGGTAGACACATTACAAGCCTATGGTAGGGGTTGGACTAGTGGAGTGGAGTGAAATTACCTTGAGAGAGGAATGTGAGAAGTGCAAAACAGGACCAAGTTGTGTTCTAAAGCATTACTCACTATTGGCTAGGCTAAGTACATGGACTATTTGATTTGCATTCGTACACTTTGCTTGTGATGTTGGTTGAAGTATGATATACTACTATGCTTGCTTTTTTTGATTTAAGCTTGCTACATTCTCACATATATATCTATTCGATTTTGTATTGGATTTCCTTGATTGAATTTTTTTTCTATGGAGTGCAAAAGTGCAAGTGTGGTGGAATTTGATAAACCATTATTTTTATATGGTTAAGTGAGCATTTTTGTGGGATTTTAGGAAGAATATAGAGTATTATTTGCTTAATTATGCATGAATAAGATAAATGGATATAGTAGGAGATTTTGATTAAAATGATTATTTCAGCAGCAATTTAGTAGAATTTCCTGATTTGGACACTGGCTATTTGGTTGCTGCTTGTATTGCAGGTGTAATTCTTAAATTAGTGTGCCTGGAAAGAAATTCCAACCAGGGAGGAAAGCTGAATCAAAAGGAACTCTTTTCCACCTTATTATTGAGGAGGCAAGAGGCTGCTATTCAATATGAGAGAGCAACTGCGTAACTTATACCTTTGATTATGCTTGTCAGAACCAAATTATAGTTTGCTGGCTTTCCATGTCAGCAATATTCAAATCAGAGAACTTTGCCCAATACTTAGTGTCACAGTTCTTCTGTATTATTATTGTCACACAGTTTTGGCTTTACATGTAGGTCACTGGGGTGCATGGTGATGATGTCACTTGTCTCAAAAAAAAATTCTGCCACACTAGCTGGGTCGTCGTATACTTTACGTGTCTCTCAGATTCGTATTGATCTTCCTACGCTTACTGATAAGGACAAGGAGGTAAATATTTGGCATACACATCAAAACCTTGTTCCATAAAGAAATGAGATAGATTGAATGGGTTGATTTTGTTTTCTACTTTCAGTTAATGAGAAAGGATGGAATTTTTTTTGTATGATTTCGTTCTCATGTTGGGAATAGGTTTATATTGGGCCTATTTTTTAGATTGATTAACTAAAATAGAACTCCTTCAACAAAAAATGTTTTGCAATTGTAAAGCTTAAATGTATGTGTATAGACTAAAGCTGTGTATTTTTTTAACTGTCCAAACTACCAGATTATGATTGATTCATTCTACTCCGGTTAGGTTCATGCATGTAAAAGACCTGTTTATTACTTTCTTGTTGCTCATTGAATCTAATGATTATGTTGGACATATCAATGTATTAACTCAGGTCATAAGCACATGGGGTCTTCAAAACAACATAGACTTCCTTTCATTGTCATACACCCGGCATGCTGAGGATATTTGTCATGTAAGAGCTATTTCAGATGGCTTTCCTCCTTTTTCCTAACATATGATATTGAGTGATTTCCTCCCTGTCCTCATGCTTACAGTTTTAGCTTTGAATTTTTGATCTTCTGTAGCCGAAAAACAGCTTTGACTAAGTAAATTGTTTCCCCTTTCTTTTAATCAAGGTATTGAGATATGTTTATAATTATATTTTTGTAGGCCCGTGAATTTCTCTCTAAACTTGGTGACCTGAAACAGACACAAATTTTTGCAAAGATTGAGAACATAGGGGGAACTCTAACATCCTTGCAAGTTGCAACCATACACTCTTGTTACAAACATAAGGAGAGAATTTCATACATGGTTCACTTTTGATGAGGTTACCTTCTTATTATGATTGGCTAGTTATAGGGAATGGTAATGAGAATACGAGAGACAATGCAAGTAAATAAATGTTCTGAGCTTGCCTACTCTGCTTGATTGTGATTTTTAATTGCATCTTCCCCTGGTAAATTCCCATAGGGATTGACACATTTTGATGAGATATTGAGAGAAGCAGATGTTATCATCCTATCTCATGGAAATTTGGGGATAGATCTGCCACCTGAGAAGGTCAGCACATGCTTCTGAATTTATGCATAACTTGCTTCATTTGAGATTTTATGTGCTAGTTATTACCTGTTATCTCATACTGATTGATATTCTTTCATATCATTATATTATTAACCATTCTCTTGTTCTTGTCTCCTTCAATTTCACAGGTGTTTTTATTCCAAAAAGCTGCAATCTACAAGTGCAATGTAGCTGGAAAGCCAGCTGTTGTTACACGTGTTGTGGATACTATGACTGATAATTTAAGACCTACTCGTGATGAAGCAACTTATGTTATGTTGCCAATGCGGTGTTGGATGGTGAATTTTTATTTTTATGACTTCGTGCCTTTTTTTGGGGTTAATTTGACACACACACTCACACGCGTGCGCCACCCATATATATTATATAAAAAATTTCGTGAAACTGGTGTATTTTTATTTGTGGTATTGCATATGTGCATGTTTCTATTGAGGCTTGTCAAGTTAAGCTCTTTGTGGATGGTTTTGCTAGTTATTCTAAGTGCGCATTATTTATAATATTGTCTTCTTCCTGTTTCTGATGCATTTTGAAATGTTGTGTGAAGTCCACTCATTGATTTTCAAATATGCTGTGTCTCTGACTTCTGTACATTAAGACTACTAACTTAGCCTGGCCTTCTGTTCATGGTCCTGTTGCTGATGGATGGATTTTATTATGTGTAGTTTCTCTAAAAGAGTCAAGAAACTAGCTTTCTCCTCCCCACAACCTTCATCTTCTCATAGGAGAAAAGTGTTAACTGAAATTAGGCGTCTGTTATGTGTAGGCGGAGAAAGTTTTTAATCAGGATTTGTATTTCAAGATGACTGTCAAATATGTAGGGGAGCCCATGAGTCATTTGGAATCAATAGCTTCCTCTGCGGTACATCTCTCTAATGACTCTTCTCTTTGATCTCTCTGGTTTTTATTTATCTTTCCCTGTCTAACATCATGCGAGTTTCCTTCCCAAAGAAATGTGAATGTACCAAATTTTGGGAAGTTCTTCATTTGTGCTGTAACATATAGGTTCGGGCAGCCATCAAGGTTAAGGCCTCCATTATTATTTGCTTCACTTCATCTGGAGGAGCTGCAAGGTTTCTTTTTAACATCTTTCAATCCCCATATCCCTTTTTATTTATAAATTTATCGTTTTCATGGTTACCTATGCATATGCACGTGAACCTGCTCATAGTACCGATTTCTTCTCCTGGTATCTTTTGTTCGGTTCATATTGATATCAAAAGCCATGTGCTATTTCATTACATTATTCTCATTGTTTGTATCTGTAGGTTGATTGCAAAGCACAGACCAACCATGCCTGTAATATCTGTTGTCATTCCTCAACTGAAAACAAATAAACTCCGATGGACTTTCACTGGTGCATTTGGAGGTATATAATGATATTACTTACGCATTTTTTGTTTCTCTAAATTCTAATTTTATGGTAGATTGGTGCTAGTGATTTGTTGCTTGCAATCTAATCTTGTCAGGTGCCTGAATGATTATATTGTATCTGTGATGTTGCTCTCAAAAATTGGAGATACTTAATAGCCTAATAGTAAAGCTATAAGTTGCTTCTAATGAAGGAAACTTTTTTATTATTGTTATTATTTTGGCTTCTACCATAGTTAAGTTCAATATCATCAGTCCTTGAACATTTTAAGCTCAACTTGTCATCTTTTTTGGCATATATATTTGAATTTCTGGTACTGAAATCAAGCTCTCGTGCATTTTAACTTTGATGATTGAAAAATCATGATATGTTCAGAGAGGAAATTACGCCAACCTTACTTGATTTGGCAGAGGATTTTACTGACCTCCCTAGAATTTTAGAAACATAAATATACTCAGCTGACTAGGATAGGTCTGTGTAAATTTTTGTTATACCGAGGGAATTTTGTATATGTTTTGAAATTAAAGATGAAACTTGTGTAATATTCATAAATTCAAAGGACCCAAAAGTGGGGGAAAAGAGAAAATCCAAAATGAGTGTTTCTAACTTGAAATGCATTTGAATTTGGATAAATTTCTGAGTGTTTATAATTAAAAAGATGTTGTGATGTTGTGAGGCCCTCTTATTGACATTTTGTGGTTGATTTCTTAGTTATTAAGCAAGAAATGGCTGAAGTTAAATATTGAGAAAACAAAAATATTTGGACATTATTAGCATTCATTACTGTGTCAAGAAATATCTGCTTTGCAGGACTTACTTGATAGTGAAAATGAAGAATAATTGCTTCTCCTTTTATGATATGTGTATATATGTGTTTCTTGTTTATGTTATCCATCGGTATGTTCTTATTTCCAGAGAACCAATTTCATTTCTTTTCTTGATTTGCATTGTAACATTTGACTTTGAAACTGATCAGTTCTTGCTATTTGTTTCATTTTGTTGTCCAATGACAGGCAAGGCAATCACTTATTGTTAGAGGTCTTTTCCCAATGCTGGCAGACCCACATCATCCGGTAAGAACTATTAAATATTACCTGGTTTATCTTCAGCCTATTTGAGTAAAATAACTATGTTCAAAGTGGGAAATCGTATTTCATGTTAGGTTTGATGCTTCCTTCTTTGCTGAAATGTAACTTGGATCATCCTAGTCCCCAATATGGATTGTTTACCATTTAATTTTGGTGCAATGTGGTCTAGGAATATTGAGAAAAATAATCAGTTTAGGAAAAAGTTACTAGACAAGCTGTTAACATTTGTTTTAGGAGCTAACAACTATCTGCCATCTGGTATCACGAAGTAATTCTAATTTGAGTATTGTTGGGCCCCGAATGAGAGATAGCTCTCTCAATAAGGTCTTAATCATATAGATAGGAGTTGAACCTAAAATCTTGTTTAGTCCTTTCCTCTTCTAGTTTTTCTTTATAGAGATTAACAAGAGAGGTTGATGGGCTAGACTTATATTTAGCCATTTGTTTGGTCAACTGTTTCAAAACATGAAACCATTTTTTCTCGCATAATGACCTAATTTCTAGTTTTCCTTTAATTTTTGGTCAAAAAACATTTTCCCTTAATTGATAGACAGAACGGTACTGGGTCTCCACAGTCATATCATGTGTCTTTTTGGCTGAATTAAATTTGGCAACCAAAACTGCCAAATCTTGCAGAATTTAATGCAAGTGGATCTTAAGTCATAACTGATTTGGCTTATATACCACTTCCCTGGGATTTTCTCTTTGCTTCTCTAATCCGCTTGCCATTGCAAATATCTTTGACCAAATGCAAAATGAAATAGATTTCATCCAGTGCCCATGACATCTATCTATTCCAATGAGAGTAGTTTTTGTTCGGCAGCTTAGGTCAGGGCCTGATTTGGAGATGGCTTGATGTGAAACTAAAATCAAGATACTGAGATCAATAACAGGTGCATTCAATAGCCTCATTTAAGAAGTTAAATGATAAAAGCCTAATTCCACTTGGATAATTATGGGTGTGCCAGTTTCTAGTCTGCATTTGAGGAAGTGCCGGTCTGAATGTGGGCAAAAAGATGGCACAGGAGAGGAGAATTATATGACTGGTTTGAGCAGGGAGTGTTTGTGTGTGTGTGTGTGTGAGAGAGAGACATGGCAAAGATTGAGAATATAGAGGTGAACTCTAACATCCTTGCAAGTTGCAACCATACACTCTTGTTACAAACGTAAGGAGAGAATTTCATACATGGTTCACTTTTGATGAGGTTACCATCTTACTATGATTGGCTAGTTATAGGGAATGGTGATGAGAATATGAGAGATGTATTGATTTCTTTGTCCTTTATTATTTGCTCTCATCCTCCCCCTTATTATTTCTTATTTATATTTAATTTTTATCTTTTCACATGAATTTATTGTTGTTTATAAATATTATTTACAATACTTAATTATTCATGCTGCATATTAATGCCTTCTTTCAAATATTGCATAGTTTATGTATCAATAATTTAGCCTTCATTATTTTCTTGCCTCAAGTTGTCTATTTGTTTTATTTATTATCTTGTTAGTTAATTTATTTCCTTATTCTCTATGAATTATTAACTGATTAATATATGTATGTTATTCATTGGTTGCTACTGTGTTTTCTGTATTTATCTATGTTTACCATAAATTTGAATAAGTTCTTATCCCATTCGTAGTCTTCCTTTTATTTGATAGATTATTCCTTTCGATTTTTCTGTCTTACTTAACCTGAACAAGAAAAAGGTGGGGAGGCTTCTCTGTTCATTATTGCCACCATTGGAACCAACACGGGAGGCTTCTCTGTTCACTATTGCCGCTAGTGTTCTCTAGTAAAGGAATAAGATGGTGCTTTGTTCTATTTTTACTGATGTGGAAGCTTATGAGGAGAAATAAACTCATCTCCTGTTTCAATTAGAGATCACTTTCTATTCTTATTGTTTACATAAATTTATCTGAAGATTCAAAACGAATTTGCAGGGAAAGTAGAGCGGGAGACACTGAATCACTGTTGTATTCTTTCTGGAAAGCTGGTGTGGGCTGTTTGAATTGATATTCATATACTAGACAAGGGAGGGCGAGCTGTAGTTTATTTTTCTTTGTGTGTGTGTTGTCCATATTGTTTCTCCCTTTTTCCTTATTTTAAACGTTAGTAGTTTAACTACATAGTTTGTTTCCAAGTGCTACATTTTTTTTGGCTATTCTTTCTTATATAATCCTGATTTAGAGTCGGATCAAAGAACTTAATGGTGTAGGTCTAGTGGCAGGCATAATGAAAATGAGAGAGGAGAGATAAGGAGGAAGACCAGAGAGGGTTGATCTTATTTAAAATCTTATTTTCTATACTCATCTATAATTCTGAACTTACCAATAATTAATATCATATGTTTTTTAATCTACTTCTATCCTCCACTACTTAATGGAGTTGGATAGTCATATTTCCTTTTATGATCCTTTTAACTGTATTAATGAGCATTAATTAACAGGTTCGGGAGCCACTTCCTTTGATTGTAGATCATCTTCTATTGCTGTGACCTTTGGTTTTATCATGGAAGATCATAGACTGGCTTTATCCGTGGGTGGGTCTCTAAGTACCTTATTTACAATACTGATATGAACATGTGGAGTGTTGTTTTGTTGCTAGTTACCAGATGAATAGCCCTTGTGCAAATATGATTGTCAGAAAACATTACTTTTAAATGCTGGATAGTTTTGGATAGATTCACTTTCATCTTATTTCAATTTGGAAGGCTGAAAAATTCGACTTTTATTTGATTCTTTTTTTGCTCATGATAATTCACCATTCCTCATTTGATATTTTCTTATTTTTCCATAACTTTTTAACTTAATGAAAATTTCGAGTAATTGAAGTTGCTTAATATGTTTGTGGTGTTTAAATAGTTTGAGTTAATATGTTTGTGGTATTTAAATTATTTGATAATGCGCTACTTTGTTGTCATATTTAATTAGATAAGATTTATGAGCTCTTTTGTTGTCATGTTTGACTTGATTTGTTGTGTATTTGATTAGATAACATCATTTTTGTGCTATTTAAATTATTTGAGCCAATATTTTGTTGTATTTAAATTATTTGATCTAGATGCTACTTTGTTTTCAGATTGTTTATCACAGTTTGTTTTTCTTATTGTTTTTGTTTTTTTTTTTTCTCCTTTTTTGTATTTGTTAATTTGTATTTGGTTATTATTATTCTTTATACTATTTTACTTCTCTTTCATTTATTTTTCATTTGTTACTATTTATTTATTTATTGTAATATTTATTATTTATGTATTTTAACATATAATATTTAATCATTTTTGTAATATGTATGAATTATCATTATAAGTAACGACAATTTTATTACTCTTCTACTTTTTCCATGTCTCTCTTCTCATTTGTTTCTATGTGATTGTTTTTCTGGTCATCCTAATTTACTATTCCTAATTTGATGTTATCTTATTTTTCCATAACTTTTTAACTTAATGGAATTTCAAGTACTTTAAGTTGCTTGATATGTTTGTGCTCTTTGAATAGTTTGAGTTAATTTGTTCACGGTATTTAAAGGTATTTAAATTATTTGATTTGAATGAGCTATTTTGTTTTCATGTTTGACTTATTATATGTTGTGTATTTGCTATTTAAATTATTTGAGCCAATATGTTTGTTGTGCTTAAATTATTTGATTTAGATAAGGTATTTTGTTTTCAAATATTTATTGCAGTCATTTAGAGTCTTATATTAAAATTTTAAATGTCGTTTTTCTGATTGTTTTTTGTTTTGGCCTTTTCTTATTTTCTCCTCTCTCTTTCTTGCTTGATTTGTATTTGATTATTATCATTCTTCCCACTATTTTACTTCTCTTTCATTTATTTATTACTTGATACTGTTTATTTATTTACTATTAATTAATCATTTTAATATTTAATGGGTCATGCGAATTCTATTATCTTATTTTTCCATAACTTCTTAACTTTATAAAATTTGGAGTAATTTAAGTTGCTTGATATGTCTGCATGGCTCATGTTTGACTTATTATTTGTTGCGTGTGTGATTAGTATTTATTTATTTATCGTAATATTTATTATTTATTTCTTCTAACATATAATATTTAATTATTTTTGTAATATGTATGAATTATGTAACAATAATTATATTCTTCTTCTTTTTCCATGTCTCTCTTCTCATTATTTAATTGTTTTTCTGGTCATGCTAATTCACCATTTTAGTGTTATCTTATAAAATTTAATGGTTTTAAGTGGAATTTTAAGTTGCTTGATATGTTTGTGGTATTTAAATAGTTTGAGTTAATTTGTTTGCGTAGTTTAAATTTTGTTGTTGTCATATTTGACTTATTATTTATGTATTTGATTCCATTGGTTGTTGTATTTTAATTATTTGATCTAATATTAAAATATTTAAAAGGACTTCATTTTTCTTATTTTCCCTTCCCTTTCTTCTTTGATTTGTCTTTGATTATTAATATTCTTCCTTTACTTCTCGTGCATTTATTTATATTTGTTACTGTTTATTTATTTATTTATCTATTGTAATATTAACATATAATATTTAATTATTTTTGTAATATGTATGAATTATGTAATGATAATTATATTCTTCTTCTTTTTACTTTTTTCAGGTCTCTCATTTGTTTCTATTTGATTTTTTTTTCTGGTCATGCTAATTAACCATTCCTAATTTGATCTTATCATATTTTTACATAACTTTTTAACTGAATGGTCAAGTATTTTAAGTTGCTTCATATGTTTGTGCTTTTTAGATAGTTTGAGCTAATTTGTTTGCGTAATTTAAATTATTTGATTTAGATGAGCTTTGTCGTACTCATGTTTGACTTATTATTTGTTGTGTATTTGATTCGATAACATTTATGTGCCATTTAAATTATTTGAGCCAAGTATGATGCGCTATTTTGTTTCATATCCCATTGTTTATCACTGTCATATTTAGACTTGTTTATATTAGGATATTTCTTATTGTTTTTTCTTTTCTCTTCTCTTTCTTTATTTTTTTATTTGATATGTATTTGGTTACTATTATTATTCTTCCCACTTTTTACTTCTCTTTTATTTATTTACTAATTATAATATTTATTATTTATTTCTTCCAACATATAATATTTAATTATTTTTGTAATATGTACGAATTATGTAACAATACTTATGTTCTTCATCTTCTCTTTACTTTTTCCACGTCTCCCTTCTCATTTGTTTCTATTTAATTGTTTTCCTGGTCATGCTAATTCAACATTCCTAATTTGGTATTATCTTATTTCCATGCCTTTTAACCTTAACGGGATTTTGAGTGTTTTAAGTTGCTTGATGTGTTTGTGCTGTTTAAATAGTTTGAGTTAATTTGTTTGTGTTATTTAAATTATTTGATTTAGATGAGCTCTGTTGTTGTCAAGTTTGACTTATGATTTGTTGTGTATTTTATTCGATAACATTATGTGCCCTCTAAATCATTTGAGCCATTATGTTTTTTGTATTTTAATTGTTTGATCTAGATGAGCTATTTTGTTTTTCGTTGTTTTTAACATTAGAATATAATTAAATGGACTTCGTTTTTCCTTATTTTGTTTTGGCTTTTTCTTATTTTCTATTCTCTTTCTTATTTATTTTATTCGATTATTAATATACTTCCCGCTCGTGCACTTATTTATTGTTTGTTACATTTTATTTATTTATCGTGATATTTATTATTTATTTCTAACATATAATACTTAATTATTTTTGTAATATGTATGAATTATGTAACAATAATTATATTTTTTCTCCTTTTTACTTTTTCTATGTCTTTCTTCTCATTTGTTTTTATTTGATTGTTTTGGTGGTCATTTTAATTCACCATTCCTAATTTCGTGTTGTCTTTATAACTTTTTAACTTATTGGAATTTTGAGTTTTTTAAGCGCTTGAGCTTTATTCACTTTATTTTATTTAGATGAGATTTGTTGTTGTCATGTTTGACTTATTAGTTTGAGCAAAAAAAAAAAAATGTTTGACTTATTATTTGTTGTGTATTATATCTGTTTAAATCGTTTGAGCTTTTAATTGTTTGATCTAGATGTGCTATTTATTTTTCATATCTCATTGTGTATCATGTCATTTGGAGTAGTTTATATTTGGATATTTAGATGGACTTCCCTTTTCTTATTGTTTTTTCTTTTAGCTTTTTCTTATTTTCTCTTCTCTTTCTTATTTGATTTGTATTCGATTATTGATATTCTTCCCACTATTTTACTTCTCGTGCAAATATTTATTATTTGTTACATTTTATTTATTCATCGTGATATTTCATTATTTATTTCTTCTAACATATGGTATTTTATTATTTTATTATATTCTTCTTCTTTTTACTTTTTCCATTCCTCTCTTTTCATTTTTCTATTTCATTGTTTCTCTAGTCATGCTAATTAGTTTGCGTTATTTATTTTATTTAGATTAGATTTGTTGTTTGATGTTTGACTTATTATTTGTTATGTATTTGATTCAAAAACATTTTTGTGCCGTTTAAATCGTTTGAGCCATTAGTTAATTGTTTGATCTAGATGTGCTATTTTGTTTTCATATCTCATTGTTTATCATGTCATTTTGGAGTTGTTTATATTTGGATATTTAGATGGACTTTGTCTTTTTTTTTTTGTTTTTTTTTTGGGTTTTCTTATTTTCTCATCTCTTTCCTATTTGATTTGTATTCGATTATTACTATTCTTCCCACTATTTAACTTCTCGTACTATTTGTTACATTTTATTTATTTATTGTGATATTTATTATTTATTTCTTCTAACATATAATATTTAATAATTTTTGTAATATGTATGAATTGTGTAAAGATAATTATATTCTTCTTCTTCTTTCTACTTTTTCCCCGTCTCTCTTCTCATTTGTTTCCATTTGATTGTTTTTCTCGGTGATGCTAATTCACCATTTCTGATGACTTATTGGAATTTTTTATGTTGCTTGATATGTTTGTGATGTAATAGTTTCAGTTGTTATTTATTTTATTTAGATGAGATTTATTGTTGTCACGTTTGGCTTATTATTTGTTGTGTATTTTATTCGATAACATATTTGTGCCGTTTAAATCGTTTGAGCCATTATGGTTGTTGTATTTTAATTGTTTGATGTAGATGTGCTTTATTTTTCATATCTCATTGTGTATCATGTCATTTGGAGTTGTTTATATTTGGATATTTTGATGGACTTCCCTATTGTTTTTTCTTTTGGCTTTTTCTTATTTTCTCATCTCTTTCTTATTTGATCTGTATTTGATTATTAATATCCCACCATTTAACTTCTTGTGCACCTATTATTTGTTATTATTTATTTCTTCTAACATATAACATATAATTATTTTTGTAATATAGTGAATTGTGTAACAATAATTATCTTCTTCTTCTTCTTTCTATTCCATGTTCCCTCTTCTCATTTGTTTCCATTTGATTGTTTTTCATGGTCATGCTAATTCACAATTTTAGATTCCGAGTTATCTTATAATTTTAACTTATTGGAATTTTGTGTTTTTTTTGTTGCTTGCTATGTTTGTGATGTTTAAATAATTTGAGTTCATTGCGTTATTTAATTTATTTTATTTAGATGAGATTTGTTGTTGTCATGATTGACTTATTATTTGTAGTGTATTTTATTGGATAACATATCTGTGCCGTTTAAATCGTTTGAGCCATTATGGTTGTTGTATTTTTAATTCCTTGATCTAGATGTGCTATTTATTTTTCATATCTCATTGTGTATCATGGCATATGGAGCTGTTTATATTTGGATATTTCGATGGACCTCCCTTTTTTATTGTTTTTTCTTTTGGCTTTTTATTATTTGATTTGCATTTGATTATTAATATTCTTTCCACTATTTAACTTCTCGTGCACCTCCGTATTTTTGTTACATTTTACTTATTTATGGTGATATTTATTATTTATTTCTTCTAACATATAATATTTAACTTATTGAAATTTCGAGTTTTTAATGTTGCTTCATATGTTTGTGATGTTTAAATAGTAGTTAATTGCGTTTATTTATTTATTTTATTTAGATGAGCTTTGTTGTTGCCATGTTTGACTTATTATTTGTCACATATTTAATTTCGATAACATTTATGTCCGTGTAAATTATTTGAGCCACTATGGTTCTTGTATTTTAAATTTTTGATCTAGATGCGCTATTTTGTTTTCATATCTCATTGTTTATCATGTCATTTGGAGTTGTTTATATTTGGATATTTAGATGGACTTGGTTTTTATTATTGTTTTTCTTTTAGCTTTTTCTTATTTGATTTGCATTTGATTATTAATATTCTTCCCACTATTTAACTTCTCGTGCACCTCCGTATTATTTGTTACATTTTACTTATCTATGGTGATATTTGTTATTTATTTCTTCTAACATATAATATTTAACTTATTAGAATTTCGAGTTTTTAATGTTGGTTCATATGTTTGTGATGTTTAAATAGTAGTTAATTGCGTGTATTTATGTATTTTATTTAGATGAGCTTTGTTGTTGTCATGTTTGACTTATTATTTGTTGTGTATTTGATTCGATAACATTTATGTCGGTGTAAATTATTTGAGCCAAGTATGGTTGTTGTATTTTAAATGTTTGATCTAGATGCGCTATTTTGTTTTCATATCTCACTTGTTTATCATGTCATTTGGAGTTGTTTATATTTGGATATTTAGATGGACTTGGTTTTTCTTATTTGATTTGCATTTGATTATTAATATTCTTCCCACTATTTAACTTCTCGTGCACCTCCGTATTATTTGTTACATTTTACTTATCTATGGTGATATTTGTTATTTATTTCTTCTAACATATAATATTTAACTTATTAGAATTTCGAGTTTTTAATGTTGGTTCATATGTTTGTGATGTTTAAATAGTAGTTAATTGCGTGTATTTATGTATTTTATTTAGATGAGCTTTGTTGTTGTCATGTTTGACTTATTATTTGTTGTGTATTTGATTCGATAACATTTATGTCGGTGTAAATTATTTGAGCCGGTATGGTTGTTGTACTTTAAATGTTTGATCTAGTTGCGCTATTTTGTTTTCATATCTCATTGTTTATCATGTCATTTGGAGTTGTTTATATTTGGATATTTAGATGGACTTGGTTTTTCTTATTTGATTTGCATTTGATTATTAATATTCTTCCCACTATTTAACTTCTCGTGCACCTCCGTATTATTTGTTACGTTTTATTTATTTATGGTGATATTTATTATTTATTTCTTCTAACATATAATATTTAACTTATTGGAATTTGGAGTTTTTAATGTTGCTTCATATGTTTGTGATGTTTAAATAGTAGTTAATTGCGTTTATTTATTTATTTTATTTAGATGAGCTTTGTTGTTGCCATATTTGACTTATTATTTGCCACATATTTAATTCGATAACATTTATGTCGGTGTAAATTATTTGAGCCGATGGTTGTTGTATTTTAAATTTTTGATCTAGATGCGCTATTTTGTTTTCATATCTCGTTGTTTATCATGTCATTTGGAGTTGTTTATATTTGCATATTTAGATGGACTTGGTTTTTATTATTGTTTTTCTTTTGGCTTTTTCTTATTTGATTTGCATTTGATTATTAATATTCTTCCCACTATTTAACTTCTCGTGCGCCTCCGTATTATTTGTTACATTTTACTTATTTATGGTGATATTTGTTATTTATTCCTTCTAACATATAATATTTAACTTATTAGAATTTCGAGTTTTTAATGTTGGTTCATATGTTTGGGATGTTTAAATAGTAGTTATTTGCGTGTATTTATTTATTTTATTTAGATGAGCTTTGTTGTTGTCATGTTTGACTTATTATTTGTTGTGTATTTGATTCGATAACATTTATGTCGGTGTAAATTATTTGAGCCGATTATGGTTGTTGTATTTTAAATGTTTGATCTAGATGCGCTATTTTGTTTTCATATCTCACTTGTTTATCATGTCATTTGGAGTTGTTTATATTTGGATATTTAGATGGACTTGGTTTTTCTTATTTGATTTGCATTTGATTATTAATATTCTTTCCACTATTTAACTTCTCGTGCACCTCCGTATTATTTGTTACATTTTACTTATTTATGGTGATATTTATTATTTATTTCTTCTAACATATAATATTTAACTTATTGGAATTTCGAGTTTTTAATGTTGCTTCATATGTTTGTGATGTTTAAATAGTAGTTAATTGCGTTTATTTATTTATTTATTTTATTTAGATGAGCTTTTTTGTTGTCATGTTTGACTTATTATTTGTCACATATTTAATTCGATAACATTTAAATCCGTGTAAATTATTTGAGCCGGTATGGTTGTTGTATTTTAAATTTTTGATCTAGATGCGCTTATTTTGTTTTCATATCTCGTTGTTTATCATGTCATTTGGAGTTGTTTATATTTGGATATTTAGATGGACTTGGTTTTTATTATTGTTTTTCTTTTGGCTTTTTCTTATTTGATTTGCATTTGATTATTAATATTCTTCCCAAAGTTTAACTTCTGAACTGCGTATTATTTGTTACATTTTACTTATTTATGGTGATATTTATTATTTATTTCTTCTAACATATAATATTTAACTTATTGGAATTTCGAGTTTTTAATGTTGCTTCATATGTTTGTGATGTTTAAATAGTAGTTAATTGCGTTTATTTATTTATTTTATTGAGATGAGCTTTGTTGTTTTCTTGTTTGACTTATTATTTGTTGTGTATTTGATTCGATAACATTTACGTCCGTGTAAATTATTTGAGCCATATGGTTGTTGTATTTTAAATGTTTGATCTAGATGCGCTATTTTGTTTTCATATCTCACTTTTTTATCATGTCATTTGGAGTTGTTTATATTTGGATATTTAGATGGACTTGGTTTTTCTTATTTGATTTGCATTTGATTATTAATATTCTTCCCACTATTTAACTTCTCGTGCACCTCCGTATTATTTGTTACCTTTTACTTATTTACGGTGATACTTATTATTTATTTCTTCTAACATATAATATTTAACTTATTGGAATTTGGAGTTTTTAATGTTGCTTCATATGTTTGTGATGTTTAAATAGTAGTTAATTGCGTTTATTTATTTATTTTATTTAGATGAGCTTTGTTGTTGCCATATTTGACTTATTATTTGCCACATATTTAATTCGATAACATTTATGTCGGTGTAAATTATTTGAGCCGATGGTTGTTGTATTTTAAATTTTTGATCTAGATCTTACTATTTTGTTTTCATATCTCGTTGTTTATCATGTCATTTGGAGTTGTTTATATTTGCACATTTAGATGGACTTGGTTTTTATTATTGTTTTTCTTTTGGCTTTTTCTTATTTGATTTGCATTTGATTATTAATATTCTTCCCACTATTTAACTTCTCGTGCGCCTCCGTATTATTTGTTACATTTTACTTATTTATGGTGATATTTGTTATTTATTCCTTCTAACATATAATATTTAACTTATTAGAATTTCGAGTTTTTAATGTTGGTTCATATGTTTGGGATGTTTAAATAGTAGTTATTTGCGTGTATTTATTTATTTTATTTAGATGAGCTTTGTTGTTGTCATGTTTGACTTATTATTTGTTGTGTATTTGATTCGATAACATTTATGTCGGTGTAAATTATTTGAGCCGGTATGGTTGTTGTATTTTAAATGTTTGATCTAGATGCGCTATTTTGTTTTCATATCTCACTTGTTTATCATGTCATTTGGAGTTGTTTATATTTGGATATTTAGATGGACTTGGTTTTTCTTATTTGATTTGCATTTGATTATTAATATTCTTTCCACTATTTAACTTCTCGTGCACCTCCGTATTATTTGTTACATTTTACTTATTTATGGTGATATTTATTATTTATTTCTTCTAACATATAATATTTAACTTATTGGAATTTCGAGTTTTTAATGTTGCTTCATATGTTTGTGATGTTTAAATAGTAGTTAATTGCGTTTATTTATTTATTTATTTTATTTAGATGAGCTTTTTTGTTGTCATGTTTGACTTATTATTTGTCACATATTTAATTCGATAACATTTATGTCCGTGTAAATTATTTGAGCCGATATGGTTGTTGTATTTTAAATTTTTGATCTAGATGCGCTATTTTGTTTTCATATCTCGTTGTTTATCATGTCATTTGGAGTTGTTTATATTTGGATATTTAGATGGACTTGGTTTTTATTATTGTTTTTCTTTTGGCTTTTTCTTATTTGATTTGCATTTGATTATTAATATTCTTCCCAAAGTTTAACTTCTCGTGAACCTATTATTTGTTACATTTTACTTATTTATGGTGATATTTATTATTTATTTCTTCTAACATATAATATTTAACTTATTGGAATTTCGAGTTTTTAATGTTGCTTCATATGTTTGTGATGTTTAAATATTAGTTAAGTGCGTTTATTTATTTATTTTATTTAGATGAGCGTTGTTGTTGCCATGTTTGACTTATTATTTGTCACATATTTAATTCGATAACATTTATGTCGGTGTAAATTATTTGAGCGAAGTATGGTTGTTGTATTTTAAATGTTTGATCTAGATGCGCTATTTTGTTTTCATATCTCACTTTTTATCATGTCATTTGGAGTTGTTTATATTTGGATATTTAGATGGACTTGGTTTTTCTTATTTGATTTGCATTTGATTATTAATATTCTTCCCACTATTTAACTTTTCGTGCACCTCCGTATTATTTGTTACATTTTACTTATTTACGGTGATACTTATTATTTATTTCTTCTAACATATAATTTTTAACTTATTGGAATTTCGAGTTTTTAATGTTGCTTCATATGTTTGTGATGTTTAAATAGTAGTTAATTGCGTGTATTTATTTATTTTATTTAGATGAGCTATGTTGTTGTCATGGTTGACTTATTATTTATTGTGTATTTGATTCGATAACATTTATGTCGGTGTAAATTATTTGAGCCGATATGGTTGTTGTATTTTAAATGTTTGATCTAGATGCGCTATTTTGTTTTCATATCTCGTTATTTATCATGTCATTTGGAGTTGTTTATATTTGGATATTTAGATGGACTTGGTTTTTATTATTGTTTTTCTTTTGGCTTTTTCTTATTTGATTTGCATTTGATTATTAATATTCTTCCCAAAGTTTAACTTCTCGTGAACCTCGTATTATTTGTTACATTTTACTTATTTATGGTGATATTTATTATTTATTTCTTCTAACATATAATATTTAACTTATTGGAATTTCGAGTTTTTAATGTTGCTTCATATGTTTGTGATGTTTAAATATTAGTTAAGTGCGTTTATTTATTTATTTTATTTAGATGAGCGTTGTTGTTGCCATGTTTGACTTATTATTTGTCACATATTTAATTCGATAACATTTATGTCGGTGTAAATTATTTGAGCCGATGGTTGTTGTATTTTAAATGTTTGATCTAGATGCGCTATTTTGTTTTCATATCTCACTTGTTTATCATGTCATTTGGAGTTGTTTATATTTGGATATTTAGATGGACTTGGTTTTTCTTATTTGATTTGCATTTGATTATTAATATTCTTCCCACTATTTAACTTCTCGTGCACCTCCGTATTATTTGTTACCTTTTACTTATTTACGGTGATACTTATTATTTATTTCTTCTAACATATAATATTTAACTTATTGGAATTTGGAGTTTTTAATGTTGCTTCATATGTTTGTGATGTTTAAATAGTAGTTAATTGCGTTTATTTATTTATTTTATTTAGATGAGCTTTGTTGTTGCCATATTTGACTTATTATTTGCCACATATTTAATTCGATAACATTTATGTCGGTGTAAATTATTTGAGCCGAGTATGGTTGTTGTATTTTAAATTTTTGATCTAGATGCTACTGTTTTGTTTTCATATCTCGTTGTTTATCATGTCATTTGGAGTTGTTTATATTTGCATATTTAGATGGACTTGGTTTTTATTATTGTTTTTCTTTTGGCTTTTTCTTATTTGATTTGCATTTGATTATTAATATTCTTCCCACTATTTAACTTCTCGTGCGCCTCCGTATTATTTGTTACATTTTACTTATTTATGGTGATATTTGTTATTTATTCCTTCTAACATATAATATTTAACTTATTAGAATTTCGAGTTTTTAATGTTGGTTCATATGTTTGGGATGTTTAAATAGTAGTTATTTGCGTGTATTTATTTATTTTATTTAGATGAGCTTTGTTGTTGTCATGTTTGACTTATTATTTGTTGTGTATTTGATTCGATAACATTTATGTCGGTGTAAATTATTTGAGCCGGTATGGTTGTTGTATTTTAAATGTTTGATCTAGATGCGCTATTTTGTTTTCATATCTCACTTTGTTTATCATGTCATTTGGAGTTGTTTATATTTGGATATTTAGATGGACTTGGTTTTTCTTATTTGATTTGCATTTGATTATTAATATTCTTTCCACTATTTAACTTCTCGTGCACCTCCGTATTATTTGTTACATTTTACTTATTTATGGTGATATTTATTATTTATTTCTTCTAACATATAATATTTAACTTATTGGAATTTCGAGTTTTTAATGTTGCTTCATATGTTTGTGATGTTTAAATAGTAGTTAATTGCGTTTATTTATTTATTTATTTTATTTAGATGAGCTTTTTTGTTGTCATGTTTGACTTATTATTTGTCACATATTTAATTCGATAACATTTAAATGTGTAAATTATTTGAGCCGGTATGGTTGTTGTATTTTAAATTTTTGATCTAGATGCGCTATTTTGTTTTCATATCTCGTTGTTTATCATGTCATTTGGAGTTGTTTATATTTGGATATTTAGATGGACTTGGTTTTTATTATTGTTTTTCTTTTGGCTTTTTCTTATTTGATTTGCATTTGATTATTAATATTCTTCCCAAAGTTTAACTTCTCGTGAACCTCGTATTATTTGTTACATTTTACTTATTTATGGTGATATTTATTATTTATTTCTTCTAACATATAATATTTAACTTATTGGAATTTCGAGTTTTTAATGTTGCTTCATATGTTTGTGATGTTTAAATAGTAGTTAATTGCGTTTATTTATTTATTTTATTGAGATGAGCTTTGTTGTTTTCTTGTTTGACTTATTATTTGTTGTGTATTTGATTCGATAACATTTACGTCCGTGTAAATTATTTGAGCCGATATGGTTGTTGTATTTTAAATGTTTGATCTAGATGCGCTATTTTGTTTTCATATCTCACTTGTTTATCATGTCATTTGGAGTTGTTTATATTTGGATATTTAGATGGACTTGGTTTTTCTTATTTGATTTGCATTTGATTATTAATATTCTTCCCACTATTTAACTTCTCGTGCACCTCCGTATTATTTGTTACCTTTTACTTATTTACGGTGATACTTATTATTTATTTCTTCTAACATATAATATTTAACTTATTGGAATTTGGAGTTTTTAATGTTGCTTCATATGTTTGTGATGTTTAAATAGTAGTTAATTGCGTTTATTTATTTATTTTATTTAGATGAGCTTTGTTGTTGCCATATTTGACTTATTATTTGCCACATATTTAATTCGATAACATTTATGTCGGTGTAAATTATTTGAGCCAAAATATGGTTGTTGTATTTTAAATTTTTGATCTAGATGCGCTGTTTGTTTTCATATCTCGTTGTTTATCATGTCATTTGGAGTTGTTTATATTTGCACATTTAGATGGACTTGGTTTTTATTATTGTTTTTCTTTTGGCTTTTTCTTATTTGATTTGCATTTGATTATTAATATTCTTCCCACTATTTAACTTCTCGTGCGCCTCCGTATTATTTGTTACATTTTACTTATTTATGGTGATATTTGTTATTTATTCCTTCTAACATATAATATTTAACTTATTAGAATTTCGAGTTTTTAATGTTGGTTCATATGTTTGGGATGTTTAAATAGTAGTTATTTGCGTGTATTTATTTATTTTATTTAGATGAGCTTTGTTGTTGTCATGTTTGACTTATTATTTGTTGTGTATTTGATTCGATAACATTTATGTCGGTGTAAATTATTTGAGCCAGTATGGTTGTTGTATTTTAAATGTTTGATCTAGATGCGCTATTTTGTTTTCATATCTCACTGTTTATCATGTCATTTGGAGTTGTTTATATTTGGATATTTAGATGGACTTGGTTTTTCTTATTTGATTTGCATTTGATTATTAATATTCTTTCCACTATTTAACTTCTCGTGCACCTCCGTATTATTTGTTACATTTTACTTATTTATGGTGATATTTATTATTTATTTCTTCTAACATATAATATTTAACTTATTGGAATTTCGAGTTTTTAATGTTGCTTCATATGTTTGTGATGTTTAAATAGTAGTTAATTGCGTTTATTTATTTATTTATTTTATTTAGATGAGCTTTTTTGTTGTCATGTTTGACTTATTATTTGTCACATATTTAATTCGATAACATTTCTGTCCGTGTAAATTATTTGAGCCAGTATGGTTGTTGTATTTTAAATTTTTGATCTAGATGCGCTATTTTGTTTTCATATCTCGTTGTTTATCATGTCATTTGGAGTTGTTTATATTTGGATATTTAGATGGACTTGGTTTTTATTATTGTTTTTCTTTTGGCTTTTTCTTATTTGATTTGCATTTGATTATTAATATTCTTCCCAAAGTTTAACTTCTCGTGAACCTGCGTATTATTTGTTACATTTTACTTATTTATGGTGATATTTATTATTTATTTCTTCTAACATATAATATTTAACTTATTGGAATTTCGAGTTTTTAATGTTGCTTCATATGTTTGTGATGTTTAAATATTAGTTAAGTGCGTTTATTTATTTATTTTATTTAGATGAGCGTTGTTGTTGCCATGTTTGACTTATTATTTGTCACATATTTAATTCGATAACATTTATGTCGGTGTAAATTATTTGAGCCGATGGTTGTTGTATTTTAAATGTTTGATCTAGATGCGCTATTTTGTTTTCATATCTCACTTTTTATCATGTCATTTGGAGTTGTTTATATTTGGATATTTAGATGGACTTGGTTTTTCTTATTTGATTTGCATTTGATTATTAATATTCTTCCCACTATTTAACTTTTCGTGCACCTCCGTATTATTTGTTACATTTTACTTATTTACGGTGATACTTATTATTTATTTCTTCTAACATATAATTTTTAACTTATTGGAATTTCGAGTTTTTAATGTTGCTTCATATGTTTGTGATGTTTAAATAGTAGTTAATTGCGTGTATTTATTTATTTTATTTAGATGAGCTATGTTGTTGTCATGGTTGACTTATTATTTATTGTGTATTTGATTCGATAACATTTATGTCGGTGTAAAATTATTTGAGCCGGTATGGTTGTTGTATTTTAAATGTTTGATCTAGATGCGCTATTTTGTTTTCATATCTCGTTATTTATCATGTCATTTGGAGTTGTTTATATTTGGATATTTAGATGGACTTGGTTTTTATTATTGTTTTTCTTTTGGCTTTTTCTTATTTGATTTGCATTTGATTATTAATATTCTTCCCAAAGTTTAACTTCTCGTGAACCTCGCGTATTATTTGTTACATTTTACTTATTTATGGTGATATTTATTATTTATTTCTTCTAACATATAATATTTAACTTATTGGAATTTCGAGTTTTTAATGTTGCTTCATATGTTTGTGATGTTTAAATATTAGTTAAGTGCGTTTATTTATTTATTTTATTTAGATGAGCGTTGTTGTTGCCATGTTTGACTTATTATTTGTCACATATTTAATTCGATAACATTTATGTCGGTGTAAATTATTTGAGCCAGTATGGTTGTTGTATTTTAAATGTTTGATCTAGATGCGCTATTTTGTTTTCATATCTCACTGTTTATCATGTCATTTGGAGTTGTTTATATTTGGATATTTAGATGGACTTGGTTTTTCTTATTTGATTTGCATTTGATTATTAATATTCTTCCCACTATTTAACTTCTCGTGCACCTCCGTATTATTTGTTACATTTTACTTATTTACGGTGATACTTATTATTTATTTCTTCTAACATATAATTTTTAACTTATTGGAATTTCGAGTTTTTAATGTTGCTTCATATGTTTGTGATGTTTAAATAGTAGTTAATTGCGTGTATTTATTTATTTTATTTAGATGAGCTATGTTGTTGTCATGTTTGACTTATTATTTATTGTGTATTTGATTCGATAACATTTATGTCGGTGTAAATTATTTGAGCCGATATGGTTGTTGTATTTTAAATGTTTGATCTAGATGCGCTATTTTGTTTTCATATCTCGTTGTTTATCATGTCATTTGGAGTTGTTTATATTTGGATATTTAGATGGACTTGGTTTTTATTATTGTTTTTCTTTTGGCTTTTTCTTATTTGATTTGCATTTGATTATTAATATTCTTCCCAAAGTTTAACTTCTCGTGAACCTCACGTATTATTTGTTACATTTTACTTATTTATGGTGATATTTATTATTTATTTCTTCTAACATATAATATTTAACTTATTGGAATTTCGAGTTTTTTAATGTTGCTTCATATGTTTGTGATGTTTAAATAGTAGTTAATTGCGTTTATTTATTTATTTTATTTAGATGAGCTTTGTTGTTTTCTTGTTTGACTTATTATTTGTTGTGTATTTGATTCGATAACATTTACGTCCGTGTAAATTATTTGAGCCAGTATGGTTGTTGTATTTTAAATGTTTGATCTAGATGCGCTATTTTGTTTTCATATCTTACTGTTTATCATGTCATTTGGAGTTGTTTATATTTGGATATTTAGATGGACTTGGTTTTTCTTATTGTTTTTCTTTTGGCTTTTTCTTATTTGATTTGCATTTGATTATTAATATTCTTCCCACTATTTAACTTCTCGTGAACCTGCGTATTATTTGTTACATTTTACTTATTTATGGTGATATGTATTATTTCTTTCTTTCGAGTTTTTATTGTTGCTTCATATGTTTGTCATGTTTAAATAGTAGTTAATTGCGTTTATTTATTTATTTTATTTAGATGAGCTTTGTTGTTGTCATGTTTGACTTATTATTTGTTGTGTATTTGATTCGATAACATTTCTCTCTCGTGTAAATAATTTGAGCCATTATGGTTGTTGAATTTTAATTGTTTGATCTAGATGCGCTATTTTTTTTTTTTTTTTATCTCAATGTTTATCACTGTTATTTGGAGTTGTTTATATTAGCATATTTAGATGGACTTGGTTTTTCTTTTCTTTTTTCTTTTGGCTTTCTCTTATTTTCTCATCTCTTTCTTATTTGATTTGTATTCGATTATTAATATTCTTCCCACTCTTTTACTTCTCGTGCGGCTATTTATTATTTGTTACATTTTATTTATTTATCGTGATATTTCATTATTTATTTCTTCTAACATATAGTATTTAATTATTTTTTTAATATGCACTTATTGTGTAACATTAATTATATTCTTATTCTTTTTACTTTTTCCATTCCTCTCTTTTCATTTGTTTTCTATTTCTTTTTTTTTTTTTTTTTTTTTTGGTCATGCTAATTCACCATTTCGATTTCAAGTTCTCTTATAACTTTATAACTTGTTGGAATTTCGAGTTTTTTATGTTGCTTGCTATGTTTGTGATGTTAAAATAGTTTGAGTTTATTGCGTTATTTAATTTAATTTATTTAGATGAGATTTGTTGTTGTCATGTTTGACTTATTATTTGTTGTGTATTTTATTCGATAAGATTTTTGTGCCATTTAAATTATTTGAGCCGTATGGTTGTTGTACTTTAAATGTTTGATCTAGATGCGCTATTTTGTTTTCATATCTCGGTGTTTATCATGTCATTTGGAGTTGTTTATATTTGGATATTTAGATGGACTTGGTTTTTCGATTGTTTTTTCTTTTGGCTTTTTCTTATTTGATTTGCATTTGATTATTAATATTCTTCCCACTATTTAACTTCTCGTGCACCTCCGTATTTTTGTTACATTTTACTTATTTATGGTGATATTTATTATTTATTTCTTCTAACATATAATATTTAACTTATTGGAATTTCGAGTTTTTAATGTTGCTTCATATGTTTGTGATGTTTAAATAGTAGTTAATTGCGTTTATTTATTTATTTTATTTAGATGAGCTTTGTTGTTGTCATCTTTGACTTATTATTTGTTGTGTATTTGATTCGATAACATTTTTGTCCGTGTAAATTATTTGAGCCGGGATGGTTGTTGTATTTTAAATGTTTGATCTAGATGCGCTATTTTGTTTTCATATCTCGTTGTTTATCATGTCATTTGGAGTTGTTTATATTTGGATATTTAGATGGACTTGGTTTTTCTTATTGTTTTTCTTTTGGCTTTTTCTTATTTGATTTGCATTTGATTATTAATATTCTTCCCACTATTTAACTTCTCGTGCACCTCCGTATTATTTGTTATATTTTACTTATTTACGGTGATACTTATTATTTATTTCTTCTAACATATAATATTTAACTTATTGGAATTTCGAGTTTTTAATGTTGCTTCATATGTTTGTGATGTTTAAATAGTAGTTAATTGCGTTTATTTATTTATTTTATTTAGATGAGCTTTGTTGTTTTCTTGCTTGACTTATTATTTGTTGTGTATTTGATTCGATAACATTTACGTCCGTGTAAATTATTTGAGCCGATATGGTTGTTGTATTTTAAATGTTTGATCTAGATGCGCTATTTTGTTTTCATATCTTACTTGTTTATCATGTCATTTGGAGTTGTTTATATTTGGATATTTAGATGGACTTGGTTTTTCTTATTGTTTTTCTTTTGGCTTTTTCTTATTTGATTTGCATTTGATTATTAATATTCTTCAAACTATTTAACTTCTCGTGAACCTGCGTATTATTTGTTACATTTTACTTATTTATGGTGATGTGTATTATTTCTTTCTTTCGAGTTTTTAATGTTGCTTCATATGTTTGTGATGTTTAAATAGTAGTTAATTGCGTTTATTTATTTATTTTATTTAGATGAGCTTTGTTGTTGTCATGTTTGACTTATTATTTGTTGTGTATTTGATTCGATAACATTTCTCTCTGTGTAAATAATTTGAGCCATTGCGGTTGTTGTATTTTAATTGTTTGATCTAGATGCGCTATTTTTTTTTTTTTTGGTCATATCTGAATGTTTATCTCTGTTATTTGGAGGTGTTTATATTAGCATATTTAGATGGACTTGGTTTTTCTTTCTTTTTTTTTTTTTGGCTGTCTCTTATTTGATTTGCGTTTGATTATTAATATTCTTCCCACTTGTTTAACTTCTCGTGAACTGCGTATTATTTGTTACATTTTACTTATTTATGGTGATATTTATTATTTATTTCTTCTAACATAATATTTAACTTATTGGAATTTCGAGTTTTTAATGTTGCTTCATTTGTTTGTGATGTTTAAATATTAGTTAATTGCGTTTATTTATTTATTTTATTTAGATGAGCTTTGTTGTTGCCATGTTTGACTTATTATTTGTCACATATTTAATTCGATAACATTTAAATAGTGTAAATTATTTGGGCCGAGTATGGTTGTTGTATTTTAAATTTTTGATCTAGATGCGCTATTTTGTTTTCATATCTCGTTGTTTATCATGTCATTTGGAGTTGTTTATATTTGGATATTTAGATGGACTTGGTTTTTCTTATTGTTTTTCTTTTGTCTTTTTCTTATTTGATTTGCATTTGATTATAAATATTCTCCCACTATTTAACTTCTCGTGCACCTCCGTATTTTTGTTACATTTTAGTTTTTTCTGGTGATAGTTATTATTTATTTCTTCTAACATATAATATTTAACTTATTGGAATTTCGAGTTTTTAATGTTGCTTCATATGTTTGTGATGTTTAAATAGTAGTTAATTGCGTGTATTTATTTATTTTATTTAGATGAGCTTTGTTGTTGTCATGTTTGACTTTTTATTTGTTGTGTATTTGATTCGATAACATTTATGTCGGTGTAAATTATTTGAGCCGGTATGGTTGTTGTATTTTAAATGTTTGATCTAGATGCGCTATTTTGTTTTCATATCTCACTTGTTTATCATGTCATTTGGAGTTGTTTATATTTGGATATTTAGATGGACTTGGTTTTTCTTATTTGATTTGCATTTGATTATTGATATTCTTCCCACTATTTAACTTCTCGTGCACCTCCGTATTATTTGTTACGTTTTATTTATTTCTCGTGATA
Source organism: Acacia acuminata (assembly GCA_019022655.1). Taxonomy (NCBI): domain Eukaryota; kingdom Viridiplantae; phylum Streptophyta; class Magnoliopsida; order Fabales; family Fabaceae; genus Acacia; species Acacia acuminata. Next base: position 272,470 of record JAFJYI010000098.1, on the reverse strand, counting down.
TTTATTATTTATTTCTTCTAACATATAATATTTAACTTATTGGAATTTCGAGTTTTTAATGTTGCTTCATATGTTTGTGATGTTTAAATAGTAGTTAATTGCGTTTATTTATTTATTTTATTTCGATGAGCTTTTTTGTTGTCATGTTTGACTTATTATTTGTCACATATTTAATTCGATAACATTTAAATCCGTGTAAATTATTTGAGCCGTATGGTTCTTGTATTTTAAATTTTTGATCTAGATGCGCTATTTTGTTTTCATATCTCGTTGTTTATCATGTCATTTGGAGTTGTTTATATTTGGATATTTAGATGGACTTGGTTTTTATTATTGTTTTTCTTTTGTCTTTTTCTTATTTGATTTGCATTTGATTATTAATATTCTTCCCACTTTGTTTAACTTCTCGTGCACCTCCGTATTTTTGTTACATTTTACTTATTTATGGTGGTATTTATTATTTATTTCTTCTAACATATAATATTTAACTTATTGGAATTTGGAGTTTTTAATGTTGCTTCATATGTTTGTGATGTTTAAATAGTAGTTAATTGCGTTTATTTATTTATTTTATTTAGATGAGCTTTGTTGTTTTCTTGTTTGACTTATTATTTGTTGTGTATTTGATTCGATAACATTTACGTCCGTATAAATTATTTGAGCCGTATGGTTGTTGTATTTTAAATGTTTGATCTAGATGCGCTATTTTGTTTTCATATCTTACTTGTTTATCATGTCATTTGGAGTTGTTTATATTTGGATATTTAGATGGACTTGGTTTTTCTTATTGTTTTTCTTTTGGCTTTTTCTTATTTGATTTGCATTTGATTATTAATATTCTTCCCACTATTTAACTTCTCGTGAACTGCGTATTATTTGTTACATTTTACTTATTTATGGTGATATGTATTATTTCTTTCTTTCGAGTTTTTATTGTTGCTTCATATGTTTGTCATGTTTAAATAGTAGTTAATTGCGTTTATTTATTTATTTTATTTAGATGAGCTTTGTTGTTGTCATGTTTGACTTATTATTTGTTGTGTATTTTATTCGATAAGATTTTTGTGCCATTTAAATTATTTGAGCCGATGGTTGTTGTACTTTAAATGTTTGATCTAGATGCGCTATTTTGTTTTCATATCTCAGTGTTTATCATGTCATTTGGAGTTGTTTATATTTGGATATTTAGATGGACTTGGTTTTTCTGATTGTTTTTTCTTTTGGCTTTTTCTTATTTGATTTGCATTTGATTATTAATATTCTTCCCACTATTTAACTTCTCGTGCACCTCCGTATTTTTGTTACATTTTACTTATTTATAGTGATATTTATTATTTATTTCTTCTAACATATAATATTTAACTTATTGGAATTTCGAGTTTTTAATGTTGCTTCATATGTTTGTGATGTTTAAATAGTAGTTAATTGCGTTTATTTATTTATTTTATTTAGATGAGCTTTGTTGTTGTCATCTTTGACTTATTATTTGTTGTGTATTTGATTCGATAACATTTTTGTCCGTGTAAATTATTTGAGCCGGGATGGTTGTTGTATTTTAAATGTTTGATCTAGATGCGCTATTTTGTTTTCATATCTCGTTGTTTATCATGTCATTTGGAGTTGTTTATATTTGGATATTTAGATGGACTTGGTTTTTCTTATTGTTTTTCTTTTGGCTTTTTCTTATTTGATTTGCATTTGATTATTAATATTCTTCCCACTATTTAACTTCTTGTGCACCTCCGTATTATTTGTTACATTTTACTTTTTTATGGTGATATTTATTATTTATTTCTTCTAACATATAATATTTAACTTATTGGAATTTCGAGTTTTTAATGTTGCTTCATATGTTTGTGATGTTTAAATAGTAGTTAATTGCGTTTATTTATTTATTTTATTTAGATGAGCTTTGTTGTTGTCATATTTGACTTATTATTTGTTGTGTATTTGATTCGATAACATTTCTCTGGGTAAAGAATTTGAGCCATTATGGTTGTTGTATTTTAATTGTTTGATCTAGATGCGCTATTTTTTTTTTTTTTTTGGGTCATATCTCAATGTTTATCACTTGTCATTTGGAGTTGTTTATATTAGCATATTTAGATGGACTTGGTTTTTCTTTTTGTTTTTTCTTTTGGCTTTTTCTTATTTTCTCCTCTCTTTCTTATTTGATTTGTATTCGATTATTAATATTCTTCCCACTATTTTACTTCTCGTGCAGCTATTTATTATTTGTTACATTTTATTTATTTATAGTGATATTTCATTATTTATTTCTTCTAACATATAGTATTTAATTATTTTTTTAATATGCACTTATTGTGTAACAATAATTATATTCTTCTTCTTTTTACTTTTTCCATTCCTCTCTTTTTATTTTTTTCTATTTCTTTTTTTGTTTGGGTCATGCTAATTCACCATTTCGATTTCAAGTTATCTTATAACTTTATAACTTGTTGGAATTTCGAGTTTTTTATGTTGCTTGCTATGTTTGTGATGTTAAAATAGTTTGAGTTGATTGCGTTATTTAATTTAATTTATTTAGATGAGATTTGTTGTTGTCATGTTTGACTTTTTATTTGTTGTGTATTTTATTCGATAAGATTTTTGTGCCATTTAAATTATTTGAGCCGGTATGGTTGTTGTACTTTAAATGTTTGATCTAGATGCACTATTTTGTTTTCATATCTCATTGTTTATCTATGTATTGTGCATTTTTTAATCTTTGCCAAAATATAAAACTGACAATCTTTTTCTTATTTCGCAGACCGAGGCATGGGGAGACCAAAAACTTATGGGCATCTTTACGGCACTTCTTGAGGGTGCCGAGGGTGATCCCAATGCCCCAAACTCGGGTGGACCTATTGCAGCCACCCAATCAGCTCCCACATAAGACGTTGCAGCTGCTGGAGCCTCACGCAAGCGCTCAGTACCCAAGGGCAGGTCAAAGCGTGGAGAAAGAGCTTCCAAAAGATCCAAAGATAAACATGCCCTAGATGACCCAACTGCTCCAACTCCAACCCCCAGCTCTCAGACTCAGACCACTTCAACCCCGTCTTCCGCGGGAACCCCTCCTTCTCACACCACGCTATCTGGGGGAATCCTTTAGGAGCACGGGGTAACAAAGGAATTGCTAGACGTTGTTCGCCTTCCTGCCCGATTTCTTGCGCCTTCAAGTCTTTCGGCAGCTGATAAAGAGGAAATTGCCGACATGGAAGTTAAGGGCTACAAAGCCATATCTCTACTCCGGCCTTATGCCACCCTCAAAATCAAATATGCCACGATTACCGCCCAACTACACCACCTAACAATGTAAAAGGGATAACTTTGATCCTAGAGCTTTCACCTCGAAAAACAATGTCGATCGGCCAAAGTCACCGAGGAGAGGGACCAAGCCAAGGATGAGTTACAAGCATCCCAGTGAGAAAGACAAATTGCAGGAGGAGGTGCTGGCGCTCAAGATGAGTTTGTCCCAGGCCGAGGAAAAGCTGACGACAGCAAATTCAGAGATTCGCCATCGGGAGGATGTTCATGTTGGAAATTATGCCCTAGGGGCAAGTCATTGTTCTCCATTAAGTTATCACTTCATACGCATGTTTATGGTGATAACTATATCCCTGGATATATCTTATAGATTATCCTAAATGTCCACTCGGTCATCTACGCGGGAGCGAAGATGAGTTAAGACCAAGATGACTTTGATAAGGTATGGAGATATGAATCAAAGTCATGGGCACTTGTAAGAGTACAAGGTCTTTGGGCCAGGCCCACTATGAGAAAGCTGCATGGATTAAGTCATAAGCTTATCTCATGTATAACCGCGTCACAACGCCACATGACTGAGATCATCATGGATTCCTACATGATGAATCACTGGTCTTTGACCTAGTCAAAAGTCACCTTTGACCGGGTGATGATAAAGGCCGGGATCGGGATCGTGGTTTTCATGCGGAGGGACGTGAATGGTCAAGATGGAATTTGTCCCTCACATTCGTAGAGAGATAAAAAGCTGGGCCCCTCGATGAGTGAGTCTAAGAAATGTATGGCCATACTTGTGATGGAAAGGAGTTTCCATTTCACTTATTAGACTACTCGAGAATCGAGAAAGTAATGGTCAAGAAAAGGAAGTTGACATTATCCATGCTTCATCCTTGACCAAATTATCGCGTGACAAAAGGGACGTGACATGGTTGTACGATAGGTGTATCATGTCATCGATCCCCATGTGAGTTGGGTAGTCGCAATGTCTTGCTAGAGGCCGCTTGCGATTTGTGGGTGACACGGTGTTGGCCCACCGCCAATCTACATGGGCTCAGGTCGCACACAAGAATAATCGACACGGGTAAAAGTGTCCAGGTTCATTGAATCTCGATTAATCCGAGATTAATGAATACTTGAGTTTAATGCTGGGTAAATATATATATATATATATATATATGTATATATATATATATATATATTTAAATTCGAAAATAATAAGGCTTTTAAATTTGGATTAAATAAATAGGTTGGATTAAATCTATCGATAGATTTATTTGATTATTTTTAATCTAGATTCGAATTCGAAATTTCAGATCCGGCTTTTAATTCGATTAAATAAATATTATTATATTAGATCTATCGGATAGATTTAATTAATATATATAGATTTAATTAATATATATTTAATCCAGATCTAAAGTTTGAATTCAAAATTAATACGATTAATTTTGCATTAAATACGCCGAACAGGTTTTAGAAAACCTACGGGACTTTCAGTCGAGCGTATTCTGAAAAGCCGCGAGAAACCCTAGAGTGAAAACTGAGAGAGAGACGCACAAGAGGCGCTAGCACGCTGCCGTAGCCGTGTACGAGGATTGTTCGTGTGGATACCAGTAGAGGAAGAGGATTCTAAGAGTCGTCTTACGCGATCGAGGAGGTAGCCCACCCGTTTAACGAAGAAGAAACCACGAACGAGTTCTTAAAAGGTAATATCCGGTTTCCTTAGCCTTGGTTTAAACGCGCCGAGTGATCCTCGGGACGGGATTCGTAGAAATTTTAATCCGCTGCGTTGTACGGATCCCTACAGTTCATAACAATGACATGCTATTCGTGGAGAAGGTGCAAGCCAATGCCGCACATCTAGAAGACCTGCTGAAGGCTAAAGATGAGGAACTTTCTCGCGCAAAGGCCCAGCTTACAGAGTATGCCAGTGTGGCTGTGCAATCTTTTGATAATGCCATGGCGCAAATCCGGGTTCTAAATCCCGAAGTCACCTTGAACACCTTCGGACTAAACTTTCAAGCCTATGTCGGCGAGAAAGGAAAATTGATTCCTCCCGGGGCAAATGAGGATGAAGACGAAGAAGAACAATCTCCTCCCTCTTAGGCTCATGCACGACTTCGGTGTCGACTTTTGGTTGATCAACGCCTTCCTAGGTGGAATTCAACACACTTTCTTTTTTAGGCCTCAACCATTTGTCGCCAAGGTTATAACCCGGCTTCAGAACTATGATAAATATGCGATGCTCCTACACTAACATGACAATCTTTAATTTAATGGAGATTACTTACTGTTCATGTATATCGAATCTTTGCTATTTGTTTATCAAGTTTGCGTAGATCACCGAGTTAGCCCTTATCGTTACATTCATTGTGTTCGTCGAGTTTTCGTTAACCCGCCAAGGTGATCTTGATGAAAGTCCACTCCGAGATAATAGCAAACTTGTCAAATGTTTGACTTTATGTTATTTCACTAGAACTTTAACAACCCGACTTGATCAAGGTCGGTACGACGGTTTACTTTGTTATCCCGGATGACTTGTCATATCACGGCCTCGTAGGCCTTCCGCTTTATCAAACATGATTTGTAAAAAACCGGTTCGTGCAACACGGATCTAAACATACTTAATTTCTACATGATTTTCGAAAATTGGTTTCTTTACCATGAATTCATACATGTTTAGCTTTGTCATGATTTCCGAAGACTGGTTTCTTTACTATGAATTCATACATGCTTAGCTTTGACATGATTTTCGAAGACTGGTTTTTATACCATGAATTCATACATGTTTATCTTGAACATGATTTTCGAAAACCAAGTTTTGTACCCAGAATTGACACATGTTTATTTGGACATAATTTTCAAAAACTTGGTTTTGTACCCAGAATTCATACATGTTTTGCTTGGACATCGAACCTAGGTTTTTTACCCATAATTCATACATGTTTATTCGGACATGATTTTTGAAAACTGGGTTTTGTACCCAGAATTCATACATGTTTCCCAACTTGGCCGCATTGTTATCAAGTGCTTTTTGAAAATGGGTTCCTTGACCTTGACCCAAAATTCATTAATTCCTAGTAGCAATGCCATTGCTACATAGTTTCCCGTAGGAATAGACTCGTGATCACATCACTTCTGGATAATCCCAATTTAAAAGACTTTACATAAACTCAAGACACTGTCACTTCCTGGTGGAACTCGGCTTTCAGCTGTAGTATGCCTTTAACTTATATGCGTTCCATGTTCGCTTAACGACCTTTTTTCTCGTTACCCGGTATGGGCCTTCCCGGTTGCGGTGAGCTTCCCTTGGCCGGCATTCTTGTTGCCTATGTCGGCCGTCGAAGGACGAGATCACCTTTCTCAAAGGACCGAGATCTAACTTTCTTGTTATATCGGTTTGCAATGAGTTGTTTGGTTGCCAAATCTCGGCAATGCGCTGTGACTCTGACTTCATCAATTAAGTCCAACTCTACTGCAATCGCTTTACTATTCTCGTCCTCCTCATGTAGAAACTTGATTCTCCTCCATGAGGGTTCACCAATTTCAACCGGGATCATTGCCTCGCACCCATAAGTAAGTCTGAACAGGGTTTCCTCAGTTGCCGTTGAAACACTAGTCCGATGTCCCCACAAAACGGAATACAACTGTTCCACCCAATTTGACTCGACTTCCTCCATCCTCTTCTTCAATCCGTCAGCAATAACCTTGTTGGCCGCTTCAGCTTGTCCGTTAGATTGCGGATGTCCCACGGAGGCAAAGTGGTGCTCAATATGGAAATCGGCTACCATATCTCAGAAACCCTTATTAGTAAACTGGGTTCTATTATCTGTGACGATCTCAGCTAGGATTCTAAACCGGGATATAATATTTCTTTGTAGGAATTTTTGCACTCGTGCCGCCGTAATTGTTGCCAACGGTTCTGCCTCTATCCATTTTGTAAAGTAATCCACGGCCACTACGAGCCATCGTAGCTGCCCTGGAGCCGTCTTGAATAGTCCAAGCAAATCCATGCCCCATTTGTAGAACGGCCATGGAGTCGAAATAGACGTTAACTATGATGGGGGAGTTCGTATTACATTGGCATGCTTTTAACTACCACATTTGGGCACATGATCTTTGGAGTCTGCTGCCATTGTAGTCCAAAAGTAACCCGGCTCGCACCGCTTTTCGGGCTAACGCCTTTGCACCTATATGGTGTCCATTAATTCCCTCATGGATCTCAGATAACACATACCCGGCTTCAGTCAAAGCAAGACACTTCATCATTAGGGAATGAAAACCTTTTTGATATAACTTGTCATCTATCATTGCATATGAGGCCGCTGTTCTTATCAGCTTCTTTGCTTCCGCTGGCTCCACGGGTAGAATCCCTCTCTCGAGATAGTCAGCGATGGGTTTTCTCCAGCCACTGACTTCTGAGATTATCATCACACAGCTTGGTTCCAACAAACTTTGCTGGATGATCGTATGGTGATTCCCAGGACTCTTCGTACTTGCCAGTTTAGACAAAATATATGCCCTAACATTCTCCCTTCTTAGGATATGTACCATGGCAACTTCGTCAAACTCAGCCATAATTTGTTTAACCTTTCCCAAATACTTGACCATCAAGGGACCTTTAGCCGGGTAGGTACCTTCTATCTGGGATGCTACTAGCTGGGAATCAATTGAGATGTGAACTTCTTGGCTCCATTCTCCTTAGCTTGCAGCAACCCAGCAATTAGGGCCTCATACTCGGCCTGATTGTTAGAAGTTGAAAAATTGAAACGGAGGGAGTGTTCGAGTGCAACTCCTTCTGGACTTTCTATGATAATCCCAGCTCCGTTCCCCTTTTTATTTGACGATCCATCAACAAATAGCTTCCAAGCTGTATTATCTTCCCTCTCCCTGTCTTCGGATGGGGTTAGCTCCATTACGAAGTCTGTCAATGCTTGTGACTTGATGGCATGCCGGGCTTCGTGAACTATATCAAACTTGGATAACTCGATAGCCCAAATTCGACCATTCACCCCAACAAATCCGGTTTATGAAGTATCATGTCGTATTGGTTGGCTCGTTCGGACCAGAATCGGATGACTCTGAAAATACGGACTCGTCTTGCAGCAATGAGTAGAGCAAAAGCCATTTTCTCAAGCTTTTGGTACCTCACTTCTGAGCCTTGCAAAGCCCGACTTACAAAATAAACCAGAACTTGGCCATCCTCTGCTTCCCTAACCAACACGGCGCTGATAGCCTCCTTACCAACGGACAAGTACAAAATCAAACTCTCTCTTGGCTCAGCCTAGACAGAACCGACGAAGAAGATAAACACTGCTTAATCTTCGTAAAAGGCACTTCAAACTCGGGGTTCCATCCGCTCGGAGCTTCCTTTTTTAACAATTTGAAGAATGGGAGAGAATTTTTTGCTGACTTAGGGAGAAATCTAGTCGATCTTTGCCAACCTCCCCGTCACCTATTGAACCTCCTTCTTATTTCTTGGTGCTTTCATATCCAGCACAGCTTGGCACTTATCCGGATTGACTTCAATTCCTCTGTGCGTAAGCAATTAGCTTAAGAATTTCCCAGCTAGGACAGCAAAAGCACATTTTGCTTGGTTAAGACGGATCCGGTATTCCCTTAGCTTATCAAATTTCTGCTGTAAATCTTGCACATGACTCGCTATTTGCTGAGACTTGACTATCATATCATCTATGTATACTTCTACAGTTTTTCCTAGCTAATCTTCAAATACCCGATTCATCATCCTTTGATAAGTAGCCCCTGCGTTCTTCAGATCGAACGGCATAACATTATAGCAATAATTGGCCTTCTCAATGATGAATGCGGTTTTCTTTTGGTCATCCAGGTGCATGGCAATTTGATTGTAATCAGAGTATGTGTCTATAAAAGAAAGCAAATTAAATCTGGAGGAGTTATCGACCAACTGGTCTATATTCGGCATTGGGAAAGAGTTCTTTGGACACACCTTGTTCAAATCCTTGTAATTTGTGCATACCCGCCATTTGCCGCTAGGTTTTTTGACCATGACGACATTGGACAACCATGTTGTATATTGTACCTCCCGGATGAACCCAGCTTCTAGCAGCTCGTTCACATGTGTTTCTAAAGCTTTTCCTTTGTCCTCACCAATCTTCCTTTTTTTTTTCTGGGCTACCGAGATGGATCCCGGACGAATTGCCAACCTATGGCAGCAAAAGTCTGGGTCCACCCCAGGGATCTCGGATGGTTGCCACGCAAACACGTCCTTATTAAGAACTCCTCGAGCTCTGTACGAACCTCGAGGTCCAATGCTTTGCCCTTTTTAGTTGCCTGTCCCGGTTCCGGACCCAAAACGAGGTCCTCTAGCTTGCCGTTTGGTTCTGTCTTTGCATCTTTTCTTCCTCACGTAAATCTAGTTCAACTAGATTGACCGACTTATCTTTTAACTCGGCTTTGGAAGCCTTACTCTTGCCTCCCCAGGGTGTCGATATCGGGTCATTCTTGTTTTCTTTGACCGTCTCATAGTAACACTGTCGAGACTCCTTTTAATCGCCCTTCACAAGAATAACTTCGTTCTTCTTGTTTACTAACTTCAACTTCTGGTGCTTTGAAGACCCCAGCATGTCCCAGTGGTGTATGGTAGGTCGCCCCAAGATGATATTGTATGAGGACGAAAAGTTGGCTACAATGAACCTGACACGCTCTGACTGTCCCCAAAGTCAGCTTAAGATTTACATGGCTTCAAATCTTGAGGGTCAAACCTCATGCACTTGAACGCGTCCCACGAATAATGTCCACAAGACCGCCATTATCAATGAAAATCTTTTAACGCAGCGGTTGACTCATCGTTCCCGTAATCACTAGCCCATCATGGTGGCCTAGCGCTACATCGTTCAAGTCCTTTCTAGTAAAACTGAGTACTGGAGGTTCTAGCTTTGTGGAATCTTTTTTGAATTCTGGGCGGTCCCTGATGGAGAGGACCTCCGTAAGTATTTCTTTCACTGACTCAGGGAGTCTTCTCCTCCTCTGAAACCTCCACTAATGACGTTGCAGCCGTATTTAGAGTCAGGAAACTCGTCATCACTAGCGCCAGCTTTCTTTTTCTGATCTCGTCTTTTCTTCTCCGAAGGCGGCCTCTTGCTCCGGCCCCCTTGTCGCTTGTTGTTTTGCCGCCCCTACGTCTGGATGACGTAATGATAGAGTTTTCCTTCCCAGACAAATTTCTCAACCACATCCCTCAAGTCCCAACAACTATCTGTTGTATGACTGTGTTGGTCATGGAACTCGCAATATTGGGATTTATCCAAGGTGGCTTCCTTCCGCAGCGGCCAAGGTCGTTCGACCTTCTTCATTTCAATCGTGGATACCTCCTTCCTGATTTGTGCCTGAGATACCTTCAACGAAGTGTATCTATCATACCTCCGCCTTGCCTCCTTTGGGCTTGCTATCCCTACTACGCCCCATGCCTGCGTCCGCCATACTGCTCTTTGCCCCTAGGAGGCGGGCTCTTGCCCTTCTTCTTTGGTACTTGGCTTAACATTTGCATTTGCTCTAGCTCTAAGTACTGATTTGACTGATCTCAGAATTCCGCCAAAGTTTCAGGATGACGTTCATAACCGATTTCTTCAGCCGAGATGAGCCATCAAGGCCGGCTATGGCACAGTGCAAATGTACGTCTTCCTTCAGCCCGGGTACTTGTAGTGCTGTATCTTTAAAACGCTCGAGATATTTTTGCAAGGTCACCAGGAAACTGTTTCACCTGGCCGAGTTGGAACTCGATTTTCGGTTGCTTTCTGCTTATTGCAAAATTTAGCAAAAATTTCTATTCCAGGGTTTTCATATCTCGGATGGAAAGCGAAGGCAAAGAATGAAACCATGTCTACGCGGCTCCTCGCAACGTCCCCGCAAACAACAGGGGTATTACACGCCCTACTATTCCATTCACCGTAATCTCCATCTTGAAGTTATTAAGGTGATTTAACAGATCTTGGCTCCCATCGTATTTCAGTAATTCTCTTGAGTCTAATCCCTTAGGATAAGTGGGCATTAGTAACTCAGGGAGTGCTGATATCCATTGTCTAATGAATTAAGTGAAGATTAGAGAGAGAAGAGGACCAAAGCTTAACCAAAACCTTGTCTAATGAAGGCAACGGTTATATTGAAGATTACAACGGTCATATATTGATCTCTACCTATAAAAGAGGACAGATTCAAGTAGAAAAATTTAGAGACACAAGCTTACATCTTCAACATACTAATACTTTGTTTTTCACATCATTTACTCTTTGTTTTTCATGTTTAGACAGCTTAGAGAGTGAAGTGATTTGTATTGCTCTTCAGTGTTTATTCATTCACTTCTAAGAGAGAAGATTTATTATAATCATTCTATCCTTCTGAGAGTTACTCAAGATTGGGTGATCTTGAGTGGGAAACACATTGTGTTGATTACAGCTTGTAAGAGGAGTGGATCCTAGTGAAAGGATTACTTCGAGTATAGAGTGTGTAATCAAGCAGTGCACTGATTACAGTTTGTAAGGGGGAGTGAATTCTAGTGAGAGGATTACTCCAAGTACAGAAGGTTTAATCAAGTTGAAAGAAGATAGTGGATTGAAAATCTCAAGTGGAGCTTGAGGACTGGACGTAGGTCAAGGATTGGACCGAACCAGGATAAATCTCAGTTTGCATATTCTCTTCCCTTATCTCTTATGTTTCTAGATAATATGTTTGAATGACTATCTATTGCTTTATAACTCTTTACTGTCATACAAACTAGTTTTACTGAGTTGGAAAAAGATTTTTCAAAGTTCCTAAATTTTTATACTTCACCCAATTCACCCCCTCTTAGGTTCAGCCAGTTCTTACATTTAGTATCGAGCAGGTCTCTTGTTTAAAGGACTTAACCATCTCAAGAGTTTCAATGGCTGATTTTGGGTGTTCATCGTTTTCAGAAGGTTTCGATTATACCATTCCACCATTTTTCAAAGATATTGATTTTTGGTTTTGGAAAGCTAGAATGACTAGTTTTATCAAAGCAACTGATTTTCATATGTGGAATGTTTTTACAAACGTTTTTGATTTCAAACCAAGAAAGGATTGGACAGAAAAAGAAAAGAAAATGTTTTCTTTGAACATTAGAGCAATGAAAATTCTTCACGATGCTTTAACCGAAAATGATTTTGAGAAAATCAAGTTTTGCTCTAGTGCTAAAGAAATCTGGGATACTCTTGATTTTATATATGCTTCTAACAATTGTGTTGAAGTTGGTAGTGTTGATAGTTCATCAGAAATTATAAATTGCACATCTACAACTGATGAACAACTGGAGATTGAAGAAGGAGAAATCATTGAATACTTCCATAATCCAACCAACACAAAAGATCAAAAGGAAGAGGATTCCCGGGAAGAGCTCATGGACGATTATGATCAACCATTATCTGAAGCTCAAGAAGCACAAGTGGTAAACAATTCCAATTATTCTTGTGTAGATAAGAAAAATGTTTTCGAACAATCATATAGAATTGTTTTTCAACCATTTACTGATTCTATTTTGAAAAACAAACATATTTTTGAAAATGATGCTGGAAAATCATATGAGAAGAATAAATGTTCCAATGAAAGATTATTTGAAGCCTTACTCTCATCACCAGCACAATATTTGCAAAAATGTTCATAATAAGCATCATTCTATTATTTGCAACTATTGTGGAAAATCTAGGCATATTTCTCATACATGCTATATTAAGAGAAATTCTAATGTGAGAAATAAATTTGTTTGAGTTTCGAAATGACCAGTAAGGTCCAATACTAATGGTTGAGATTATGGTTCTAGTTGTGGTTGTGGTTGTGGTTGTTGTTGTTGTTGTTACTACTGCTGCTATTATGGTTATGGTTGTGGTTGTTGTTGTTGTGGTTATTGTGGTTCTGGTTGGGGTTGTTGTCATCGTCATCGTCGTCCAATCAGCATATGCAAATTTACACTTGCCTTCAGGTACTTAGGCTTCAAATCAAAGGAATCCCAAATTCCTATGATACTTCCCAGGATGTCACCCATCCCAAGATTTCTCTTACCTAAGCATACTTAACCTTCGAGTGCCAACAACGCAGGACGTTCCAGCACAAGACCAACAACGCAGGACCCTCCAAGTCCTGAATCCTTCAGTGCTAAGAAATGTAATCGTAGAACCTACCCGGTTCCGAATTCCCTACCTGAGGAAAATGTTATCACATAGCCTACCTGGCTTCGCAGTCCTTAGCATTTAGGAAAAACACAAGCGCAGAGCCTATGCGGCTCCGAAGTCCTTAGCACATAGGAAGACACATGTTTTTGGCCCCTTTCAGAACATTATCCATATCCTTAGGCATTGCAACCTCTTTGGGCATTCACAAGGTGCATCTAGCCCATGCCTATCATAGGCTTCCGACCGTTCCAAGACATTATCTAGGTCTATCAGGTTTTGCGACCCTTTTGGGCATTGTCCGAAATCCATCATTCATTAACCATTGGCTCCAGCTAGCCTATGAACATACCAATCTCACAAGACTTAGGGCTTCACATATCAAACTTTGATAACACGCCAGTTCGCTAGGTTTCTTTACCCACCATACATTCTCACCATGAATGTACTTAACTTTCCCATTTTAATTCATTAAGGAATTTGATTTAGACCCTGATTTCCATATCAAGAGCTCTAGGATTAGAAACAGATCCCATACTCTGTGCTATCCTTTATCCCAAGGGTCTTAACTTACTATAGCCCAACCCTCTTCCTTAGGTTATTTATCCTTTTTGCTTCTTTTCCCATGTTTATGTAATCAAATATTAGTATATATTTCTGTTGCCACCAGAACTGTCGCTCTGATACCACAAACTGTAACACCCCCCGGGGGTGCCAGCATTCTTTACCTTAACTTACGCAGTAGTGTGGCAAAATCAGAAATAGTTTGTTATGGGAGCGGAAATTACATTTGATTACACAACAGGGGTACAGCTAGGGTTTATACCCCTTTACATGCATTTACATTCATTACAGACGGTGAAAACTAAAACCAACTAAACACCATCGTCCCTCGATTCTTCAAGTTGTCCCTCTGCTGGGCTGTCTTCAAGTAACGCTCCCTCCTTGAACCCCGTGAAGCACTTTTCTTCCTGTTCTCACCTGTCTATTGGTTGGTAGTGGAGGGTGAGATTCTGAGGAATCCTAGTAGTAGACAATACCAATACAATGCATGCAAGATAAATGCTAATGTATGATATACTTGCCTTGCACAAGCTCATGTTAACATAATGACATATCTGCATGCTCAATGCTTCATGCATCATACTTATGGCCATAGCATAATCATAAACAGAGCTTCAATCATTCAAGTATGTTAAACATAGCAAGAAAGTATAGCAATCAAACATATACATACAAGCAATAATATCAACAACATGCAAGTAAGGTAAGCCCACTACCTTTTAAGGACTACCGTCCTTATACGGGTTGCCCTTTTCGCTAACCGTCAAGGTTACTTGAAGTTCTTTCCTTCATTCTCCTTATGGACCTAATGATATAACCATACTTTTAGAACCAGGTAAAATGAATATTTACTTTCCTTTGTAACCCTTATTTCGTTAGGGTTTAATTTAGTAACTTAAACTTGTTACTTTCAGCCTTTATCTTTGACTGTCCTTAAAAGTCCAGCAACTTTCATTATTTTTAATTAATTGCAAAACCATCATTTTGATGTGCTGTCAACTCTCACATGTTCCTAGACAAGTCTATTTTCATAGAAAAATAATTTCCAAAGTCAGAACACGCCACGTTAATCCCAGACTTTTAATTTTCGTTTGCTATGCAATTAAACTTCCAGAAAACATGACTTATCTTTAAAAATTCATATCTGAAGTTCTAGGTGTCCAATTGAGGTGGTTCAAAAACCTACGAAGTCCTTATTAAGTATAGTTTTGGGTAAAGTTTATTCCAGTATTTAATGACTCTCCATTAATTACCAGTTCCCAAAAAAGTAAAGATTGTCCAGATTTGTTTCCAAAACTTAGGGTCATCTTGTACAATTTATTGCTCTTTGACCAGAGCTTAGAAAAATACAAAATACCCACCTTTTTAAATATATGCATGTCCTCTATCTTCAGAAATATTTTCATAATTTTATAAATCCATTTTCCTAGTCTAAACATGCATGCAAGCGGACTGATTCCAGACTTCCAAAACTTGCAGTTTTAATTCCTTTGATGAGCTCGTTATTTTATGTTCAAAAATCATTTAAAAAATTCATTCATCAACATATTCGCACTCCATTTTCCTTGAGAAACACGTTGGTGGTTTTAGAATTTCGAAATTCCCTTTATTTCATAAGGTTTACCTCAGATTACAAATCTGGGTTTTAAACTTAATTCCAAAATCATAAGAGAAGGTTTTATGGTTCTTACCACAATTGCTTGTCCTTGATTTTATGATCAACTTTATCACCTTAATCCTTCTCAAATCTTTAGCCTACAGCCCAAAACCATGTGCATGTGGATTATTTTCCAATAATCACAACATGCATGAAGAAATAGGAAGAAAGAGATTGCAATTTATTAGCAATCTTACCTTGTTATTTCTTGTGGCTTGGACGGGGATGATGATGATTGTGGAGATGAGAAATGGTTGATGTTGTTTGAGAGGAGGACGGATGGAATTATGAAGGGAGAGGGAGTGAATAAGTGTTAAGTGTGTGTGTGGTTAATTGTGTGTGTTTGTGTGGTGTTTTTCCGTGAGCCTATGAGAGAGGAAGGAGAGAAATTGAATGTTGTTGGATGTGTGTGTGCATTTGTGTCTACGGCAAGGAAAGGAAGAAGCGTTGAAAATCTGATTTTGGTTTAAGTGTGAAATGTGTTATGTGTTTTTATGCCGTGGCCAACAAAGGGAAAAGGGATATAATCAGAATTTTGTGTTAATGTAAGTGTGTGACAAGTGCTTGGGCATGCAAAATGACATTTGTAATGTTGCATGTGTGTGTGATGTGTTTAAACCGTGGAGGATAATGAGAGAAAGAAATGGATCAGTTTTGAATGTTTGTGTGTGTTTAAGGCCTTGGGTTTTTGTGAGGGAGGGAGTGAATAATTATTAAGTGTGTGTGTGGTTAATTGTGTGTGCTTCAACGTGCTATAAGAGGAGGGAGGAAGATATATTCACATTTAAGTGGGAGTTTCCATGCGTGATACATGCAAGAGGCCAAGTGTTAAGTTGTTTGAGGAGAATTGACAAATGTCATAGTTATTGCATGTATGTGTGTCTTGTCTCGGTTTGTATGTTCGGGTTTGGTGTCGTTGTCTCGGTTTGCGTGTTGGCCTCAGTTTACGCATCGTACTCAGAATTCTTTGCTCGGATTTTACTCGGGATTGCGACACGAAAACCGAAAACCGAAACCCGACAAACGATGCCACGTAACGGTGTTTTTCTAAAAAACGCAGGGCATATCCAACTACCCTGAAAATGTCGAATACTCGCTTATATCGGAAAATTTACGCTCAACTAATCGTCCCGAACCTTAGGACATAGTTGGGTAGCATCTTTTCCAACCGAATGTACACCATATAAGCTTTATGTGCCCCTTTTTCAGCAACACTTTAATGCCACTACTCATGCAAACTAGGTCCACTGGCCCGTATAGCCGAGTTACCAAGTCCCTGAGAGACTTTCTATCTCTCAACATTCTTGAGACTCTTCCCGAATTGGGCTTAGTCGTTTGCCTAATTTAGGCATATTCTCAATTTTTCGGGTCCAAAATTCGGGATGTTACACCAATTACATTATATATAACTCTTAGATCTTTATGGGATTCGATCATCATATGACCATGTTTAATCCCATCTAATGAATTGAGATTCAAAACCATTTTGATAATCTCAATTAAGTCAAGACAATAATGAATGTTGAGTATTACCATTACTCACTCTTGTCTCACCAAGATAACTCAAATGCATCCACTTTGGTGGAACATACAAATGGGTGATCTAGGTTTTGACAAGTATTCATTTATTGATGGCATTATGACTTAAGATTTTATTTAGAGGGTATAATTTGATATAATCTAATTAATCCTATTAATTCTACTCATATGAATGCAATCACAATTGTGTCTCATATAATCTCTAAATTAATCATGAGTGATCTAATCAAATCATAATTAAAACTTTGAATTAATTATGAGTGATCTAATCAAATCATAATTAAAACTCTGAATTAATTATGAGTGATCTAATCAAATCATAATTAAAATTCTCAATTAATCATGCAGTGATCAAATCAAAACATAATTAAAACCGTGACACAACATGGCTCATCTAACCTTAAATCCTCTCAAGCCAATGGGGGGACTTCTCTAAATAATAAAAGAAAATACATAAGGAGAAACCTCATTTCACATACGAGGAGTGGATGAGAAGAGAATTTACCTCAAGAATATTTAAAGAGAGGCATGGCTCGCAAGCCATATTTAAAAAATTTACAACACTTGTAAAACTCTAGAGCTATGTTGTTCACCATACCCAAACAACACTTGAAAGGTAAATCACAACATATATTAATTCATACAATTATGAAATAAAATATTATTCCTAATTAAAATTCTCTAATTTATATTATATTATATAATATATATAATATAATATCATGATTTAAATTCTCGCGCTACGTAGCGCCCCTCGGAACTTTTGAAAACATCGTATTGTTTTAGAAAGATTGTTTCATAAAAAATAACTTCAAGCCCTAAGAGGTGTTGTTCAATCATGACCTATGCGTGGATGAAAAGTCATCCTTAACTTGTTGATCTGAACGTCTGAACGTGGTCAAGTCGAACGTGACCGTCGTTGAATCTGGACAGATCAGAAAAACATAGGTTAAGGACGAACCCTAACGTCCCTT
Organism: Acacia acuminata; assembly: GCA_019022655.1. Taxonomy (NCBI): domain Eukaryota; kingdom Viridiplantae; phylum Streptophyta; class Magnoliopsida; order Fabales; family Fabaceae; genus Acacia; species Acacia acuminata. Next base: position 254,315 of record JAFJYI010000098.1, on the reverse strand, counting down.
GCAAGTCCGATCGTGTTCGACCCCAGCATTAACGTCCCAGCATGATCAGCGTCTCTGAACTTTTTAGAACGTGACTTATGCGCGAACGTAACTGTTGCTTCTGAACTGAGCGTCCTGATCGACGTCAGATCTGAACGCTTCAGATCCACGTGAATCAGCCACAAGGTCCGATCTGAACAATTCAGAGACGGCCGCAATATCCGACTAGCGTTCTGTAGAAACCCTAACGCGAACTTATGTTTAAATGCATACAGGATTCAATTAATCATTTATTGATTTAAACACACATAGATTCAATTTCATCATATATATCACATATATAAACACACGAAAAACCTAATTTAAACGCACAGTTGATTTGGCTCTGATGCCACTGTTGGGATCTATACACGCAGAGGAATTATAAAACTTTTACGAATCCCAAAGAGGATCGCTCAACGTCATTTAAATCAAGGTTCGTTAGAAAAATCGTACCTATGCAAAGGGTCGAGTGTTTCGTTCAATTCGGGCCGGTGCGCATCTCCCCGCTTCGTGCGTCTTGAACGTGGTGCCATCTCATTCGATCAAACAGGAGCAGAACTTTTGAGTCTCCTCCCTCTACCGGTATCCACACGAATAGCCTTCGAACACGGGCGGTAGCGTGCTAGCACCGTCAAGGTTTTCTTGCTGCTCTCCTTTCTCTCTAGGGTTTCTTGCGGCTTCTTTAATTCATCCGTGCTCTCAATACGACTAAATCATCAAAGTCATACTGGTTTGTTTCATCTTTGCTCCCGCGTAGATGACCGACCAGGGACATTTAGGATAATCTATAAGATATATCCAGGGATAAGTTATCACTATAAACATGCGAATGAAATGATAACTAAATGGAGAACAATGACTTGCCCCTAAGGCATAATTTCCAACAGTAACTCCAAAATATGGGAATCTGATTTTAGGACTAAAGAGGCGCCACCCATCTGCTAAGAATTCTTGAGAAATAAGTCAAGGAATTATATTTTAATCCGAGACATTCTTTCGACCAATGGATAATAATCAAAATTGGACAATAGCCCTAACCCTTGGAGTCTATATAAGGACACTTCCCCACCCATTTTCCACCTTCCAAGGACGATCTCAAGGTGAGGGTGAAGAGGGTCTAGCTGAAGGTTTTGATCCAAGGGAAGAGGAGGACACATGCAACCGAAATTCCAAGGTAAGCACCTCATCAACAACCTAGCAATCCTTGTTTCTGCCTTATGGTATTTTTCGTGGAGTTGTAGTAGGATTTTCATATTTTTGAGGTTCTCAATGAGTCCAAAACTTTTTTTTTTTTTTTGGGGGACAAGAAGGACCACCTTCTTTCAAACCCGAAAAGCTTGAGTCTTTAAAATACGAAAATCTGTCAACTCTTACGGTTTTTGGTCAGTGAAGGGAGATCGACGGTTTCGAAGTAGTAAATGAAGTTTAAATGCTTTGAAATTTTACATGGTGAAAGTATACATCTTGAGGATGATTTTGATATAATATTTTATGTCATTTTGATTTTCCTACCGAGATTCTTTAAGATTGAAAATGACCTAAAAACAGGAACTTTGTCTCGGACCCGTGGCTTAAATTTGGGAATAAGGGAAGTATTCAAACCTGAATGACCCTGGGAGTTATTTTTCCTATAAACTAGAAATCTTAAGGGTTCCATTACCACTGATTTCATGTCAATAAGATTTTTCTAGAATTTAAAACTGGAGTTTGTGTAAATGTGAAAAACTTGGAGTGCTCTATGTAAGACAAAAACTGGAGTTTTCTATGAAAACTAGAGTCTTGTTAGTTCATTAAAAATGGAGCTACTCTCTGTCAAGTTAAAACTCGAGTTTTGAAACCAAAACTCGAGTTTGCCTTTGAAAGTAAGTTTTCAACTTACCAAAGACAAACTTCACATTGCGAGTTTACAATTGTTAGTTATCGTCAAAACACATAGAGAACTAACGGGAGTATCATTGGAGGTAGTGTGGATCGTCCTAGACTTAAGGATGTCATTGAATACTATGTCCTAGGGTTATACTTTGACTGTACAACTCTATCCGCCTGAAAATGGGGAGAACAGTGTACTCTTGGGTATAACTCGAATACATGAGTATAGATGGACATACTGAGAGGACTCACAGTCCCCTACAAGGGATTAATCATTCACAAGGCCGGTAGAACTTGGATAGCTTCTAATTAACTCAGGAGTCTGTGCGCACATCAAGTGATCATGAAGAGTCAAGATCTATTATAGAATTAATATAAGAAGATTCATAGTTCTATGAATTAGCTAATTTAGTCAATTAAGAGATATGATACTCTATCTTCGCTCTCGACTAAATGTGAATGACGATATAAGGGATGATGCTTGCACGGTATCCAAATATGAGAGGTAGATCACTTGATCAACTCAATTAGTTCTGGGGCCACAGAGCGTTGCTGGTGTCTTATGGGTCATTAAATAAATTGGGTCCGTTAAACTAGTTTTAATTGGTTCAAGTTTATTTTATGTCAGTGACTAATTGGGCCTAATGGGTCACACACAAAGGTTATTCCTGATTGCTTAAAATTAGCAAATTTGGGCCAATAATTGTTATTATGCTTTATCAAGAGTAAAGGTGTAATTGGGTTGGAGTATGACTCCAAGCCCAATAAGAAGCAAAATGGCATCACATATATGGTCCCCAATGGGAAATCGTTTACGCACAAAAGGACCTAAATGTGTTGGAACACCTAACGGGTCTTAGGCCAAGTTGAATTTTAAATTTAAATTTAAATTCAAAAAGTTAGGTTATAAAAGATAATTCTAAATTGATCCAATAATGATTGGATGAAGATAGGAGAAATAATAAATAAGGATTGAATTAAAGATGATTTTGAATTTTAATTTAAGAGATGAATGTGATCCATCATCTTAAATTATTATTCAATTAATAAATGTGATCCATCATCTTAAATGGTTGACTTAATCAATCAATCAAGAAATAAATGTGAATTTTAGTTTAAGAGATGAATGTGATCCATCATCTTAAATTATTATTCAATTAATCAATTAAGATATAAATGTGATCCATCATCTTAAATGGTTGACTCAATCAATCAATCAAGAAATAAATGTGATCCATCATCTAAATGATTCATTCAATCAATCAATCAAGATATGAATTTGATTCATCATCTTAAATTCAAGCATTCGATCAATCAATCAAGATATGAATTTAATTCATTGTGATTTGAATTTTCCAATTCAAGTTTGGTTGGACCTTTCTTGTAAGCATTTAAATTAGGGTTAGACTCTTATAAAGTGCTGATTTTTGATGTGCCTCTCTCTTGCACATTTTTCTAGGAGAAAAACAAGAGGCTTTTGTACTCTCTAAATTTCAGTCTTCACCAAAGTTTAGAGAGAAAAGGTCACCATCCACAAGGGCAAGGTTCCAATGATCTTGCTCCTCCTATCTTTAACCTAGTCCTAAGAAACAACAATCTTCTTGAAAAGATAAAAACCCAAGGAAACCAAAACTCAACCTTGTTTTCACCTAGCAAGCATCCAAGGAGTGGGAGGTTTCAAGAGAAGGAGTTCTCATTGCAATCGGAGGTAGCCATATGGATCAACATTAGAGGACATCAACAACACCGAGATCTTCAAGTGATCTAAGGTAATTCTAATCTTATCAAGTTATCCTAATCCCCAAAGTTGTTTTAACGAGTAATCCTAAAGCTCATGAATATTATAAATTGTTATGAATTCTCATGACGACCATAAGGAGTTACGGGATTCTGCAACGATTAAACAAAATTTTTGTTTTCAACCTCATGAAACTTTACATGAAAGTCATGTAATAGGCAAAATTAACCAACAACATGCACAATTTGAAAGCTTATTTTTAGAGCCAAAGATGATCAAAAATTTCTTCAAAACCAACATGCAAGCTTTAATACTTATTGCTATGAGCTCTCTCTACGGCTTGATCTCGAATTCTCAACTCTTATCGTGTCTCAATTTTTCTGCGAGTGCCGAAATGGATGAAAAAATGGAAGAATGACAGGTGTGGTGTGTGCGTGTTTGGCTGCTAGAATGGAGTAAAGGAAAGGGAAGGAAATGTGGAAGTATGTGTGTGCTGTGGAGGTGTTCGTGAGGGAAGAGGGAAGGAGGTGTATGTGTGTGTTGTTTGAGAGGAAAGGTGAGAGTGTTTCAAGGAGGAATGAGGAATAGAGTGTTTGTGTGTGTGATGGTGTGTACATGGGAAGAGAGTGTTTGTGTGTGTGATGGTGTGTACATTGGAAGAGAGAGGAATGAGAAATTGTGAGAGAGAAGTGTATGGGTTATGTGTATGTTGTGGTGTTGTGTCCGGTTAAGGAGAGGGAATAAAAGAGGAGAGAGTTTACAAGTAAGACATTTGTCATGAAAAGGAGGTAGCGTGGTATGTGTAGAGTGTGTTGAGCTTTTGTTTTGGCTGGATGAAAGAAGGAGCACATGCATGTGAGGAGATGTCATATGTGTGTTGAGGGGAGGAAGAGGGAAAATAAGTGTAAGGATCCGTACATGCAGCGGAATTAAAAAATAAACTTACGAATCCTATAAGAGGATCGATCAACGGCGTTTAAATCAAGGTTCGTTAGAAAAACGTACCTATATCGAACTGTTGTGCATCTTGAACCTTTTGAACTCGTGGGCTACCTACTCGATCACCGAAGTCGACTCTATGAATCTTCTCCCTCTACCAGTATCCACACGAATAGCCTTGAACACAGACGGCAGCATGCTAAGGCCTTCAATGTTTTCTCACATCTCTCCTATCTCTCTAGGGTTTCTTGCAGCTTTTCTAATTCATCCGTCCTCTTGATACGACTAGATCAATATCTATTTAAAAAGTTTCTAAAACCCTAATGAGCCATATCAAAATATTCAAAATTAATCTAATTAATCTTGAAATTCGAATTTGAATTAAAATAATATATTAATTAAATATGTCCAACATATCTAATTTAATATATTTATTTAATCCGAATTATGAGCTTACGATTTAATTTATCTTTATAAATTAAATCGAGATATGATATCTTTCTATTTAATTAAATCGAGATACTATATCTTTATTCGAAAATTAAATCTGAGATACAATATCTCAATTTATTATAGTTATTTAATTTATCAAATAAATTAACTACTATACATAATAATATTATTATCTATAAATAATATCATTATTATTTTCCAATTTATATTATATTATAATTTAATATAATGTGTATATATATATATATATCAACCCTAGATTAATAGTATTCATTAAATCTTAGACATATCTAAGATTCAATGAATCTAGACACTATTGCTCGTGTTGGGCTATTCTTGTGTGTGACCCTGCAGACCCATATGAGATTGGCAGCGGGCCAATGCTGCACCAGCCCACAAGTCGCAAGCGGCCTCTAACAAGACATTGCGACTACCTAATTCATATGGGGATCGAGGATATGATACAACCTATCGTACAACCATGTCACATCCCTTTTGTCACGCGATAATTTAGTAAAGGATGAGGCATGGATAATGTCAACTTCCTGTTTTTGACCAATACTTTCTCGATTCTTGAGTAGTCTAATTGAAATGGAAACTTCTTTCCATCGTAGTATGGCCATACGTTTCTCAGACTCACTCATCGAGGGGCCCAGTATTATCTCTCTACAAATGTGAGGGACAAATCCCATCTTGACCATTCATATTCCTCTGCATGAAAACCACTAATCCCGATCATAGCCTTTATCATCACCTGGTCAAAGGTGACTTTTGACTAAGTCAAAGATCAGTGACTCATCATGTAGGAATCCATGATGACTCAGGTCATAGGGCGTTGTGACGCGGTTATACATGAGATAAGCTTATGACTAAATCCATGCAGCTTTCTAATAGTGGGTCGGTCCAGCACCTTGTACTCTTACAAGTGCCTATGACTTTGATTTATATCTCCATACCTCATCAAAGTCATACTAGTCTTACTTCATCTTCGCTCCCGCGTAGATGACTGACCAGAGACATTTAGGATAATCTATAAGAATATCCAAAGATACGGTCATCATTATAAACATGCAAATGAAATGATAACTAAATGGATCAAGTACAATGACTAGCCCTTAGGGCATAATTTCCAACAGACTCCCACTTGCACTAGGTGCAATCATTAATTACTCTAATTCTCATTGCCCTAACATGACGCTCATGTTTTGCTTGTGCAAGCAACTTAGTAAGAGGATCAACTACATTGCCTTCTCCTGGTATTTTGTGTACTTTTATATCACCTCTATCATTGATTTCTTTGATAAGACGAAATCGCCGAAGTATATGCTTGGTCCTTTGATGTGACCTAGGCTCCTTGGTCTACGCAACAGTGTCACTATTGTCACAAAACAAGTCTATTGGATTTGAGATGGTAGGAACCACCTCAAGTTCATTAATGAACTTTCTAATCCAAATGGCCTCCTTAGCTGTATCGATGCTGCTATGTTGCAGAATCAGCTACAGTGCTCTGCTTAGAGCTCTTCCAGCTTACCGCACCACCATTCAATAGGAATACATATCCTGATTGCGATCTTGAACCATCTTGGTAGGTTTGGAAACTCGCATCTGTATAACTAGTCACACAGAGCTCATCCTCCAAGCCACCATATACCAAGAATAAGTCCTTAGTCCTTCTTAAGTACTTTAGGATATTCTTGACAGCAGTCCAGTGATCCTCACCGGGATGTTGTGGATATTTGCTGGTCTTTATCAAGGCAAATAACACATCTGGTCGAGTACATAACATGGCATACATGATAGATCCAATATGGAAGACATATGGAAACTTACTCATGCAGTCTCTTTGATCTTGTGTACTAGGACAGAGATCCTTACTGAGATGTATGCCATGAGACATGGGCATGTAACCCCTTTTAGAATCCTGCATACTGAATCTATATAGTATCTTGTCTATGTATGTGCTCTGACTTAGGCCTATCAGCCTCTTGGATCTATCTCTATAGATCCTGATCCCAAGGATGTAAGTGGCTTCACCTAAATCTTTCGTTGAGAAAGACTTTCCTAACCAAGATTTAACACTTTGCCAAGGTAGGAATGTCATTCGCAATGAGTAGAATGTCATCAACGTAAAGCACTAGAAATACAACTATGATCCCACTAACCTTCTTGTAAACACAAGGTTCATCAATGTTTTGAATGAATCCAAACTCTTTGACTACTTCATAAAAACGACGATTCCAGCTCCGAGATGCTTGCTTCAATCCATAAATGGATCTTTGAAGTTTACATACTTTACCAGAGTCCTCTGGACGCACAAAGCCTTCAAGTTGTGTCATGTACACATCCTCAAGGAGCTTTCCGTTAAGCAAGGCTGTTTTGATGTCCATTTGCCATATTTCATAGTCATAATATGATGCAATAGCAAGAAGGATTCTGATTGATTTGGCTATTGCAACTGGGGAAATGTTACACCCCTACCGGCCTCACCTTTTCGGGTGGCGGGTTAGAGGGATTCCTTTTATTTAATCACCTTCCCTTGTTACTTGTCCAATTAACTTATCACAGAGTTAGCATAGCAGAGTATAGGATCTGGTTGGACAAGTTTAACATACTGATAAACATTTACAGATCAAGTTACAAGTAAGTCCCCGAAGGGTTAATACAGTCATTCAAATAAAGTACTAATTATAAACAACAGTTATCCAAAACATAGAGTACAAAATGAGATAGGGCATTCCCTATGTTCTTCAATTCACTGCCTCACGTCCTACCTTCTTCACGCCACCGATTGCTACTGTCTTACCCCTGTGTCTCAAAACGGTCTGGAGTTCAAGGTTGAACCCCAGAGTAACTGTTAAACTCATATACAATATGTATGCAATGCAAGTAATGCAAATCACAATCAGGAAACATAAACCTGGCATGTACTCCGCAGGACCGCCTGGTCAAGATAAGCCCCGGACTTAGCGCACAAAGGGCCTCAGTAGTCAGGGTGGCCAACCCCAACCACCTACCCTAGGGCCTCAATGGACACCTATAAACACACAGTCATATAGGCTCCACCTACCCCACATACCTTGGGCCTCTGTAGACACCTATGAACACATAGTCACATAGGTTCTACCTATCCTACATGCCAAGGGCCTCAGTAGCACCCCAAAAGAGATACTACCTACCCATCATGCCTCGGGCCTCAGTAGCACCCATACAGTTACTACCTACCCTGCATACCTTGGGCCTCAGTAGCAACCATAGAACACAAAGTCCCATAGATTCTACCTACCTAACATCCACAACCATGACAACACAGAACATACAAGACCAACATAGAGTATGCAAGTTTATAGTTACTATCTAGCACTTTCTAAAAGTGGTGAACTCTTCTCTTAGCGTTGGGGATGTGTCCTACATGTGAGAATACCCTAGATACAGCCAAACACCATGCTTTTAATCATATGAACAAACTTTACTTCAAGTTTCTTGGATTTTGCCTATCTCCCAAAATTTCCAGAAACTTTAATCCAACTTTGTCGATTTTTAATAAATTCTAGAAAAATCGTATCGACATGAAATTATTGGCCTTAGAACCCGTAGGATGTCTATTTTATAGGAAAAATAATTCCCAACGCCAAATGGGTTTGAATCCTTATCTGGTTTCCAATCTTTGGCCACTGGTTTAGATCATTTTCATTCTTAAATAGCTCTCGGTTGGATATGAAAATGACCCAAAACCTTATATAAAAATCATTCTCAGGATGTATAATTTTACCATGTAAAATTTCAAAGCATTTGAACTTCATTTGATGCTTCAAAACCATCGATTTCCCCTTACTGCCCAAAAACTGTAAGAATCGGCAGATTTTGAGAGTTTGGAAAAAGGTGATCCCACATGTCCCCACACAAAAAACCCTCTGGAGCCATTGCGAACCTTAAAAATATGAAAATCCCACTGCCTTCTCACGAAAACACCATAGGGCAGAGGTAAGAGTAGCTAGGTTGCTAGTTAGGGAACTTACCTCGGAATATCGGTTGCGTATAGCCTTCTTCACCTCCTGAACCGAAGCCTTCAGCTGAGCACCCTCCTTCTCACCTTGGGCTTGTGCTTGGTGTGGGTAAAATGAAGGAAGGAGTGACCTTTATATAGACTCCAAGGGTGGGTCCCTTATCCAACCTTGATCACGATCCAACGGTCGGGAAAATTCTTTGAATTAAATTATTATTTCTTTGCTTGTTTCTTAAGGCTTCTAGAGGGATATTTTGGTCAGATGGTGGTGCATTCCAAGACCCAAAAATGAGGTTCCAAAATTGCCCCGTAATTCGTGCCCTTCAATTGGGCTTGTGTGAGCCCGGATCATCAGTCACTTCTCCCTGACCACAAGTCGACAAAACATAATAGCTTGGGGATCAAGAAACCCTTATTCCAGTGTCTCGTATCCACCTCGTAATGCATGCCATCCGACAATCAAGCATCTGGCCCCGAAATGGCACGTGTTCGACGTAGCACTACTATTACTGACTTTTCTTCTTGTACTTGGGCCATATACATATTCTCCCTCTCCTTCTTGTTTGAACCCACAGGGTCAGTCCCTTGTCCTATTAATGACCTTGTCACTTTGTACATTACTCTACTTATGTTAGTTCTTTATGTGTTTTGATGATAACGGACAATTGTAAACACAAGTTGTATGTCTTTGGTAAGTTGAAAAACTTACTGTCAAAGGTAAACTCCGCTTTTGGTTTCAAAACTCGAGTTTTGACTTTGACAAAGAGAATGGCTCATTTTCAATGAATAAAGCAAAACTCCAGTTTTCATGGGAAAACTCGAGTTTTGGGCTTACAGAGATCACTCAGTTTTTCATCTCAAGACAAACTCAAGTTTTGACTAGTAAACTCAAGTTTTGCATTACACAGAGACTTCTCATTATTTTCTGATGAAGACAAAACTCGAGTTTTGGCCATACAGAGAGTCTCCAACATTTTGAACATATGCAAACTCAGTTTTGATGTAAAACTCCAGGATCTCACTTTGCCATGAGTTTTCTAAGTTTTCTCATAGTTGTGAGAAAACTCGAGTTTTCACTTGGCGGAGAGTTTTCAAGTTTTACTCAGTTTTTGAAAACTCTAGTTTTCATAGAAAACTCCAGTTTTCATAGAAAACTCAAGTTTTGACTTCGCACAGATTTCTTAAAGTTTTCATACTTAAATGGAAACTCGAGTTTTTGCCAAGCCGAGAGAGCATTGCACTTTTTCAATGTATTGAAAACTCTAGTTTTGGATGAAAACTCCAGTTTAGATGTTTTGGACTAAAATTCATGTTTCATGTTAAAAGTCCAAAACTCGAATTTTGAGTTTGATTCAAAAATATGTTCCAAAGCTCAAATCGCAACTTTCCTCTCTGGAAGGAGGAAACTCGAGTTTGGTTATTGAAACTCGAGTTTTGCTTAAGTGCACGTGATTGAAAACTCGAATTTAGAAGAACAAACTCGAGTTTGTATCGCAGAGTCTGAAATTCAAATCTGACGAATTTGTGAAACCTTCTTCTTTGATCTTAATACTTCCTATTATCTTTCATTAATATTCCTAGCTATGTTTAACCAGATCATTTAAAGGATATTAAATGAAGGTTTGAGCAAAAGCAAAAAGTGATGTCAGCACATTAAATGCAAAGTCCAGAAAACTTGCATCCTTTTGGACAATCATTCTACACACGTTGCAAAGGGATTAATTTTTCCTTTCCATATCCAGTAGTTGCTCCTCCAACGGATTAAAAGTCAAGAAGTCAAGCACAAACATCTGTGCAACTGGATTAAGCAAATTGTAGTGAGAGAAGAAGACCAAAGCTTGAGCTAATCCTTGTCTAATGAAGGCAACAGTTATATTGAAGATTACAACGGTCATTTAATGCTCTCTTAATATAAATGAGCTACATTCAATTATTCTCAACAACCAATCTGCTAGAAAACAAAAATCATCAAAGCTGTCAACTACTCTTTAAGTTTTCTTGAGCAAAGTATATGTTGATACAATTTGTACTTCAGTGTTCATATTTATTCACTCTTAGAGAGAGTTCATTTATTGTGAAAATCTCAAGTCAGGGGACTTGGAGATTGGGTTATTGATTGCAACTTGTAAGGGGGAGTAAGTTCTAGTGAGAGAATTACTTTTGAGTTATAGAGTGTGTAATCAATTGATATAGTGAAATCCCAGAGTGTTTGGGGACTGGACGTAGGTCAAAAGATTGGACCAAACCGTATAAATTTCGTGTGTCTTGCTCTTCTTCCTTATGCACTGTTCAGCTCTATTTTAGTGTCCAAAAACAGAGTATTCGAAAAGTTTTTGAAATCCCCAATTCACCCCCTTTTGGTGATTAAGCTCCACTTTCAACTTATACCTCCTCAAGCTTACTTCATGCACAAGTCACCACACAATGGGTCATGGTTTCATATTATTTTGACTTAGTAAATTTCTCTACTTAATTATAACCAATGGTTTTTCATCTTAGGGCCTTTAAAACAATTTACGTCATAAATTATATAAAATAAATGCTTCAAAATCAACTCAAGGCTTCTTATTACTATACCAACTTATGCTTGTACATGTATTACAGAAGTAGGGGTGTTACAGGAAAAGTTTCCATCTTAGTTCGCACCATGAGTTTGAGTGAATCCTTTTGCAACCAGTCATGCCTTGAAGATATTTACTTTGCCATCCATGTCAGTTTTCTCCTTGAAAACTCGAGTTTAGAAGAACAAACTTGAATTTGTGTCGCAGAGTCTGAAATTCAAATCTGACGAATTTGTGAAACCTTCTTCTTTGATCTTAATACGTCCTATTATCTTTCATTAATATTCCTAGCTATGTTTAACCACTTTGTTAGTGAGTTTCAGATCATTTAAAGAATATTAAATGAAGGTTTGAGCAAAAGCAAAAAGTGATGTCAGCACATTAAATGCAAAGTTCAGAAAACTTGCATCCTTTTGGACAATCATTCTACACACATTGCAAAGGGATTAATGTTTCCTTTCCACATGCAGTAGTTGCTCTTCCAACGGATTAAAAGTCAAGAAGTCAAGCACAAACATCTGTGCAACTGGATTAAGCAAAGTGTAGTGAGAGAAGAAGACCAAAGCTTAAGCTAATCCTTGTCTAATGAAGGCAAAGGTTATATTGAAGATTACAACGGTCATTTAATGCTCTCTTAGTAAAAATAGAGCTGCTCTCTTAGTATAAATAGAGCTGCATTCAATTCTTCTCAACAACCAATCTGCTAGAAAATGAAAATCATCAAAGCTGTTAACTACTCTTTAAGTTTTCTTGAGCAAAGTATCTGTTGATACAATTTATACTTCAGTCTTCATATTTATTCACTCTTAGAGAGAATTCATTTATTGTGAGAATCTCAAGTCAGGGGACCTGGAGATTGGGTTATTGATTGCAATTTGTAAGGGGGAGTAAGTTCTAGTGAGAGAATTACTCTTGAGCTACAGCGTGTATAATCAATTGATATAGTGAAATCCCAGAGTGTCTGGGGACTAGACGTAGGTCAAGATATTGGACCGAACCAGTATAAATTTTGAGTGTCTTGCTCTTCTTCCTTATGCTCTGTTCAGCTATGTTTTAGTGTCCAAAAACAGAGTAATTCAAAAAGTTTTTGAAATCCCCAATTCACCCCCTCTTGGTGATTAAGCTTCACTTTCTTTTGGTATCAGAGCAAGGTCTTCTCTAAAGAGCTTAACATCTCAAGAATGATCACTATGGAAGGTATTCTACTTGATGGAGCTTCGATCAACCGACCACCGGGATTCAATAGAGAGCATTATTCCTTCTAAAAAGCCAAGTTCAAAGTCTTTGTAATGGCTACTGAATATGGTCTATGGAGAGTGTTCGAAAGAGGAGACTATGAGCCTTCCTTTGTTGAAGATGGTGTTAGAACTCCCAAGATAGAAGAAGAATATGATGAAAATGACAGAAGAAATGTCACACTCAACAGTAAAGCTGTTCTCTTACTACAAAGTGCTCTGAGTCAACAAGAGTATTTTCATGTTTGCACGTTACCATCTGCTAAGGCTATGTGGGATGCACTAGAAGTATCTCATGAGGGAACAACTGGAGCTCAAACAGAATAGAGTCAATACTCTCATGACCGAGTGCGATCTTCTTCGTATGAAGCCTAGTGAATCCATTAGGGAATTTCGGCTGAGATTCACTCATCTGATCAACCAGCTTGCTGCATTGGAGAAAGAATATGAGCAACCTGTCCAAGTGAGGAAAATCCCCAATATCCTCAACAAGGAATGGGAAGCTAAAGTCACTGCGATTGAAGAAAGTCGTGGTGAATCAATGGCCTCTGTAGCAGCTCTCTTTGGCAGCCTTTTCTGAATATGAGGCAAAGCTCAAGTTCAAGAAGGGACTTGATGAAGCACATGGGAAGAATAAGGGAATCGCTCTCAAAGCTGTCAAAGAAGCTAAGGAATCAAATGATGATGATGAGAAGAAGAAGATGAAGAGCTAGGCATGATGGTCCGGAGATTCAAGAAATTCTACAAGAAGGACCAAGGTTACAAGAAGTTTCACAAGGGTAGCTCCAGCTATGAGGCAAAGAAGCCAATCATTTACTACGAGTGTAAAAAGCCTGGCCACATCAAGTTTGAGTGTTCGAATTTGAAAGAATAAGGACAAAGAGAATAAAAAGTTCAATAGATTCAAAAAGAAAGCCTATGTCTCATCCATATGGGAGATAGTTCATCTGATGAAGATGAAGATGATGAGGAAGACAAAACCAATATCTGCTTAGTGGTTGAAGAACAAGAGCAATCTCAAAATAACAACGAGGTATATGACTCGCTGCCACCTTATGATGAACTTCTTGCTTGAGAATAATCTTGTTCAATCAAAATTTGAAAAGCTTGTTGACAAATATTTTGTTTTGAAAAACAAGAATATAACTCTTGAACTGCAAGTGAAAAATCTTTCTAAAAATGATGTTTGTGAAGATTGTACTGATTTAGAGAAAAAGAATTTACACCTCACAAAGGCACTTGAGAAATTCACTAGAGGTAGTGAAATGCTCAATGTCATTTTGAAACAGCAAAGATTTACAAATGACAGATCAGGGATTGGTTATAGACCTGATTTTGATAAAAAGAAAGGCAAAAAGAAATTTGGAGAAAAATCTTAGTTGAACTATTTTAGAAAATCTGTTCATTCTTCAAATCCTTTTGTTCATTGCAATTATTGCAATCGTAAAGGTCATACTACTTCTTCCTGTTTTCATAAAAAGGAAAGAAGAAGCAAACCTATAGGAAATTATCAATGGGTGTCTAAGGGATCTTACAAGGTTCCTAAGACACAGACTAACCCCAAAGGACCCAAGAAAAGATGGGTACCTAAGACTTGATCTGTTGTGTCTTGCAGGTTTGTCTAAGAGCATCAAAATCCAACAAGTGGTACATTGATAGTGGATGCTCTAGACATATGACGGGAGACCAGTCCAAATTTGCCTCAATCAAGCCCAAGGATGGTGGCAAGGTGACCTTTGGTGGAAACCAATCTGGAAAGATTGCTGGTATTGGTGAAATTGGCAACAATGAAAGACCACAAATCAAAGATGTCTACTTGTAGAAGGACTTTGCCACAATCTCCTCAGTGTAAGCCAAAGCACTTATAAAGGTAACTTAGTTATCTTTGATTCTGAGGAGTGCTTGATTGTAAATAAGGATATTCTCCCTTTGGAAAACTTAAAATCAAAAGCTTTATTCAGAGCCCTTAGAGAAGGAAATTGTTATACACTTAATCTTTCTAGAAATGGTTCTGTTTCTGAAAAATGTTTTGTTAGTAATTTGGAGGATAGTTGGCTATGGCACAAGTGATTAGCTCATGTCGATATGATTCAACTTGAGAGATTACTTAAAAAGGATTTGGTGATTGGTGTTCCTAAACTTCGTTTTAAAAATGATATGATTTGTGATGCTTGTTAAAAAGGAAAACAAACCAAATCATCCTTCAAATCTAAAAATGAGATTTCAACTAATAGACCTCTCCAACTACTTCACATGGATCTAGTTGGACCAGCTAGAGTAAAAAGCCTTGGTGGCAATCTTTATACTTTAGTCATAGTTGATGATTTCTCTAGATTTGCTTGGACTATATTTTTGTCATCTAAAGATGAAACATTTGATCAATTTGTTGTTTTTGCCAAGAAGGTCCAAAATGAGAAAGGTTTCTCAATTTCAGGTATTCGAACCGATCATGGTGGAGAATTCGAAAATCATGCATTTGCTGAGTTTTGTGACAACATGGGAATTGATCACAACTTCTCAGCCCCAAGGACTCCTTAGCAAAATAGTGTTGTGGAGAGAAAGAACCGAGTCCTCACCGAGATGGTAAGAGCTATGCTGAATGAGAACAACACTTCTCAAGTGTTCTAGGCTGATGCAATGAGTACGGCTTCCTACATCTAAATCGAGCATACCTCCAAAAGAAGTTGAACAAAACTCCCTATGAACTGTACAAAGATAGAAAACCCAACTTGGCTCATCTGCATATTTTCGGATGTAACTGCTTCATCCACAACAATGGTAAGGATAACTTGGGGAAGTTTGATCCCAAGGCGGATGAAGTATATTTTTGGGTTATTCGAATAGAAGTAAGGCTTATAGAGTTTTTAATACTCATACTCGTATTGTTGAAGAGTAAATGCATGTTGTATTTTGTGAATCCAAATCTGATAAACCTTTGGATGATGATGAAGAAAATGTTTTCAAAAATCAATTCTTTTCGAAAACTACTCCTGCATCTATTGAATATCCTAAAAATGTTTTTGAGGATGATCCCTAAAATAATCTTGAAAATCCTGATCAATCTCAGCCTAGAGCTTGGAAGTTCATTAGGAATCATCCTTTGGACCAAGTAATAGGTGATGTAAATCAAGGAGTGAGAACCAGAAACAGTACTTTAAATGAAGTAACCTTTTCTGCCTTTATATCACATATTGAACCCTTTAAGATTGATGAAGCCCTTTCAGACAATGGTTGGGGTGATAGCAATGCAAGAGGAGTTACATCAATTTGATGGAAATCAAGTTTGGGATTTGGTACCTAGCCTTATGACCATCCGGTCATTGGCACCAAATGGGTATTCAAGAACAAACGAAATGAATCAGCAATCATTGTCCATAACAAGGCAAGATTGGTTGCTAAAGGCTATAATCAAGAAGAAGGAATTGATTATGAAGAAACTTATGTTCTAGTGGCAAGATTGGAAGCATAAGAGTTCTTCTAGCCTTTGCTTGTGTTAAAGAATTCAAGCTTTATCAAATGGATGTCAAAAGTGCTTTTCTGAATGGTTTTATTCAAGAGGAAGTTTATGTTGAACAACCTCCTGGTTTTAAAAATGAACATCATCCAGATCATGTTTATCGCCTCAAGAAAGCTCTTATGGACTAAAGCAAGCTCCTAGAGCTTGGTATGAGCGATTAAGCAAATTCCTTCTTGATCAAGGTTTTATTAGAGGAAAACCAAATACAACTCTCTTCATAAAAAGTAATAAGCTTGGTGAAATCTTAATTGTCCAAATATATGTTGATGATATTATATTTGGTGCTTCTAATGATGTTTTGTGTGAAGAGTTTGCTAAGAATATGCAGGGAGAGTTTGAGATGTCCATGATAGGAGAACTCAACTATTTCATTGGTTTGCAAATCAAACAAAAGAAGGATGGAATCTTCATATCTCAGACCAAGTATCTCAATGATCTGCTGAAGAAGTTTGAGATGGACTAATGCAATGGAGCTGACACTCCAATGAGTTCATACTGCTTCATTGGATGCTGATGAAAAGGGCAAGGACTTCAATATTACAAAATATAGAGGAATGATTGGATCATTGCTCTATCTTACTATAAGTCATCCTGACATCCAATTCAGTGTGGGGATGTGTGCAAGGTTCTAGTCTGCTCCCAAGGAGTCTCATGCTGAGAATGTGAAGAGAATCTTCAGATACCTTGCTGACACAAAAACCCTTGGTTTGTGGTTTCCCAAAGGTCAACCTGAACATTTGGTCGCATATTCATATTCAGATCATGCTGGATACAAGACTGATAGAAAGAGCACAAGTGGCCAATGTGAATTTCTTGGTGGCTCACTTGTCTCCTAGTTCAGCAAGAAGCAAACTAGTGTGGCTGTGTCTTCTACTAAAGCTGAATATGTAGCTGCCTCAAGTTGTTGTGCTCAAGTCCTATGGCTCAAGCAACAACTATCTGACTTGGGAATCAACCTAAAGGAAATCCCAATATTGTGTGACAATACAAGCACAATAAGCTTGGCCAAGAATCCAGTGCAACATACTCGGACCAAGCATATTGATGTGAGGCATCACTTCATAAGGGATCATGTTCAGAAGAAAGATGTCAAAGTCATGTTCATCCCAACACATCTTCAACTTGCTAACATCTTCACCAAACCATTGGCTAAGGAGCAATTCAATTTCATAAGAAGAGAATTGGGAATGGTAAATCCCAATGAGTTGTAAGTATTTCTTGCTCAATGTTAGTTATGGTTTTGATGATTGTTAGTTACTAACTTAAGCATCGGAGTATCTAGTTGTGTTTTATGCAGGATGCTTAAAATTCAGAAGTTTGCTGTCGAGGAGAAAAAACTCAAATTTTGAAAACAAACTCGAGTTTTGTAGAGCTTGTCGGGGTCAGAGAACAACCTTGATTTTTGAAGAAGATGAAAACTCAAGTTTGTAAGTTGGAAACTTGAGTTTCCATCGTCGAAAGAGCAACCAAGTTTTGAAGAATGGTGAAAACTCGAGTTTGTAAGTCAGAAACTCGAGTTTTGGTCGTGGAAGTTCAAAGGTTCACCTTACACCTTTGACGTCCAGGTTAGTAACCATTCATCAAAACTCAAGTTTTATATGTAAAACTCGAGTTTTAGTCGCATGTCTATATATGTGTTACTATTCAAGTTCTTCAAAACTCAAGTTTTGCACTAGCGCTCTTCTGTGCTTTTTGCCCTAATCTTCTCAATCCCTCTGAATCCTCATCGTTCTCGACTAAACCCTCTCTCACAACCTAGAAATGGCCTCCAATCGTCTCTCTAAGCAAACTCGCGATGAACCTAACCCTGAATCTGAATCCTCTCCGGCGGCTACTCTTATTGAGCGACCTGTAAGGTTGAAAACAACTCCTAGATGCTATCACTATGGTGTAGATCGATCGATCAAGGGCATTGCTGAGAAAATCCTTGAATCTTCTCCAAAATCGAAAGGCACGCCTCAGTCAAAGGGTGCTTCTGCATCTTCACCCAAAACAAAAGGAGTTCCAGTGAGTGAACCCTTAGAGATTTGTTCCAAAAAATGCCATGAACCTGAGCATGTAGAAGGGAAAGGCAAAAAGAAGGCTGCTGAGTCCTCAAAACCATCGAAGCCAAAGAAAACCAGGACAGCGTCTGCTGGTTCAGGTCTTGAGCAACGCCAAGCCTCTTCTCAGGGTGCCCTTGTTATTGATGAACTTGAGGAAGCACCTTTAACTGTGGCAAATGCAATTGAGGAAATCTACAACCACAACACTCCTCCAGATGGATTCTCAACTGCTGCCACCACTATGACGAATGAGGTTGCTGACAAATTCAAGGAGTACTTTCTGAACAAGGAGTTTTGCTCCTCAGTATCAAGTAAATTGAAGGATGAATGTAGTGTAGATTTGTCTCCCTGGCTATTGAATTATGAATCTTTCATTTCCATTTTTGCTTCATACACTCCCAACATAGTTAAAATCTTCTATTTTAACATGGTGTCTGACAACATTTTGGATTCTGAGGGAAACTTGGTTGAGGAGAGAGTCACCACTATTGTCAAGGGTGTCAAGTTCACCCTATCAGCTTCTATCATCAACAACATTCTGAAAATTGACAATCACCTCCTGTTCCCACAATAAATCTCAGTAATCGAGAGATTTTCCAATATTTTCGTCCAAATGAGCCATTTCCTGAAAATCAATCGCACATCCTCTCTTTTAAACCAGTGTCAATGCCCCCTATCGATAGAGTACTTTGGTACATCTACTCCAGAAATTTTATCCAAAAGGGCGGCAATTTTACCCATTTTACACAAAAAGATTATCCGGTGTTTGCTGCCTTTGTGAAACAAACCCCTTTTAATCTTGGTCATTGGATCTTCCAAGAGATGATCAAGTTCAAGTTTGCTTCGAGAAGGCCCTCACACATTCCTTACTCCTCACTTATATCAGTCATCCTCTTCTACCACAAAATATAGTATCTTGGTCCCCCAGATTCCATTAAGAAGTCAGCTGTGTTTAGGAAGAGCCAACTCAACTACATGAATATTCACTTTGATGCAGACGGTTCTGGTCAATCAAGGGCCCCCTCTAGATCACAAGCTAGAGCATCTCAGGCTAGAGCACAGGAAGCTCAGTCAGATCCTCAGTCTTCCTTACCACCTGACTTTGGATGCAGAGTAAAGCAGATAGTCGATCCTGCCCTTGTAGCCATGACAATGCGAATTGAATTTGAAATAGGCAAGCTGGTAGTTGAACTGACTCGAGGCAATGATGCCATGATTGAGGCTCAAGATACTCTCAAAGAGCAAGTTGAAGGCATTTTTAGTCAAAACAACAAGCTGAAGGAACAGATTGCAAGTACACACAGTGAACTCTCTAATCAGATACTGGACCTTGATGCCAAGCTTTCCACTCAATTGGTCTCGAATGTTAGCTTGAGTGACAAGGTTGACAAGATCATGAAGCATCTCAACATTGGGTCTGCTGCTAGTCCTAGTTCCTCTATTCCCAAGCCAAACCCTGAGTCCTCTGCCTCTCCTTCGTTTACCTTCACAAGCCCTCCGATCCCCACCTCCTCACCTGACCCTTCTACTCCCATTTTCCCTTCTCCAATCCCTCATCCACTCCTGCCACTGTTATCTTACCCTTCTCCTCTCCCATTACTCCCTCTACTGAGGTTCTTCACCTTGATTCACCTCCTGCTACTCCACTCATAGACTCTCTCACTAGAGCAAAAAAGGCTTTTAAGACCGGACAAAAGAGGCATCGTAAGACCGGACCCGTGACCGGTTTTGTTCTAGCCGGTATTAAAAGTCTAACATTTAAGACCGGACTCGAACCGGTCTTAAAGAAATTTTTTAGACCGGACATCTAAAACATTGGGTCTTAAAAGTCATACTAAATAAACTTGAAATATTTTTTGTTTGGTCCTAAAACTCAACTTTTACGACCGGCCAAACATTAGGCCACTCTTAAAAGATAAAAATTTTAAGACCGGACAAAATAAATACGGTCTAAGAAATAACGGCTTCTAAGACTAGACGACTAATTATAGGCGGTCTTAAAAAACTGACATTGGATGCTAAATACATCCGGTCTTAAAAATTTGATTTTAGACCGGACGTATTAATTTACCGGTCTTAAAAGACAAGTTTTGGTCTTTTAAGATCGGGCTTAATATCAAATGTGTACACCTGACCTTTAAGACCGGACATATAAATACATCTGGTCTTAACAATTGAACATTCAAGACCAGCATATTTATCTTCGGTCTAAATTTTCCTGAATTTTTCCCCGTTATGTTCTTCCTGATTTTATATATATATATACACAAATTCACCACCCATGCCAACACATAAAAGTCGATATTTTAAGCTACAAGCTATGAACAATTATTGAATAAATTGAATTGGGAAAAATAATACAAATATTATTCACCATGAGTCATGTGGCCTCTTATTAATGATTATACTATGACAACAACACCTAAATTAATTCATACAATAAGATAACTTACTTACAAATACAATAAGTTACAAATACAACATACATGCCCAAAATAATATTCACCATGCCTTCATCTGATTCCCACCCAACAACGTAACATCCTCTTTTATAACATGCCCCTTTGGATCGATCCTACCACAAAAATAAAACAAGAACAAACTTCATAGTCAGTGACATTGTTTATGAACATAAGAGGAATATAATATAGTTAAAACCTTAAAGTTTTCAAAGAATTCTGCATATGAATATTACCTTATGAATTGACTCTTTTATAAAGTGATATCTTCCCATATCCCTTCTTGATGATCATTTCTTATGCCCGGGTTCATTATCTGCTTCATCTTCTTCGTTCATGTCCGGTAGAGCCCTTGAAAAAGGAGTGCTCTCAGGAAGACCATAATTTGAATGACTTTCCTCAGCAATATCAATGACCCTTTTTCCTTGGAGAGCTATAGACCACATTTTATTTTCTTAATCGGAGATATAGAACACTTTTTCGCCTGGTCTTCCATAATAAAAGGTTCATCTCCAAAACTTCTACCATTGACATCAACTAATGTAAATCCTAGCCGATCGATCTGAACACCATTATTGACATTAACCCACTTGCATTTGAAAATGGGAATCTAATTTTCACATAGTCCACCTCCCAAATCTCTTCAATAACCCCATAATATGGCATGACTGCCAATAAAGACCTCTTGTCTTTCAAACTTGAGAAGTGCATAGAGTCAGCCTCTAACATAACACCACTGTTTTGGACTGTGATCGTATCATCTAGGGACTTCGGGTAAAATGTATAACCATTGATCACATACGAATTCCAACTTATGACATCGACCTCAAGACCACGTGCTAACCATTTGATTGTATCAGAAACACATTCCTTTCCTTCGACCTTTTATTTGAACCAGTTTGCAAAAGTTCTGTTATGCTCCATAATCAACCTTTGTTCAGTCATTCGATGATTTTCTTTCCTTACAGCTTCTTTATGTACTGCTATGCTGGCTTGAACTTCATCAATATTATTCAAGACGTATAAGTGGACTTGTGACAATTCATTAGGATCCACACTCTTTACGGAAGCCCCTCATCTACCCCCTTTAGCATGCTAACGTTTTGAAAGTCCAATATGTCTTACTTTGGCCAAATAATTTTGACAAAATTCCATGGCTTCTTCAGAAACATATTTCTAAACAATCAATGCTTCTGGCCGGTATGCGTTCTTCACAAACCATTTTAGGAATTTCATAGATCTTTCAATTGGGTACATCCACCGTAAATGGATAGGGTCACACAACTTTATCTCCCTTACTAGATGAACAATTAGATGAACCATAATGTCAAAAAATGTAGGAATAAAAAGCTTCTCAAGGTGGCACAAGATAAGATATCATTTGTTCTCCAATTCATCCAACTTTTCAATCTCAAAAACTTTACTACAAACCGCATTGAAGAAGACACAAAGTCTAGTCAAAACGACCAGAAGATCATATTCGGTGATGCCTCGAATAGCTATTAGGAGTAGCTGTTGCATCAAGACATGACAATCATGAGACTTTTGACCTACTAATTTCAAGTCCTTCATCGATAAAAGCCTCTTAAAATTTGAAGAATACCCCGAGGGAACTTTTGTGCCATGTAAACACTCACAAAAACTTCATTTCTCATCCTTAGACAAAGTATGAGAAGCCGAGGGACAATAAGTTCTGTTACCATGTGGCCTTGGATGTAACTCTTCGCATATTCCCATTTCTATCAGATCTAATCTTGCCTTCACACCATCCTTGGAACTACCTTGTATGTTGAGAAGCGTGCCAACAATACTATCACATACGTTTTTCTCCACATGCATGACATCAATACAATGTCTCACATCAAGATTGTGCCAATATGGAAGATCGAAGAATACAGATATCTTTTTCCATATATTTATTTCTTTTCTACTCTTTGCAATCTTACCGAAGATGACAATGATATTTTTCACCTTTTCATAAACTTGCTCCCCAGTCAATGCCACCGGAGCATCTTCATACTCTTGGCCACCAAAAAAGGCTTTCTTTAATCGACGATATGGGTGGCCCCGTCTAAGAAATCTCCTATATCCAAGATAAACCGTCTTTCTTCCATGTTGAAGTTGATGGTGGCGTGTGCCTTCTTCACAAACCGTGAAAGCCTTTATGGCCTTTTAGACTATACCCTGACAAGTTCCCATATGCTGGGAAGTCGTTTATAGTACAAAAAATATCATGGCTCGCATTTTAAACACCTCCTTCTTGAAAGAGTAAAAAACATCGACACCTTCTTCCCACAACTCCTTCAAGTCTTCGATTAAGGGCTGAAGGTAAACATCAATGTCATTTTCAGATTATTTTGGTCTAAAAATCAACATAGACAGCATGATATACTTTCATTTCATGCATAACATAGGAGATAAAATGTAAATAATCAGGAGTTGATGAGGACATAGGAGGCGGCATGACAAAGGCAACAAACTTGGAGGACATACAAGGGCTTGGAGGCCCAATGACAAGAGCAAAAGCTAAAAAGGCTAAAGAGGCCCTAAATCTCCTGGTGACCACCTTACTTGAGACAAGCCAAGTCTAAATGAAGAAGAGGCCAAATGATACACTTAATTCAGATTGAAGACCTTGAAGAATAAGCCTCAATGGATATGCATAAAGGCTTCAATTTACTTGGCCCAAATTCTGCACTTAGTTTTATCTTTCTTACATTTAGTTAAACTTTTGTAATAAGGCTTATTGGGTTTTGTGTGTAAGCATATTTAGGTTAAACTTAATATGGATGTTGTCCACTATATAAGGGGACACCATAGCTTTTGGGACGGCAGATTTGAATTCAAAGTTAACCTTTTTGGTGAGAGACAAGCTACTCTAGGGTTCTTTTGAGAATCTCTGAACTTATCAAGGGCATCAATCCTTGTGGCGTTCTTAGGCTTATCAATTCTTTGGAATTGTGGCACCTACCTATAATCCATAACTTTAGTTTTCGTTCTAAATTTCTTGCTTTCGTATCTCCAGTTTCCCTTATCCTTTTTCGGTGTTTCTTGAGTCAAAATCATGTTTCCGAAAGCCATCTTTCACCTCGTTTTGGAAGCGCATGAATCTGAGGTCTGTAACGTTAGATACGTTCCGTTCTTATCAGGACGTGCTGGAGGCTGAATTCCCGGTGCGAAATTCCATTCCTAGTTGATCCAATCATCCTTTCCTTTCGGGAATCATATCACTTTACTGTGCCAAGGTCCACATTTTTCCACTCCTTTGTCAAGATGCTAACCTTGCTGCGTGCTAGATAGCCGGCAAAACTAGTATATTTGCTTTCATTAGGACCGAAAGGTTCCAACTTTTTATCAAACTGAATCTCAAGCCTTGACCCAGAAGTCCGACTTAGGGTTACATCCATCATTCGTGTGCCTCTTCTACCACGGCGTGTAGGGCGGTTACAAGGCTCATTGTGAGATGAAGAGGGTTCGTTCTGACTCACACCAGTAACTGGAGTTCCCGGAACACGAATAGAATCATTTTCACTGTTCATTTTTGAGACAAGAAGAGAGGAATGCCTGAGCAAATGAGAGACTAACAGAGGCTATCGTACATGGGCGAGGAAGAGAGGTAATGCAACAGGAAGGGTTTCGTAACGTGAACAAAGGTTCTTCAATGAGAGTAACAAAAGCTTTTGCATGAAGAAATGTATATTTGGCGCTTCATTTTTAAGACCGGATTAAAAATGAAGTCCGGTCTTAATATTCAAAATTCAAGACCGGTCATATTGAAGTACGGTCTTAAAAGTAATTAATTAGTTGTTTAATTTTCTTCAATATTGAGGTACCGGCCATAATTTATGTCCGGTCTTAAAATATTTAACAACCGGATAAATTATAAGACGGTCTTAAAAGTTAACCTTTAAGATCGGTCCTGATGAACCATCGGTCTTAAAATTAATGAATTTTTTGTGTACCGGCCGTATTATATGTTCGGTCTTAAAAGAATAACTTTTAAGACCGGTTAAAAGAATAACTTTTAAGACCGGCTATTAAATATTTGCGGTCTTAAAACTTTTAGACTTTTATATTTCAATTTTTCCTTATTATGTTGGACCACAGAAAATATAAGTACAGTTGTATGAGATTTCTCTATAAAGTAATTGAAATTTCAATTTTCTTAATAACATTTTTAAGACCGGTTATTTTTTTGTCCGGTCTGAATAATATATTTGAGACCATTATAAAAATGATCCGGTCCAACAAATTCTTTATATTTACGGAACTGCCACCAGTCATTCCTTTAAGACCGGGGCGTCGATTCTCCGGTCTAAATGAGGCGGTCTTAAAGCCCTTTTTTGCACTAGTGTCTGTCTCAGCTCCTCCCCAATTTGAAGATGACAAAGGGGGAGAGAAAGCGACGAGCTAGAATTTGAGTTTTGAAGAAGTTTGGAGAGATTTAGTAGTCTTTTTTAGTGTTTATAGCTTTATAGCACTGAGTAGCATAGCATGCTTTTGTTTTATTTTGTGCACTCTAAACTTTTGTAATATCTTAGCACTTTATAAATAAAATTATCTACTTGTTCATTGCTTTTGTTGCTTATCTCTGATTTGCCCAAATGTTGTGATTATCAAATATGCCAAATCAATTTCACAATATACAGAGAATTTCAAAATGCTATTTTTGTCAGATTTTTGAAATTCCATCTACTGAGATTTGAACATTTTCTTTCTAAAATACAAACTCTCTCAAA
The DNA here is from genome assembly GCA_019022655.1 of Acacia acuminata. Lineage (NCBI taxonomy): Eukaryota > Viridiplantae > Streptophyta > Magnoliopsida > Fabales > Fabaceae > Acacia > Acacia acuminata. The sequence continues at coordinate 228,736 of JAFJYI010000098.1, read as the reverse complement.
TCCTTGAAATCTTGGTTTACAAGGGTGTCATCATCAAAAAAGGGGAGAATGTTAGTTCTTTATGTGTTTTGATGATAAATGACAATTGTAAACCCCAGTGGTAGTTTGTCTTTGGTAAGTTGAAAAATTTACTGTCAAAGGCAAACTCGAGTTTTTACTTTGACAGAGAGTGGCTCATTTTCAATGAACAAGGCAAAACTCTAGTTTTCATGGGAAAACTCAAGTTTTGGGCTTACAGAAAGCACTCAGTTTTTCATCTCAAGACAAACTCGAGCTTTGACTCGGTAAACTTGAGTTTTACGTTACATAGAGACTTCTCATTATTTTCTGATAAAGACAAAACTCGAGTCTTGATTTGGAAACTCGAGTTTTGGACATACAGAGAGTCTCCAACAATTTGAACATATGCAAACTTAGTTTTGATGTAAAACTCTAGGATCTCACTTTGCCATGATTTTCTGAGTTTTCTAAGTTTTCTCAAAGTTGTGAGAAAACTCGAGTTTTGGGTTGGAAACTCGAGTTTTCACTTGCGTAGAGTTTTCAAGTTTTACTTAGTTTTTGAAAACTCCAGTTTTTTCATAGAAAACTCAAGTTTTGACTTCGCACAGATTTCTCAAAGTTTTCATACTTAAATGAAAACTCGAGTTTTATTTTGGAAACTCAAGTATTTGCTAAGCCGAGAGCATTGCACTTTTTCAATGTTTTGAAAACTCCAGTTTAGATGTTTTGGACTAAAAACTCATGTTTCATATTAAAAGTCCAAAACTCGGGTTTTGTTTTCGAAACTCGAGTTTTGAGTTTGATTCAAAAATGTGTTCCAAAGCTCAAATCGTGACTTTCCTCTCTAGAAGGAGGAAACTCGAGTTTGGTTATTGAAACTCGAGTTTTGCTTAAGTGCACAGTTGAAAACTCGAGTTTAGAAGAACAAACTCGAGTTTGTGTCGCAGAGTCTGAAATTCAAATCTGACGAATTTGTGAAACCTTCTTCTTTGATCTTAATACTTCCTATTATCTTTCATTAATATTCCTAGCTATGTTTAACCACTTTGTTAGTGAGTTTCAGATCATTTAAAGGATATTAAATGAAGGTTTAAGCAAAAGCAAAAAGTGATGTCAGCACATTAAATGCAAAGTTCAGAAAACTTGCATCCTTTTGGGCAATCATTCTACACACGTTGCAAAGGGATTAATTTTTCCTTTCCATATCCAGTAGTTGCTCTTCCAACGGATTAAAAGTCAAGAAGTCAAGCACAAACATCTGTGCAACTGGATTAAGCAAAGTGTAGTGAGAGAAGAAGACCAAAACTTAAGCTAATCCTTGTCTAATGAAGGCAACAGTTATATTGAAGATTACAACGGTCATTTAATGCTCTCTTAATATAAATAGAGTACTGCATTCAATTATTCTCAACAACCAAGTCGGGGGACTTGCTAGAAAACAAAAATCATCAAAGTGAAATCCGGCCAACTACTCTTTAAGTTTTCTTGAGCAAAGTATATGTTGATACAATTTGTACTTCAATGTTCATATTTATTCACTCTTTAAAACAATTTACGTCATAGAAAATCAACTCAAGTTCATTTATTGTGAAAATCTCAAGTCGAGTTTGAGTGAATCCTTTTGATGTCCGAAAACCCACTAGACATAGTATCCTTTATGAATAACAAACACTTTGTGATCGGTGGGATTGTAGACATAGTATCCTTTAGTTTCCTTAGGATACCCCACAAAAAGGCATTTTGAGGATCTGTATGATAATTTATCAGAGGCTTGGTGTTTAACGTAAACTTCACATCCCCAAATTTTAAGAAAGGACAAACTGGGTTTCTTCTCAGTCCATATCTCATATGGTGTCTTTTCACCTGCCTTTGATGAAACACGACTTAGTGTGAACGCAGCTGTTTCTAGGGCATGGCCCCAAAAGGAAGGTGGAAGATTTGTTTGACGTATCATAGATCGAACCATATCTAATAGAGTTCGATTCCTTCGCTCATAAACACCATTCATTGAGGTGTTCCTAGAGGAGTTAGTTGTGAGATGATCCCACAACTCCTAAGATGGTCAATGAACTCTTAGCTCAAATATTCACCACCTCAATCAGATCGAAGTGCCTTAATTGTTTTGCCAATTTGGTTCTACACTTCATCTTGAAACGTTTTGAACATTTTAAAAGTTTCAGACTTATGTTTCATTAGATAGATATATCCATATCTACTAAAATCGTCTATCAATGTAATGAAGAACAAATGACCTCCTTTAGCAGATGTATTCATTGGTCCACAGACATCCGTATGCATGAGGCCCAATAAATTAGTGGCCCTTTCACTACGCCCAGAAAAAGGTGCCTTTGTTATCTTTCCCAATAAACAAGAATCACATGTATCAAATGATTCAAAATCAAATGAGTTAAGAAATCCATCCTAATGGAGTTTTGAAATATGTTTCTCATTTATATGGCGTAGACGACAATGCCATTGGTAGGTCGGATTCAAATCTTTTGACTTGATCCTTTTGGTAGTTTATGTCATAGATGTCCATTCAATTTTCTACTATCCTTGAGATCCTATACATTTATACAAATGTGAGAACCACATGCAGTATCTAATAACCATGGAAGTAGAAAAGCGAATATCTATGACATAGATACCTGAAGTGATAGTCCCGCTATCCTTCTTGTTCTTTTCAGATCTTTGAGGTAGAGTTTGCAATTCCTCTTCCAATGACCGATTTCATTGTAGAAGAAGCAGACCCCATCCTTCAGAGGTTTTGCCTTGACTTTCCGTTTCATACTCCTTCCTTTCTGAACGGACAAAATAGTACTGGGCCTCTTCTTAAGGCTCAACTCAGCAGTTTTGAGCATCCCATGCAGTTCAGAAATTGATTCCTCCATGTTGTTCATGTTGTAATCCATGACAAAGTGATTATAACTTCATGGGAGTGAGTTCAAGATCACAGCTGTAGCTAACTCCTGTGACATGGGGAATCCAAGTCTCTCAAGGTGATCAATGTAGCCTTTCATTTTCAACATGAGGACTAACTGATGCACCTTCAGCCATCTTGCAAGAAAATAAGGCCTTTGTGGTTTCATACCTCTCTTGCTTTGCCTGTTGCTGGAAAATTTTCATGAGATGATCAATCATCTCAGAGCCATCCACATGTTCGAGATCTCTATCGAGGTCTGGAACCTTAGTGGCGAGCATCAAGCATCCTACATCCATAGAGTCATCCTGATGCTTCAAGTAAGCATCTTTCACTCTTGGAGTATTGGCTGCTAGCTCGTCAGGAATAGGTTGATCGAGGAGATACTCCTTTCTTTTGTGTTTAGGATCAATGCTTAAGTTCCCAAACAAGTCAAGAAAGTTTGTCTCATCGAGTTTGTCCTTCTAGAGGACTGATCGCATTGATGGTGTTGCAGTATTACTAGACTACATGATTCTACAACTAAAAGATATGCAAAGTTTAAGTAGTAACCTCCCATTGAATTAAGAACCCTCATTATAATTAGTGGGCTAAGATCCATATTTGGCTTAAATTTAAATCCGCATTGGCAGGACGCTTAAAATTAAGTTATTTAGGTAGGCAATATCTTGCCAATTACATCACATGTAACTCTTAGATCTTTATGGGATTCAATCATTATATGACCGGCATGATTAATCTCATCTAATGCCTTGAGATCCAAAACCGTTTTGATAATCTCAATTAAGTCAATACAATAATGAATGTTGAGTATGACCATTACCCACTCTTGTCTCACCAAGACAACTCAAATGCATCCACTTTAGTGGAACATACAAATGGGCGATCTAAGTTTTGACAAGTATTCATTAATTGACGGCATTATGACTTAAGATTTTATTTAGAGGGTATTATCTAATTGATCCTATTAATTCTACTTATATGAATGCAATTACAATTGTATCTCATATAAACTCTAAATTAATTAGAAATGATCTAATCAAATCATAATTAGAACTCTAAATTAATGATGAGTGATCTAATCAAACCATAATTAAAACTCTAAATTAATGATGAGTGATCTAATCAAACCATAATTAAAACTCTAAATTAGTTATGAGTGATCTAATCAAACCATAATTAAAACTCTAAATTAGTTATAATCAAACCATAATTAAAACTCTAAATTAGTTATGATCTAATCAAACCATAATTAAAACTCTAAATTAGTTATGAGTGATCTAATCAAACCATAATTAAAACTCTAAATTAGTTAATTCTAATCAAACCATAATTAAAACTCTAAATTAGTTAGAGTGATCTAATCAAACCATAATTAAAACTCTAAATTAGTTATCTAATCAAACCATAATTAAAACTCTAAATTACTTATGAGTGATCTAATCAAACCATAATTAAAACTCTAAATTAATTATGAGTGATCTAATCAAACCATAATTAAAACTCTAAATTAATTATGAGTAATCTAATCAAACCATAATTAAAATTCTAAATTAATCATGCAATGATCAAGTCAAAACATAATTAAGACCGTGACACAACATGGCTCATATCTTAACCTAAAATCATCTCAAGCCAATTAGAGGACTTCTCTAAATCAGAAAAGAGAAATACATCAGGAGAAACCTCGTTTCAACATATGAGGGGAGTGAGATGAGAAGAGAATGTACATCAAGAATATTTAGAGAGAGGCATGACTCGCATGCCATATTTAAAAATACAACACTTGTAAATTCTAGAGCCATGTTGTTCACCATACCCAAACAACATTTGAAAGGTAAATCACAACACATTAATTCATACAATATGAAATAAACAAAAGGTGTTATGATTAAAATTTATCTCACACTACAAACAGTCAGTCGGTTCCTACGGTGATCCCGCTAGCCGGTTAGTGGGCGGGGTCAAGGAGCTTTTGAATCAAGGTTCGTTAGAAAAATCGTACCTATATCAAACTGGTGTGCGTCTCGAACCTTTTGAACTCATGGGCTACCTACTCGATCACCAAAAGTCAACTCCTCCCTCTATTGGTATCCACATGAATAGCCTTGAACACAGACGGTAGCGTGCTAGCGCCTTCAATATTTTCTCGCGTCTCTCCTTTCTTTCTAGGGTTTCTTGCGGCTTCTCCAATTCATCCGTCTTCTTAATACGATTAGATCAATATCTATTTAAAAAGTTTCTAAAACCCTAACGAGTCAGTATTAAAATATTCAAAATTAATCTAATTAATTTTGAAATTAATTTGAATTAAAATAATATATTAATTAAATCATTCAACAGATCTAATCTAATATATTTATTTAATTCAAATTATAAGTCTACAGATTTAATTTATCTTTATAAATTAAATTTAAGATATGATATCTTTATATTTAATTAAATCAAATACAATATCTCAATTTATTATAGTTATTTAATTTATCAAATAAATTAAATACTATACATAATATTATTATTATCTATAAATAATATCATTATTATTTTCAAATTTATATTATATTATAATTTAATATGATATAATAAATATATATATATATATATATATCAACCCTAGATTAATAGTATTCATTAAATCTTAGATATATCTAAGATTCAATGAATCTGGATATTATTGCTCGTGTTGGGCTATTCTTGTGTGCAACTCTGCAGGCCCACATGAGATTGGCAGTAGGCCAAGCTGTACCAGCCCACAAGTCGAAAGCGACCTCTAGCAAGACATTGCGACTACCCAATTCATATGGGGATTGATGATACAATACAACCTATCATACAACCATGTCACGTCTCTTTTGTCACGCGATAATTTGGTCAAGGATGAGGCATGTATAATATCAACTTCCTGTTCTTGACCATTACTTTCTCGATTCACGAGTAGTTTAATAATGAAAACTTCTTTCCTTCATGTATGGCCATACATTTCTCAGACTTACTCATCTTGACCATTCTCATTCCTCTGCATGAAAACCACTGATCTTGATCCAAGCCTTTATCATCACCCGGTCAAAGGTGACTTTTGACTAGGTCAAAGATCTGCGACTCATCATGTAGGAATCCATGATGATCTCAGGTCAAATGGCGTTGTGACGTGGTTATACATAAGATAAGCTTATGACTAAATCCATGCAACTTTCTCATAGTGGGTTGGTCCAGCACCTTGTACTCTTACGAGTGCCTATGACTTTGATTCGTATCTCCATACCTTATCAAAGTTATACTGGTCTTACTTCATCTTCGCTCCTGCGTAGATGACCAACTAGGGACATTTAGGATAATCTATAAGATACATCCAAGGATACAGTCATCACTATAAACATGCAATGAAATGATAACTAAATGGATCAAGTACAATGACTTGCCCCTAGGGCATAATTTCCAACAATAAGGGTGTGGTGTCTCACTTTATCAAGAAAATGACTTCGGTTTGGTTTGCTCACCCCTAGTTACGAGGCTCATTGTGAGATGAAGAGTGTTCGTTCTGACTCACACCAGTCACACGAGTAACTGGTGTTGAATGAACATGACTATAATTGTTTTCTTCGTTCATTTTTGAGAAAGGAAGAGAGGTTGAGAGTGGTGGTAGGCGAGGAAGAGAGGTAATGCAACAGAAAGAGTGGTTTCGTACCAAGAACAGGGTTTCAGAGTTCAGAGAGAACAACGTAAGTCGTAAGGTAAGGTTTTGCGCGAAGAAGGGGATATTTGGCACTTTATTTTTAAGACCGGATGAACTAAAACGACGGTCTTAAATCTTTTACTAAACTTCGGTCTTAAAAGTAATAAACTTTTTGTTTAAAATTTTTTAATATTTTGTACCGGCAACAATTTAAGTTCAGTCTTAAAATATTTAATTTTAAGACCGAATGTATTAAAATACCAATTTTAAAAGTATACATTTAAGACCTATTGTATTAAACACCTGTCTTAAATTTATTTAATTTTTTTCAATATTTAGTACCGGGTACAATAAATGTCCGGTCTTGAAATTATAACCTTTAAGACCGTCTTTATATATGTCCAGTTTTAAAAGTTTTTTACTTTTATATTTAAATTTTTCTTTATTATTTTGGACCGTAGAAAATAAGTCAGGCTGTACGAGATTTCTCTATAAGTAATTTGATATTTCAATTTTTTAATAACATTTTAAAGACCGGTTGTTTTGTTAATCGGTATGAATAATATATTTAAGACCCATTGATAAATGATCTGGTCCAAGAAGTTCTTTATATTTATAAAATTGCCATTGGTCATACTTTTAAGACCTAAAGGTCAAGATCTCTGGCCTAAAACCAAAGGCCTTAAAACACTTTTTTGCGCTAGTGTTTCTTCCAATTACTCTAATTAAGGGTTTTGACAGTGTAACATATAATACACAAGGACTTGTTGTGTTGATCATCATTGAGAAAGGAGTGGCAGCATCCAAGGTCAAAACAAGAAGGGCACCAATTTAAGAAAGGTGAGTATCTAATCTCATTCATCCCATCCTACTATCTTGTGCCTTACCTAACTTCAAGACACTATCACCGTCTTGAGAAAAGAAAACCCACCAAAGACTTGAGGCCTCCACCTTGCCATCGCCTAGTAAGCATCTAAGGAGAAAGAGGAGTCAAGAAAAATGAGTTTTCATTGCAATCAGGAGGCAACCTTGTGGATCAACATTAGAGGACTTTATAATCTTTGTTGTCTTTTCAATTAATCAAATGTAATCCTAAAACCCTTTATGGGTTTTAACGAGTAGATCCTAAATTATAACTTATGAGCAATTTAAGGATTATGACTCAATATAATACTTAAAACTTATGAATACCGTAAAGAGTTATGGATTCTCATGAGTAACATAAAGTTACTGGTTATAATTCATGAATATCATAAAGTGTTACGAGCACCTCAATAAGCAACAGAATCATCTCGGAATTATCGAGTTATAACTCATGAGTACCATAACCGTAAGGAGTTGAGGTTTCACAATGATTCACAAAATTTTTTGTTTTTTCAACCTCATTAGCTTTTGCTTGAACGTCATGCAACACCTCAAATTAATCAACATGGTTGACAATGTTTTTTTTAAAAAAAAAAAAATGGGGGGAAATTTTGACAAAAAAAACAGCAACACTTTACCATCCCATATTTCTATCTTCTCTTATCTCTCCTTAATTTGTTCAAGTGACCTTTTGAAATTTTGCGAATTCATGTGTATCTTGGGATTGTCCCTTTTCAAATTCCTCATATGAAAAAGGGACAAAAATATTTAGGTGTCGCTGTCTTACATTCTCCGACACAGGCAAGCATCTTGCGGTGATCCACACCCGCCGAATTTTGTTCACTCCTCCAAACCCCTTCCCCGACGTCGTTGCCAAACGAACGCATCTAGCTTTCCGTTTGCTCTTGACTTAGCCCACATTCTCTGTATCGTTCTGTCTGCGTTAACGTCTGTGTAAGTGAATCGAAAGAAAGAGAGAGGAGAGAGCGCGCACTCTTCAGAAGACGGGGTTCGGAGGTGGTAGCTTCCGCCGGTGTCGTTTTCCCCAATCTTTCGTTTTTCTCTTTCTGAGTGGGAGATATGTGGTTAATATCATCCGCAATTCTCAGATTGGTCCTTCGATGCATTCTTCTTTTCTGTTTGTCTACTCATACATCGCACTCTTTGTCTCTCCTCGCGGTCGAGTCGGAACCGGACGTTGTCTTAGAGGTAATTAATGCAACCGCGAATGCGTCACTTGCGAGATCCAATGGGGATAGTTTCGCTAACATGATTGATCGGGCTCTGGCGAGGGAGTTCCCCGAGAATGAGCAGAATGAAGGTTCGTAGATCTTTCTTCTGTCACTTTAGGTTCAGATGCTTGTGCATTTGATCTTTTTCCCTCTCATGATTTGGTCGCGTAGACTTATGGTGTCGATGTTTGAGCTAGGCCTTTATATTTCGGACAATGCAGTTCAATGATTGGGGTTTTACTCCTGTTTTGTGTGCTTGTATCTTGATGTTTTCTTATTAGAGTTTGAAAGGAATGCGTTGCGCGGTTTAACCTCGTCCACTTTCGTTAACCAGTCTCGTTACGATGTGTGGAGGATGATCTGATTGTTTCATTGCAATTTCTGTGTAGCTTTCAAAGAACATAATTAAATAATTTAGAACCATTTTATAGTGGCTTTTCTAAAATTAGATTCTGTGCCTTGGATGGATTCCTAATGAATAATTCCGGAGTTCTGAAATTACTTTGTATTGAATAGTTCAAAACCCGTGCTTTGCTCATTGGAATAATTTTATGTAAAATCCATTTGGGTGAGTTACCGTGACTCTCTTTCTTTTCAGATGCTGATGCTGGCAGTTTCAATAATAGTGTTGCTGGACAACAGGTGTGGAGTGCTATGCGTTTATACAGTATATTTAATATAATTAATTTATACAGTATATTTAATATACTTCATTTAATTTAATTGCTTTCTGAAGTATTGGATGATATTTAAAGTGAAACTGTCCTGAGAGCAATCTGAGTCTGGCTTTAGTAGTGTCCTTTCATTTATTACTGTTGATAGCCTAATGCCCGAGTTTAATTTGGTGACAAGCTCAGTAAGACAAGGTCCTATAATTTCATTTCTCAAGCTATATCAGGAAAAAAATATTCATGTTGGTTAGAAGGGCTTTGGGCTGATTTCTGACAGAAGTTGCATTAGATTGTAATTTATATTTTAATGAGGTATCGAAACCCATTTTTGATTGTATCTTGACTGCAAAAAATTTAGTGGTGATAATTTATATGTTGCTTTAGGTTTGGCGAACAAATCTTGTTTAATGGTTTAAAATCATGAAAATACTCCCTGTTTTGAAGGTGTTATATATGTGTCATTATTCCTTTATCTGATTCCTTCTACTCACATATTTGATGTATCAGGCTGTTTTGGAAACTGTTGCTAGAGTTAAGTCCAAGAAAAATGAGAGCAAAGAGGAGAAGTATGTGTCAGTTTCTATATCTGTAGTAAATTGAATGTTGGCCTTTTTTGGAGGTGGAAGCGGATTTGTTCACAGAATTTTATTGCTATCCTAAAAATTTTATTTTTCCTTGAAGTTTATTGCTTTATGATGTTTGGTTTGTTGTGTATCAGGTCATTTCAATTCCATGATGTTTTCAATTTAGATAATGAGAATGGAGCAGAAGACATGCCAACATTAATTGATCGGAAGGTATGCCTTGTTCATGCTATTGAGGTTCATTTTGTTCATGATTCAAACATGAAGTGCTAATAGTGATCCCTTGGTACTAGTATATTATCATTATACCACAGCAAATGTTATAAATGAGTTTAACTTTTTGTTTATTAAATGTTTCATCTTCAGGATAACGTCTTCATTATGTCCAACCGCAAGTCAAAGTATCCCGTTCTTCAATTAGACTTGAGGTTGTTTGCTTACAATTTCTTGTCCTTTACTTCTTTTCCTTATGGCATTGCATATACCAATTGCATGAGTGGATACAGCTAGTTAAGTTGCTCACTTTGTTTGATCTGCTATATCTGTAGATTAATATCAGATCTTGTGGTTGTCATTGTATCAGCAACCTGTGGTGGTATTGCCTTTGCTTTTGGGGGACAACCGGTTTGATCATAATCCATGCTTTATTGTTCTTCATAAAATATGTCTACTACTTATCGCGTATAAGTTGTGTTATCCACACTCATTATGTGTTAGGTCATGACTGGATATCTGCTGGCGGGATCAATCATTGGACCTGGAGGCCTGAGTTTTGTCAGTGAAATGGTCCAAGTATGTTGCCATTATAGTTCTTTTGTTGAACGGCTAAGCCTAAAGGATTTCCTCATCCTCTTGCCTTGATGTTTCTTGTGCTGTAGAGAGATTCACAATTCACAATGTCATAAAAACCATACTGGAATGCTTGTTGAACTGGAAATCCATTAAATCAACCGTGGCCTTGGTCCCTTTTAGACATAAAACGGGCCTTCCAAAGAATGGGCCAAAGGCTGGCTAAACTAATCAACACCCGGAGACTTGGGTTAAAACTGGATAGTTTCCATAAAAGTTGGTTTGCATCCATCAACCCGGTGAACCTGGTCAAGCCACAGAAGAAAACTGGATCGTGGTTGCTTTCTAATTTCCTGTCCTTTTTTTATAACCTCTCCACTTTTCTCTTTCTTTCATGCATTTTGGTGGGTCTTCTGATAGCTATGCACATGTATAGTCAGATCTTGCACATTTTTTAGCCACATTGTAGATGGGTATAGTGAAAAACTTGCTAAGAGGCCCTGCTTCCTATATGATATTTCCACATATCTGTTGTGGAAACTTTTCAGGTTGGGGTACCAAGACTCACATCACATGCCTAAGAAGTAGGAAGTTCAGTATTTTGTGTAATGTTTATGCTTGAATTAATGTCAATTAGGAGTAATATGACTTTATTTCCTTCTATTTCATATTCTTTCTTATGTAAAGAGTCAGACCTAGGATTTGATTCTCTCTTCCTTGATATCTAGCCTCAGTTGCGTCTCAGTGATTAATATATATTGTGTATACATAGCAATCTTGTTCAAATCAATGAGACATGAACTGCTTGCATCTCCACTCGCAGTTTGTATTAAAAATAATAATGATAAAAATAAAAAGCAAAAGTGTTAGAGTTTTTTTCCCTTCTTTTGTTTTATAGAGGATAATTTTTGAAACAACATATTTAAAGCTTGCTTTGATAAAAGCATAAACAATAACTTATGGTTAAGTGTTGTATGATTAAAATTTATTCCTTGTGTTTTAATTTTTTGGTTTTTAATCCAAAATTATCAATATAAAATTAAAATACATCAGTTTGATTATGACCATTATAATCATGGTTTTAATGGTCAGCTTAGTGAACCTTAAACCAATGCCCGTATTGGTTTGATGACTAGTTTTGGCATTAAAATTATTGTCCACAAATTGCGAATGAGATCATGATGTCATCATATTATTCTCTTTTACTTTCTTTTGTTCTTACAATGCGAAAATATAAGTGGACTGAAAATGAATCAAATATATCATCACGCATCTCAAATACTAAACCCATTCCATGCAGGTTGTTAGATGACGCTCAGGTAACTGAATTAATAAATCTCTGATCTTAGAAAAATAGTGAGAATCTGACTATTCCAATAAGAACAGCCGTCTCTCTAATAATTAGGAAAGCTAGAATCTGCAACTTAACTAATTAATAAAGCCCAAGAGAATCTCCACTATTGATTTACTCTCTGAATATTCGACACTTTATTGATGAGGCACTAGGCCTATATATAATGATTTACAGAGGATAGACTCTATTCAAAAAATAAATATGAAATATATCTAAATCTAAGATTTAGTTAGATAACTAACAATCATAAATCCTAACAACTAAATCTTAATTGATAAGATATTCCTCTTATTTCCTAATTCTTAAAGATAATTAAAAGATAATATCTAATAAGATATTCCTTTTATTTCCTAATTCCCAAAGACAATAATAAAAACAGACTCATTTAATTAAATATTAATTCCTAAAATCTCTAAACTTTTTGCAGCTTCCATTATCTCCCACTAATCTGGTACTCTATCACAGGTTGAGACTGTGGCTCAATTTGGTGTCATATTTTTGCTTTTTGCATTGGGCCTAGAGTTTTCTACCACAAAGGTTCTTATCTATGCCCACCTTGCTTAATCTGAATTTGTTTCCTTGACGTGTTTATAAATCTGTCTTTCCATGTTTGCAGCTTAGAATTGTCCGAGCAGTGGCTATTCTTGGAGGTCTTATCCAAATTTTCTTATTTATGTGTCTGTGTGGAATAACAGCCCTGGTATGCTCTACATTTTGATGAATATTGTTAGAAAGGTATAAATTTTCATTACATCTGAATTGCTGGTTTGACAGAGTTCAAATTCGTTGTATTGTTCATAATCATCTGATTTCTTTCTCTTTTTGTTTGTATATCGTGGCAGCATGTTATCAGTTCTGTAAATTGGACAGACTGATTTGAAGAATTTAGGAAGAGGAGAAATTGAGTAGAAGAGAGATTAGAGAGGGTTGAGAGAAGAGAGAAGAGAGAGATAGAAATAAGAAACACGAGAGTTCACTCTGAATCGGCATTCATTAATCATGATAGACAACATTAGGGGGATGCTTCTTATATAGAGCTAAAAGGTTCAGGGGTAATAATGCTCTAATTCTATCTAATCAGCTAGGAGACACAAATAGTGTTGCGTTTGGCTAGTGCTACTCTAATAATAGCTAATGCCACTCTCAACTAACATTGCTCTTCCCCTAACTAACTTGCCTAACATTCACAAATTAGAATTAATATTACAATTTCATATCACAACACATTAAACTTAAGTCTTTGTTTTGTTTCCTTTCTCACTCCCCACTTCTTTTTCTCTTTTAAGTTTTGAAAAGTTACTATCATCTGTATGGAGCAGGAGATGTCTTATATATTTTTTGCATGTGAAAAAAATGAATATGCTTAGTAAGCCAACATGAATGTGTTGCCAATACTAACCCAAATCCAGATGAGATCAACCAGAATTTTAGATTTTGTGTTATATGTATTGACATGCCAAAAATTCTTGGGTTTATTCACAAATCGCTCTGTATGAAGCCTATGGTGAAGATAGCAGTTATTTCTTAGCAATTTCTTTTTCTATTTTTCCTTGCATCAATTATGAGTGTTCAATAAAGAAAGAGAGTTTGATTGATACCATGCTGAGAGCCTGAGACCTCGATGTTGATGTGCTTCATTTCTTTGAATGTGCAAATGTTATTACACCCTAAAGTTTTCTCTGTCTTTGAAATTGTTTTATGCTATTGGATTACTGTTTTGCCTGAAAGCATGTACACTGGCCTGACCAAATATTAGAGTTCTGCTAGTCTTTGAAATTGTTTTATGCTATTGGATTACTGTTTTGCCTGAAAGCATGTACACTGGCCTTTTTTTCCTTTTCGTGACCAAATATTAGAGTTCTGCTGTATCTGCTAGATCTGATCATCAAAGATACAAGACCTTTAGGACAAGCTTGTATATTCTAGACATTTAATGGTTCTTGGCTTTTACAATAGTCTAGTTGGTTATGTGTGGAAGCTGAGGCTGAAAATGAATGAAACAATACGTGAATTTATTCACTTGTTCATTACAAAGCTTCTCCACTTTAGCAGAAGTGAATTTCTGATACATGCAGCTACCTTCCTGCAGTTATGCGGTGGTAAATCTTCTGAGGGAATATTTGTTGGCGCATTTCTTTCTATGTCTTCAACAGCGGTGGTAACTTTCAGAGTCCAGACCTCATTACTGCGTAGTTTCTGCTTTTTTCTTTTAACATTATAAATGTCAAGTAAACCTGTACAATTCATTGGGCAGATTCTTTTTGCAATATTACTGCACACACATTAGTATTATAACCTATGCTTATAATAAATGTGATATACTACTGGAATCATTGCTGGTGGTGCTTAAAATAGAGATGATGTTTATTCATATTGAGCCATCTCCTTGTCTTGGCTTAGTTTGGTGGACCATGGAATCATTGAGAAATGGGGTGCAAAATAAGATTGAGAAAATTCAACTCTGAAGACTATTTGAGGAAGGACAAGAGAGTTTTTTTTTTCCTTTTGTTTTGGGGGGGGGGGGGGGTGAAAGAGTGAGAGGACAAGAAAGATCCTCGGAGGAAAAGAGAATGAGAGAAAGTGAAAGTGGTGTGTTTGACTGTAAAATCCTCCATGGCAATTTAATAATCAATGAGGTCTACTCTATGCAATTAACCCTTGAGATGTTTATAGAGCCCCGAGTACAATATTCAAAATAATAATAACCTAAACCAAAATATTATAAACTAAAGCCTAATTTAAAATTACACCACATGAAATGTAACTTTCAAATAAAGTGATTACTAAAACGCAAACACATTTAGTGAAATTCCAAAATATTGTACGCCTAGAGAACATCTTCAATTTCCCTTCATTACTTTTATGATAAATAGAAAAATTAAAGTATTTAGAACGTGGTGGGCGATGTACTTCTAAATACTTCTTGATGGAGGAGGAAAGCCACGTCATATCCTCTAGTAATTGGATTGGTGCAGTTGAGTGAAGTTTTCTTGTTCATAACATAAACTTTTAAACTGTTTTTTAAATCATATTTATTCTTGTTATTATTTCTTTTAATTTATGTTTATTCATATTAATTACATGAATGACATTTTATGAAAATGTAATATTATAGCTTGTGTTTTCTGGTTTGATCCATAGGTCTTGAAATTCTTAATGGAAAGAAATAGTGTCAATGCCCTTCATGGCCAGGTTACAATTGGAACTCTAATTCTGCAGGTATGTTCTATTATTAGGATACATTAAGTATAACGAATGAACTATTACCGTCAGTTATTGTGCAGAAAAGAGTGAAGTTTGAAAAGTGATGGCAATGATTTTCAGTATTGGGATTTTTCTTTCCCACATATCTTGTAATGCATATTCAAATCTTTTGACTCCTCCAGGATTGTGCTGTTGGTCTGCTTTTTGCACTGCTTCCAGTCCTGGGTGGTACATCAGGCATTCTTCAGGGAGTAATATCCATGACTAAATCGTAAGTAACTAATACAGTGAAACTGTCCTTTATATATAGGCATACCATCCGTCCATTTGCACCTTTCCTTTATGTCTTCGTACTAACTGATCTTGTTTCAGGTTGGTGGTTTTAGTACTATTTTTGGCCCTTTTGTCGATGTTATCACGCACTTGTGTACCATGGTTCCTCAAGCTTATGTTAAGTTTATCATCTCAGGTGAAGAAAGACCTTTTGCTTTGTTGTAATGTGTTGGGCTTTGGTTATGCACTCATTAACTTGGGTTTTTCTATGTACAGACCAATGAACTCTATCAATTGGCATCAGTGGCATTCTGCCTTCTTGTCGCTTCGGTTTGTCTATTCACAACCTTTTTTTTTTTTTTTTTTTACTTGGTATTGGTAACAATCATTTTCTCATTACATAGTAGTGATTGTTAGTCCTTTTCTTGCGCTGAAAAGTTTCTCTATTCTTGGTGAAAGGGATGTCTTGTGCTGTTCCTTTTTGGTGTGCAGCCTGATGTGTACACTTTGATAAGAACTAGTGGCCTATACTAATTAATTCTTGGAAGAGACATTGCAATTAGAAATTATATGTTTTTTATAGCTTGGATAAAGGAGAGGGGGTGTGTTAGACCTTCAACAGCCAACGTAAAACTTCGTCGAATCTTTATGAACATGGATCAAAGAAAAAATTGTGCTAATGCTAGACTGTTATCTGTAAGTGACCCTTTGTATGGCTAATGAGCGAGCGTTGTTGCACCGTCGCCCGGGTGTAATGTTAAATAAGCAAGGGCTAATGCGCTCTTCTGAATGGAGGTGGCTAAGGGAGCTTGTTCATGCAAGCAAGATCAGATTTGACACTTGGAATGTTGGACCCCTATATGGCAGATCCAGAGAGGTAATTGGAATTATAGAAAGGTGAAAGATTATCTTATGCCTTTAGGAAACTAAATCAGTTGGAGAACAATCTTGGGAATGTTATGATTTCAAAGCTTTTCAATACATGTAAAGTGGGTACAAGGTGTTAGTTCAAGCCTTTCACCCCTGCGCCCCCTTGAGGCGGAAAGGGGGAGGCGGGGCATTCAGTGATATTAAAAATTTTAAGCTTAAAACAAAACTTAACGGAGATATTAGAGTTAGAGAGATATCACCGAAGAGATAGACACATGAGATTTATATTCATTTGGTCTAACCATTTGACCTACGTTCAGTCCTCAGAAGTTCTTCTGAGTACAAGCAAGTTCCTTCTCAAGGAACACTCGCTCCCCGATACATTTTGCAATTAATGCGCAAAATCAAAATCCTACTACCTTTGAGTCACTAACTTTAATAAATGAGTCAAAGTAACCTCTCTCAAAGTAAATGAATGAACACTGAAGTACAAAAATTTTCTCAAGAACAGAGCACAATACTTGACAATAAATGAAACAGTAAAAGCTTGCAGAGCGCTGGTGCCCCCTCGAGGGCACCGTAGGGGGTGGAAGGCTTGAACTAACACCTTGTACCCACTTTAAATGTATAGAAAAGCTTGAAATCATCGAAGAGATAGACACGAGTTATTAGAGAGTTATAGAAAAACTTAACAGAGATATTAGAGTTAGAGATATCATCGAAGAGATAGACACATGAGATTTATACTGGTTTGGTCTAACCATTTGACCTGCGTTCAGTCCTCAAAAGTTCTTCTGAGTACAAGCAAGTTTCTTCTCAAGGAACACTCGCTCCCCCTTACACTTTGCAATTAATGCGCACAATCCAAATCCTACTACCTTGAGTTACTTACTTTAATAAATGATTCAAAGTAATCTCTCTCAAAGTAAATGAATGAACATTGAAGTACACATTTTTTCTCAAGAACAGAGCACAATACTTGACAATAAATGAAACAGTGAAAGCCTGCAAGCGTTGGTGCCTTTGTCTTCAACGCTCGGTATTTATAGCTTGGAGTGAATTGATGACAACTGTCACTTGTTTGGATATAGTGTTATGACTGATAATTTAGACCAGAAATCATAATGAAGTATCCTCTTTACTGATAGGGAAAATGAGAGAATACAGATTCTAATGCCCCCTTTCTAGTTGGGAAGCTTCATGGAAAGAAAATGAAAATACAATGAAACAGTAACCAATTCACTCTGCCTAGTGTTTGAGAGACCAAGCCCTCTCCCATGCTGCTGCCTACTCTCTGCTCTCCACATTCTCTCCTAGCCTCCTTTTTACGCCCTCCCACTATTGTGTACCCTGTCAGAGAATCAACATTGGCCTTTGTCCCATTCTGCCCCTCTAAAAGAGGCCCCTTGGTGTCTCAAATCTTGGGCCTGATCCATTGGGTTTGGCCCTCCTGTGGTAAACTAAGTTCCAAAAATTATCGAGCCCAACATTTCCTGCCTCTACAAGAATCACCTTGTCTTCAAGGTGGAAGTTGGGAAATTGCATCTGAATATCAACAGCATCTTCCCAAGTATCCTCGACAAGAATCACCTTGTCTTCAAGGTGGAAGTTGGGAAATTGCATAATCCCTTCCAATCCCTTCCACTTGATCAAAAATTGTAGGGTGCCATCTTGCACTTTGCTTCGGTCTTGTCTAATAATTCAAGTTCCTCCGAAAGCCCATGGGGAAGTGGTTGCACTGTAGTAGGAGGTGTGAGCGCTAGCTTGCTTTGTGCTTACTTGTTCATTCTAGGAAGAGATGTTGCAATTAGACATTATAATATTTGTTTTATGTTTAATGTCTATAATGTGACTCTGTATTGGCCATTAGAAGCGTCTCATGTTAGTTATTTTAAGTTAATGTTAGTTTTATACGTGTCTATCTCAGTTATTTTAAGATAATGCCAGTTAATGTTAGTTTTAGGGGTTTAGGAAAGAGTAGTTGTTTGTAGTTAGTGTATTAAGCTATAAATAACGGTCATATACTTAGATTCTAGTTCTAGCATCTCCCTTCTTTCTTCCTATTAGATTATTTGTAGAAATTAGAGGATTTGGGAAGAGAAGAGAGGAAGAAGATGAGAACAGAAGAATTGAGAAGAACAGAACAGAACAGAGGAAAGTGAAGAGGAGAGAACAAAGGGGTTGGGAAGAGAAAATCTGGTGATGCTCTTATTCATTAATCATAGCATAGAGGAACAGTGAGAGGCTTATCTCCCTTATATAGGCCTCAAACATTTATAACGGTCTATTCTCTAATCATCTAACTAACCGTTACATTCTAACTACCTAACTAAGCCTCCTAATATTTTCTACGCTTTACATATCAATACCCCCTTCCCAATAATATCCTTGCCCTCGAGGATGATTGACAACAAAATACAAATCTGAAATCAATAAGAACATGGACTTGAAACTTGAAAAATTGGTACTGAAGCCGCTGCATATGCCTTCCAAAGAGCATTACAATCAATTGTGGGACTCTTTACAATCCACCTCCCTCGAGAGCTGATGTCCTGACGGCTCCACTCTATGATACTTTTTGCGGTGCTTCACTTAGCCACTTGTCGGTTAGCCCCTCTTGTCAGAACCCTTCGTAGGTAGCCCTTTTTGGTCAACCATCTCTAAATGAAAACACCATTGATGGACTCTTTCTTGTTTTCCCTTCAGCATGATGTCGTTCCATAGCAACAAGAAGAGTAATCTTGGTTCTTATTGCATACAACTTCCAATCATAGTAGTGTCATTTTTTTTCCCACTTTTTTTTAACCTCAAATCGCCAATATGATTGTTCCCTGTCACCAAGAACTCAAAATCAATTGACAGAAACCCGACGAACAATGCAATAACGTAAAGCTATGCCCTAAATCCGACGATACAGAGCATTGACCCAGAATCAACGAGCCGAACACTTACCCACCATTTTGTCGAGGCAAGGTAATGAACCAGAATCTAACGAGATAGAATGGTGACAGAATTGAAGAACCAAAATTCCGATGGTAAGACAATATCCAACCTGATGAATGAGGAACCCATAAACCGACAATGCAATTGGAGATGAAGGACTAGAAACGTTGACCCAGACGAACGGAACCCAAAATCCAATAACGCGAATCCTAGAATCATTCGACACATCCTACAATCATGCGACGCAAATCCCAAAATTAGTTGACGACCCAAGAACCGTTCTTAGATATCTCAAAGTTTTGAAAAGTTGTGGATAGCGTCAGAAAAAGGTTCTTGCAGATCATCATAGACGGGTTGCATCGCAATGGCTGGAGCGTCGTTTATGTCCCTTTCTTTAGGCTAGTCGAACTTAGAAAATGAGAGAGTGGCCGAGGACAGTGACTGTTCTTGGAAGTGATTCTGAATCGTGACAGGAGAAGAATGACCGAGGAACGATGCGCTCTGATACCACTGTTAGATTATTTGTAGAAATTAGAGGATTTGTTAAGAGAAGAGAGGAAGAAGATGAGAACAGAAGAATTGAGAGGAAGAGAACAAAACTGAGGAGAGTGAAGAGAAGAGAGAACAGAGGGATTGGGAAGAGAAAATCTAGCGATGCTCTTATTCATTCATCATAAAAGCATAGAGGAACAGTGAGAAGGCTTATCTCCCTTATATAGGCCTCAAACAATTATAATGGTCTATTTTCTAATCATCTTGCTAATTAACCGTTACATTCTAACTACCTAACTAGGCCTCCTTGTTACACCCCTATCGGCCTTGCCTTCTCGGGTGGCAGATAGAGGGATCCTTACTTATTTATTACCTTACCTTTAATTATTCCATGTTAATAATGTATCAAAGTGTTACACGGCAGAGCATAGGATCGATTTAGACGAATACGTAATATTGTTAAAGTATGAGAAGTAAATAGTAAATAATCCCCGTAGGGTTAGGGTACAGTATCCAAATAAATACCGGGCAGAAAGTAAAATATATAGTCATCCAAAATATAAAGTACACAAGACGATAGGGCTTTTCCTATTTCTTCATCCCTCAACTCCATGCCTTACCTCAAATCTCCAGATCAGCTCAGCTAGAAACACCTTTGTCTTTGGAATGGTCTATAGGATTCAAGATTGAATCCCAAAGTAACTGTAAAATTCATATACAATATGTATGCATTCATAGTAGTCAATCCCAGATAGCGGAGCGTAGCGGCTGGCCCGAAAAACGCTATAGCGGTATAGCGCATTGTGGGATGACCGTTACACTGAAGATACACACATAAATACTAAAAAATAAATATGTACTCAAACTTTAAGACATATTCATTATTAAATAATAAATCATCCAAATCTCTAAAAGCCATAAACAAAACATGAACATATAACAAAAAAAATTATAATTAAATTAGTCTTTAAAAGCAAAAAATCTCTTTACAAAGAAGGCATTTTTACCGTTGAACTCGAAGTTAGAGCTGATATTGTTGAGCGAAAAAGAATGCCCGGACCACGTTATTTCGCACGCTAGCTCGCCTTGACCCAAAAAAAAAAAAAAGTACGCTAGCTCAGGAAATAGGAATTAATTAGATTTATCAGGTCTCACTCTCGCCAATTGGATCTCGCTCGACTAGACCCAGACCCAGACCGAGACGTTATTTCAGAGCTCACTCGACTGTCTCGCTCTCGCCCGCAGATCTGCTCTTCGCCTCTTTGGATTTCGGAATGGTTTTCCGTCTTGCAGCGCTCGACCTAATCTTTGGTCGTATTCGGGTCGGGTTCCGTTTTGGGAGTGGGCTTCTAAGTCGTTTGAATTTAAAAAAATTAAAATCGCGCGACGCGAGTGCGATGCCGCGCGACCAGGCGCTTCGCCACTGGCGCAACAGCAGCGATGCAAAAACGCACCGCTACTGTCCTGCTGTGGCGGCCTATGCCTGTTCTGCTCCGCCACAGCGCGATTGCGCCGCTATATCCCACTATTGACTACTCTGTATGCATTGTATGTATGCAACCATAATTAGGAAAAACATAACATCAATAATGGCAACACATACCACAAGCATTCAAAACACTCAACAACGCCAGATAGGCTATAAACATAAGCCTTGGTTCCATAGCGCGAGGAAGACAACATTAGCCAGGCCTCAAACCCAACTACATTGAATGCATCACCAGCTTAGTAGCAACCCAAGGACACAGTCCACTAGACCCTACAGGAGCGACCCAAGGACACATCGTCCACTAGGCCCTACAACCCAAATGCATGTCCCACTCACGAGACATGTTCCTCAATCATGGCACAAAAAACATACAAGGAAACATAAAGTATATAGGTAAACAGTTACTACCTGACAGTTTATCGGTAATTAATAAATTTTCCTCGACGTCCGAAAATCACTCCGTACTTTCCCTAAGCAAATCAAATACACTCAATTTTATCCACTTACGCAAATTCTCCTTTAAATTTCATGAAATTTGCTCATTTTTCAGAAATTCCAGAATTCATGTATCAACTTCAAAAATTCATAATTAATTTAAGAAAAATCCAATTAACGTGATTCTAGTGGCCATTTAACCCTTGAGATGCCTAGTTTTTATTAAAAATACTTCTAGAGGCCGCAAATATTCGTATCCTTTTTTTGTGTAAAAACCCTACTTGTTGGTCAAAGGCAAAAATCCAGTTTCTGAGCGATTTTCAAAAATTCATAACTTTTAGTAGACATCTCGAAAAATTACAAAATTTTATACCAAATTGAAGCACAAGATGTCTATTTTAAGCCTGTAAAATCTCATGGCCATTGGACTTCATTTACTATTTTAAAACCCTTTCTAAAACACGACTGCCCAGAATTCACAGAAACTGGCAGATTCCTTATTTCTTGTAACTTAGGGTTTTTAAGTTCTAAAATCATGTTTCCAACTTATCCCCACACAAAATTTTGTCCTAAACACTTTGGAACCATCAAAAGCATAAAAAACACATCATAAACTCCAGTATACCCAGCTGGCCAGAGATCACAAATCATAAACAATAATCATAGTTTTCACTTTAGCTTCATATTTACTCATTATTTGGCTTAATCTTCTTTTTAACACCATGAACTTGAATTTAATCACTTGATAACCTCTTTTTAATGATTAGGGCAGAGCTTCCCTTTAAAAACATCACTTCTTTAAATCAGCCACTATCATGAAATTTACCCAAAAATTCAGATTACCAAGTCACAAGAAACTAGCTTAGCAACTTACTTGATCTTGGGCTTGGTTCAGCTTGAATCCCTTCTTTCTTGGCTCCTTGGTGGCGTCGGCCTTGAGCTAAAAGGTACCTTAAAAATGTTATTTAGAGGAACCTTGAGGGTATTCATGAAGATGAAGAAGATAGAAGGCTTGTTTAACCAAATCTTGGACCTACTTACCTTAGGCTTCAACTTGTGTGCCTTCCTCTTCTTGCTTGTGTTCAGCTCTTCCTTCACTCTCTTCTCTCTCTTGTGCACGATTTAGGGCAGCAAAATAAGGGCAGATGAGTCTTTTACAACCATCATGGGTCATGTAAAATATCCATGCAAGTTTATGTCCATTGGTCCATGGTTTGTCTTAGGGTTTTTTGACTTGTCTTCCTTTCTTTTTCTCCAAGTTTTCTTGAATTTTCTTGGCTCATTCATGGCTGATTCGAAATCTGCCTCCTTTTTGGCAGAATAATAACTTATCTCATGTGTCCTTTGGTTTAATTTTTAGTACAAGTTGGTTGGCTTCAAACTCAAGGTTTTTGACTTTAACTCCCCCTCATTTAATACTTGACTTATGCTGGTTTTTGACTTTAACTCCCCCCTCATTTAATACTTGACTTATGCTTTGGTTTATCTTGGAAGTCACCTTGTCTCCTCTTTGTCCTTGGCTGATTCGAATTTATGGCTGAGAAAAAAGGGGGGGGGGGTGCAGATTTTGTCTTCAATTGCTTCAAATTGAAGTCTCTTCTTGGTCCGCATCCATGTTTCTTGGGGAAGAATTTTGACTTTCACAAACCTTATTCAAGTGTCCAATTGATCCTTCTACAAAAGTTAATCCGAGTTCCTTTTGTAACCTTTGACTTCCAAGGGACTTTAATTTTCTGTTAACTAAAATTTGACATGGTTCATTCTTGACTTCTAATTATTCTTTTTGCATGGAAATATTCTTGTCTCTTGCTCCCTTTATGTTAGGCGAAATTCTTAGCCAATTGGAACAAGAATGTTGCTTTTACTTTCCTATGCAATCATGTTAACTAAAGTCCTAACAAAATTTACTTTATGTGTTATGCTTTAGCATTGCATTTTCATCCCCTTTTTGGGCTGATTTGGGGCGAATTTTAGGCCCTATTAAAGGTCCAAAAATTTGTTCTTTAATGCCCCTTTAGGTACTTAATTATTTGACAAGTCAACATACCTTTTGTTGCCCTAATTTTATTTAAAATAATTTCACGTTTTCCTTGCCTATTGGTTCGAAAATTAGTCACTATCTTAGTGACTTTCACATTGTGTCAAAGTCTCTAAAATCTTTGATTTATTATGTCACTTTGGCTAATTAATTAAATGATAAGGTTTCATGAAGTTAAATAATTTAATTGTGGCCAAAACCCTCTCAATATTTCATTGAGTCACACTTTGTACATTGATCATGAAAATAGGGGTGTGTACTCCTTCTAATATTTTCTATGCTTTACATATAACTTCCCGCCTCTCCTCCCCTCCCCTCTTTTCTCTTCTAACTTCCTACTCATATAACCTCTAGGATTACAAATTCTGGTTCTAGAGTTCCTCCTCTTCTCTACTCTTTCTCTCCCTCTCTCCCCTATATCTACTACTGTTTTCAAGATTCTAAACTCCCTATTTGCTGTTTTAAATCTGAGAGTTTGCTTAAATGCAACCAGGCATCCACACACACGCACGCTTCCACATATAAGTAGCAAACCTAACCACTTCTGTCATATAATCTCTTCTTTCATTTCAGCACGCTTCCACATATAAGTAGCAAACCTAACCACTTCTGTCATATAATCTCTTCTTTCATTTCAGTGTAGTGATAAGTTGGGTTTGAGTCTTGAACTGGGTTCCTTTGCTGCGGGAGTTATGATATCAACGACAGATCTTGGTCAACACACTCTTGAACAGGTAGCATATTTATCTAGTGGTGTTTTAATTTATGGAGTTGGATGGTTCGGGGAGATCATGAAGAAGCTATTTTATCTTAATTAAATTTAAATTCTTTTTCCCCCCCTTGATGATCATAATATTTGTACCTTTCTGAGTGGGTTGGGGGAATATCAATTCCACAATGGTTGTCCTGAGCATGTGATGGATGTTCAGGGATACTTTATTTTCTTTACACCAGCTTGTCTATATTGACCATAGATGCCATTGTGTTACTCTAAGCCGAGGGCATCTGATGGAAGTTTCTTGGTGGTTTAAGGCCATGGTCTTCCTTTTCTATGTTTTTTTTTTTTTTTTTTTTTTATCTGCCAACTGTTTTGGTTAACAAAATGTGAAATAATGCACAACGTTCTATAAGTTTGAAATTTTATTATGAAGATCTGGAAGAGAAATGAGTGTATATTTTGTGCTTATTTAAAACCTTGTGAGTTTGTTGATTTTTAGGTTGAGCCAATTCGCAATTTTTTTGCTGCTCTGTTCTTGGCCAGCATTGGGATGCTTATACATGTCCATTTCCTTTGGAATCATGTTGATATTTTACTCGCAGCTGTTATATTGGTGATCATTGTAAAAACTATAGTAGCTGCTTCTGTTGTTAAAGGATTTGGATACAGTAACAAGACTTCAATACTTGTAAGATTCAACAATAACTGTTCCCTTGGTAATATCTGCTTGTTGATTACGTCATACGTTTCATTAACAGAGGAACCTTAGGTTATTCCACATGCGTAGGTTGGGATGTCATTGGCGCAAATTGGGGAGTTTGCCTTTGTTCTTCTCAGTCGTGCCTCAAACCTCCATTTAGTTGAGGTGAGTGAGCTTAATTTAGAAGTGAATGTTTTGGATTCGATGAATCAATTTGAAAATAGAAGGCCGTCTGCCTGTCTCCCCAATAATTTATCGACTTTTTCTCTATTTTATCCCCTTAATTACTGACCTCCTCAATTCTTATTCAGCTAGATGTATTCTTTTGTTGCGGAGGCTCAATAAATTTTTTTCCTATGTTGCTGTGTACAATTGCTACTCGAGTAGATTGCAGATTTTTTTCACTTCAAAATTTAATTGCTAGTTCTAACACTGGATATGAAATCTGTAAATATTGACTTCTGTCTGCGTTACCTTCTAAATACTCAAGCTAAAGCTGATGGGTTGAATTATACTACAGGGAAAATTATATCTATTGCTCCTTGGAACAACAGCTCTCAGTTTGGTATGTTTGCTTGCACTATATGCGTCAACAGTTTTATCCATATGATACGACTCTTGATATTTGGATCTTTGAAACATATCTTTGCGCATTAGTAGATATTCAAAGCTCGTGTGTATATATTCAAAGTTGTCGTGCATATATCAATTTGATTGTGAAAATTCCATACACAAAAATGCTGTGATATAGCAAGATTGGCAAGCTATGGTTTTTGATGTGACCAATTATGTGCAATCTTGATGTGATTGACTATTAATTTTTCTAGTTACCTATAGCTACTTGGTTTGTGGGTATTTGAAGCTTATGCAAACATAAAAACGGTGCAGGTGACTACACCATTGCTTTTCAAGCTCATTCCTGCCGTTGTGCATCTTGGAGTCTTGTTGCGATGGTTCCCTCCTGATAGTCCAATTGAGGTAACTTACCAAAAAAAATATTATTTGAATATATACGTGTCTGTTTGTGTTGTGTTTCAATTCATCAAGGATTTTTAATATGATCGGCCTCCCAGATTGCATATAAAGGGGATAGCTTCCGTTCAGACAGTGGTAAGCGTATTACTTTGATAGTTCAAGGCTCTCATGATTCATGATACTTGAATGAAACACAACCCAGAAGAAATTCAATTTGTGGCATTAACCTAATGGAGTTAAAGGCCTGAGAAAGTGCAGAGGAAGTTGAGTAATACCGTATATACTTGTTCAATTGAAAAAACGCTTCACCTGATATCTGCGGCCCAAACTACGCTGTAGTGGAAACAGAAAATAGTCAAGATACAAACTT
Source organism: Acacia acuminata (assembly GCA_019022655.1). NCBI lineage: Eukaryota > Viridiplantae > Streptophyta > Magnoliopsida > Fabales > Fabaceae > Acacia > Acacia acuminata. The sequence goes on along the minus strand of JAFJYI010000098.1, from coordinate 202,142 downwards.
AGATGAAGTGGCCAGGCATCTAAGCGTCATCGTCATACTGACTTACCAAATTTGGGCCATGTTATTATTCACCAGAACGGCCTAATTTTTTTTTTTGTAAAGTTATATCCATTTTGTAATATACTTCATTCCAATATGCATTCTTTCCTTTCCCCCCTTCAAATGTCGGATTTGTTTTTGGTTTTTTTTTTTTTTTTTTTTTTTTTTTTTTTTTTTTGGGGGGGGGGGGGGGGGGGGTTTATATGCATAAATTGCAACTGTACAGGTCTCAATCAAATTCGGCCAAAACAAAAATCTCAATCAAGTTGGCCATCAAACTCAAGTAAAAAATTCATTAGCAATTAACCAGTAGAAGGAAAATTGGATTTTTGTTTAGCTGTCCTTGTTGAATCACAATGTACAATGATGTGGCTGAAAAATATCTCCATCAGGAATTGTATAATAATGCTAGTGATTGTAAAAACGATTTTAGAAACAGTGACACATGGAATGATTTGTTGTTGAGTCGATGAGCTAATTTTTGCTCGTCCTATGTATGATACAATCCATCATTTGCTTAATTCGATTGATTTGGTGTTGCTAGAAGAATGATAGCCCATCCCAACTTGAAACCGCTGGTACCACACTGGCTAGTTATCGTTTTGTTATCTTCCGAATATCAATTATATGCAGGTTTTTATTGAAATTCTAGTACATGCCATCAAGGACTTGATGAAGTGCTAAATGGCCTCATTACCACATTCTAGATGACACTAACAGATGAATCAACCGGAGTAAAGGCGTGTGAGGATTCCTTTATTTGCTTATCAACTTCTCTGCAATACCAGTCTCCACATGTTGTGTCTCAAGGTCCCATTTGCTGGCAAACTAAGGACAAATAATATGCTATTGCACGAAAATTGTCATCTTGACGTGCGTTGCTCAGTATCTTAGATGGCTTATGTTCTTATGTGTTTCCTAGATGCTGGTTTGTGAAATTCTATAAGCCTATAATGTTTAAATAAAGTATAATTACTATTTTAAGAAATTAGAACAGACAAATAAGCAGCATAACCCAAAACGTGTTTCATTAATCAAAACCTAGCTCTATACAAGTCATTGGTTTCTTATAAGAATTACATGGTAATTGATTATTCTTATGATCTTAATAGACATGATTTTATATATTTGTCATTTTATTTGATTACATTTCATGTATAAAATGAACACTTGGTGTTTGTTTGGTACAAGGGAAATGGAGGGGAGGGCAAATTTTAGTAAGTTTGATTTTTAAAATAAATGAAGTGGGGTTAAAGGCTTTTAATTAAAGAATTTATTTTCTTTCACTTAGTAAGACAATAAGCTTGAGTCCCTCCATTAAAAACCATTTGTTTTGATTACCCTTATTTGTTTCACTTAGTAATAAACGTTCTAATCAAGCCTATCAAAGATGAGATCCCTAAATGTATGTTTTTTTTAATTGATGATATAGTTTTGTTGGCATAATCTATTAGAATCTGTGTATCACTCAAGAGGGGGTGAATTATAAAAATTAAATCTTAACAGATAATTAAATTAGTAAGGAAGGGTTAGAAAGATATGACTGAAGTGTGTACATAGATTTATACTGGTTCGGTCTTAATGTCTTGACTTACTTCTAGTCTTTAGAGCGTCTCTAAGATATCCACTATCTTTCAACGATTACACGAGCTTTTACAAGTAATCCTCACTCGGGCTCACTCCCCCTTACAAATATAATCAGACAACCACACTCAAGGTTCCACTACCTTGAGATTTTACAACAATCAATTGAGTAATAAAGACTCTCTTACAAAGTATATATATGAACACTGAAGAATATGAATATCACAAGATATTACAAAGAGTATTAATAAGCAATAACTAAGAAATGAATGTTATCGTCATTGGTTGATAGCTCTGTATTGAATGTTCAGCCTTTTATAGATGAACTTCATTAATAATCATTGGAGAAACTTCAAACTAATTGTTATTAGATTTCAGACTTTCCGCTAGACCCATAAGCTTTTTGTTAGACACAATCCGGAGTCGTTAGAAGATTTGAGGATATGTCGCTTTAGTCTCGGTGTGGAAAATATTCATACGACATTCCTTTGGTCTCTGTAATTGACCGAGGATTATTCGCTTTCGCTAGAATCGGGGTATCTCAAAAGATGATCATTTGACCTGCTCTGAATTGCATTCCATATGTGCTCTGTTTTTCTACTATGACATTTAATGTTCTAACACATATCTTACTTTTTGAGGATTTGCACGTAATTTTTCAACTAATCATCTGAAACTCATTAACAAACATATTTAGAAGCATTGAGAACAATAATGAGTAATAATTAGAAGTTATGGAATGATAACCAGATAATTTGAATTTACAAAGATGAAGATTGCAAGAATAGTTGAACCAATACTTGAGTAACCTAAAACATACTCAAGTATCATCAAGAATTTACACATCAGATTTTGGCAATCTCTTTCTATGCTTCGATAATGCTCGAGTAATCATTTGGATACTTGAGTACCACACTCAAGTAACTTAAAACATACTTGAGTAACCTTCAAGAATTTCCCAGAAAGCTTGCAAGTGTTCCTACTAACAAACAATAATACTCTAGTACTAGGATCCCTTACTTGAGTACAATTACTATATACATGAGTAACCTTCAAAAAGTATATCAGTGCCTCGTGATCAATTGGACATACTTGAGTACTAATTTCCTTACTCGAGTAACACTGTGCATACTTGAGTATTGTTTAGTTATTGAGGCCAGAGATAGTGAGTAACAGCTTCATTCCTATGAGTACATACTTGGATACTTGAGTACTTATCAGAATATGTTTATAACAACAATGTGAGGGAATCTTGGGTTTAGGCTTTTGACATACTCAAGTATGCACTTGAATACTCGAGTATCTGAGCTATCATACTTAAGGTATTGTTTCCAATACTCAGGTATGCTCACCTCAGATCTCATTGAATTAAATCCTTTTTTCTTTTCCAAGTTTGTTATCATCAAAACACAAATATGACAACCAACATTCTCCCCCTTTTTTATGATGACAACACTTGTCAAGTTTTTGAAATTATTTTGAAAAATGTTTGAGATCACCAAAAAAGAATATGTTATGCAATGAAACATTATAAAATATAATAGAAACAAGATTGCATAAAGAACCACTTGTAATGATAATCAAAAAGTTAGTACAATTGAAGTGTCATAACAAAATACAGAGGCAAATGAAAGTATGAAAACATAAAATAAAACATAAGCAAATCAGTCTCAGTCACATAGTTTCAGTTCTCTCCCCCTTTGTCATTGGGCGAAAAGGAGGGGAAGGTGAGATCAGAAGGAGGAGCTGGAGCAGAAGGTGGTGGTGTGGTAGTAGAGGAAGAGGTGGAGGATAAGTCCAAATAAGGGTCAATTGAGGTAGTAGGCAATATAGGAGTAGGTGAGGGAGGTATAGTAGAATTGGTAGTGTAACATCCGAATTCTGGACCCTGAGAATTGAGAATAAGCCTAAAGTAGGCGGATGACTAAGCCTAGTTCGAGAAGAGTCCCAAGAATGTCAAGAGTTAGGAAGCCTCTCTGGGACTAAGTAACTCGGCCATACGGGTCAGTGGACCTAGTATGTACAAGCCGTGGAATTATAAAGCCAATGAAAAAGAGGCATAAAGGACCTATACGGTGTAAATCTGGTGGAAAAGATGCCACTTAACTATGTCCTAAGGTATAGTTGAGCGAAAATATGCCGGTATAAGTAAATATATGGCATTTTCAAGGCAGTCATGGATGTCCTGCATTTTTGAAAGGAAATAAGAAGGAAAAGTCAGTAGTAGTGATGATTCGTCGGACATGTGGCATTACAGGGTCAGAAGTTGGATTTTTGGGTAGCACGTAGTACAAGGAAGATATGAGATACTGAAATATGGATTTCTTGCTCCCCAAGGCACTGTGTTTTGGCCACCTGTGGTCAGGGAAGAGAGACTGTTGATCCGGCCCCACACAAGTCCAACTACGTGGCACAAGTCCCGAGGAAAAGTGTAACAGGCAAAAAGTACCCGAGCAGGATCCGGTTTGGGGTTTGTGGAGATGGGCCTAGACCCCCAGATACAGGGAGAGGGTGAAATTTAGTGGGCCAGAAGAGAGAGAAAGGTGACTTGGAGAGCAAGCAGAAGGTCACATCAGGTAATAATGAGGAGATAGAAAATAAAATAATCTGGACCAATTCAAATTTGACATGACAAGAGGATAACATGTAATAATGACCCTACATGGTCATTAATGGTGCCATTTATGGGCAGCCAAGGTGGGTCCCACTGACTTGGAGGAAAAGCAGAGCAAAATGACCATTTTACCCCTGAAGTGTTATTTTAATTACTGGACAGAAACCTACACCTAATAACTCCAAAAACCATCATCAAGGGACAGCCAAGGAATCTGATTTTTAGGGGCATAAATAGTGACACACATTTGCCCAAGAACTCCCTAGAATGACTTGGAGGGCAAGCCAAAGAATTTATATAAAAATCGGAAGCATCCTTATGAACATTGGGTAATAGTTAAACTTGGACAATTCCCTTTGGCTATTTAAGGACACCTTGTTACACCCCTACCGGCCTCGCCCTTTCGGGTGACGGGTTAGAGGGATCATTTTCACTTATTACCTTTCATTTGATAAATAGTCACTTTAATCATATATCAGAGTGTGCGCGGCAGAGCATAGAATCGGTTTGGACAACTTACAATATACTGGTAAAGGTACAAACAATTACATAAAGTAATCCCCGTAGGGTTAAGAGTACAATAGTCCAACGTAAGTATTGGAAAATAAGTAAGTTCGTACAGTCATAAAGATATACAATGAGATAAGGCAATTCATACATCTTCAATCTTCATCTTCATTGTTAAACCCTTATCTTTTCCACAGTCCAACCGGCCTATCCCTTACACCTGTATCTTTGAAACCAATCTAGAGTTCAAAGTTGAACCCCAGAGTAACTGTTAAACTCATATACAATATGTATGCAATGTATGTAATGCAAATCATAATAGGGAAAATAAATATGCCTCAGGGACAGTATACTGGTATATAATTTCCTCCACAGGATCGCCTGATCAAGACAATCCCCCGGAACCACTAGCGCCAAGGGGTCTCGATAGTCAGGGCTGCAGTCCCCTACCTACCCCAAGAGGCCTCAGTAGCCACCTATGAACACACAATCAAATAGGCTCCACCTACCACACATACCTTGGGCCTCAGTAGTCACCTAAGGACACGCAATCCAATATGTACTACCTACCCTACATGCCAAGGGCCTCCACAACCCGACATACTCTGGACTTCAGCAGTAACCTAAGAACACACAGTCACAAAGGTACCACAGTCCAATCCCTTACCTCATGATAAAACACACATGCGAGAGTAACATATAGTATGCAAGTTTACAGTTACTACCTGGCATGCCTTGCAAAATAATGAACTATTCCCTTGACGTTGGAGATACGTCCTACACGTGATAATACCTAGATACCGCCAAACACCGAGCTTTCAATCACACATCCAAACTTTTCTTCAAGTTTCATAAAATTCGCATAGCACCAGAATTTTCAGAATTTCTAACCCAACTTTGCTGATTTTTAATAAATTCTAGAATACTCGTTGGACATGAAATTAGTGGTCTTAAAACCCTTAGGATGTCTATTTTATAAGAAAAATAGTCACCAAAGCCATCTGGGTTCGAGTCCTTCTTAGATTCTCAAAACTTAGCCAATGGTCCGAGACAAAATCCATGTTTTTGGGTCATTTGCAATCTTAAATAACTCTTGGTTGGAACATCAAAATGACACAGAATCCAATACCAAAATCATCCTCATGATGTCTAATTTTACCATGAAAAATTTCAATAAAACGGAATCCATTTACTATTTCAAAACCATCGATTTCTCTTTGCTGCCCAGAAACCGTAAAAGTTGGCAGATTTACGTAGTTTAAAGACTTGAGCCTTTTGGGTTTAGAAAAAGGTGATCCCACTTGTCCCCATACAAAAATACATTTTGGACCCATTGAGAACCTTAAAAACATGAGAATCATACTGCAATCTCACGAAAATACCTTAGGCCAGAAGCAAGAGTTTCCAAGTCATTGGTTAAGGATTACCTTGGGATTTCGGTTGTCTATAGCCTTCTTCACCTCTAGAACCACTAGCTTCAGCTGGAGACTCTCCCTCCTCACCTCAAACTCGTGCTTGGCTGATGACAAATGGAGGGAGAAGTGCCCTTTATATAGGCTCCAAGGGTGCAGGCTATTATCCAACTTTGGTTATTTCATTCAACATTTGAAAGCACCACTTTCACTATGAGAAGATGATGAGGACATGGGAGGCGGCGTGACCAAGGCAACAAACTTGGAGGACATACAAGGTCTTGGAGGCCCAATGACAAGATGATGAGGACATGGGAGGCGGCATGACCAAGGCAACAAACTTGGAGGACATACAAGGTCTTGGAGGCCCAATGATAAGAGCAAAAGCTAAAAAGGCTAAAGAGGCCCTAAATCTCCTGGTGATTACCTTACTTGAGACAAGCCCAAGTCTAAAGGAAGAAGAGGCCGAAATGATACACTTAATTCAGATTGAAGACCTTGAAGAATAAGCCTCAATGGAGAGGCATGAAGGCTTCAATTTACTTGGCCCAAATTATGCACATAGTTTTATCTTTTTTACATTTAGTTAAACTTTTGTAATAAGGCTTATTGGGCTTTGTGTGTAAGCATATTTAGGTTAAACTTAATATGGATGTTGTCCACTATATAAGGGAACACCATAGCTTTTGGGATGGCAGATTTGAATTGAGAGTTAACCTTTTTGGTGAGAGACAAGCTTCTCTAGGGTTCTTTTGAGAATCTCTGAACTTATCAAGGGCATCAATCCTTGTGGCGTTCCTGGGCTTATCAATTCTTTAGAATTGTGGCGCCTACCTATAATCCATAAACTTCTGTTTTCGTTCTATATTTCTTGGTTTCGTATCTCCAGATTCCCTTATCCTTTTTCGGTAATTCTTGAGTGACAATCGTGTTTCAGAAAGCCATCTTTCACCTCGTTTTTGAAGCACTCGAATCCGAGGTCTGTAGTGCTAGATACGTTCCGTTCTTATCAGGACGCACTGGAGGCTGAATTTCTGGTGCGAAATTCCTTTCCTAGTTGATCCAATCATCCTTTTCTTTTGGGGATCATATCAGAGTGTCTAGCCAAATCTTGGTTCAAGCAGAAGAAGAAGAAGTCATACGCAACTGAAGATTTGAGGTAAGTGCTCCATCGACAACTTCGTGTCTCTTGTTTTGAGTTTTTCCCTATGATGTTAAACGTGGAGTTACAGTGGGATTTTGATATTTTTGAGGTTTCCATTGAGTCCAAAACGTGATTTTGAGTGGGGATAAGTAGGATCAGCTTTTTTGAATCCAAAAAGCCCTAAGTCGTGAAACTACTCAATCTGCCGATTCTGGTGTTTTCTGGGCAGCGTGTATTAATCGAATGATTTAAAATAGTAAAAAAAGTTCAAATGATTTGATATTTTACATGGAGATATTAGACATCCTGAGGATGATTTGGATATAAGATTTCATGTCTTTTTTATTTTCCTACCGAAAGTTATTTATTCTTGAAAATGACCCTAAAACCTGGATTTTGTCTCAAACCAGCGACTGATGTTTGGAAGTAAGGGAAGGAATTGAACCCAGATGACTTTGGGAATTATTTTTATGGTAAACTAGACATCCTAAGGGTTCAATGTCCACTGATTTCATGTCAATATAATTTTTCTAGAATTTATTAAAAATCGTTGAAGTCAGATCAGAGATTCTGGAAAATTCTGGTGTTAGGCGAAATTCATGGAACTTGAAGCAAAGTTTGTTCATGTGATTAAAAGGATGATGTTTTGCTGTATCTAGGGTGTTAGCACGTGTGGACCATATTTTCAAGCACCAAGGGAAGAGTTTGCTATTTTCAAGGAGTGCCAGGTAGTAACTATTAACTCGCATACTCTATGTTACTCTCGCATGTGTGTTTTATCATGATGCAGGAGTTGGAATGTAGTATGTAACACCCCGAATTTTGGACCCTGACAACTGAGAATAAGCTTAAAATAGATGGACGACTAGGCCCAATTTGGGAAGAGTCCCAGGAAGGACGAGAGTTAGGAAGTCTCTCTGGGACTAAGTAACTCGGTCATACGGGTCGGTAGACCTAGTATGTGAAGCCGTGGAACTAAGGTACTAACGTAAAAAGGGGCACAGAAGGCCTATACGGTGTAAGTCTGGTCGGAAAAGATGCCGCCCAACTATGTCCTGAGGTATAGGACACTTAATTGAGTGAAAATATACCAGTATAGGTAAGTATACGGCATTTTCAGGGCAGTCATGGGAGCCCTGCGTTTTTTAAAGGAAATAAGAAGGGAAGAGAGAGAACATGTGTCTGGGCCAACTACAGAAGGGAAAGTCAGTAGTGGTGGTGCTACGTCGGATACGTGGCATTTCGGGGCCAGAAGTAGGATTACCAAGTAGCATGCATTACGAGGTGGATCTGGGGTACTGGAATAAAGGTTTCTTGATCCCCAAGGTAGTGTGCTCCGTCCACTTGTGGTCTGGGAAAAGTGACTGATGATTCGGGCCCACACAAGGCCGGTTGAAGGGCATGCATTACGAGGTAAGGTGAGACCGACAAAAAGGGAGCTGAACAGGACCGGTTAGGATTTCCCAGTCGGGCCCAGGCCAGGACACTGATAGGGGTGAAATTCCAGTGGGCCCAGAGGAGAGAGAAAATATATTGTCATGTAATTATGAAGAGAGAGAATGCCACATCAAGTCATTATGATGAGAAAGAGTAAAATAATCAGAATTAATCTGGACACACAAATGGAATCTGACATGACAATGAAAGGACAAGTAATTATGACTCATTATGACATATCTAAGGGAAGATTTTGTGGGTCCCACGGCTTTGGAAGATGAGCAGTGCAAAATGACCGTTTTGCCCCTATACCTAAAACCTACCCAAAGTCACCATCAGGGGCAATCTTGAATTTGGATTTGGAGGGTTCAGATGGTGTCACATGTCCTAAACCGTGGTCATCTACGGGAAGACTCTAGAATACCCTGGAAAAGAATATTCTGGAGCATCTTTGGGAAAAATCTAGCGGAAAATGACTATTTTACCCCTAAGGTGTTATTTTAATTACGGAGCAAACCCTAACCTTTGGAGCCTATAAATAGGACACCTTTTACCCATTTTTGGCTGCCTTATTTCATGCCCAAGGTGGGGGAGAGATAAATTAAATATCTAAAACAAAACGGATATTGAAGGTCCAGCTGAAGGCTCCGATTTAATTTATTGAGATAAATTAAATCGGTCCAAGGAAGAGGAAGATTAAATAAATATTATTATATTAGCACCCATTAAATACGCAACCGACATCCTAAGGTAAGCCCCTAACCGACGACTTGGAATTCTTGCTTTTGCCCTATAATGTTTTTTGTGGAGTTCAAGGGGGATTTTGGTATTCTTGATGTTTCCATTGAGTCCAGAGGGTGTTTTTTTGTGGGGACATGTTGGATCACCTTTTTCCAAACCCTAAAAGCTTAAGACTTTATTATACGAAAATCTGTCGGTTCTTATAGTTTCTGGGCAGCATGTAGTAATCGGTGGTTTTAATATAGTAAATGAATTCAGTTTGCTCTGAAATTTTACATGGTGAAAGTAAACATCATGAGGATGATTTTTATATACGCGTTTGTGTTATTTGAAGTTTCCAACCGAGAGATATTTTAAGTTGAAAATGACCTAAAAACCTGGACCCTGTCTCGGACCAGTGGCTAAGTGTTGAGAATCTGAGAAGGATTCGAACCCAGATGAATTTGGAGATTATTTTTATGGTAAAATAGACATTCTAAGGGTTCAATGGCCACTGATTTAATGTTAATTGGATTTTTCTATAATTTATTAAAAATCAGCAAAGTTGGGTCAGCGTTTCTGGAAAATTCTGCTGCTATGCGAATTTTATGGAACTTGAAGCAAAGTGTGTTCATATGATTAAAAGCATGATGTTTGGCTGTATCTAGGGTGTTTGCATGCGTGGGCCCTATTTTCAATGTCCAAGGAAGATTTTATATTTTGCAAGGCGTGCCAGGCAGTAACTGTTGACTTGCATACTCTATGTTGCTTTTGCATGTGTGTTTTATCATGATGTAGGAGATCGGGCTGCAGTGCCTATTGGACTGCATGTCCTTAGGTTTCTGATGCAGTACCGAGATCGGGCTGTAGTACCTACTAGACTGCGTGTCCTTAGGATTTTAGCTACAGTACCGAGGGCATGTAGGATCGTGCTGTGGTACCTATTGGACTGTGTGTCCTTGTTGTTGCAGTACCGAGGTATGTGGGGTAGGTGGAGCCTATATGACTGTGTGTTTATAGGTGTCCACTGAGGCCCTAGGGTGGGTAGTTAGGGTCAGCCGCCCTAGCTACTGAGGCCCATTGCGCGCTGTTCCGAGGGGCTTGTCTTGACCAGGCGGTCCTGCGGAGTTGCTACATGTCAGTTTGTTGTGACAGAGGCAGGTTTATTTGTACTTCCTGATTGTGATTGGCATTGCATGCACTGTATACATATTGTATATGAGTCTAACAGTTACTCTAGTCTGGTTCAACTTTGAACTCTAGTCTGGTTCAAAAGATACAGGCGTAAGTGAGTAGCGGCTGGCGAACTTGAAGAAGATAGAGCTTGGTGCGGAAAGACGAAGAAATAGAGGATGCCCGATTGATCTTGTACTTCTATAACTGGGATGAGTGTATGATTTATACTCACTGTTTAGTCTTTATTTTGGACGATTGTACCCTTAACCCTATGGGGATTATTTTATGTAATTGTTTGTACGTTTACCAGTATAGTGTAAGGTGTCCAAATCGATCCGATGCTCTACCATGCGTACTCTGATGTATAATTAAAGTGACAATTTATCTAGGGAAAGATCATAAGCGAAAAGGATCCCTCTAACCCGCCACCCGAAGGGGCGAGGCCGGTAGGGGTGTAACATAGTACCTAGTGGACGGTGTGCCTTAGGTTGCTGCTGAAGTCCAAGGAATATCGGGCTGTGGTACCTAGTGGACTGTGTGTCCTTAGGGTTCTATTGCAGTATCGAGGGCATGTACTGTAATATCCCAAATTTTGGACCATAAGAATCAAGAATAAGCCTAAAATGGGCGGACGACTAGGCCTAGTTCGGGAAGAGTCCCAAGAATGTCCAAAGTCAGGAAACCCCTTTGGGACTAAGTAACTCGGCTATACAGGTCAGTAAACCAGTATGAATAAGCCGTAGAATTAAAGTGCCAATGAAAAAGGGGCATAGAAGGCCTATACGGTGTAAATCTGGTGGAAAAGATGCCACCCAACTATGTCCTAAGGTATAGGACAATTAGTTGAGCGAAAATATGCTAGTATAGGTACATATATGGCATTTTCAGGGCAATCATGGATGTCCTGCGTTTTTAGAGAAAATAAGAAGGGAAGAGAGAGAGAATATGTATCTGGACCAAGTATGGAAGGAAAAATCAGTAATAGTAGTGCTACGGCGGATATGTGGCATTTCGGGGTCAGAAGTCGGATTATCGGGTAGCACGTAGTGCGAGGTGGTTGAGATACTGGAATATGGATTTCTTGCTCCCCAAGGCATTATAATCCGTCCACCTGTGATCAAGGACAAGAGAGTATTGATCCGGGCCCACACAAGTCCCATAGTATAGCACGAATTACGCGGAAAGGTGTAACCGGCAAGAAGGAGCTAAGCAGGACCGGTTAGGGTTTACCGAAGTCGGGCCTAGACCACTAAACACAGAGGGAGGACGAAATTGGTGGGCCCAGAGGAGAGAGAAAGTGACTTGGAGGAAAAGAAAAGGTGACATCATGTAATTATGAAGAGAGAGAAATGTCACGTCATGTAATTATGAAGAGAGAGAAAGGTCACATCATGTAATTATGAAGAGAGAGAAAGATAAAATAATCAGAATTAATCTGGACCACACAAATTGAATCTGACATGACCGGTTGAAAGACAAGTAATTATGACTCATAAAGGGTAATTATGGCATATCCTAGGGCAGATCACGCGGGTCCCACTGGCTTGGAGAAGAAGTAGTGCAAAATGACCGTTTTACCTCTGGGCCAGAAACCTGCAACTAGTAATTCCAGAGACCACCACCAGGGGCAATTTTAGAATCTTATTTTTGGCCTTGGAATGCACCACCCATCTGCCCAAAAGAGATCTCTAGAACCCTTGAGAAGCAAGTAAAGAAATTATAATTAAATCTGAAGAATTTTCCCAACCATTGGATCGTGATCAAAGTTGGATAAGGGCCCCACCCTTGGAGTCTATAAATAGGACACTTCTCCCTTCATTTTCCATCATCCAACACGAGCTCAAGGTGAGGGATAGGAAGGTCCAGCTGAAGGTCTTGCTCCAAGGAAAAGGGAAACACCTGCAACTGAAATCCCGAGGTGAGTTCGATAACCGACAACCTAGTTACTCTCACTTCTGCCCTATGGTGTTTTCGTGAGGTTGCAGTAGGATATACATGTTTTTAAGGTTCTAAATTAGTCCAGGAGGTTTTTTTGTGTGTGTAGGGTCAAGTATAATCACCTTTTTCCAAACCCTAAAAGCCTAAGTCTTTGCTATACGAAAATCTACTGGTCCTTATGGTTTTTGGTCAGCGAATCTTAATCAATGGTTTTGAAGTGGTAAACGGATTCCATTTGCTTTGAAATTTTACATGGTAACAGTAGACATCCTAAGGATGATTGTGGTGTAATATTTTGTGTCATTTGGCTCTTCCAACTGAGAGGTATCTAAAGTTGAATATGACCCAAAAACAGGAGTTTTCTCTCCGACTAGTGGCCAAAGATTGGAAACTAGAAAAGGATTCAAACCTATTTGATCTTGTTAATTATTTTTCCTATAAAATAGACATCCTAAGGGTTCTAAGGACACTAATTTCATGTTGAAATTTGTTTTCTAGAATTTATTAAAAATCAGTGAAGTTGGGTCAGAAATTCTGGAAAATCTGATGTTGGGCAAAATTCATGAAACTTAAAGTAAAGCTTGTAAATGTGACTGAAAGCATGGTGTTTGATGAGGACATAGGAGGCGGCATGACCAAGCCAACAAACTTGGAGGACATTCAAGGTCTTGGAGGCCCAATGACAAGAGCAAAAGCTAAAAAGGCTAAAGAGGCCCTAAATCTCCTGGTGACCACCTTACATGAGACAAGCCCAAGTCGGAAGAAGAGGCCAAATGATACACTTGATACAGATTGAAGACCTTGAAGAATAAGCCTCAATGGATATGCATGAAGGCTTCAATTTACTTGGCCCAAATTCTGCACTTAGTTTTATCTTTCTTACATTTAGTTAAACTTTTGTAATAAGGCTTATTGGGCTGGCTTATTGGGCTTTGTGTGTAAGCATATTTAGGTTAAACTTAATATGGATGTTGTCCACTATATAAGGGAACACCATAGCTTTTGAGACGGCAGATTTGAATTGACAGTTAACTTTTTTGGTGAGAGACAAGCTTCTCTAGGGTTCTTTTGAGAATCTCTGAACTTATCAAGGGCATCAATCCTTGTGGCGTTCCTGGGCTTATCAATTCTTTGGAATTGTGGCGCCTACCTATAATCCATAAACTTCAGTTTTCGTTCTATATTTCTTGGTTTTGTATCTCCAGTTTCCCTTATCCTTTTTTGGTGTTTCTCGAGTCAAAATTGTGTTTCAGAAAGCCATCTTTCACCTTGTTTTGGGAAGCACTTGAATCTGAGCTTTGTAGCGTGAGATACATTCCATTCTTATCAAGACGTGCTGGAGGCTGAATTTCTGGTCCGAAATTCCATTCCTAGTTGATCCAATCATCCTTTTCTTTCGGGAATCATATCAGTGTTCTTCTGTAACTAGGGTGTTAGCACGTGTGGACTATAATTCCAACGTCAAGGGAAGAGTTCATTATTTTGCAAGGCGTGCCAGAAGTAACTGTTGACTCACGTATTCTATGTTATTGTTGTATGTCTGTTTTCCATGATTGTGGATGCAAGGCTATGCCTAGTGGACTGTGTGTCCTTAGGTTGCTACTAAGCCTGAGATGCATTTGGGGTAGTTAGGGTTAAACTCCCTAGCTACCGTATTTATCCTAGCGCTGAGCATGGCGTTCGGGTTGTCTTTTAGATGGCTCGACGGTACGCTGGTGATGAGGACATAGGAGGCGGCATGACCAAGGCAACAAACTTGGAGGACATATAAGGTCTTGGAGGCCCAATGACAAGAGCAAAAGCTAAAAAGGCTAAAGAGGCCCTAAATCTCCTGGTGACCACCTTACTTGAGACAAGCCCAAGCCTAAAGGAAGAAGAGGCCGAAATGATACACTTAATTCAGATTGAAGACCTTGAAGAATAAGCCTCAATGGATATGCATGAAGGCTTCAATTTACTTAGCCCAAATTCTACACTTAGTTTTATCTTTCTTACATTTAGTTAAACTTTTGTAATAAGGCTTATTGGGCTTTGTGTGTAAGCATATTTAGGTTAAACTTAATATGGATGTTGTCTACTATATAAGGGAACACCATAGCTTTTGGGACGGCAGATTTGAATTGAGAGTTAACCTTTTTGGTGAGAGACAAGCTTCTCTAGGGTTCTTTTGAGAATCTCTAAACTTATCAAGGGCATCAATCCTTGTGGCGTTCCCCGGACTTATCAATTCTTTGGAATTGTGGCGCCTACCTATAATCCATAAACTTCAGTTTTCGTTCTATATTTCTTGGTTTCGTATCTCCAGATTCCTTTATCCTTTTTCAGTGATTCTTGAGCCAAAATCGTGTTTCAGAAAGCCATCTTTCACCTCATTTTGGAAGCGCTTGAATCCAAGGTCTGTAGCGTTAGATATGTTCCGTTCTTATCAGGACGCGCTGGAGGCTGAATTTCTGGTGCGAAATTCCTTTCCTAGTTGATCCTATCATCCTTTTCTTTCGGGGATCATATCAGCTGGTGTCCGGGGTCTGCCTTGTGAGGTATACGGGTGTCCGGGGCCTGCCTTGTCAGGTGACTCGACGGTACACGGGCGTCCAGGGTCTGCCTGTGGAGCGACTCGACGGTACGCGGGCGTATGGGGCTTGCCTTGGTAAGGCAACTCAACGGTACGTCGTTGTGGTTGTGATTGTGATGTGATTCTGAATGCATTTATGGTATGTGACTTGATTTCCTGATTATGGTTACTTGCATGCATACTTGAGTTTAACAGTTACTCTAGGGTTCAACTTTGAACTCCAGTCTGGTTCAAAGGATACAGGCGTAAGGTAGTAGCGAGCTGGAGGACTTGAAGAAGGTAGGGCTTGGTGCGGAAAGACGAAGAAATAGAGGATGCCCAGTTGCTTCTTGTACTTCTATAATTGGGATGACTATACGAGTGTACTCTCTGTTTAGTATTTGTTTTGGACAATTGTACCCTTAACCCTACGGGGACTACTTTATGTAATTATTGTACCTTTACCAGTATATTGGAGTTGTCCAAACCGATCATATGCTCTGCCACGCATACTCGTGATATATGTTTAAAGTGATAATTAACAATGGAAAGGTAATAAACGAAAAGGATCCCTCTAACCCACCACCCGAAAAGGCAAGGCCAATAGGGGTGTAACATGTACGGACTGTAGTGCTTGAAGGACTGTGTGTCCTTGGGTTATTGTTGAAGTCTGAGATATATGAGGTAGGTAGGACCTATGTGACTGTGTGTTCATAGGCGGCTACTGAGGTCTCTTGGGGTAGGTAGGGGTCTGTAGCCCTGACTATCGAGACCACTTGGCTCTAGTGGTTCCGGTTGCTTGTCTTGACCAGGCGGTCCTGTGGATGAAATACATGCTAGTTTATTGTGCCGGAGGCAGGTTTATTGTTACTTCCTGATTGTGATTTGCATTACATGCATTGCATACATATTGTATATGAGTTTAACAGTTACTCTGGGGTTCAATTTTGAACTCCAGTCTGGTTCGAAAGATACAGGTGGTTTACGCTGAGCTGTTTAGGAAGATGAGGGTAAGAGCAATGAAGCTGATAATTGAAGACGTATGTGATGAGGACATAGGAGACAGCATGACCAAGGCAACAAACTTGGAGGACATTCAAGGTCTTGGAGGCCCAATGACAAGAGCAAAAGCTAAAAAGGCTAAAGAGGCCCTAAACCTCCCCGGTGACCACCTTACTTGAGACAAGCCCAAGTCTAAAGGAAGAAGAGGCCGAAGAAGAATAAGCCTCAATGGATATGCATGAAGGCTTCAATTTACTTGGCCAAAATTCTGCACTTAGTTTTATCTTTCGTCATTTAATTAAACTTTTGTAATAAGGCTTATTGGGCTCGCTTATTGGGCTTTGTGTGTAAGCGATTTAGGTTAAACTTAATATGGGTGCTGTCCACTATATAAGGGAACACCATAGCTTTTGAGACGGCAGATTTGAATTTAGAGTTAACCTTTTCGGTTGAGAGACAAGCTTCTCTAGGGTTCTTTTGAGAATCTCTGAACTTATCAAGGGCATCAATCCTTGTGGCGTTCTTGGGCTTATCAATTCCTTGGAATTGTGGCGCCTACAGTTTTCGTTCTAAATTTCTCGGTTTCGTATCTCTAGATTTCCTTATCGTTTTCTGGTGTTTCTTGAGCCAAATTCGTAGTTCAGAAATCCATCTTTCTGCTCGTTCTAGAATCACTTGAATCCAAGGTCTGTAGCACGAGATACATTCTGTTCTTTCAGGACGCTACAGTTTTTGTTCCATATTTCTTGGTTTCGTAACTCCTGATTTCCTTATTCTTTTTCGGTGTTTCGTGAGTCAAAATCGTGTTTCGGAAAGCGAACTTTCACCTCGTTTTGGAATCACTCAATTCTGAGGTCTGTAGCGTGGGATACGTTTGATTCTTATCAGACGCATTGGTGGCAATTTCCAGCGCGAAATTCCATTCCTAGCGATCCAATCATCCTATTCTTTCGGGAATCATATCATCTGGTATCAGAGCAAAGGATCTAGGATTGGAGTTGGGTTATCTTTTCTTGATTGATTACATCCAATCTGGTCACACATTTGGTAACCCTAGTCCCTAAAATCTGTGTTTTGATTTTTTGAATTGTGCAATTCTTTTTTTAGCTGTTTTTGTTTGTTCCTAATTGGTTCTTTCAATCTTTTGCTTGTTGTTTCTTTCAATTTCTTGTTCCTGAGTTTGTTCTTTCTTATTCAGAATTCAATTCCTTGAATTCTGCACTTGGTTCTTGGTGTTCATCCTTGATTCATCGTTGTTCTTGAATTTTATTCCTTTTGTTGAAGAATCAGGTGTCATAAAAACAAAAAGAAAAGAAAGAAAGAAAAAGAAAAAAAAAAAAGAAAAGAAAAAAAAAAAAAGAAAAGAAAAAAAAAAAAAAAAAAAAAAAAAGAAACAGAAAAAAAAAACTATACAGCACCTTGCTATTCAATTACACACACTACTACGTGTGAACGTGTGAACCAAGTCCAAAGTGTCTTCCTTGAATAATTCCTCCAAATTGTTTTGGACTTTCTTTGTCTTGTCTTCTTGACATCAATTCTAGAGTTTGAGGATTGTACTCTTGAGTGTTCTTGGAGATTCTGTTAAGAACTTAAAGAGAGCTATTGAGTGGTAAAAGGCAAGAGAGCACACTACACAAAAGCCTTATAGAGAGCAACAAACACGAGTGATACATTTTTAAGAGTGTAAACACGTGAGCGAGTGGTGAGGTCCTATTACTTTTGCTCTTTTCCTTGAATTATGGCAGGTACAGGTGGTGAAGGTGTTCCTCCTCCTATAGGAGATAACAGATTGCTAATTGAAGCCATTACAACTCAAATGCAAAGGATGATGAGGGAACACGCAGAGGAGTTATATGAGAGAATGGAGAGAATAGAAAATCAGGGGAATCATGATGAAGATAGACAGAGAGAGAGGGATGAAAGAAGGAGAAGAAGAGATCATGAGAATGATGCTAGAGAGGATAGAATTAAGGGAGTGAAGCTAAATATACCATCCTTTAAGGGAAAAAGTGATCCGGAGGCCTATTTAGAGTGGGAACTGAAGATTGAGCACTTATTTGCATGTCACAATTATACTGAAGAGAAGAAAATGAAGGTGGCAGCCATGGAGTTTAGTGATTATGCTCTCATTTGGTGGGACCAATTGCAAAGGGAGAGGGTGAAGTATGAAGAACCATTGGTGGATAGTTGGGTGGAGATGAAAAAGCTAATGAGAAGAAGATTTGTTCCTTCCCATTATCATCGAGACCTTCACAATAAACTTCAAAGACTCACACAAGGTAACAAGAGTGTAGATGAGTATTATAAAGAGATGGAGGTGTCCTTGATTAGAGCAAATATTAGTGAAGAACGGGAGGCTACTATGGCACGTTTCTTGCATGGGCTGAATAGTGATATAAGGGATGTTGTGGAGTTGCAAAATTATATGGAGTTGGAGGATTTAGTGCAACAAGCTAGTAAGGTAGAACAACAACTCAAGAGAAAGGGTGTCATGAGGAGAAACTCTTCAAATTTTAATTCTTCAAGCTGGAAGGATAGAAATAAGAAGGAGGGAGGTACTTCATCAAGCAATCCCACTTTGCTACACCTCAAAGGACTCAAACTAAGTCCAATGAGATCCCTAAAAAGACAAGGAGTAGTGAAATAAAATGCTTCAAGTGTTTGGGGAGAGGACACATAGCTTCAGAATGTCCAACTAAGAAGACTATGTTACTTAAAGAGGATGGAGGGTTTACTAGTGAGTCTTCTTTAGATTCTGCCTCACAAGATGATGAAGATGAGTATATTGAAGAAATGATTCCAGAAGGAGATTTGTTTATGGTAAGAAGGATGTTGGGTAGCCAAGCAAAAGACATGGATGATAGTCAAAGACAGAACATCTTTCATACTAGATGCCTTATCCAAGGGAAGGTATGTTCTTTAATTATTGATGGAGGGAGTTGTACTAATGTTGCAAGTGCTAGAATGGTGTCTAAATTGGGCATGGAAACCAAACCTCACCCGATGCCATACAAGCTTCAATGGCTTAGTGAGGATGGTGAAGTGACCGTAAGCAAACAAGTGGAGGTGAACTTCTCCATAGGAAAGTATGATGATACAGTTTTATGTGATGTGGTACCAATGGAGGCTTGTCATTTGCTTCTTGGGAGACCTTGGCAATATGATAAGAAAGTTATGCATGATGGTTGCACCAACAAGTTCTCTTTTGTACATAAAGAACGCAAGACTACTCTTGCACCTTTGACACCAAGAGAAGTTAGTGAGGATAATTTAAAAATGAGAGAAAAAAGAAAGAGAGAGAGAAAAGAGAGTGGAAGAGAGCAAGAGAAAAAAAGAGAAAAAGAGAGAAAAACACCAAACTTGTTTATAAAAGAAAAAGAGGTGAAAAAGGCAATGCATTTGAAAAAGCCAATGCTCTTACTTTTGAGTAAAGATAATAATTTTACAGATGCAAGTCCTACTAACTCTCTTCCAAATGAGGTTTCTAATTTGTTGCAGGAATTTAAAGATGTTTTTCCTAAAGAGGTACCTCACGGACTACCACCTCTAAGAGGCATAGAACATCAAATTGATCTCATTCCGAGCTTCATTGCCTAACAACTCTGTTTTTCAGCATAAAGATGGTAAGAGTAAGGCTGAATATGTGCGGAAACTACATGAGAAGGTAAAGGCAAACATTGAAAAAAAGGTAGAGAGTTACGTCAAGCAAGCAAACAAAGGAAGGAAAAAGGTAGTGTTTGACCCAGGTGATTGGGTTTGGGTTCATTTGAGAAAAGAGAGGTTTTCTGCCCAAAGGAAATCTAAACTTCAACAAAGGGGAGTAGTTCCTTTCCAAGTGCTATCCAAGATTAATGATAATGCCTATAAAATAGATCTCCCGGTGAGTATGGTGTAAGCACTACTGTTAATGTGGCTGATTTGTCCCTTTTTGATGCAGGAGAAGGGGATTATAATTTGAGGACAAATTCTTCTAAAGAAGGAGGGAATGATGAGGACATAGGAGGCAGCATGACCAAGGCAACAAACTTGGAGGACATTCAAGGTCTTGGAGGCCCAATGACAAGAGCAAAAGCTAAAAAGGCTAAAGATGCCCTAAACCTCCTGGTGACCACCTTACTTGAGACAAGCCCAAGTCTAAAGGAAGAAGAGGCCGAAGAAGAATAAGCCTCAATGGATATGCATGAAGGCTTCAATTTACTTGGCCAAAATTCTGCACTTAGTTTTATCTTTCAGTCATTTAATTAAACTTTTGTAATAAGGCTTATTGGGCTCGCTTATTGGGCTTTGTGTGTAAGCAGATTTAGGTTAAACTTAATATGGGTGCTGTCCACTATATAAGGGAACACCATAGCTTTTGAGACGGCAGATTTGAATTTAGAGTTAACCTTTTCGGTTGAGAGACAAGCTTCTCTAGGGTTCTTTTGAGAATCTCTGAACTTATCAAGGGCATCAATCCTTGTGGCGTTCTTGGGCTTATCAATTCCTTGGAATTGTGGCGCCTACAGTTTTCGTTCTAAATTTCTCGGTTTCGTATCTCTAGATTTCCTTATCGTTTTCTGGTGTTTCTTGAGCCAAATTCGTAGTTCAGAAATCCATCTTTCTGCTCGTTCTGGAATCACTTGAATCCAAGGTCTGTAGCACGAGATACATTCTGTTCTTTCAGGACGCTACAGTTTTTGTTCCATATTTCTTGGTTTCGTAACTCCTGATTTCCTTATTCTTTTTCGGTGTTTCGTGAGTCAAAATCGTGTTTCGGAAAGCAAACTTTCACCTCGTTTTGGAATCACTCAATTCTGAGGTCTGTAGCGTGGGATACGTTTGATTCTTATCAGACGCATTGGTGGCCGAATTTCCAGCGCGAAATTCCATTCCTAGCGATCCAATCATCCTATTCTTTCGGGAATCATATCAGTATGGAATGCCCTATCTCATGTTGTATGTTTATTTTTGGATGATTGTATTAACTTACTTATTGCCCAGCAGTTAGTTGGATTATTGTACTCTTAACCCTATGGGGATCACTTTATGTTTTGCATGTACCTTTACCAATATATTATAGTTATCCATACCGATCACGCGCACACTCTGATGTTTGTTAAAGGGAATAATTAACAAAAGGAAAGGTAATAAGAGAAAAGGATCCCTCTAACCTACCACCCGAAAGGGCGAGACCGGTAGGGGTGTAACAGGTAGGAGCCATAGATGTAGAAGGGGTGGTAGTCTTGGGGATGGTGGTGGGTAGGACAGGAGTAAGCTCAGTCACAAGAGGGGCTTAGGCACAAGTGTGGTGCTGGAAGGTGCAGAGAGATCAAGATCTTTATTAGAGAAATTGAATCCCACATTATGCAAAGTTGGTTCAATCTGCAGTATCTTCTTGTTATGCTCAAATTGCTGATTTATTACCTTGAAATTGTTATTCATCTCAGTAACCAAGTGACTTAGTTTGACTTGCAAAGTGGTGATCAGAGATATATTGGTCTAAGCCAAGGCTGTCATCTTTTGCTTGACTGAGGCCTGAAATGCAGAATTGGATTGGATCAAGGGTGAGAGAGCACTATATGGCCTCATGAACAGTAGCTCCAAAGAAAGAGGGAGTTGGAGCAAAAGTAGTAGGCGAACCAGCCTGAGATGATTGAACCTCGTCTACTTTGGAGGATGAAGGTATAGGCTTCTTCACTGACTTAAGCTTCCTAGAAGCCTCTATGAATGAGATCCTCATCCTAATCAGATGATTCTTTCCAAATCTCTGGGCCCTCACAGGTTTCTCGTATGGTATAATGTACCAAATATTGTGAAGAATAGGATATGGGAAATTAAATTGGGAAAGGGAATGGTGGATCGGTTAGTAGAATGAAATCGAAATTGACACATCTCAGCCATAATCCATGCTTATAAATCCCGGGGCTCCTCAAAGATTATGGAAGCAAAAATAGGATAATCTTTGAGACGAAGTGAGTGAAGCTCTGACCTTTTTGAACCATATTACGGCTGTATATATACCAAATAACCCAAAATGTATCATTCATAACAGAAGGTTTGAACTTCAGGGGTCCCATTTGTTCTCCAAGTCTGAGAATATTGAAAATCTCTTGGTTAGACAATTTCTTAGGAGGCTCAGTAAGAACATCCAGAACTCCTAAGTGGGTATTGATTAACTTGGTAGTGAGTTGAATAGTTTGTCCCCTAACAGATGTCTTAAGAATTTCCTTACTATCAGTGTCATTATCATCTTTCCTCATCAACAATCTGCATATTAAAATAGAAAAACTTGACAACCTTAGGATAGTAAGCATTTTTAAGCATAATAAAGGTTCATATTGTTTTAACCAACGCAACAAATCCACATTTCATTCAAACCTTAAGCTCTTTAAATCAACATAGATAGTAGGGAAAAAAGATCGTTCACTGTAGTCAAAGTCAAAACTAGTTTAATCAAGAATGATGAGAGGAGAGTTAATGATACCCGGTAAAGGAGCTAATGGCTGAAGTGCCTCAAGCAATTGTGAAGAAGATGGATTAGTAGAGCTGGATGCAACCCCAAATTAGCTTGATTACCTGTGGCTTCAGTGGCAGGTTTGGATGGTTGAGAAGGCTCAGATTGTCTTTGCAATCTCTCTGCATTTGCTTTTGAATGACTTTCCTTCTTATGGACTTGGGAATCTACCATCGGTTCCTTTCCTTTGCCTTTCCCAGAAGGCAAAGAAGAGGTTTGTTGACGAGTCACAGACTTAATGGGCTCAGATATTATAATACCTTTGTGGTTGAGGCTTGGTAGATCGTATCTTAGCATGATATGGTGGATCCTTTTGAGTGATGGTGGTTTTGGCTTTCTTTAGTGGAGGTTTGGGAGGAAAGACAGGAAAGGTTTGAGGAAAGGAGTCTAGTGGGGTTGAACTGTGAGGAGATTCTGGTGGGGTTTGAGCGCCAAATCTGACTCTTGGCATCTTAGTTCTTTCCATTGAAACTGCCAAGTGAACGCCGGAACTTGGATTTGGAGACCATAGATTTTAGGGCTACGACAGAAAGAGAGAATGCGATGGGGTGAATCTAGGCGAGAGGGGGGATTTATGGAGGTGAAAATGGTGAGTAATCGTCAAGAAGTTGAAGATGAAAAGCCCGATGGAGAGAATCGAACAGTAACGGCCAAACAATGATGGATTTGAGAGGGGAATTTGAATGGGTTTTGGAGGTTTTTGGAGAGGTGAGAAATGGAGAGATGATGAAATGAGAACACGAGAGAGCGTGACTGAAGATATATTTTGGCAAAATTTAACAACAATACTCAAATACTCTCGAGTATCGTTGACGTATTTGAGTACTTACTAAAGTACTCGAGTATTATCCTAGGTAAAGCAATAATGAAGTACCTTTCTTCAAGTGTGATCTGTGAACACTTGAACCTTGTTGAGAGAGACTTTGAATGTTACTCAAGTATCAATTACCTTACTCGAGTATTGATTTGTGTTGGTTGATTTCTTTCCTTCAGGTTTGAGCAATCATCAATTTTTTGAATGAATACTCGAGTATTCAGAGTGCAAACTCGAGTACCTTACTTGAGCATGCCTGATTTATAATTTAGTACCTCTTGTTCTATATTTTTGCTTTAGTCTTTATTCAGCTCCATACTCAAGCATCCAGAGCCATACTCTAGTAAGCCTGGTTTGCACTCAAGTATTGCCTTTGATGTACCTACAAAATGATGGCTAAATGAAAGATTGATTATTTGTTATACACTTGGTACTCTTAGTACTTGAGTACGTGACCCACCACTTGAGTACCATACTCGAGTATTCCATTAATCAGATGTGTTCTCAGCAGGTGTTTCAAAGGCATTTAGTACATAGGTTCCTTGATATTACTCGAGTATCATGGCAAGCACCTGAGTATTATACTTCTCTGTTTCACCCTATTTTATATCTTAATAATAGAGGATCTTGCAAAACAAATTTCTAGAGACTCCAATGCTTAAGTTGGTAATAATTTGTCAAATCACATTCTTATCTCTCGAGTAATACGAATCGGCATGCGAAGGTTAACTGATCCTATCCCTACTAGAAGCAGCCCCTATCTCTAAAGGGGGCCCTTCCCCAGGTGTAACTAATGAGCACAAATAGTACTATGTTTTCCCTATACTTACTGACTGAATTGAATGTTAAATACATGCTTAACTGCAGATAATCTAAGCGAAAAGGCATACATTCATGATATAGGGACTAAAGAGTAGAAATCATTTGCATGTGCTAAAAATAGAACAATTTACTTTGTTTTTAAGGGAAATCGTATAGCGAGCTGATACAATATTATAGCATTCTGACAATGATTCGAAGTGCAATATAAGGCATCCTGAATGCTATAGCAAAGTAGAGGATGCAATGCTATGCGACATGTTTGCTGACCTTTTTACCTAGATGATTTCAGGAATAAAATAAAGGGCGATATTAACATATAGGTTGCTGACGTGACGGAATAGAAGATGCGGAGGATCGAAACTAAAAGATTTGAAGAATCCCACAGAATCAACAGAAGCAATCTACTCGGATCAGAAGATATGATAGATCCCGACGGATTAGGAAAGGCCCAGCTCGCTGTAACTTACGCCGCAAGAAAAAACCTGATTATACAATATTTCTATGAAAGGATTGACTCTATAACTTGTGATGAGAAGGTCGCCAACATAAGGAGCAAGTTGAATTTCATTTTCGATGAATATTCAAATGTGAGGACATGTCTTCCAACTCTTGAATCAATTAACAGATCTTCAACATTGACAACCCTTCGTTCTTCTCAGACTTCAAGTGCTTTAGTAACTACCTTTGATGATGCATTTGATGTATGTCTTAATTTCATTGTCAATTGAATTTGTTGGGTGTTCAACTAGTATTTACTTGATTATTTTGTAATGATGCAGGATTATCAAGATATTTATGCGAGTATGGATCATTCTTCCTTGAACAAGTCTGAATTGGAAACTTATTTGGAAGAACCAATACTAAAGCCTGATAATTGGAAAGAATTGGACGTCTTGAACTGGTGGAAGAACAATCAACAAAGATTTTCGATTCTTTCAAAGATGGCAACTGATATTCTGAGTATTCCAATTACTACAGTAGCTAGTGAATCAGCTTTTAGTATTGGCTCACGTGTTCTAACAAAATATAGAAGTTCCATTCTTCCATCTAATGTTCAAGCTCTTATTTGTACTCGCAATTAGATGATGGATTCACATACGATGGTAATTTATTAATATATATATATATATTTTATATTTATTATAGAGTTATTTATTTATTTAATAACTATACTCTAATTTTATGATTTGGTTTATTATTTGTTGCAGATAACGATTATGGATGTGTTCATCATAACTATGCTACTCGAGCATGATTCTCTGAAACACTTAAACAGGCTATTAGATTGTGTATGCCTAGCATGAGTTAACCCTTGCTCGAGCAAACCATAACTTAGACACATAACACTTAATTCAATAATTTAGGATTTGTGATCAACAAAACATCAAGGGCTAACATAGTGCATGTATGCAAACCAAAACTAGGAAATCACAACAACCTAACAATAGCATACTACATATGCATTCAGAATTACAATCACATTCACCCCGTTGGACTGCCTAACAAGACAAGCCCCAGATCCTCAACGCTAGGAAAACACAGTAGCCAAGGCCTCAAACCCTAACCACCATGAATGCATCTTAGGCTCGATAGTGATCTAAGGACACACAGTTCACTAGGCCCTACATCCCTACATAACTTAGGCTCAGTAGCAACCTAAGGACACACAGTCCACTAGGCCTTACAGCCTTACATAACTCAGGCATAGTAGCGACCTCACACATAGTCCACTAAGCCCTACAGCCTATGCATGTCCCCCTCACAAGACATGTTCCTCCATCATGGCATACAAACATACAACAGTAACATAGAGTATGCGAGTAAACGGTTACTACCTGATAGCTATTCAGAGATTAATAAAATTTCCCAGTGTTTGAAAAATCTCTCCGGTCACGTATTGACCATAGATAAAGCCAATACATCTCTTTTAAATCACTTATACAAGTTTTCCTCTTATTTTCAGGTAATCCGACCAACAACCAGAAATTCCAGAAGATATATTCCAACTTCAAAAATTCATACCTAATTCAAGAAAAATCCGATTAACCTGATTCCAGCGGCCACTGAACCATTATTATGTATAGTTTATGTTGATAATACTTCCAGAGGCCAAAGAGGTTCATATCTTTCCACGGTGCTAAACTTTGCTTGCTGGACAGAGAAGAAATCCAGTCTTTTGGGCTGTTTTCAAAAATTTATTTCTTATAGTAGGGATATCAAAAAATTGTGAAATCATATATCAAAATTAATCTCAGGATGTCTAATTTAAGCATGTAAAATTTCATAGCCATCCAACTTCATTTACTATTTTACAAACACAACTGTTCAGGATTTATGAAAGCTAGCAGATTGCTTAACTCTTGTAGCTTAGGGTTTTTCGAGTTCATAAATCATGACCTTAATCCATTTCCAAACAAAATTTTGTGTTAGACCTTATGAGACCCTTAAAAACATCTAAAACACATCATAACACCATGTTTGAACCAGCTAGACAGAAACTCTATGATTCCAAGTGATAACAGCTAGTTTTGGTACTTGATCTTGAGCTTCAATATGTGTTTCTTCTTCTTCCTTCTTGTATTTGAGCTTGGCTGGACTCTCTTTGAACCTCTTGAACATGCTTAGGAAGCCAAGGGAATGGGCAGATGAATTGTTAAATAAACACCCATGTTCATGTGAAATGTCCAGGTCTTGCTATTATCGAATGGTCCAAAGAGTATGCTGGGTTTTTGTACTTCAATGTTTATCATTATCTACTCTGTAAGAGAGTTTTAAACCTATATATTCTTGTAAGAATCTCAAGGTTGTGGAACCTTTGAGATTGAGTTTATTTGATTATAACTTGTAAGGGAGAGTAAGTCCTAGCGATAGGATTACTCGAGAGTTACAGACTGTGTAATCAAGTTCTGAGGAAGCGAAATCCTAGAGTGTCTGAGGATTGGACGTAGGTCAAGGATTTGGACTGAACCAATATAAATCTCTTGTGTTCAATCTTTCTCTTTATCTTTCAAGGTACTCGAAAAAAGTTTTTTTAAATCACCCAATTCACCCCTTTCTTAGGTGATATTCCCTCTTTCATTTGGTATCTGATGAGCACAACTTATGCCATGTTTTTCCTATATTTTATGACTGAATTGTATGGTAAAAATAAGCTTAACTGCAATCAATCTAAGCAAAAAGGCATTAATTCATTATATAGGGAATTGAAGGATAGAAACCATTTACATCCTAAACATGTGCTAAGAAAGGAGCAAGTTACAAGGTTTTGGAGGAAGAACGTGTAGCAAAGCTGATACTATGCTATAGCATTATGACAGCAAATCGAAGTGCAATACAAGGCATCACGAAAGCTATAGCAAAGTAAAGGATCCAATGTTAGGCGACATATTTTCTGACCTTTTATCTAAATGATTTCAGGAATAATAGTGAAGGTCGAGAATGACAGGTAGATTGCTTACGTAATGGAATAGAAGATGCGGAGGATCAAAATGGAAAGATATGAAGAATCCCGCAGGATCAGCACAATCAATCTACTAAGATTGGAAAGAGAGATACGATGGCATCTCGACAAATTAGGAAAGGCCTAGCTTGCTTGAACTTACGCCGCAAGAAAGTCTAATTATATAAGGGAACAGCAAGCAAACCCTAGAGGAGGTCGAGTCGTAGAGAGTCCAATCGAAATTCACATTTGGCCAAACTCGAAAGAAGAGAGAGAATTCCCAAGGCACGATAACTCCAGGATAACCTAGCATCCTTCCTTGCAATAAGACGGAGAGAAGAAGACGTGGAGTGGTGACGTGACAGGGCTTCTTCCACGTCGTCGGAACTTCCTCAAGCTTTCTGTTTTTTTGTTTAATCTTTTGATCATGGGTCATTCTATTACTATTTGTTTTGTGTTTCCCTCGTCAATCATGAACTGATTTTCCTATGGCTGAACGAGGATGATTTCTGATGAGGACATAAGAGGCGGCATGACCAAGGAAACAAACTTGGAGGACATACAAGGTCTTGGAGGCCCAATGACAAGAGCAAAAGCTAAAAAGGCTAAAGAGGCTCTAAATCTCCTAGTGACTACCTTACTTGAGACGAGCCCAAGTCTAAAGGAAGAAGAGGCCGAAATGATACATTTAATTCAGATTGAAGACCTTGAAGAATAAGCCTCAATGAATATGCATGAAGGCTTCAATTTACTAGGCCCAAATTCTACACTTAGTTTTATCTTTCTTACATTTAGTTAAACTTTTGTAATAAGGCTTATTGGGCTAGCTTATTAGGCTTTGTGTGTAAGCATATATAGGTTAAACTTAATATGGATGTTGTCTACTATATAAGGGAACACCATAGCTTTTGGGACGGCAGATTTGAATTGAGAGTTAACCTTTTTGGTGAGAGACAAGCTTCTATAGGGTTCTTTTGAGAATCTCTAAACTTATCAAGGGCATCAATCCTTGTGGCGTTCCTGGGCTTATCAATTCTTTGGAATTGTGGCGCCTACCTATAATCCATAAACTTCAGTTTTCGTTCTATATTTCTTGGTTTCGTATCTCCAGATTCCTTTATCCTTTTTCAGTGATTCTTGAGCCAAAATCGTGTTTCAGAAAGCCATCTTTCACCTCATTTTGGAAGCGCTTGAATCCGAGGTCTGTAGCGTTAGATATGTTCCGTTCTTATCAGGACGTGCTGGAGGCTGAATTTCCGGTGTGAAATTCCATTCCTAGTTCATCCAATCATCCTTTTCTTTTGGGAATCATATCATCTGGTATCAGAGCAAAGGTTCTAGGATTGGAATTGGGTCATCTTTTCTCGATTGTTTACATCCAATCTGGTCACACATTTTGATATGATCCCCGAAAGAAAAGGATGATTGGATCAACTAGGAAAGGAATTTCGCACCAGAAATTCAGCCTCTAGCGCGTCCTAAAAGAACAGAACATATCTCATGCTACAGACCTCAGATTCAAGCGCTTTCAAAATGAGGAGAAAGATGGCTTTCTGAAACAGGATTTTGACTCAAGAAACACCGAAAAAGGATAAGAGAATATGAAGATACGAAACCAAGAAATTTCAAAGGAAAACTGGTAGGCGCCACAATTCCAAAGAATTGATAAGCCCAAGAACGCCACAAGGATTGATGCCCTTGATAAGTTCAGAGATTCTCAAAAGAACCCTAGAAAAGCTTGTCTCTCAACCAAAAAGGTTAACTCCGAAT
This sequence comes from Acacia acuminata, assembly GCA_019022655.1. Classification (NCBI taxonomy): domain Eukaryota; kingdom Viridiplantae; phylum Streptophyta; class Magnoliopsida; order Fabales; family Fabaceae; genus Acacia; species Acacia acuminata. The sequence goes on along the minus strand of JAFJYI010000098.1, from coordinate 172,677 downwards.
TCAAATCTACCATCCCAAAAGCTATGGTGTTCCCTTATATAGTGGACAACACCTATATTAAGTTTAACCTAAATCTGCTTACACACAAAGCCCAATAAGCGAGCCCAATAAGCCTTATTACAAAAGTTTAACTAAATGACTGAAAGATAAAACTAAGTGCAGAATTTGGGCCAAGTAAATTGAAGCCTTCATGCATATCCATTGAGGCTTATTCTTCTTCGGCCTCTTCTTCCTTTAGACTTGGGCATGTCTCAAGTAAGGTGGTCACCAGGAGATTTAGGGCCTCTTTAGCCTTTTTAGCTTTTGCTCTTGTCATTGGGCCTCCAAGACCTCGTATGTCCTCCAAGTTTGTTGCCTTGGTCATGCCGCCTCCTATGTCCTCATCATTCCCTCCTTCTTCGAAGAATTTGTCCTCAAATTATAATCCCCTTCTGCATCAAAAGGGACAAATCAGCCACATTAAAAGTAGTGCTTACACCATACTCACCAGGGGGAACTATTTTATAGGTATTATCATTAATCTTGGTTAGCACTTGGAAAGGACCATCTCCCCTTTGTTGAAGCTTAGATTTCCTTTGGGCAGGAAACCTCTCTTTTCTCAAATGAAACCAAACCCAATCACCTGGGTCAAACACTACCTTTTTCCTTCCTTTGTTTGCTTGCTTGACGTAACTCTCTACCTTTTTTCAATGTTTGCCTTTACCTTCTCATGTAGTTTCCACACATATTCAGCCTTACTCTTACCATCTGTATGCTGAAAAACAGAGTTGTTAGGCAATGAAGCTCCTGGAATGAGATCAATTTGATGTTCTATGCCTCTTAGAGGTGGTAGTCCGTGAGGTACCTCTTTAGGAAAAACATCTTTAAATTCCTGCAACAAATTAGAAGCCGCATTTGGAAGAGAGTTAGTAGGACTTGCATCTGTAAAATTATTCTCTTTACTCAAAAGTAAGAGCATTGGCTTTTTCAAATGTATTGCCTTTTTCACCTCTTTTTCTTTTATAAACAAGTTTGGTGCTTTTCTCTCTTTTTCTCTTTTTTTTCTTGCTCTCTTCCACTCTCTTTTCTCTCTTGCTTTCTTTTTCCTCTCATTTTTAAATGATCCTCACTAACTTCTCTTGGTGTCAAAGGTGCAAGAATAGTCTTGCGTTCTTTATGTACAAAAGAGAACTTGTTGGTGCAACCATCATGCATAACTTTCTTATCATATTGCCAAGGTCTCCCAAGAAGCAAATGACAAGCCTCCATTGGTACCACATCACATAAAACTGAATCATCATACTTTCCTACGGAGAAGTTCACCTCCACTTGTTTGTTTATGGTCACTTCACCATCCTCACTAAGCCATTGAAGCTTGTATGGTAGCGGGTGAGGTTTGGTTTCCATGCCCAATTTAGACACCATTCTAGCACTTGCAACATTGGTACAACTTCCTCCATCAATAATTAAAGAACATATCTTTCCTTGGATAAGGCATCTAGTATGAAAGATGTTCTCTCTTTGACTATCATCCATGTCTTTTGCTTGGCTACCCAACATCCTTCTTACCATAAACAAATCTCCTTTTGGAATTATTTCTTCAATATACTCATCTTCATCACATATGAGGACGAATCTGAAGAAGACTCACTAGTAAGTTCTCCATCCTCTTTAAGTAACATAGTCTTCTTAGTTGGACATTTTGAAGCTATGTGGCCTCTCCCCAAACACTTGAAGCATTTTATTTCACTACTCCTTGTCTTTTTAGGGATCTCATTGGATTTAGTTTGAGTCCTTTGAGGTGTAGTAGTGGGATTGCTTGATGAAGAACCTCCCTCCTTCTTATTTCTATCCTTCCAGCTTGAAGAATTAAAATTCGAAGAGTTTTTCCTCATGACACCCTTTCTCTTGAGTTGTTGTTCTACCTTACTAGCTTGTTGCACTAAATCCTCCAACTCCACATAATTTTGCAACTCCACAACATCCCTTATATCACTATTCAGCCCATGCAAGAAACGTGCCATAGTAGCCTCCCGTTCTTCACTAATATTTGCTCTAATCAAGGACACCTCCATCTCTTTATAATTCTCATCTACACTCTTGTTACCTTGTGTGAGTCTTTGAAGTTTATTGCGAAGGTCTCGATGATAATGGGAAGAAACAAATCTTCTTCTCATTAGCCTTTTCATCTCCACCCAACTATCCACCAATGGTTCTTCATATCTCACCCTCTCCCTTTGCAATTGGTTCCACCAAATGAGAGCATAATCACTAAACTCCATGGCTGCCACCTTCATTTTCTTCTCTTCGCATATAATTGTGACATGCAAATAAGTGCTCCATCTTCATTTCCCACTCTAAATAGGCCTCCGAATCACTTTTTCCTTTAAAAGATGGTATATTAAGCTTCACTCCCTTAATTCTATCCTCTCTAGCATCATTCTCATTATCTCTTCTTCTCCTTCTTTCATCCCTCCCTCTCTGTCTATCTTCATCATGATTCCCCTGATTTTCTATTCTCTCCATTTTCTCATAAAGAAAAGGATGATTGGATCAACTAGGAAAGGAATTTCGCACCAGAAATTCAGCCTGCAACACGTCTGAGAAGAACCGAACGTATCTCATGTTCCAAAACGAGGTGAAAGTTCGATTTCTGAAACACGATTTTGGCTGAAGAAACACCGAAAAAGGATAAGGGAATACAGAGATACGAAACCAAGAAATTTTGAACGAAAACTGGTAGGCGCCACAATTCCAAAGAATTGATAAGCTCAAGAACGCCACAAGGATTGATGCCCTTGATAAGTTCAGAGATTCTCAAAAGAACCCTAGAGAAGCTTGTCTCTCAACCAAAAAGGTTAACTCTTCATTCAAATCTCATATAACTCCTCTTGTGTTCCCTCATCATCCTTTGCACTTGAGTTGTAATGGCTTCAATTAGAAATCTGTTATCTCCTATAGGAGGAGGAACACCTTCACCACCTGTACCTGCCATAATTCAAGGAAAAGAATAAAAGTAATAGGACCTCACCACTCGCTCACGTGTTTACACTCTTAAAAATGTATCACTCGTGTTTGTTGCTCTCTATAAGGCTTTTGTGTAGTGTGCTCTCTTGCCTTTTACCACTCAATAGCTCTCTTTAAGTTCTTAACAGAATCTCCAAGAACACTCAAGAGTACAATCCCAAACTCTAGAATTGGTGGACTCAATACAAATTGGAAGAGATGTCAAAAAAGACAAGGCAAAGAAAACCCAAAACAATTTGGAGGAATTATTCAAGGAAGACACTTTGGACTTGATTCACAAGTAGTAGTGTGTGTAATTGAATAGCAAGGTGCTGTATAGTATTTTATTTTTTATTTTATTTTTTTGCTCTTTATTTTTGCTCCTTTTTTTTTTATAACACCTGATTCTTCAACAAAAGGAATTTGTGATTTTGGAATCTAACTTTGAAATTGTACTAATTCAGAACTTTTTTAGATAGAATTCCCCACAAACTGAGCTATTACTTAACACACTAACAACACACTACTCAATAAACATGAATGGAAAGGATTACAATTTAAGAACAATGATGAACAAGGGATGAACACCAAGAACCAAGTGCAGAAATATGTGAACTGAACAAGAAATTGAAAGAAAAACAACCAGAATATTGAAAGAATAAATTAGGAACAAACAACAACAGCTATGATATGATCCAGGAAAGGAAAGGATGATTGGATCAACTAGGAAAGGAATTTCGCACCAGAAATTCAGCCTCTAGCGCGTCCTAAAAGAACAGAACATATCTCATGCTACAGACCTCAGATTCAAGCGCTTTCAAAATGAGGTGAAAGTTTGCTTTCTGAAACACGATTTTGGCTCAAGAAACAGTGAAAAAGGATAAGGGAATACAGAGATACGAAACCAAGAAATTTCGAACAAAAACTGGTAGGCGCCACAATTCCAAAGAATTGATAAGCCCAAGAACGCCACAAGGATTGATGCCCTTGATAAGTTCAGAGATTCTCAAAAGAACCCTAGAGAAGCTTGTCTCTCAACCAAAAAGGTTAACTCTGAATTCAAATCTCCGTCTCAAAAGCTATGGTGTTCCCTTATATAGTGGACAACATCCATATTAAGTTTAACCTAAATATGCTTACACACAAAGCCCAATAAGCCAGCCCAATAAGCCTTATTACAAAAGTTTAACTAAATGTAAGAAAGATAAAACTAAGTGCAGAATTTGGCCCAAGTAAATTGAAGCCTTCATGCATATCCATTGAGGCTTATTCTTCAAGGTCTTCAATCTGAATTAAGTGTATCATTTTGGCCTCTTCTTCCTTTAGACTTGGGCTTGTCTCAAGTAAGGTGGTCACTAGGAGATTTAGGGCCTCTTTAGCCTTTTTAGCTTTTGCTCTTGTCATTGGGCCTCCAAGACCTTGAATGTCCTCCAAGTTTGTTGCCTTGGTCATGCCGCCTCCTATGTACTCATCAGGCTAAAACAGAATTGTGCAATTCAAAAATCAAAGACAAATTTTAGGGACTAGGGTTACCAAATGTGTGACCAGATGGGATGTAAACAATCGAGAAAAGATAACCCAATTCCAATCCTAGAACCTTCACTCGATACCAGATGATATGATCCCGAAAGAAAAGGATGATTGGATCAACTAGGAAAGGAATTTCGCACCAGAAATTCAGCCTCTAGCGCGTCCTAAAAGAACAGAACATATCTCATGCTACAGACCTCAGATTCAAGCGCTTTCAAAATGAGGAGAAAGATGGCTTTCTGAAACAGGATTTTGACTCAAGAAACAGTGAAAAAGGATAAGGGAATACAGAGATATGAAACCAAGAAATTTCAAACAAAAACTAGTAGGCGCCACAATTCCAAAGAATTGATAAGCCCAAGAATGCCACAAGGATTGATGCCCTTGATAAGTTCAGAGATTCTCAAAAGAACCCTAGAGAAGCTTGTCTCTCAACCAAAAAGGTTAACTCTGAATTCAAATCTGCCGTCCCAAAAGCTATGGTTTTCCCTTATATAGTGGACAACACCTATATTAAGTTTAACCTAAATCTGCTTACACACAAAGCCCAATAAGCGAGCCCAATAAGCCTTATTACAAAAGTTTAACTAAATGACTGAAAGATAAAACTAAGTGCAGAATTTGGGCCAAGTAAATTGAAGCCTTCATGCATATCCATTGAGGCTTATTCTTCTTCGGCCTCTTCTTCCTTTAGACTTGGGCATGTCTCAAGTAAGGTGGTCACCAGGAGATTTAGGGCCTCTTTAGCCTTTTTAGCTTTTGCTCTTGTCATTGGGCCTCCAAGACCTCGTATGTCCTCCAAGTTTGGTTCCTTGGTCATGCCGCCTCCTATGTCCTCATCACATTTGGTAACCCTAGTCCCTAAAATTTGTGTCTTTGATTATTGAATTGTGCAATTCTGTTTTAGCCATTGTTGTTTGTTCCTAATTTGTTCTTTCAATCTTCTGGTTGTTGTTTCTTTCAAATTCTTGTTAGTTCACATATTTTTGCACTTGGTTCTTGGTGTTCATTCCTTGTTCATCATTGTTCTTGAATTGTAATCCTTTCAATTCATGTTTCTTGAGTAGTGTATTGTTAGTGTGATAAGTAAATAGCTCAATTTGTGGGGAATTCTATCTAATTTAGTTCTGAATTAGTACAATTTCAAAGTTTGATTCCAAAATCACAAATTCCTTTTGTTGAAGAATAGGTGTTATAAAAAAAAGGAAAAAAAAGAAAAAAAGGAGGAGCAAAAAAAAAAAAAGATAAAAAAATATTATACAGCACCTTGCTATTCAATTTACACACACTACTACGTGTGAATCAAGTCCAAAGTGTCTTCCTTGAATAATGCTCCAAATTGTTTTGGATTTTCTTTGTCTTGTCTTCTATGACCTCTTTTCCAATTTGTATTGTGAGTCACCACCAATTCCAGAGTTTGGGATTGTACTCTTGAGTGTTTTTGGAGATTCTGTTAAGAACTTAAAAAGAGCTATTGAGTGGTAAAAGGTAAGAGAGAACACTCTACACAAAAGCCTTATAGAGAGCAACAAACACGAGTGATACATTTTTAAAAGTGTAAACACATGAGCGAGTGGTGAGGTCCTATTACTTTTGTTATTTTCCTTGAATTATGGCAAGTACAGGTGGTGAAGGTGTTCCTCCTCCTATAGGAGATAACAGATTGCTAATTGAAGCCATTACAACTCAAATGCAAAGAATGATGAGGGACCACACAGAGGAGTTATATGAGAGAATGAAGAGAATAGAAAATCAAGGAAATCATGATGAAGCGACAGAGAGGGAGGGATGAAAGAAGGAGAAGAAGAGATAATGAGAATGATGCTAGAGAGGATAGAATTAAGGGAGTGAAGCTTAATATACCATCTTTTAAAGGAAAAAGTGATCCGGAGGCCTATTTAGAGTGGGAAATGAAGATCGAGCACTTATTTGCATGTCACAATTATACTGAAGAGAAGAAAATGAAGGTGGCAGCCATGGAGTTTAGTGATTATGCTCTCATTTGGTGGGACCAATTGCAAAAGGAGAGGGTGAGATATGAAGAACCATTGGTGGATAGTTGGGTGGAGATGAAAAGGCTAATGAGAAGAAGATTTGTTCCTTCCCATTATCATAGAAACCTTCACAATAAACTTCAAAGACTCACACAAGGTAACAAGAGTGTAGATGAGTATTATAAAGAGATGGAGGTGTCCTTGATTAGAGCAAATATTAGTGAAGAACGGGAGGCTACTATGGCACGTTTCTTGCATGGGCTGAATAGTGATATAAGGGATGTTGTGGAGTTGCAAAATTATGTGGAGTTGGAGGATTTAGTGCAACAAGCTAGTAAGGTAGAACAACAACTCAAGAGAAAGGGTGTCATGAGGAGAAACTCTTCAAATTTTAATTCTTCAAGCTGGAAGGATAGAAATAAGAAGGAGGGAGGTACTTCATCAAGCAATCCCACTGCTACACCTCAAAGGACTCAAACTAAGTCCAATGAGATCCCTAAAAAGACAAGGAGTAGTGAAATAAAATGCTTCAAGTGTTTGGGGAGAGGACACATAGCTTCAGAATGTCCAACTAAGAAGACTATGTTACTTAAAGAGGATGGAGCGCTTACTAGTGAGTCTTCTTCAGATTCTGCCTCACATGATGATGAAGATGAGTATATTGAAGAAATCATTCCAGAAGGAGATTTGTTTATGGTAAGAAGGATGTTGGGTAGCCAAGCAAAAGACATGGATGATAGTGAAAGAGAGAACATCTTTCATACTAGATGCCTTATCCAAGGCAATGTATGTTCTTTAATTATTGATGGAGTGAGTTGTACCAATGTTGCAAGTGCTAGAATGGTGTCTAAATTGGGCATGGAAACCAAACCTCACCCGCTGCCATGCAAGCTTCAATGGCTTAATGAGGATGGTGAAGTGACCGTAAGCAAACAAGTGGAGGTGAACTTCTCCGTAGCAAAGTATGATGATACAGTTTTATGCGATGTGGTACCAATGGAGGCTTGTCATTTGCTTCTTGGGAGACCTTGGCAATATGATAAGAAAGTTATGCATGATGGTTGCACCAACAAGTTCTCTTTTGTACATAAAGAACGCAAGACTATTCTTGCACCTTTGACACCAAGAGAAGTTAGTGAGGATAATTTAAAAATGAGAGAAAAAAGAAAGCAAGAGAGAAAAAGAGAGTGGAAGAGAGCAAGAGAAAAAAAGAGAAAAAGAGAGAAAAGCACCAAACTTGTTTATAAAAGAAAAAGAGGTGAAAAAGGCAAAGCGTTTGAAAAAGCCAATGCTCTTACTTTTGAGTAAAGAGAATAATTTTACATATGCAAGTCCTACTAACTCTCTTCCAAATGAGGTTTCTAATTTGTTGCAGGAATTTAAAGATGTTTTTCCTAAAGAGGTACCTCACAGACTACCACCTCTAAGAGGCATAGAACATCAAATTGATCTCATTCCAGGAGCTTCATTGCCTAACAGGCCAGCCTATAGGAGTAACCCCCAAGATACCAAGTAGTTCCCCTATGTGATCAAGCACAAGAAATGTACGTCTAATGTGGTTGCAGATGCACTCTCAAGAAGGTATGCTCTGTTCTCTACTCTTGAAACTAAGTTCATTGGCTTTGATCATATTAAGGCATTGTATGAGCATGATCCAGACTTTGCACAAATCTATAAAACTTGTGTGCACGCTGCTCAAAATGGATTTTTTAGGCATAATGATTACTTGTTTAAAGAAAAGAGATTGTGTGTTCCTAAAGGTTCCATTAGGGAATTACTTGTGAGGGAGGCACACGAGGGGGGACTAATGGGACATTTTGGGATCCAAAAGACTCTAGACATGCTGCATGAACATTTTTATTGGCCACACATGAAGTGTGATGTACATAAACTGTGTGAAAGATGCATTGTATTATTGCCTCATGGGTTGTATATGCCTTTGCCTATTCCAGATTGCCCTTGGATTGATATTTCTATGGATTTTGTGTTAGGGCTACCTCGGTCTAAAAATGGCAAAGATTAATTTTGTTGTGGTGGACAGGTTTTCTAAGATGGCACATTTTATCCTGTGCAAAAAGGTTGATGATGCAATCCACATTGCTATGTGGAAACTACATGAAAAGGTGAAGGCAAACATTGAAAAAAAGGTAGAGAGTTACATCAAGCAAGCGAACAAAGGAAGGAAAAAGGTAGTATTTGAACCAGGTGATTGGGTTTAGGTTCATTTGAGAAAAGACAGGTTTCCTGCCCAAAGGAAATCTAAGCTTCAACAAAGGGGAGATGGTCCTTTCCAAGTGCAATCCAAGATTAATGATAATGCCTATAAAATAGATCTCCCTGGTGAGTATGGTGTAAGCGCTACTTTTAATGTGGCTGATTTGTCCCTTTTTGATGCAGGAGAAGGGGATTATAATTTGAGGACAAATTCTTCTGAAGAAGGAGGGAATGATGAGGACATAGGAGGCGGTACGACCAAGGCAACAAACTTGGAGGACATACAAGGTCTTGGAGGCCCAATGACAAGGGCAAAAGCTAAAAAGGCTAAAGAGGCTCTAAATCTCCTGTGACCACCTTACTTGAGACAGGCCCAAGTCTAAAGGAAGAAGAGGCTGAAATGATACACTTAATTCAGATTGAAGACCTTGAAGAATAAGCCTCAATGGATATGCATGAAGGCTTCAATTTACTTGGCCCAAATTCTGCACTTAGTTTTATCTTTCTTACATTTAGTTAAACTTTTGTAATAAGGCTTATTGGGATTTGTGTGTAAGCATATTTAGGTTAAACTTAATATGGATGTTGTCCACTATATAAGGGAACACCATAGCTTTTGGAACGGCAGATTTGAATTTAGAGTTAACCTTTTTGGTGAGAGACAAGCTTCTCTAGGGTTCTTTTGAGAATCTCTGAACTTGTCAAGGGAATCAATCCTCGTGGCATTCTTGGGCTTATCAATTCTTTGGAATTGTGGCGCCTACCTATAATCCATAAACTTCAATTTTCGTTCTAAATTTCTTGGTTTCGTATCTCCAGTTTCCCTTATCCTTTTTCGGTGTTTCTTGAGCCAAAATCGTGTTTCAGAAAGCCATCTTTCACCTCATTTTAGAAGCGCTCGAATCTAAGGTCCGTAGCATATACATTCCGTTCTTATTAAGACGTGCTAGAGGCTGAATTTCTGGTGCGAAATTCGATTCCTAGTTGATCCAATCATCCTTTTCTTTTGGGAATCATTTCAATTTCTTAAGTCTTAAATGAACCCAGTTGCAAGTTCTTAATTCAATAAATTTGGTTTGCTTATCGGTGATTTAATTACGAGTCGATTAGCGGAAGCTAAGGGCTAGATTTGTGGCCTCGGCTTACTGGCAAGGAGTCGAGGTTAGACCTCTGAGAAACAGTGATTGCTAGGCAGGCTGGTGCAAGGCTTGACCTATTATTGTAGGCTTCAGGAATGGATCTACCGCTCATAACCATAAGACCCTGTTTGCTTCGATAGATTATAGTGGTGGGTTAACTGAATAGCGTTGTAGTTAGTAGCTATATTGTAGCATTACAGAAGCTATGCAGTGTAGATGCTATAGCAATGAGTAGAGCAACTGGGGGATTGATATTAAGGATGATTCCGAGTTCAGCCTAACTTCCTACTGATATCTTCTTACAACTACGATACTCTGTTTACTTTTGTTTGTTATTTAGCGTAACCATAACAAAACCTCTCAACCTATTAGATTTACTTTCTATTTCACACAACTATCATAGCATTCAAGCGTCACTTCCTGGTATCTCAGTCTCTGTGGGATGATACTCTACTTACCCTTTATTACTTGTTCGACTGGTTCACTTGCCATCAAGGAAATTGACCAACAGTATCAGAGCATTGGTTATTTATTTAAGGATTAACATCCTAAATTAAAGATCCAATGGAAGGAATATTACCTGATGGAGCCTCGATCAACAGACCACCAGGGTTCAATGGTGAGCATTACTCCTTCAAGAAGGCTAAGTTTAAAGTCTTTGTAAGGGCAACCGAATATGGTCTATGGAGAGTAGTCAAGAGAGGAGACTATGCTCCATCCATAATTAAAGATGGTGTTACAACTCCAAAGCTAGAAGAGGAATATGATGAGAATGACAAAAGGCAAGTCACTCTCAATAATAAGCAATCCTTATGCTTCAAAGTGCTCTAAGTTAAAAAGAGTACTTTCATATCTGCGCATTATCTTCTACTAAAGCTATGTGGGATGTGCTTGAGATTGCTTATGATGGAACAACTGGAATCAAGGAGAATCGTGTAAACACTTTGATGACTTAATACGATTTATTTTGTATGAAGTCTGGTGAATCCATTAGCAAATTCCATCTCAGATTCACCCATCTGATCAACCAACTTGGTTCTTTGGGTAAAAAATACGATCAACTTGTTCAAGTGAGAAAAATCTTGAACATTCTCAATAAGGAATGGGAAGCTAAAGTCATTGCGATTGAAGAGGCTCGAGGAGAGTTAATGTGATTGGTGGCAGCTCTCCCCCAGCTGAAGAACAATGAGAAAGAAAAGAAAAAATTCAACAAGTTTAAAAAGAAGGCTTATGTCTCAGCTATTTGGGGAGATAGCTCATCTGATGAAGATGAAGCTGATGAAAAAGAAAGAGCCAACATTTGTCTCGTCGCTCAAGAAGAAGGATCTAAGGTGAAGAGGTAAATTATTCTGAATCCTCTTTTGATGAACTTCTTATTGAGTATAATTCTCTTCACTCAGAATTTTGAAAATTAGCAAAGGAACTTCTTGCTTCAAAAGAAAAGTGAAAACTTTTGAAGAAGAAGTTCAAAATATCTCTACTCCAATTTCTTCTTGTGAAAATATTTCTGAAAAAGTTTGCGAAAAGGTTTCAAAAAAGATTTGTAATAACTATTGTGTGTTAGAGAAAAGAAATATCTATCTTTCTAAAATGCTTAAAAAATTCATTCAAGGCAGTGAAATGCTTAATGTGATTTTGAAACAACAAAGATTTACAATTGATAAATCAGGAATTGGTTACAAACCTGATTTAGAAAAAAAAAAGAAAGGTAAAATGAAATTTGGAAAAAAGAGTTATTTGAACTATTTTTGAAAAACGATTCATTCTTCAAACCCCTTTGCCCATTGTAACTATTGCAATTGAAAAGGTCATACACTTCTTCCTGTTTTCATGAAAAGGAAAGAAAGAGTAAAATTGTAGGCAATTATAAATGGGTGCGTAAGGGATCCTACAAGGTTCCTAAGATGCAGACTAATCCAAAAGGACCCAAGAAAAGATGGGTACCTAAGACTTGATCTTCTGTGTCTTGCAAGTTTATCTAAGAGCATCAAAATACAAGTGGTACATTGATAGTGGATGCTCTAGACACATGACGAGATGGTGGCAAGGTGGCAAGGTGACTTTTGGTGGAAACCAATCCAGAAGGATTGCTGGAATTGGTAAAGTTGGAAGCAACGATGGACCACAAATCAAAGAGGTCTATCTTCTAGAAGGCCTATGCCACAACCTTCTAAGTGTGAGCTAAAGCACAGACAAAGGTAACTTGGTTATCTTCGATTTTGAGGAATGTCTGATTGTGAGCAAGGATGGTCTATCCTTGGACAACATCAAGTCCAAAGCCTTATTCAGGGCTCCTAGAGATGGTAATTGTTATACCCTTAATCTTCCTAGTAAAAGCTCTATTTCTGAAAATTGTTTTATTGGTAACTTGGATGAGAGTTGGCTATGGCACAAGTGATTAGCTCATGTCAATATGTTTCAACTTGACAAGTCGCTGAAAAAGGATTTGGTTATTGGTTTACCTAAACTTCGTTTTAAAAATGACATGATCTGTGATACTTGTCAAAAGGGTAAACAAACCAAATCATCTTTCAAATCTAAAAATAAAATTTCAACCAATAGACCTCTTCAACTACTCCATATGGATTTAATTGGACCGGCCAGAGTAAGAAGCCTCGGTGGCAATCCTTATGGTCATAGTTGATAATTTCTGTGGATTTGAATTGACTTTATTTTTACCTTCTAAAGATGAAACATTTGATCAGTTTGTTCCTTTGTTAAGAAGGACCAGAACAAGAAAGGTTTCTCAATTGCAGGGATTCGTACTGTTCATGGCAATGAGTTTGAAAATCATGCCTTTGGTGAGTTTTGTGACAACATGGGAATTTATCACAACTTTTCTACCCCAAGGACTCCTTAACACAAAATGGTGTTGTAGAGAGAAATTTCGGTCCTTATCAAGTAACAAGGGCACGAGAACCAAACCTCCTAAGGGTTTTGGGCTGATGCCATGAGCACTGCTTGCTACATCTCAAATCAAGCATACCTCTGGAAGAAGTTGAACAAAACTCCCTATGAGCTGTACAAAGGAAGAAAGTCCAACCTTGCTAATCTCCACATCTTTGGATGCAAATGTTTCATCCACAACAATGGTACAAATAACTTGGGAAAGTTCAACTCCAAGTCGGATGAAGGTATATTTTTAGGTTATTCAAATAGAAGTAAAGCTTATAGAGTATTTAATTCTCGTACTCATATTGTTGAAGAGTCGATAGGCCTTTGGATGATGATGAAGAACCTATTTTCAGAAATCAATTCTTTTCAAAAACTACTCCTACTTCTATTGAAATTTCAGAAAATATTTTTGAAGTGGGTTAAATACCTAATTTGCCATGGAAGTTTTGCTAAGGGAGCACCCAGCACCCGGAAGTATTTTGGGTATCAACTTTGCCCCGGAAGTTTTTTTTAGGAGCAAATTTACCCCGGAAGTTTTGTTTAGAAGCAAATTTTTGTAAACTTCCGGGGCAAAATGATACCAATCTAACGGTCAAGATCAACTGATGGGCAAAATTGCTATGTTTGTAAACTTCCGGGGCAAAAATGATACCCAAAATACTTCCGGGTGCTGGGCGCTCCCTTAGCAAAACTTCCATGGCAAATTAGGTCTTTAACCCTTTTGAAGTTGAACCTCAAAACTCTTGTGAAAATCCTAATCAATCTCAGCCTAGAGCTTGGAAGTTCATTAGGAATCATCCTTGGACCAAGTGATAGGTGATGTAAATCAAGGAGTGAGAACCAACAAAAGTACTTTGAATGAAGTCACTTTCTCTACTTTTATTTCAAAGATTGAACTCTCTAAAATTGATGAAGCCCATTCAGACAATGATTTGGTTATAGCAATGCAAGAGAAATTACATCAGTTTGATAAAAATCAAGTTTGGGATTTGATATTTAGGCCTAAGGACCATCCAAGTAATTGACACTAAATGGGTATTCAAGAACAAATGTGATGAATCCGTCCTAATTGTCCAAAATAAGGAAAGATTGGTTGCTAAAGGCTATAGCATTAAGGGATTCAAGTTTTATCAAATGGATGTAAAGAGTGCTTTTCTAAATGGATTTATTCAGGAGAAAGTTTAGGTTGAACAACCTTCTTGATATGATCTCCGGAAGAAAAGGATGATTGGATCAACTAGGAAAGGAATTTCGCACCAGAAATTCAGCCTCCAGCGCGTCCTGAAAGAATAGAATGTATCTAACGCTACAGGCCTCGTATTGAAGCGCTTCCAAAACAAGGTGAAAGATGGCTTTCTGAAACACGATTTTGACTCAAGCAACACAGAAAAAAGATAGGGCATCCAGAGATACAAAATGACGAAATTTTGAACGAAAACTGAAGTTTTCGGGTTATAGGTAGGCGCCACAATTCCAAAGAATTGATAAGCCCAAGAACGCCACAAGGATTGATGCCCTTGATAAGTTCAGAGATTCTCAAAAGAACCCTAGAGAAGCTTGTCTCTCACCAAAAAGGTTAACTCTGAATTCAAGTCTGCCGTCCCAACAACTATGGTGTTTCCTTATATAGTGGACAACATCCATATTAAGTTTAACCTAATTATGCTTACACACAAAGGAAAATAACACAGCCCAATAAGCCAGCCCAATGGGCCTTATTACAAAAGTTTAACTAAATGTAAGAAAGATAAAACTAAGTGCATAATTTGGGCCAAGTAAAATGAAGCCTTCATGCATATCCATTGAGGCTTATTCTTCAAGGTCTTCAATCTGAATTAAGTGTATCATTTCGGCCTCTTCTTCCTTTAGACTTGGGCTTGTCTCAAGTAAGGTGGTCACCAGGAGATTTAGGGCCTCTTTAGCCTTTTTAGCTTTTGCTCTTGTGATATGATTCCCGAAAGGAAAGGATGATTGGATCAACTAGGAATGGAATTTCGCCCTAGAAATTCAGCCTGCAATGCGTCTGAGAAGAGCCAAATGTATCTCATGCTACCGACCTTAGAATTGGGTCATTCTAAAATGAGATGAAAGTTCACTTTCTGAAACACGATTTTGGCTCAAGAAACACTGAAAAAGGATAAAGGAAACCAGAGATACGAAACCAAGAAATTTAGAATAAAAATTGTAGGCGCCACAATTCCAAGGAATTGATAAGCCAAGAACGCCACAAGGATTGATGCCCTTGATAAGTTCAGAGATTCTCAAAAGAACCCTAGAGAAGCTTGTCTCTCACCAAAAAGGTTAACTCTGAATTCAAATCTGCCGTCGCAAAAGCTATGGTGTTCCATTAGATAGTGGACAACATCCATATTAAGTTTAACCTAAATATGCTTGCACACAAAGCCCAATAAGCCAGCCCAAATAAGCCTTATTACAAAAGTTTAACTAAATGTAAGAAAGATAAAACTAAGTGCATAATTTGGGCCAAGTAAATTGAAGCCTTCATGCCTATCCATTGAGGCTTATTCTTCAAGGTCTTCAATCTGAATTAAGTGTATCATTTCGGCCTCTTCTTCCTTTAGACTTGGGCTTGTCTCAAGTAAGGTGGTCACTAGGAGATTTAGGGCCTCTTTAGCCTTTTTAGCTTTTGCTCTTGTCATTGGGCCTCCAAGGCGTTGTATGTCCTCCAAGTTTGTTGCCTTGGTCATGCCGCCTCCCATGTCCTCACCATCTTGTCATTGGGCCTCCAGGACCTTGTATGTCCTCCAAGTTTGTTGCCTTGGTCACGCCGCCTCCCATGTCCTCATCATCTTCTCATCAGTGAAAGTGGTGGCGAGAGCTTTCAAATGTTGAATGAAATAAATAACCCCGCTCAGGAATGTGTGCCAGTAGTAAATGTTTTCTGAAAACAGACCGACAGTGAATTGTTTTCTTGAAAATTTGAGCTGCCAACGATTAAATTTGAAAATGTGAAAATACTATTTATGAAAAGGTATTGCTACCACAGAGATTTTCAAATAAGTGAAAATTTGAAATGCTAAGTATGAGACAACATATTAAGCGATGACATGAGTGTCGTCATTATTGCATTGCAATGAAAGTTGTGCAGCTGGTAATTATGTTAGTACAGGAACAAAAACTGATAGAATGGTCTAGAAATCTAAATCGATTAAGTTAAACGGTATTTTCAAGTTACTATGCTAAGAAAAAGAGGAAAATGGTTCAAGAGCCTTGAGGAAGCTCAAACATCATAAATGGGTAGAGGCTTAAGGCAGTAAGACCTGGTGTGCAAGTTTGCATAGGGCAGTGTCTCTAGGCTGTGAAACTGTGATGCTTAGCACTATGTGGAATACTTACTGGTGTGGTGACTTTAGACCAATGTGTCTAGAGTGCATCTTAAGGATGGAAAGACATGTGATCTGTTCCAAGTCGAAGATGAAGTGCCTAAGACCTGAGGGTGATTCCGTGGTCAATAAGGCAAGAAAATCCTGCATTATGGTAATAGAATGAGCTGGAAGGACAATGCGTGATAAGTCAACGGGTAAAACGAGGAAGACCGTAAGACTTGCATAACCATACGCTATGAGGATGGATCAATTAGGCCTGGATGGTTAAACACCACCTGGGAGTAGAATAGATAAGAATGTGGTATGATAAATTGTTTGCAAGTAGCATCCATGATAATAGCAGAGCAGAAGCTAATTGAGGACTTCAGAGATTTAAATCTGTCAAGATGAGTGGTGACAAGTAAGAGTAAACTCCATGGAGTTTACATTGCTAATCTCCTTGTTAGTCATGAGGAGAAGGGTTTAAGATCAGAAATCGCAGAAGCTCAGGAGCAAGATGAGCTGGTGAAGTCCATTTGAGAGAAGATATCTCGTGGCAAATCGACGGATTATGATCGCTCACTGAATGGACTAGTGTGTATAAGAAGAGGATCTATGTGCCATCAGTGGAGGAATTGAGACGGAAGATATTGGATGAGGCACATAAAAGTAAGTACACTATTCATCCAGGAACAGTGAAGATGTATCGGAATCTGAAAACAAAATTTTGGTGGCCAGGTATAAAGATAGACGTGGCAAGGTATGTTGCTGAATGTTTAACTTGCCAAAAAGTTAAGATCGAACATCATCGACCGAGAGGTTTATTACGGAGGATCCGAATTCCCGAATGGAAATGGGAAGACGTTACCATGGATCTAGTGGTAGGCCTTCCTAAGATAAAGCACTACAATGTTAATTGGGTAATTGTTGATCGACTCACGAGATTGGCACCCTTTATTCCAATAAGTGTAAATTATTCTTCGAAAATGTTGGTGGAGATTTATATCAAAAAGATTGTATGACTCCATGGTACACCGAAGAGCATCATTTTTTACAAAGATCCCTGATTCACTTCTCGATTTTGGCAAGCGTTACATGAGGCAATAAGGACAAAGTTGAACTTCAATACAGCTTATCACCCCCAGACCAACAGCTAGTTGGAGGGGACTATTCAGACATTAGAAGATATATTGTGAGCCTGCGTCTTGGATTTCACAGGTAGTTGGGATTGGTATTTGCCTTTAGCATAGTTCGCTTACAATAATAGTTACCCTTCCAGTATATAGATGGCTCCCTATGAGGCATTTATACAGGAGAAAGTGCAGGTCACCCCTTGGATGGATTGAGTTATCAGAAAGGAAGCTGTTCGGACCTAAGATGGTTGATGAAATGTCCGAACAAATTAGTTTGATCTGGAAGAGGCTCCTTGCAGCACAGAGCAGACAAAAGAGTTATGTGGATAAGAGAAGGAGGACTCTGGAATTTGAGATAGGTGATCATGTAATCCTAAGATATCTCCCGCCCCTGGAATTAGTAGAGCGATTAAGCGGAGAAAACTAAGTCCTCGTTACATTGGTCCTTTTGAGATACTAGCAAAACGAGGACCAGTGGCATATCAGTTGGTATTGCCACCAAACCTCAGCAAGTTACATGACATTCCCAACTTAGGAAATTTCAGCCGGCCTGGAGCATGTGTTGGAATATGAGGATGTTGATGTCCAAGATAATCACACCTTCGTCGTAGAACTTGAGTGAATTATTGGAGAAACAGCTCCGACGGAAGAGTATTCCTTCAGTCAAGGTTGCCTAGAAGGGGTTATCTCCAAAGGAAGCGACGTGGGAAACAGTTGAGGATATGAAGAAGCGTCATCCAAATTTTATGTCTTAGAGTATGACTGGTATATAACCAAATTTCGAGGACGAAATTTATTTTACGGAGGGAGAAATGTAACATCCCAAATTTTGGACCTTGAGAATTGAGAATAAGCCTAAAATAGGCGGATGACCAAGCCCAGTTAAGGAAGAGTCCCAAGAATGTTGAGAGTTAGGAAGCCCCTCTGGGACTAAGTAACTCGGCCATACGGGTCAGTGGACCTAGTATGTATAAGCCATGGGATTAAAGTGCTAATGAAAATGGGCTTAGAAGACGTATACGAGGTAAATCCGGTGGGAAAAGATGTTGTCCAACTATGTCATGAGGTATAGGACAATTAGTTGAGCGAAAAATATGCCATTATAAGTAAGTATATGGCATTTTCAGGGCAGTCATGGATGTCCTATGTTTTTGGAGGAAAGAAGAAGGGAAGAGTGGGAGTGTGTGTATCTAGACCAAGTATAGAAGGAAAAGTCAGTAATAGTAGTGCTATGTCGGACACGTGGCATTTCAAGGTCAGAAGTTGGATTTTTGGGTAGCACATAGTATGAGGTAGATATGAGATACTAAAATATGGATTTCTTGCTCCCCAAGGCACTATATTCTGACCACTTGTGGTCAGGGAGAAGAGATTGATGATCCGAGCCCACACAAGTCCAATTGTGTGGCACGAATTATAAGGAAAGGTGTAACCAGCAAAAAAGAGCTAAGCGGGACTGGTTAGGGTTTACTGGAGTTGGGCCCAGACCCCTGGTGATATGATCCCCGAAAGAAAAGGATGATTGGATCAACTAGGAAATGAATTTCGCACCAGAAATTCAGCCTCCAACGTGTCCTTAAAGAACAGAACGTATCTAACGTTATAGACCTCAGATTTGAGCACTTCCAAAACGAGGTGAAAGATGGCTTTCTGAAACATGATTTTGACTCAAGAAACACTGAAAAAGAATAAGGGAATATGGAGATACGAAACCAAGAAATTTCAAACGAAAACTGGTAGGCGCCACAATTCCAAAGAATTGATAAGCCCAAGAATGCTACAAGGATTGATGCCCTTGATAAGTTCAGAGATTCTCAAAAGAACCCTAGAGAAGCTCGTCTCTCAACCAAAAAGGTTAACCTTGAATTCAAATTTGCCGTCTCAAAAGCTATGGTGTTCCCTTATATAGTGGACAACATCCATATTAAGTTTAACCTAAATATGCTTACACACAAAGCCCAATAAGCCTTATTACAAAAGTTTAAGTAAATGTAAGAAAGATAAAACTAAGTGCATAATTTGGGCTAAGTAAATTGAAGCCTTCATGCATATCCATTGAGGCTTATTCTTTAAGGTCTTCAATCTAAATTAAGTGTATCATATCGGCCTCTTCTTCCTTTAGACTTGGGCTTGTCTCAAGTAAGGTGGTCACCGGAGATTTAGGGCCTCTTTAGCCTTTTTAGCTTTTGCTCTTGTCATTGGGCCTCCAAGACCTTGAATGTCCTCCAAGTTTGTTGCCTTGGTCATGCCGCCTCCTATGTTCTCATCACCTGGACACAAAGGGAGGACGAAATTGGTGGGCCCAGAAGAGAGAGAAAGTCACATCAAGTAATGAAGAGAGAGAAACATAAAATAATTAGAATAAATCTGGACCACACAATTTAAACTTGACATGACCAAAGTGAAGGACAAGTAATTATGACTCATAAAGGGTAATTATGGCATATCGTAGGGTCTATAAAAAGCATAAGTGATTTCTTCATACCAATTTCAAGTCCACCCATGTGAACTTAAAAATTCTTAATTCTGAGATACCATGTTATGTCCATTGGAGTTAGAGGAACTCTAGATCTCATAACATTTGGTGTCACATTATTATTTGGTATCATGAAAGGGAGCTTCATATTTTTAATCATGCATTCATTAAGGGGGAGCTTCACATTCACATGTGTTTCATATCTTAAAAGCTCATCTCCTTTATTTGAAGAAAACCCTTTTAAGCATTCTCATCTACATTCACTATATTTTATTAGTTTTGATGATGAGTTAATATCATATTTTTCCTTTCATTATCTTTATTTGAAATTATCATTTAGAAAAGAATACTTTGATATCTGGTTGCATTAACAAATCTCTTTTACAAAGAAAGTTTTCAATTTATAGCAAGAGATTTTGTCATGTGTTACAACTTTCCTTAATGCACTACAAGGAGAAACTATTAAATTAAGGAAAGATGCTTTGGTGATCAATCATTGAAGCTGAGATATGCTCTACATAGATTATCTGTGAAGAATATGACAAAGGATGAAAGCTTATTACTGTCATAATCATTCAGATGAGATAATCCTCAAGAAGTTAGTATTTTCATCTTCACATCTCAAAGGATATTCATGATCCTTCTGTTGAATATACTTCAGATGATCTCATACAAGAAAGAAAGCAAATGGACTTCATCGATCGTTCATCAATTTTCAAAACCAACATGAGCATTTCTAATCTCTATCTTTTTATATTCAGTAGAAATTTTGCACATGTTTGGTATCTATATGTTTAAGTTTGAAAGATTTCTTGAAAATATCTCCAAATTCTTTCAAATTTGTTTTCATAAAAACATTCCAAATTGCACCATATTTAGAATGAAAACAATTTCAAATCGGGGAGAGAAAATATGTTTCTTGATTCTTTCAATCTGGTTTCATATTTGTCTCTCTAAGAATTTCTTCTTTATTACAACTTTTTGCTAATGACAAATAAGGGGGAGAGAATGGTAAGAAAAATATGTTGCATTGTTGCTTTTTATATATTTTGATATTCATATAGATTTTTCTTAAACTATTTGCCATCATCAAAAAGGGGGAGAATGTTAGATATGATTAGTTTTGATGATGTCTTATATAGATGACATTCTTAAGAGCAAAAAGGTTTCATACTACATTTATCTTCTACTTTGACTAATTCTTATATTGAAGAAGATGCAAAGTTTAATAATGGAGATTAATCAAGAAGGAGACTAAAAGAAAGAAGAACTTGCACTATATGTTCTTATATGTGATACTTGGATGAAGCTTCATTATATTTGAACTACAATGCGGTATACATGAATAGTGCGATATCTGAAAGACGATACATGAAATTCTAGAACAAGTTCAGAATAGGCTCGGCTTTCTGGATATTGAAGAAGGTAGAAGCTGCAGAGAATAATGAGCCCAAGTTAAATAATGAAGAATGATCAAGTTGGGAGATGGAAGAAGGAAGAACTTGTTGAATGGAATGAAGATATCATTATTCAAGTTCTAAAATTGATTCTGGAAGTCTCCACGATCAAATGGCAATTAGAATGGCTCAATTCGAAGTTAAAGTCAGCAAAAATTAGCTTCTGGATGAGCAAACTCGAGTCTCCAAGTATTAACCTCGAGTTTACTACCTTCTGCAGTAATTTGCCTATCTGATATGAGCAAACTCGAGTTTAGGACTCCAAACTCGAGTTTAGGACTTCAAACTCGAGACAGCCATCACAAACTCGACTCAATAAGTGTCTTCAGCATCTGTGGTGTCTCTGGACTAGGCAAACTCGAGTTTACAGCGGTACTCAGCACTTTAGCTCAACTCTGTTTCAGGCGACGTCTAGTAGTTCAATGATATCTCCCAAACCAGGAATCGGATTGACGTGCAACTAATTTTGTATGAAACTAGACTCCCAGTACATCATTTGGATATAAAATTTAAGCCCAAAGGAGTTCAGATCAAGGACTATGAATTGTGGAAGTTGACAGAGAAATCCACGCCACACAGAAACCAAGCTTCAATGTTTTGAGGATAACTCACAATATACAAATCCAATTGAGCTTAAATAGGTGGAATATGAAAGTAGACTCAAAGGGATTTCCATCAAGCTTTGAACAAAACAAAACGGAGTTCAGACCAAGGAGATATGGCCTTTGAAAGTTGATAAAGTTGCAAACTCGAGCCAGACCAAGTTAGAAGCAACCAAGTCACGGTACAAGTTACAAACTCGAGTTTATTAGTCACAAACTCGAGCTCGAGAGAGCCAGAGAAGAAATGAACATTTGGAGAAAGCCAAACTCGAGTTTAGCTTAGACAGAGAGCAAGCAGGTCCCATAGAACACCCAAACTCGAGTCTATAAGTTGCAAACTCGAGTTTGCGGGTTACGAAGAGCAAACATTAGTTTTGAAGAGAACCAAACTCAATTTTATTAGTTGGAAACTCGAGTTTAGACAAGACAGAAAGCATCTGAGCTATTCAAGATAAAACCAAACTCGAGTTTTGGGAAACAAAACTCGAGTTTTCATCGCTGGATCTGAAATTCAAATTTGACAATTTTGTAAAACCTTCTCGTTTGATCTTAATACTTCCTATAATTATTAATGTTCCTAGATAAGTTTAACCACTTTTTTAGTGAGTTTTAGATGAATTAGAGAATGTTTATTGAAGGTTTAAAGCAAAAGCAAAAAGTGATGTCAGCACATTAAATGCAAAACCCAGAAAGCTGCATACTTTTAGGTAATCTGTCTATACACACTTTGCAAAGGATTAAAGAATGTTTTCCGAATCCAGCAGCTGCTATTCCAATGGATTTATTTTCAAGAAGTCAACTCGAACTTCTGCACAAAATTGGATTAAGAAAAGATTAGAGAGAGAAGAAGACAAAAGCTTAACCTAAACCTTGTCTAATGAAGGCAATGGTTATATTGAAGATTCAAACGGTCATATATTGATCTCTACCTATAAAAGAAGACAGATTCAAGACAGAAAAGATAGAGACACAAGCTTACAACTTCAACATGCTAATACTCTGATCCTCACATCATTTACTCTCTATTTTTCATGTTTAGACATCTTAGATAGTGAAGTGATTTGTATTGTTCTTCAATGTTTATTCATTCACTTCTGAAAGAGAAGATTTATTGTAACCATTCTATCCTTCTATCTGAGAGTCACTCAAGATTGGGTGATCTTGAGTGGGAAACACATTGTGTTCATTACAGCTTGTAAGGGGAGTGAATCCTAGTGAAAGGATTACTTGAGTACGAGTGTGTAATCAAGCGATGTATTGATTACGGTTTGTAAGGGGAGTGAATCCTAGTGAGAGCATTACTCCAAGTACGAACGTGTAATCAAGTTGAAAAAAGATAGTGGATTGAAAATCTCAAGCGGAGCTTGGGGACTGGACGTACGTCAAGGATTAGGCTGAACCAGTATAAATTAGTTTGCACATTCTCTTCTTTTATCTCTTACATTTCTAGTATATATATCTGAATGTCCATACATGTTTGAATGACTAACTATTGCTTTATCAATTATCATTGTCATTCAAACTGCTTTCAATAAGTTGCGAAAAGATTTTCAAAGTTCCTAAAATTTTATCAAACACCCAATTCACCCCCCTCTTGGGTGATAGCCAGGTCTTTCATTTGGTATTAGAGCTAGGCTCTTGTTTAAAGGACTTAACCATCTCAAGAGTTTCAATGGTTGATTTTGGGGAAAAATTGACTCTTTAGTGTTTTCTCTCTCTTCTCCCTTATCTGGCCTCTCGCCTGTTTTCCTCCTTGCTGGACGACTTAATCGATGATGTGAAAGGAAACAAAGGAGAAGTCAAGGGATTGTTGGGCGATGCAAGGAACAACTTGGCCAACAAGTAAAGAGAACTTGGCTTAAAAGTCAAGAGAATATGGAGGAAAAGCTAGGCATACGTCACGAAAGAGCTAGACGTGCTTGGAGGACAAATTACAGGTAATAAGTTTGCGCTCTGTGTGGTGTCCCCACCCTACGAACTTCATTTGATTCCCTAGTCATTTCTTGATTTTGGCATCAGATCCACCTTCTAGACATCGTTACACTCCTCTCATAGGAAATCCGAAACTGGCTCTCATCGAGAGGAAACAACCTCAAAAAAAGCCTTGGGAGAAGAAAGGCCGAATTGGGGAAAAATCTGTTAGTTCTCTAAGGGTTTTGATGATCTCCAATGATTGTAAACAAAGCAGGAAGTTTTGCTCTCAGTTGTTGTAAAACTCACTGTGAGAGCAAACCTCAAGGTTTGCACAAAAACCTCGAGGCTTGGGCCTTACAGAGGAGTAATCAAGTGTTCTGGACTGAGTAAAACTTGAGGTTTCTTTATCAAACAGAGACTTATCAACATTTTCTGGAAAATAAAAAACTCGAGGTTTACTGTTTAAACCTCAAGGTTTAGTCTTACAGAGAGTCTCCTAAGTTTTGGACACTTGAAAACCTCCAGTTTCTGCCTTAAAACCTCAAGGTTCTATTTTAACTTGAAAAATCTGGGTTTCACAAAATTGTGTGAAACGGTTTGGCAAGAAACCTCGAGGTTTTTGCCTACCGAGAAAGCTCGGGTTTTCGCCAGTTTTCAACCTCCAGGTTTATTATGGGAAACCTCCAGGTTTGAGCTCAAATAGTATTTTCTCAAGTTTCTCAAAATTATGAGAAACCTCGAGGTTTCTGACAAACCTTGAGGTTTGCCCAGGCAGAGAGGTTTTGTGTTTTTTCAAGTTTCAAAACCTCCAGTTTTTCCTTAAACCTCCAGGGTTTCTGTTTTGGCCCAAAACTCAGAATTTCAACGTTTAAGATAAAACCTCGAGTTTTTGGATCCAGAGAGCAAACTACTTTTCACCGACTTTTGAAAGCCTCCGGGTTTCCAAAAACCTCCGGGTTTGCTCTTGGCGTGATTTTGCAAGGTTTCACATTCAAAGTGAAACCTCAAGGTTTCTGATAAACCTCGAGGTTTTGACAGGCAGAGAGACTAACGCTTTTTGCAACCTTGTAAAACCTCCAGGTTTGAAGAACAAACCTTGAGGTTTCTGTGCGGCTTCAGAATTTCAAATTCTGCGAACTCTTGAAATTCTTGTTTGATCTTAATACTTCCTTTGATTAATCTCTAATGTTTCTAGATATGTTTAACCACTTTATTGGTGAGTTTCAGATAAATTAGAGGTTGTTTATTGAAGGTTTAAAGCAAAAGCAAAAGTGATGTTAGCACATTAATTGCAAAACCAGAAAGTTGCATACTTTTGGTTAATCTGTCTGCACACGCTTTGCAAAGGATTAAGGAATGTTTTTCACATCTAGCAGCTGCTATTCCAAGGGATAAATTCATAGAGAGTCACCTCTGGACCTGAGCACAACTGGATTAAGTGAAGTTTAGAGAGAGAAGAAGACCTAAACTGAACCAGAACCTTGTCTAATGAAGGCAACGGTTATAATGAACATCACAACGGTCATTTAATGCTCTCTTAGTATAAATAGAGCTGCATTCAAGTCTTCTCACCAACACACCTACTGAAAACGCATAGCATTCAAAGTTCTTCAACTACCTTTCTGTTTTCACTTGTATTGTGTCTTCTGATACATTAAGCTTCAGTGTTCATTCTTATCTACTCTTAGAGAGAGATTTTATCTGTAAAACATTTATTGTAAAGAATCACAAGTTTGGGGACTTGGTGATTGGGTGCATTGATTACAACTCATAAGGGGGAGTGAGTTCTAGTGAGAGAACTACTCTTGAGTGCAAAGTGTGTAATCAATTGTGATAGTGAAAAACCTAGGAGTCTGGGGACTGGACGTAGGTCAAGAGGCTAGACCAAACCAGTATAAATTCTTGTGTCTTGCTCTTCTCCTTCTTACTCTATTCATCTCTGTTTTCGCTGGTATATACAGAGCAGTTTTAAAAAGATTTTAAAATCCCCAATTCACCCCCCTCTTGGTGATTTAGCTCCACTTTCATTTGGTATCAGAGCAAGGTCTTCTCTTAAGAGCTTAACAACTCAAGAAGGATCACCATGGAAGGTATTCTACCTGATGGAGCTTCGATCAACCGACCACCAGGATTCAATGGAGCGCATTACTCCTTCTGAAAAGCTAAATTTAAAGTCTTTGTGATTGCTACAGAATATGGCCTCTGGAGAGTATTTGAAAGAGGAGACTACAATCCAACTGTTATGGAAAATGGTCTTAGGGAAGATGAAGAAGAGTATGATGAAGATGACAGAAGAAATGTCACACTCAACAGCAAGGCTGTCCTCCTACTACAAAGTTCTCGTAGCCAACAAGAGTATTTTCGTGTCTGCAACTTAACCTCTGCTAAAGCCATGTGGGATACACTTGAAATTGCTCATGAAGGAACTGCTGGAGTGAAGCAAAATAGAGTCATTACTCTCATGACTGAGTATGATCTTCTTCGTATGAAGCCTGGAGAATCCATTGGTGATTTCCAGCTGAGATTCACTCATCTCATCAATCAGCTTGCTGCATTGGGCAAAGAGTATGAGAAACCTGTCCAAGTGAGGAAGATTCTCAACAAGGAATGGGAAGCCAAAGTCACTTGATATGATCCCCAAAAGAAAAGGATGATTGGATCAACTAGGAAAGGAATTTCGCACCAGAAATTCAGCCTCCAGCGCGTCCTGAAAGAACAGAATGTATCTAACGCTACAGACCTCATATTTAAGCGCTTCCAAAATGAGGTAAAAGATGGCTTTCTGAAACACGATTTTGACTCAAGAAACACTAAAAAAGGATAAGGAAATACAGAGATACGAAACCAAGAAATTTCGAACGGAAACTGGTAGGCGCCACAATTCCAAAGAATTGATAAGCCCAAGAACGCCACAAGGATTGATGCCCTTGATAAGTTCAGAGATTCTCAAAAGAACCCTAAAGAAGCTTGTCTCTCAACCAAAAAGGTTAACCTTGAATTCAAATCTGTCGTCTCAAAAGCTATGGTGTTCCCTTATATAGTGGACAACACCCATATTAAGTTTAACCTAAATCTGCTTACACATAAAGCCCAATAAGCGAGCCCAATAAGCCTTATTACAAAAGTTTAACTAAATGACTGAAAGATAAAACTAAGTGCAGAATTTGGGCCAAGTAAATTGAAGCCTTCATGCATATCCATTGAGGCTTATTCTTCTTCGGCCTCTTCTTCCTTTAGACTTGGGCTTGTCTCAAGTAAGGTGGTCACCAGGAGATTTAGGGCCTCTTTAGCCTTTTTAGCTTTTGCTCTTGTCATTGGGCCTCCAAGACCTTGTATGTCCTCCAAGTTTGTTGCCTTGGTCATGCCGCCTCCTATGTCCTCATCATTCCCTCCTTCTTCGAAGAATTTGTCCTCAAATTATAATCCTCTTCTCCCGCATCAAAAAGGGACAAATCAGCCACATTAAAAGTAGCGCTTACACCATACTCACCAGGGAGATCTATTTTATAGGCATTATTATTAATCTTGGATAGCACTTGGAAAGGAATATCTCCCCTTTGTTGAAGCTTAGATTTCCTTTGGGCAAGAAACCTCTCTTTTCTCAAATGAACCTAAACCCAATCGCCTGGGTCAAACACTACCTTTTTCCTTCCTCTGTTCGCTGGCCTGACATAACTCTCTACCTTTTTTGGAAACTTTCTAGTCAGAAGATCCGTGCTATGCTCAAGGTGTTATGGTTATGAGAGGTAGACCCATTTCTGAAGCCTACAATAATAGGTCTAGCCGTGGACGGGTTGCCTAGCAAACACTGTTTTTCAGAGAACCTAACTCCTTGCCAGTAAGCTGAGGCCACAAATCTAGCCCTTAACTTTCGTTAACCGACTAGTAATTAGAACACCGATACTCAAAACCAAATTTATTGAATTAAGAAACTGCAACTAGGTTCATTCAACACTTAAAGATTCATCCTCGTCTAGCCATATAAAGTTCTGTTCATGACTGACGAGGGACGCACAAAACAGACACTAAGAATGACCCATGATCGAGATAACAAAGAGAAAAAGAAAGGAAAATAGAAAGCTTGATGGAATTTCAGACGGCGTGGTCGAGGTCCTGTCACGTCACCACTCCACGTCTTCTTCGTTCCGTCGTACTGCAAGGAAGGATGCTGGGTTGTCTGGAAATCTCGTGCTCTTGTGAGCTCTTTCACTCTTCTCTTGAGTTTGCCAAAAGTTAGAATCTTGTTCTAGGGCTCTCCGACTCTGTTAGGGTTGGCGCTGCTGTTTCCTTTTATAATCAGACTTTTCTTGCGGCGTAAGCTACAGCGAGCTGGGCCTTTCCTAATCCGTCGGGATCTATCATATCTCTTGATCCGAGTAGATTGCTTTTGTTGATTCTACGGGATTCTCCAAATCTCTTAGTTCTGATCTTCCGCATCTTCTATTCCGTTATATCAGCAACCTATCTGTCAATATTGCCCTTTATTTATTCTTGAAATCACTGGGTAAACAATCAGAAAATATGCCGCATAGCATTGCGTCCTTTACTTTGCTATAGCATTCGGGATGCCTTGTATTGCACTTCGAATCCTATTAGAATGCTATAGCATCGTATCAGCCCTGCTATATGATTTCCCTTAAAAATAACGTAAACTGTTACATTCTTAGCACATGCAAATGATTTCTCCTCTTTAGTCCCTATACCATGAATGTATGCCTTTTTGCTTAGATTATCTGCAATTAAGCTTGTATTTAACATTTAATTCAGTCAATAAAGTATAGGGAAAACATGGTACAAATTGTGCTCATCAAATACCCCCACACTTAGCTTTACACTCCTGGGCAAAATAAGACGAAGCGAACAAGAACTCATAGCGGTAGTACTCCTGTCCGTATAACTTTGCTTGCACGCCTGCTTTCAGTTTTCATCCCCTATTCGGCAATCCCACTGCCCAGTGCCAACCACTCATGGAACGTGGTATTGTTTAGATAAAGAAGTCTCCATGGGCTCTCAAGTTCAGTGTTTACACTCGCTTACCTAGGGATTTTTGTTTCTCTCTTGTCAAATGGGCCCAGAAGATCCATAGCCTTGTCAAAGTTCTAAGATTACTTCCTAGCATTCTGAGTATTCGTTCATCCAAAGGACTTCTTGGGTTGTAATGCGAGGATGGCCTAGTGTTTGTGAGATTGAAAAGGAAGGTGGATGCTATAGCAGATCTGGGAGATAACTCTTTTGGCCTCAGCCGAGTGCTTCTCCTTGAACCTTGTACTTCATGCTGTTCTTCACTTTAAGTCTTTTCTTGGGTTCTCTTCTCTCTTTTTTTTTAGAACAAACCAACAGCTCTTTCAATTCTTTCTGCATCTTTTCATGGGAGCACTCTGCCGTAGCACTCTACCCTGTTCTGCTATAGCATACTTGTGTGGCTCAAGGGGGTAACAATATGGAGATGGTGATCAATGGGTTGTGTATAGGGATAATGGGTATGACAGCAATGCTTTTTTCCTACGAACTTCAAACTCAGATGCCAGATAGCTATCGGAGAACTAAGACAAATCAAGGATCAAACATAGGCTAGCAGACATGCACACAGAATAAAACAATTAGGCTCAATTTAATCCTTCCATTGGGGGTTCTTCCCTTTGAACTCCTCATTGTCACTCTACCCCGCCTCAGATTAGCTAGCACCGTCAATTTCCCAAGCCTAAAGGTTCAGTTCCCCTAGGCAATTGTGCTCTACTCAGTCATACAGACATTCATTCCATTGCTACAAACATTCTATTCATGCTCTATCATGCAATTTGAAAAAAATTTCAGTATGTGCAAAAAGCTATATGTAGGGTGAATCGGATCACATACTAGTGACAGATTATATCACATATCCAATCAGTCCCCCCACACCTGAACAGTGCAATGCCCACATTGCAATTAGAGAATAAATCGAAAATTGGTAAAAAAAATCGGGGCGTAGGAAGGGGCTGGGCACAAATAATTATAGCAAAAGTGACGGCACCACCATAGCATTCACAAAAGGGGTAGGGCATACAACCGGGGTATTAGCAAAGTGTCATAAAAGAAGAAAGAAAAGGATTAACAGAATAAAAGAACACTACGGGGCATAGAAAGCCAGAGGGGGTGGATGGCTGCTGGCCGTGTCTTCTTCAGCAGAGGCATCCTCAACCCCCGTTACGAACGGAAGTCTGGAGTGGGACTGAGAAAGGGAGATGGCAATTTGCGCACCTTGACGATGGGCGGCAGAGAACGTGTGTGGGTTGCTATGGATATTCTTTAACTCCAAGCGCAGCTGGTGATGAGGACATAGGAGGCGGCATGACCAATGCAACAAACTTGGAGGACATGCAAGGTCTTGGAGGCCCAATGACAATAGCAAAAGCTAAAAAGGCTAAAGAGGCCCTAAATCTCCTGGTAACCACCTTACTTGAGACAAGCCCAAGTCTAAAGGAAGAAGAGGCTGAAATGATACACTTAATTCAGATTGAAGACCTTGAAGAATAAGCCTCAATGGATATGCATGAAGGCTTCAATTTACTTGGCCCAAATTCTGCACTTAGTTTTTATCTTTCTTACATTTAGTTAAACTTTTGTAATAAGGCTTATTGGGCTGGCTTATTGGGCTTTGTGTGTAAGCATATTTAGGTTAAACTTAATATGGATGTTGTCCACTATATAAGGGAACACCATAGCTTTTGGGACGGAGATTTGAATTCGAGTTAACCTTTTTGGTGAGAGACAAGCTTCTCTAGGGTTCTTTTGAGAATCTCTCGAACTTATCAAGGGCATCAATCCTTGTGGCGTTCTTGGCTTATCAATTCCTTGGAATTGTGGCGCCTATAGTTTTCGTTTGAAATTTCTTGGTTTCGTATCTCTAGATTCCCTTATCCTTTTTCGGTGTTTCTTGAGTCAAAATTGTGTTTCAGAAAGCCATCTTTCATCTCGTTTTGGAAGAGCTTGAATCTGAGGTTTGTAGTGTTAGATAAGTTTGTTCTTTTAGGACGTGCTGGAGGCTGAATTTCTGGTGCGAAATTCTTTTCCTAGTTGATCCAATCATCCTTTTCTTTCGGGGATCATATCATCTGGTATCAGAGCACGGTTCTAGGATTGGAATTGGGTTATCTTTTCTCGATTGTTTACATCCAATCTGGTCACACATTTGGTAACCCTAGTCCCTAAAGTTTGTGTTTTTGATTTTTGAATTGTGCAATTCTGTTTTAGCCGTTGTTGTTTGTTCCTAATTTGTTCTTTCAATCTTCTAGTTGTTTTTCTTTCAATTTCTTGTTCAGTTCACATATTTCTGCACTTGGTTCTTGGTGTTCATCCCTTGTTCATCATTGTTCTTGAATTGTAATCCTTTCAATTCATGTTTCTTGAGTAGTGTGTTGTTAGTGTGTTAAGTAATAGCTCAGTTTGTAGAGAATTCTATGTAATTTAGTTCTAAATTAGTAGAATTTCAAAGTTTGATTCCAAAATCACAAATTCCTTGTGTTGAAGAATCAGGTGTTATAAAAGAAAAAGAAAGAAAAAAAAAGGAACGAAAAAAAAAGAAAAAAAAATACTATATAGCACCTTGCTATTTTCAATTACACACACTACGACGTGTGAATCAAGTCCAAAGTGTCTTCCTTGAATAAACCTCCAAATTGTTTTGGGTTTTCTTTGTCTTGTCTTCTTTGACATCTCTTCCAATTTGTATTGAGTCACCACCAATTCTAGAGTTTGGGTACACTCTTGAGTGTTCTTGGAGATTCTGTTAAGAACTTAAAGAGAGCTATTGAGTGGTAAAAGGCAAGAGAGCACACTACACAAAAAGCCTTATAGAGAGCAACAAACACGAGTGATACATTTTTAAGAGTTTAAACACGTGAGCGAGTGGGAAGGTCCTATTACTTTTGTTCTTTTCCTTGAATTATGGTAGGTACAGGTGGTGAAGGTGTTCCTCCTCCTATAGGAGATAATAACAGATTGCTAATTGAAGCCATTACAACTCAAATGCAAAGGATGATACACACAGAGGAGTTATATGAGAGAATGGAGAGAATAGAAAATCAAGGGAATCATGATGAAGATAGACAGAGAGGGAGGGATGTAAGAAGGAGAAGAAGAGATAATGAGAATGATGTTAGAGAGGATAGAATTAAGGGAGTGAAGCTCAATATACCATCTTTTAAAGGAAAAAGTGATCCGGAGGCCTATTTACAGTGGGAAATGAAGATTGAGCACTTATTTGCATGTCATAATTATACTAAAGAGAAGAAAATGAAGGTGGCAGCCATGGAGTTTAGTGAATTTGCTCTCATTTGGTGGGACCAATTGCAAAGGGAGAGGGTGAGATATGAAGAACCATTGGTGGATAGTTGGGTGGAGATGAAGAGGCTAATGAGGAGAAGATTTGTTTCTTCCCATTATCATCAAGACCTTCACAATAAACTTCAAAGACTCACACAAGGTAACAAGAGTGTAGATGAGTATTATAAAGAGATGGAGGTATCCTTGATTAGAGCAAATATTAATGAAGAACGGGAGGCTACTATGGCACGTTTCTTGCATGGGCTGAATAGTGATATAAGGGATGTTGTGGAGTTGCAAAATTATGTGGAGTTGGAGGATTTAGTGCAACAAGCTAGTAAGGTAGAACAACAACTCAAGAGAAAGGGTGTCATGAGGAAAAACTCTTCAAATTTTAATTCTTCAAGCTGGAAGGATAGAAATAAGAAGGAGGAAGGTTCTTCATCAAGCAATCCCACTGCTACACCTCAAAGGACTCAAACTAAATCCAATGAAATCCCTAAAAAGACAAGGAGTAGTGAAATAAAGTGTTTGGGGAGAGGTCACATAGCTTCAGAATATCCAACTAAGAAGACTATGTTACTTAAAGAGGATGAGGAGCTTACTAGTGAGTCTTCTTCAGATTCTTCCTCACATGATGATGAAGATGAGTATATTGAAGAAATAATTCCAGAAGGAGATTTGTTTATGGTAAGAAGGATGTTGGGTAGCCAAGCAGAAGACATGGATGATAGTCAAAGAGAGAACATCTTTCATACTAGATGCCTTATCCAAGGGAAGGTATGTTCTTTAATTATTGATGGAGGGAGTTGTACCAATGTTGCAAGTGCTAGAATGGTGTCTAAATTGGGCATTGGAACCAAACCTCACCCGCTGCCATCCAAGCTTCAATGGCTTAGTGAGGTTGGTGAAGTGACCGTAAGCAAACAAGTGGAGGTGAACTTCTCCGTAGGAAAGTATGATGATACAGGTTTATGTGATGTGGTACCAATGGAGGCTTGTCATTTGCTTCTTGGGAGACCTTGGCAATATGATAAGAAAGTTATTCATGATGGTTGCACCAACAAGTTCTCTTTTGTACATAAAGAACGCAAGACTATTCTTGCACCTTTGACACCAAGAGAAGTTAGTCGGGATAATTTAAAAATGAGAGAAAAAAGAAAGCAAGAGAGAAAAGAGAGTGGAAGAGAGAAAGAAAAAAAGAGAGAAGAAGAGAGAAAAGCACCAAACTTGTTTATAAAAGAAAAAGAGGTGAAAAGGCAATGCATTTGAAAAAGCCAATGCTCTTACTTTTGAGTAAAGAGAATAATTTTACAGATGCAAGTCCTACTAACTCTCTTCCAAATGAGGTTTCTAATTTGTTGCAGGAATTTAAAGATGTTTTTCTTAAAGAGGTACCTCACGGACTACCACTCTAAGAGGCATAAAACATCAAATTGATCTCATTCCAGGAGCTTCATTGCCTAACAAGCCTGCCTATAGGAGTAACCCCCAAGATACCAAGCAGTTCCCCTATGTGATCAAGCACAAGAAAGGTACATCTAATGTGGTTGCAGATGCACTCTCAAGAAGGTTTTCTAAGATGGCACATTTTATCCCGTGCAAAAAGGTTGATGATGCAATCCACATTGCTGATATGTTCTTCAAGGAAGTGCATAAAGATGGTAAGAGTAAGGCTGAATATGTGCGAAAACTACATGAGAAGGTGAAGGCAAACATTAGAAAAAAGGTAGAGAGTTACATCAAGCAAGCGAACAAAGGAAGGAAAAAGGTAGTGTTTGACCCTGGTGATTGGGTTTGGGTTCATTTGAGAAAAGAGGGGTTTCCTGCCCAAAGGAAATCTAAGCTGAAATAAAGGGGAGATGGTCCTTTCCAAGTGCTATCCAAGATTAATGATAATACCTATAAAATAGATCTCCCTGGTGAGTATGGTGTAAGTGCTACTTTTAATGTGGCTGATTTGTCCCTTTTTGATGCAGGAGAAGGGGATTATAATTTGAGGACAAATTCTTCTGAAGAAGGAGGGAATGATGAGGATATAGGAGGCGGCATGACCAATGCAACAAACTTGGAGGACATACAAGGTCTTGGAGGCCCAATGACAAGAGCAAAAGCTAAAAAGGCTAAAGAGGCCCTAAATCTCCTGGTAACCACCTTACTTGAGACAAGCCCAAGTCTAAAGGAAGAAGAGGCTGAAATGATACACTTAATTCAGATTGAAGACCTTGAAGAATAAGCCTCAATGGATATGCATGAAGGCTTCAATTTACTTGGCCCAAATTCTGCACTTAGTTTTTATCTTTCTTACATTTAGTTAAAATTTTGTAATAAGGCTTATTGGGCTGGCTTATTGGGCTTTGTGTGTAAGCATATTTAGGTTAAACTTAATATGGATGTTGTCCACTATATAAGGGAACACCATAGCTTTTGGGACGGAGATTTGAATTTAGAGTTAACCTTTTTGGTGAGAGACAAGCTTCTCTAGAGTTCTTTTGAGAATCTCTGAACTTATCAAGGGCATCAATCCTTGTGGCGTTCTTGGCAAATCAATTCCTTGGAATTGTGGCGCCTACAGTTTTCGTTTGAAATTTCTTGATTTTGTATCTCCAGATTCCCATATCCTTTTTTGGTGTTTCTTGAGTCAAAATCGTGTTTCAGAAAGCCATCTTTCATCTCGTTTTGGAAGCACTTGAATCAGAGGTCTGTAGCGTTAGATACGTTCTATTCTTTCAGGACGCGCTGGAGGCTGAATTTCTGGTGCGAAATTCCTTTCCTAGTTGATCCAATCATCCTTTTCTTTCAGGGATCATATCAGCTGGCGAATCCGGTTTCGGTACCGGCGTGGGTGGTTGGCATCAGTCTCTAGGCGCCAGTAGAGAGGAGCATTGGCGATGATGTATGCCTTGTCGTATGCAGAGGCAGGGCCTGGGGAACCTGAAGAGACGGAAGAGTAGGATGAGGACGAGGAAGTAGGTGTGGCAGGGCTGTGCATCGGTGGTGGGTTATTTTGGCGATGGTGGCGCACCGGACAGTGTGCTTGGTGAAGTCTCGTTGTCTTTAAAGTCCTCGGCATGTGGGTGAGATGGTGTGGTGGTGGAGGGAAGAGCAGAGGGTATCGGAGAAGTCACGGGAGGAGTGGATGAGCAGAATAGGATGACTAGAGAAAAGGTAGAATTTGAATACGAAGCGTCACGTCTCTTGGTGCGGTAAGCTAAGTTAGCTCGCCATGGGCCCACCAGAGTGGCCCGCTAGGCCACCCGTTCGTTCAGATTTTTACTAGAGATTTTAGACGCGTACCTGGCTAATTTTGGGCCTTTGCTGATATGATCCCCGAAAGGAAAGGATGATTGGATCAACTAGGAATAGAAATTCGCACCGAAAATTCAGCCTGCAACGCGTCTGAGAAGAACCGAACGTATCTCATGATACAGACCTCAGAATTGAGTCATTCCAAAACGAGGTGAAAGTTCGCTTTCTGAAACACGATTTTGACTCAAGAAACACCGAAAAAGGATAAGGAAATATGGAGATACAAAACCAAGAAATTTCAAACGGAAACTGGTAGGCGCCACAATTCCAATGAATTGATAAGCCCAAGAACGCCACAAGGATTGATGCGCTTGATAAGTTCAGAGATTCTCAAAAGAACCCTAGAGAAGCTTGTTTCTCAACCAAAAAGGTTAACTCTTCATTCAAATCTGCCGTCCCAAAAGCTATGGTGTTCCCTTATATAGTGGACAACATCCATATTAAGTTTAACCTAAATATGCTTACACACAAAGCCCAATAAGCCAGCCCAATAAGCCTTATTACAAAAGTTTAACTAAATGTAAGAAAGATAAAACTACGTACAGAATTTGGCCCAAGTGAATTGAAGCCTTCATGCATATCCATTGAGGCTTATTCTTCAAGGTCTTCAATCTGAATTAAGTGTATCATTTTGGCCTCTTCTTCCTTTAGACTTGGGCTTGTCTCAAGTAAGGTGGTCACCAGGAGATTTAGGGCCTCTTTAGCCTTTTTAGCTTTTGCTCTTGTCATTGGGCCTCCAAGACCTTGAATGTCCTCCAAGTTTGTTGTCTTGGTCATGCCGCCTCCTATATCCTCATCATTCCCTCCTTCTTCAGAAAAATTTGTCCTCAAATTATAATCCCCTTCTCCTGCATCAAAAAGGGACAAATCAGCCACATTAAAAGTAGCGCTTACACCATACTCACCAGGGAGATCTATTTTATAGGCATTATCATTAATCTTGGATAGCACTTGGAAAGGACCATCTCCCCTTTGTTGAAGCTTAGATTTCCTTTGCGCATGAAACCTCTCTTTTCTCAAATGAACCCAAACCCAATCACCTGGGTCAAACACTACCTTTTTCCTTCCTTTGTTCGCTGGCCTGACGTAACTCTCTACCTTTTTTTCAATGTTTTCCTTTACCTTCTCTTGTAGTTTCCGCACATATTCAACCTTACTCTTACCATCTTTATGCTGAAAAACAGAGTTGTTAGGCAAAGGCATAAAATCAATAGGAGTGAGAGGGTTTAAGCCATAAACAATTTCAAAAGGAGAATAATGAGTAGCTCCTGGAATGAGATCAATTTGATGTTCTATGCCTCTTAGAGGTGGTAGTCTGTGAGATACCTCTTTAGGAAAAACATCTTTAAATTCCTGCAACAAATTAGAAACCTCATTTGGAAGAGAGTTAGTAGGACTTGCATCTGTAAAATTATTCTCTTTACTCAAAAGTAAGAGCATTGACTTTTTCGAATGCATTGTCTTTTTCACCTCTTTTTCTTTTATAAACAAGTTTGGTGCTTTTCTTTCTTTTTCTCTTTTTTTTTTTGCTCTCTTCCACTCTCTTTTCTCTCTTGCTTTCTTTTTTCTCTCATTTTTAAATTATCCTCACTAACTTCTCTTGGTGTCAAAGGTGCAAGAATAGTCTTGTGTTCTTTATGTACAAAAGAGAACTTGTTGGTGCAACCATCATGCATAACTTTCTTATCATATTGCCAAGGTCTCCCAAGAAGCAAATGACAAGCCTCCATTGGTACCACATCACATAAAACTGTATCATCATACTTTCCTACGGAGAAGTTCACCTCCACTTGTTTGCTTACGGTCACTTCACCATCCTCACTAAGCCATTGAAGCTTGTATGGCAGCGGGTGAGGTTTGGTTCCAATGCCCAATTTAGACACCATTCTAGCACTTGCAACATTGGTACAACTCCCTCCATCAATAATTAAAGAACATACCTTTCCTTGGATAAGGCATCTACTATGAAAGATGTTCTCTCTTTGACTATCATCCATGTCTTTTTCTTGGTTACCCAACATCCTTCTTACCATAAACAAATCTCCTTCTGAAATTATTTCTTCAATATACTCATCTTCATCATCATGTGAGGCAGAATCTGAAGAAGACTCACTAGTAAGCTCTCCATCCTCTTTAAGTAACATAGTCTTCTTAGTAGGACATTCTCAAGCTATGTGACCTCTCCCCAAACACTTGAAGCATTTTATTTCACTACTCCTTGTCTTTTTAGGGATCTCATTAGATTTAGTTTGAGTCCTTTGAGGTGTAGCAGTGGGATTGCTTGATGAAGAACCTCCCTCCTTATTTCTATCCTTCCAGCTTGAAGAATTAAAATTTGAAGAGTTTTTCCTCATAAAACCTTTTCTCTTGAGTTGTTGTTCTACCTTACTAGCTTGTTGCACTAAATTCTCCAACTCCACATAATTTTGCAACTCCACAACATCCCTTATATCACTATTCAGCCCATGCAAGAAACGTGCCATAGTAGCCTCCCGTTCTTCACTAATATTTGCTCTAATCAAGGACACCTCCATCTCTTTAAAATACTCATCTACACTCTTGTTACCTTGTGTGAGTCTTTGAAGTTTATTGTGAAGGTCTCGATGATAATGGGAAGGAACATATCTTCTCCTCATTAGCCTTTTCATCTCCACCCAACTATCCACCAATGGTTCTTCATATCTCACCCTCTCCCTTTGCAATTGGTTCCACCAAATGAGAGCATAATCACTAAACTCCATGGCTGCCACCTTCATTTTCTTCTCTTCAGTATAATTGTGACATGCAAATAAGTGCTCAATCTTCATTTTCCACTCTAAATAGGCCTCCGGATCACTTTTTCCTTTAAAAGATGGTATATTAAGCTTCACTCCCTTAATTCTATCCTCTCTAGCATCATTCTCATTATCTCTTCTTCTCCTTCTTTCATCCCTCCCTCTCTGTCTATCTTCATCATGATTCCCCTGATTTTCTATTCTCTCCATTCTCTCATATAACTCCTCTATGTGTTCCCTCATCATCCTTTGCATTTGAGTTGTAATGGCTTCAATTAGCAATCTGTTATCTCCTATAGGAGGAGGAACACCTTCACCACCTGTACCTGCCATAGTTCAAGGAAAAGAACAAAAGTAATAGGACCTCACCACTCGCTCACGTGTTTACAATCTTAAAAATGTATCACTCGTGTTTGTTGCTCTCTATAAGGCTTTTGTGTAGTGTGCTCTCTTGCCTTTTACCACTCAATAGCTCTCTTTAAGTTCTTAACAGAATCTCCAAGAACACTCAAGAGTACAATCCCAAACTCTAGAATTGGTGGACTCAATACAAATTGGACGAGATGTCAAAAAAGACAAGACAAAGAAAACCCAAAATAATTTGGAGGAATTATTCAAGGAAGACACTTTGGACTTGATTCACAAGTAGTAGTGTGTGTAATTGAATAGCAAGGTGCTGTATAGTATTTTTTTTTTTTTTCCCTTTTTTTTTCCCTTTTTTTTTGCTCTTTTTTTTGCTCTTCCTTTTTTTTTTTTTATAACACTTGATTCTTCAACAAAAGGAATTTGTGATTTTGGAATCTAACTTTGAAATTGTACTAATTCAGAACTTTTTTAGATAGAATTCCTCACAAACTGAGCTATTACTTAACACACTAACAACACACTACTCAAGAAACATGAATTGAAAGGATTACAATTCAAGAACAATGATGAACAAGGGATGAACACCAAGAACCAAGTGCAGAAATATTTGAACTGAAAAAGAAATTGAAAGAAAAACAACCAGAAGATTGAAAGAACAAATTAGGAACAAACAACAATGGCTAAAACAGAATTGGACAATTCAAAAATCAAAAACACAAATTTAGGGACTAGGGTTACCAAATGTGTGACCAGATTGGATGTAAACAATGGAGAAAACATAACCCAATTCCAATCCTAGAACCTTTGCTCTGATACCAGATGATATGATCCCCGAAAGGAAAGGATGATTGGATCAACTAGGAATGGAAATTCGCACCGAAAATTCAGCCCGCAATGCGTCTGAGAAGAACCGAACGTATCTCACAATACAGACCTCAGAATTGAGTCGTTCCAAAATGAGGTGAAAGTTCGCTTTCTGAAACACGATTTTGACTCAAGAAATACTGAAAAAGGATAAGGAAATATGGAGATACGAAACCAAGAAATTTCAAACGGAAACTGATAGGCGCCGCAATTCCAAAGAATTGATAAGCCCAAGAACGCCACAAGGATTGATGCCCTTGATAAGTTCAGAGATTCTCAAAAGAACCCTAGAGAAGCTTGTCTCTCAACCAAAAAGGTTAACTCTTCATTCAAATCTGCCATCTCAAAAGCGGTGTTCCCTTATATAGTGGACAACATCCATATTAAGTTTAACCTAAATATGCTTACACACAAAGCCCAATAAGCCAGCCCAATAAGCCTTATTACAAAAGTTTAACTAAATGTAAGAAAGATAAAACTACGTGCAGAATTTGGCCCAAGTAAATTGAAGCCTTCATGCATATCCATTGAGGCTTATTCTTCAATGTCTTCAATCTGAATTAAGTGTATCATTTTCGCCTCTTCTTCCTTTAGACTTGGGCTTGTCTCAAGTAAGGTGGTCACCGGGAGATTTAGGGCCTCTTTAGCCTTTTTAGCTTTTGCTCTTGTCATTGGGCCTCCAAGACCTTGAATGTCCTCCAAGTTTGTTGTCTTGGTCATGCCGCCTCCTATGTCCTCATCATTCCCTCCTTCTTCAGAAAAATTTGTCCTCAAATTATAATCCCCTTCTCCTGCATCAAAAAGGGACAAATCAGCCACATTAAAAGTAGCGCTTACACCATACTCACCAGGGAGATCTATTTTATAGGCATTATCATTAATCTTGGATAGCACTTGGAAAGGACCATCTCCCCTTTGTTGAAGCTTAGATTTCCTTTGCGCATGAAACCTCTCTTTTCTCAAATGAACCCAAACCCAATCACCTGGGTCAAACACTACCTTTTTCCTTCCTCTGTTCGCTGGCCTGACGTAACTCTCTACCTTTTTTTCAATGTTTTCCTTTACCTTCTCCTTTAGTTTCCGCACATATTCAGCCTTACTCTTACCATCTTTATGCTGAAAAACAGAGTTGTTAAGCAAAGGCATAAAATCAAGAGGATTGAGAGGGTTTAAGCCATAAACAATTTCAAAAGGAGAATAATGAGTAGCTCCTGGAATGAGATCAATTTGGGGATGAATGGCAGTGGCGCAGGATATCATCGGCTTCATCCTCTGGTATGCACCGTCAAAGCATCTGGTCTGGGTATTGTTTGAACAGGTTTGGTTCATCCCAGAAATACTTTCGGCTGTCATACGAAAACTTTTTCCTTTGGTGGTATGTTAAATCTGTTGGGGCTTCTCATGTGACTAGAAAATTCGCAATGTCTGCATACCATGGAGTTTTGATGCATGCAATGGCGTAGAGTTGCTCATCCGGGAAAAATTCCTATATTGGGATGTTCGGCTTATCTGAGGTATGGCTTTCCAATCGCGATAGATGGTCTGCCACTTGGTTTTCAGTCCCCTTTTTGTCGTGAACCTCCACATTAAATTCTTGCAGTAGTAAGACCCATCTGATTAGTCGTGGCTTGGCATCCTTTTTCGCCACTAGGTATTTTATGGCGGAGTGGTCTGTGAAGACTATTACCTTGCCGCTTACTAGGTAGGACCGGAATTTTTTGAAAGCGAACACCACCTCCAACAACTCTTTTTCTGTCGTGGTGTAATTCATCTGGGTGCTGGACAGAGTTTTACTTGCATAGTGGATGGAGTGGAACATCTTATCATGTCTTTGACCCAGTACTGCCCCAATTGCTGAGTCACTGGCATCGCACATGAGTTCGAAAGGCAGGTTCCAGTCAGGGGCTGATATGATTGGGGCAGTAGTAAGCTTCTTTTTGAGGGTTTGGAACGCCTCCAAACAGGCTGCATTGAAATTAAATGGAGCGTTAAGTTCGAGCAGTGCACATAACGGCTTGGTGATCTTGGAGAAGTCCTTAATGAAGCGTCGGTAAAAGCTAGCATATCCCAAGAAGCTCCTAATTTCCTTGACTGTGGTAGGTGGCGGTGGCTGTTCAATAACGGCTATTTTTGCACGATCAACTTCAATTCCTTTCTTCGAAATTCTGTGCCCCAGTACCACTCCTTCTGTTGCCATAAAGTGACATTTCTCCCAGTTCAGCACCAGATTCATTTCCTCACAGCGCTGAAGGACTGATTCAAGGTTCTGCAGGCAGTCATCATAAGATTTTCCAAACACTGAAAAGTCATCCATGAAAATTTCTATGGATTTTTCTACCATATCCGAGAATATTGCCATCATACATCGTTGAAATGTGGCTGGTGCATTACAGAGTTTGAAGGGCATTCTTTGGATTGCAAAAGTTCCATACGGGCAGGTAAAGATGGTTTTATGCTGGTCTTAGGGTGCTACAGCAATCTGATTGTATCCGGAATAACCATCTAAAAAACAGTAGTACTCCTTACCTACCAGCCTATCTAACATTTGGTGTATAAATGGCAGTGGGAAGTGGTCCTTGAGGGTGGATTTGTTCAGTTTCCGGTAATCCATGCATATTCTCCACCCAGTGACTGTTCGTGTGGGAATTAGTTCGTTCTTATCATTTTCCACTACAGTAATCCCTCCTTTCTTGGGTACGCACTGCACGGGGCTGACCCACTCACTATCAGATATAGGGTAGATAATTCCTGCATCCAACCATTTGATAATCTCCTTCCGCACTGCTTCCTTCATGATAGGGTTTAGTCTTCATTGTGGCTCAACTGATTGTCGACATCCTTCTTCCAGGCATATTTTGTGCATGCACAGGGATGGACTGATCCCTTTTATGTCAGCTATTGTCCATCCAAAAGCTTTTTTGAATTTGGTGAGTACTGCCAGGAGTTTGGTTTCCGATCATTGGTGAGATGAGCAGAAATTATGACCGACAGAGTTTGATTTTCTCCAAGATAAGCATATTTCAAGTTGTCAGGTAGCGACTTGAGATCCAGAATTGGTGGCACCTCTATGGATGGTTTGACTGGGTGCTTTCATTACTGGTCACTTTCTAATGATTCAAACCTCACATTCAGGTTAGGATAGGTGTGATCGGTACCATTTAGCATTGCTGCCTGAATGGGAACTCCCTCACCTATTCCTAATTCCAACTCTCTGGGCTCCCTGTCATACGATTCCTGAAAAGCCTCATGTATGACTTCGTCCACTGCATCTAACGCCGAGCACGTGTCTGAATCATTTGTGTGCTACATTGCCTTACATAGGTTGAAGTTCACTCCCTTGCCATTTATACTTAGTGAGAGTTCTCCTTCGTTTACATCCATTAATGCTTGTCCCAGAGCTAAGAATGGTCGTCCCAGAATAATTGGCGCCTCGTGTATACCAATTTGATCATGTATAATGAAATCCACGGGTAAAACCATTGTTCCGACTTGCATTAGGGCGTTGTGGCTTTTACTGGTTGGGTAGATCATTGTTTTGTCTGTCGATTGAAGGCCTACTATAGCAGTTTGCTCGTTATCGGTGGTCAGCTGTTGAGAAACTGGTCTTGGCATTATATTCACTTGAGATCTCGGATCACATATTGCCCT
Organism: Acacia acuminata; assembly: GCA_019022655.1. NCBI lineage: Eukaryota > Viridiplantae > Streptophyta > Magnoliopsida > Fabales > Fabaceae > Acacia > Acacia acuminata. Next base: position 129,750 of record JAFJYI010000098.1, on the reverse strand, counting down.
TATGGTGGTGTGATCGTTTATTATGCATGGAATTTCCAGGAGATCAGCGTCTTGTAGTTTAACGATTCTTCCTGGTTGGTACGAATTGCTTGAAGTCTGAGTTAAGGGAATGATCTCAAGTCCCAACCGTTTTTTCTTCGGGGATATGGTGTCACTGTTGTTGCTGGTGCCATGTAAACGTGGGCTCGCTGCATGAGCTCTAAGAATTTTTGAAACTGCTGGCTGGAGAGTAGTCTGGTGGCTTCGTTATTTGTGATCAATTCAGTAGTGTCATCCCCCAGCATCCTTGGTGTGTGCTTGTTTATCATTACCGGTGGTGAACATGCTGTAGCCTCGTCCGATAAGCCACCTGGATACGACATTACCTCTTGCTTGTTACTCTTGGTGGCTGTACTTGTTATGCTATGAGGTAGGGGTCCTAGGCATTCCTCAGTGAGAGCTGCAATTTGACCGATCTGCTCTTCTAACTTCTAAAGTGTGAGCTGTTGACTTAGCATTTCTGAGTTGTTTCTTGTTATGTAGTCCCCAAGACTAGCAGTAGGATGCCTTCTCAGATCAATGTGCGTGCCATCTTTCAGGCAGTTGTTGCAAGTTAATGGACTTTGGAGATTGGCTTGTACGACGGGACTGAGTGGTCCTTCAATAGCATTAGTTAAAGCTGTCACCTGGCTGGTAAGGGTCATTAATACATCTGTTGTGCTAATACTTGCGACTTCCTTGCATGGGATCCTGCTGTTGTCAGTCCATTAGTAACCCTGTGCTGTTATTTTTTCCAACAGTTGGCATGCCTTGTTGTATGGCTGCATGAGAATAGACCCATTTGTGCAGGCGTCCACAAAGGCTCGAGTATTACTATTTAGTCCATAGTAGAAGGTTTCCAATTGAGCCCATTCTTGTAATCCTTTTGTGGGCATATGCTAAGCATATTCTTGAATTGATCCCAAGCTTCATGGGCTAGTTCCTCAGGATTTTGCTTGAAGCTGGCTATATCTTTCCTTAATTGGGCATTCCTTGTTGGTGGGAAGAAGTAAAGCAGAAATCTTCTCCTGAAGTCCTCCCAGGAGGAAGTGACTGAGCCCATAGGTAGATTATTAAGCCACTTTCGAGCCTTGTCCCTCAGGGAGAATGAGAACAATTTAATTCGAATGGCTTCGGGTGTAACTTCTGGGATAACAAAAGAATCACACACCCCCATGAAGGTTTTGAGATGAAGGTGCGGATTTCGGAAGGAAGTCCTCCAAATTGCCCGGCTGCATTCAGCATCTGAATCAAAGTGTCTAGCATTGAGGGTTGGTGGTGTGATGGCCGAGTTCAGCTTGTTTAGATCTGGAATCCCGAATTCCATGATGGCCTTATTCACATCTGGGTTTGGAGGTGGAGGGACCTGGTTATCCTTATTTATTATTGGGTGCTCTCGTTGCTCCTGCTTGTGGTTGACAGGTATTTCCGCCATGTTTGCTTGGTCAAAAGATTGACTTCGCCGCTTCTGCCTTCTGCGCCTGTGCTGTTAGTGCGTTCTATCTCAGGATCATAAGGCTCTAAGTTGGCTGGAGGCGAGTTGCGCATACACTGCAGAAGGTATCTAAAAATCAAGAGCAGAGAAAGTGAGCTCTTTTTACTAAGTAAATCACAACTATTAAGCAAAGGGGCATCGACACAAAGGGTATCAGCAGTCCCCAGCAACGGCGCCAAAAACATGTTGGTCGAATTTCTTGATGGCAAGTGAACCAATGGAACAAGTAATGAAGAGTAAGTAGAGTATCGTCCCACAGAGACTGAGATACCGAGGAGTGACGCGCAATTGCTATGACAGTTGTGAAAGCATGAAGTAAATATAATGGTTGTGAGGGTTGTATGCTTATGCTACTAGCAAACTTAAACAAAATAACTGTAACGAGAGAAGATATCAGTGAGAAGTTAGGCTAGACTCAGACTCATCCTTAAGTGCATCACTCCCCCAGTTGCTCTACCCAATGCTATAGCATCTAGACTGTACAGCTTCCGCAATTGCTACAGCATAGCTACCATTTGCAAAGCTATTTGGTTAACCCACCTCTATACTCTACCGAAGTTTTCGCGTTCGATACTTATGATGCTAACTATACTCCTTCCTTATTCCTATGGCAACTTTCTAGTCAGAAGATCCGTGCTACGCTCAGGGTGTTATGGTTATGAGAGGTAGACCCATTCTTGAAGCCTACAATAATAGGTCTAGCCGTGCACGGGCTGCCTAGCAAACACTGTTTTTCAGAGATCTAACCCCAACTCCTTGCCAGTAAGATGAGGCCACAAATCTAGCCCTTAACTTTTGTTAACCGACTAGTAATTAGAACACCGATACGCAAACCAAATTTATTGAATTAAGAAACTGCAACTAGGTTCATTCAACACTTAATTCATCCTCGTCTAGCCATATAAAGTTCAGTTCATGACTGACGATGGACGCACAAAACAGACACTAAGACTAACCCATGATCGAGATAACAAAGATAAAAAGAAAGGAAAACAGAAAGCTTGATGGAATTTCCGACGGCGTGGTCGAGGTCCTGTCACGTCACCACTCCACGTCTTCTTTGTTCTGTCGTACTGCAGGGAAGGATGCTGGGTTGTCTGGAAATCTCATGCTCTTGTGAGCTCTCTCACTCTTCTCTTGAGTCTGCCGAAAGTTAGAATCTTGTTCTAGGGCTCTCCGACTCTGTTAGGGCTGGCGCTGCTGTTTCCTTTTATAATCAGACTTTTCCTGCGGCGTAAGCTACAGTGAGCTAGGCCTTCCAAATCCTTCGGGATCTATCATATCACTTGATCCGAGTAGATTGCTTCTATTGATTCTACGAGATTCTCCAAATCTTTTAGTTCCGATCCTCCGCATCTTCTATTCCGTTATATAAGCAACCTATCTGTCAATATATCCCTTTATTTATTCCTGAAATCATCTGGGTAAACAGTTAGAAAATATGCCGCATAGCATTGCGTCCTTTACTTTGCTATAGCATCGGGATGCCTTGTATTGCACTTCAATCGTTTGTCGAAATGCTATAGTATCGTATCAGCCCTGCTATACGATTTTCCTTAAAAATAATGTAAACTGTTCCATTCTTAGCACATGCAAATGATTTCTCCTCTTTACTCCCTATACCATGAATGTATTCCTTTTTACTTAGATTATCTGCAGTTAAAGCTTGTATTTAACATTTAATTCAGTCAATAAGTATAGGCAAAACATGGTACAAATTGTGCTCATCACTCTTTAGTGTTCTCTCTCTCTCTCTCTCTCTCTCTCTCTCTCTCTTCTCCTTTGTTTGGCCTCTCGCCTCTTTTCCTCCTTGCTTGACGACTTAATCGATGATGTGAAAGGAAATAAAGGAGAATTCAAGGGATTGTTAGGCGATGCAAGGAACAACTTGGCCAACAAGTTAAGAGAACTTAGCCCACAAGTCAAGCGAGCATGGAGGAAAGCTAGGTATTCGTCACGAAAGAGCAAGAAGTGCTTGGAGGACAAGTTAGAGGTAATAAGGTTGCGCTCTGTGTGGTGTCCGCACCCTACAAACTTCATTTGATTGAATAATCAATTCTTGATTTCGGCTTCCGATCCACCTTGTAGACGTCCTTAAACTCCTCTCATAGGAAAACCGAAACTGTAGACATTTTTCTCTCACCGAGAAGAAACAACCTCAAAGAAGGCCTTTGTAGAACGCCAAATCAGGGAAAAATCAACTCTTTAGTGTTTTCTCTCTCTTCTTACTCTCTCTCTCTCTCTCTCTCTATTCTCATTTGTTCCGCCTCTCACCTCTTTTACTCCAAGTTCGACGACTTAATCGATGATTTGAGAGGAAATAAAGGAGAATTTAAGGGATTGTTGGGCGATACAAGGAACAACTTGGCCAAATAGTCAAGAGAACGTTGCCTACAAGTCAAGAGAACATGGAGGGAAAGCAAGGCATACGTCACGAAACAGCTAGATGTGCTTGGAGGACAAGTCAGAGGTAATAAGGTTGCGCTCTCTCTGGTGTCCCCACCCTACGAACTTCTTTTGATTCCCTAGTCATTAATCGATTTCGGCACCAGATCCACCTTGTAAACGTCATTACACTCCTCAAATAGGAAATCCGAAACCGTAGATACTTTGCTCTCACCGAGAGGTATCAACTTCAGAGAAGGCCTTGGGAGCAAGAAAGGCCGAATCGGGGAAAAATCGGCTCTTTAGTGTTTTCTCTCTCTTCTTACTCTCTCTCTCTCTCTCTTCTCCTTTGTTCGGCCTCTCGCCTCTTTTCCTCCATGCTGGACGACTTAATCGATGATGTGAAAGGAAAGAAAGGAGAAGTCAAGGTATTGTTGGGCGATGCAAGGAACAACTTGGCAAACAAGTAAAAAGAACTTGGCCCACAAGTCAATCGAACATGAAGGGAAAGAGAGGCATACGTCATGAAAAGAGTTAGATGTGCTTGGAGGACAAGTTAGAGGTAATAAGGTTGCGCTCTGCGTGGTGTCCACACCCTACGAACTTCATTTGATTGCATAATCAGCTCTTGATTTCGGCATCGAATCCACCTTGTAGACGTCGCTAAACTCCTCTCATAGGAAATCCGAAACCGTAGACATTTTGCTCTCATCGAGAGGAATCAACCTCAGAGAAGGCCTTAGGACCAAGGAACGCCGAATCGAAGAAAAATTGACTTTTTAGTGTTTTCTCTCTCCTTTTACTCTCTCTCTCTCTCCCCGTTTGTTTGGCCTCTCACCTCTTTTGCTCCATGTGGCACAACTTAATCGATGATTTGAAAGGAAATAAAGGAGAATTCAAGGGATTGTTGGGCTATGAGAATAATAACTTGGCCAAGAGTAAAGTGTACTTGGCCCACAAGTCAAGAGAACATGGAGGGAAAGCTAGGCATACATCACGAAAGAGCTAGATGTGCTTGGAGGACAAGTTAGAGGTAATAAGGTTGCGCTCTATGTGGTGTTCCCACCCTACGAACTTCTGTTGATTCCCTAGTCATTTCTTGATTTCGGCATCAGATCCACCTTGTAAATGTCGTTACACTCCTCAAATAGGAAGTCTGAAACCGTAGACATTTTGCTCTCATCGAGAGGAAACAACCTCAGAGAAGGCCATGGGCGCAAGAAAGGCCGAATCGGGGAAAGATCGAATCTTTAGTGTTTTCTCTCTCTTCTTACTCTCTCTCTCTCTCTCTATCCTCTCATGTGTTCGGCCTCTCGCCTCTTTTCCTCCGTGCTGGACGACTTAATCGATGATGTGAAAGGAAAGAAAGGAGAAGTCAAGGTATTGTTGGGCGATGCAAGGAACACCTTGGCCAACAAGAGAACTTGGCCTACAAGTCAAGAGAACATGGTGGGAAAGCTAGCCATACGTCACGAAAGAGCTAGATGTGCGTGGAGGACAAGTTACAGTTAATAAGGTTGCGCTCTGTGTGGTGTCCCCACCCTACGAACTTAATTTGATTCCCTAGTCACTTCTTTATTTCAGCATTAGATCCACCTTGTAGGCGTCGTTACACTACTCTCATGGGAAATCTGAAACTGTAGACATTTTGCTCTCACCGAGAGGAAACAACCTCAAAGATGGCCTTGGGAGCAAGAATGGCCGAATTGGGGAAAAATCGACTCTTTAGTGTTCTCTCTCTCTCTCTCGCCTCCTTTGTTTGGCCTCTCGCCTCTTTTCCTCCTTGCTTGACGACTTAATCGATGATGTGAAAGGAAATAAAGGAGAATTCAAGGGATTGCTGGGCGATGCAAGGAATAACTTGGCCAACAAGTAAAGAGAACTTGGCCCACAAGTCAAGAGAACATGGAGGGAAAGCTAGGCATACGTCACGAATGAGCTAGATGTGCTTGGAGGACAAGTTAGAGGTACTAAGGTTGCGCTCTGTGTGGTGTCCACAACCTACAAACTTCATTTGATTGAATAATCAATTCTTGATTTCGGCATCCGATCCACCTTGTAGACGTCCTTAAACTCCTCTCATAGGAAAACCGAAACCGTAGACATTTTTCTCTCACCGAGAAGAAACAACCTCAAAGAAGGCCTTTGTAGAACGCCAAATCGGGGAAAAATCAACTCTTTAGTGTTTTCTCTCTCTTCTCTCTCTCTCTCTCTCTCTATTCGCATTTGTTATGCCTCTCACCTCTTTTACTCCAAGTTCGACGACTTAATCGATGATTTGAGAGGAAATAAAGGAGAATTTAAGGTATTGTTGGGCGATACAAGGAACAACTTGGCCAAATAACATGGAGGGAAAGCAAGGCATACATCACGAAACAGTTAGATGTGCTTGGAGGACAAGTCAGAGGTAATAAGGTTGCGCTCTCTCTGGTGTCCCCACCCTACGAACTTCTTTTGATTCCCTAGTCATTTATTGATTTCGACATCAGATCCACCTTGTAAACGTCATTACACTCCTCAAATAGGAAATCCGAAACCGTAGATACTTTGCTCTCACCGAGAGGTATCAATTTCAGAGGAGGCCTTGGGAGCAAGAAAGGCCGAATCGGGGAAAAATCAACTCTTTAGTGTTTTCTCTCTCTTCTTACTCTCTCTCTCTCTCTTCTCCTTTGTTCGGCCTCTCGCCTCTTTTCCTCCTTCCTTGACGACTTAACCGATGATGTGAAAGGAAAGAAAGGAGAAGTCAAGGTATTGTTGGGCGGTGCAAGGAACAACTTGGCAAACAAGTAAAAAGAACTTGGCCCACAAGTCAATCGAACATGAAGGGAAAGATAGGCATACGTCATGAAAAGAGTTAGATGTGCTTGGAGGACAAGTTAGAGGTAATAAGGTTGCGCTCTGTGTGGTGTCCACACCCTACGAACGTCATTTGATTGCATAATCAATTCTTGATTTTGGCATCAGATCCACCTTGTAGACATCGTAAAACTCCTCTCATAGGAAATCCGAAACCGTAGACATTTTGCTCTCACCGAGAGGAAACAACCTCGAGAAAGGCCTTAGGACCAAGAAAGCCGAAATCGAAGAAAAATTGACTTTTTAGTGTTTTCTCTCTCTTTTACTCTCTCTCTCTCTCCCCGTTTGTTTGGCCTCTCACCTCTTTTGCTCCATGTTGGACAACTTAATCGATTATTTGAAAGGAAATAAAGGAGAATTCAAGGGATTGTTGGGCTATGAAAATAATAACTTGGCCAAGAGTAAAGTGTACTTGGCCCACAAGTCAAGAGAACATGGAGGGAAAGCTAGCATACGTCATGAAAGAGCTAGATGTGCTTGGAGGACAAGTTAGAGGTAATAAGGTTGCGCTCTCTGTGGTGTCCACACCCTATGAACTTCCTATGATTCCATATTCAATTCTTGATTTCGACATCAGATCCACCTTGTAGACGTCACTAAACTCCTCTTATAGGAAATCTGAAACCGTAGACATTTTGCTCTCACCGAGAGGAAACAACCTCAGAGAAGGCCTTGGGAGCAAGAAAGGCCGAATCGGGGAAAAATCGAATCTTTAGTGTTTTCTCTCTCTTCTTACTCTCTCTGTCTCTCTATCCTCTCATGTGTTCGGCCTCTCGCCTCTTTTCCTCCATGTGTACTACCTCCTTAGCAATAATAATATTATCATGTATATTTCTCCTACGAATAAATCTTGTTTGGTATGGAGAAATTAAATGATCAAGGAAAGGCTTTAATCTATTCACAATCAGTTTTGTTAACCCTTTATAGATAACATTACACAGCGCAATGGGTCTAAACTGACTTACCTCTATTGGTTTATCCACCTTTGGGATCAACACCACCATGGTCTCATTGATTTCAGCAATCCGCTCCGGCTGCCTCCATAAAGTTTGAATGAATTTTGTGACTGATGGGCCAACGAATGGAGAACAATGAAACTCGCCAATGACTTCAAATAGAAGAAGATGTCCGACTTATCCAGGAAGACATTAACCACCGAAATGCCATATGGTGGCAAGAAGAACAGAAGAGCGTATCGGGAAAAGGGAAAAACAAACTCAGAATGTAGGATGGGATGGTGCTGGCCCAAGTCAGGTCATGGCTTCGACTTCTGTACACACCAACATTGAAGAACCTAGTGAAAATCATAAGGAGGAAAATTCGGTCGTCAATGACCGAGATAAGATTACTGAAGCAGAAAATAGAAAAATACAATTGCTGGAAGACCGGATAAGGATACTAGAAAATCCTACGCGGAATACGGGCTGAGATACTAGCAATCCTAGCCGAGTTAGTGATACGACTGCCACTGAAGTGGATATTGGCACTCCCTGAGTTACTAATGTCCACTTAGTTCGAGAGAAGGAAAAGCAGTCGGCTGAAAACCCAGAGTCCAGAAAGGGGGGCACTATGCCTCCGTCGCGTAATATGCCCGAGATGCATGCGGAGGAACATGGCGGAGACCGAATTCTGAGCCAATTTTCAGACAAGATTATGGCTGCCACCTATCCCAAGGGATTAGACTCAAGAGAATTACCGAAATACGATGGGAGCCAAGATCTGTTAAATCACCTTAATAACTTCAAGATGGAGATTACGGTGAATGGAATAGTAGGGCGTGTCATACCCCGGTTGTTTGCGGGGACGTTGCGAGGAGCCGCATAGACATGGTTTCATTCTTTGCCTTTGCTTTCCATCCGAGATATGAAAACCCTGGAATAGAAATTTTTGCTAAATTTTGCAATAAGCAGAAAGAAACCGAAAATCGAGTTCCAACTCGGCCAGGTGAAACAATTTCCTGGTGAGACCTTGCAAAAATATCTCAAGCGTTTTAAAGATACAGCACTACAAGTACCCGGGCTGAAGGAAGACGTACATTTGCACTGTGCCATAGCCGGCCTTGATGGCTCATCTCGGCTGAAGAAATTGGTTATGAAACGTCATCCTGAAACTTTGGTGGAATTCTGAGATCAGTCAAAGCAATACTTAGAGCTAGAGCAAATGCAAATGTTAAGCCAAGTACCAAAGGAGAAGGGCAAGAGCCCGCCTCCTAGGGGCAAAGAGTAGTATGGCGGACGCAGGCATGGGGCGCAACAGGGATAGCAAGCCCAAAGGAGGCAAGGCGGAGGTATGATAGATACACTTCGTTGAAGGTATCTCAGGCACAAATCAGGAAGGAGGTATCCACGATGAAAATGAAGAAGGTCGAACGACCTTGGCCGCTGCGGAAGGAAGCCACCTTGGATAAATCCCAATATTTGGAGTTCCATGACCAGCACAGTCATACAATAGATAGTTGTTGGGACTTGAGGGATGTGGTTGAGAAATTTATCTGGGCAGGAAAACTCTGTCATTACGTCATCCAGACGCAGGGGCGGCAAAACAACAAGCGACAAGGGGGCCGGAGCAAGAGCCCGCCTTCGGAGAAGAAAAGACGAGATCAGAAAAAGAAAGCTAGCGCTAGTGATAATGAGTTTCCTGACTCTAAATACGGCTGCAACGTCATTAGTGGAGGTTTCAGAGGAGGAGAAGACTCCATGAGTCAACGAAAGAAATACTTACGGAGGTCCTCTCCATCAGGGACCGCCCAGAATTCAAAAAAGATTCCACAAAGCCAGAACCTCCAGTACTCAGTTTTACTAGAAAGGACTTGGACGATGTAGTGCTAGGCCACCATGATGGGCTAGTGATTACGGGAACAGTAGTCAACTGTTGCGTTAAAAAGATTTTCATTGATAATGGCAGTGCTGTGGACATTATTCTGTGGGACACGTTCAAGTGCATGAGGTTTGACCCTCAAGATTTGAAGCCATGTAAAACAACCTTGATGGGCTTCAATGGACAAGATACTCGGCCGAAGGGGTATATAGATCTTAAGCTGACTTTGGGGACAGTCGGAGCGTGTCAGGTTCATTGTAGCCAACTTTCCGTCCTCATACAATATCATCTTGGGGCGACCTACCATACACGACCGGGACATGCTGGGGTCTTCAAAGCACCAGAAGTTGAAGTTAGTAAACAAGAAGAACGAAGTTGTTACTGTGAAGGGCGATCAAAAGGAGTCTCGACAGTGTTACTATGAGACGGTCAAAGAAAACAAGAATGACCCGATATCGACACCCCGGGGAGGCAAGAGAAAGGCTTCCAAAGCCGAGTTAAAAGATAAGTCGGTCAATCTAGTTGAACTAGATTTACGCGAGGAAGAAAAGATGCAAAGACAGAACCAAATGGCGAGCTAGAGGACCTCGTTTTGGGTCCGGAACCGGGACAAGCAACTAAAAACGGCAAAGCATTGGACCCCGAGGTTCGTACAGAGCTCGAGGAGTTCTTGAAGAATAATAAGGACGTGTTTGCGTGGCAACCGTCCAAGATCCCTGGGGTGGACCCAGACTTTTGCTGCCATAGTTGGCAATTCGTCCGGGATCCATCTCGGTAGCCCAGAAAAAAAAGGAAGATTGGTGAGGACAAAGGAAAAGCTTTAGAAACACATGTGAATGAGCTGCTGGAAGCTGGGTTCATCCGGGAGGTACAGTATACAACATGGTTGTCCAATGTCGTCATGGTAAAAAAAACCTATCGGCAAATGGCGGGTATGCACAAATTACAAACAAGGTGTGTCTAAAGAACTCTTTTCCAATGCCAAATATAGACCAATTGGTCGATAACTCCTCCGGATTTAATTTGCTTTCTTTTATGGACACATACTCCGGTTACAATCAAATTGCCATGCACCTGGATGACCAAAAGAAAACCGCATTCATTATTGAGAAGGCCAATTATTGCTATAATGTTATGCCGTTCGATATGAAGAATGCAGGGGCTACTTATCAAAGGATGATGAATCGGGTATTTGAAGATCAGCTAGGAAAAAATGTAGAAGTATACATAGATCATATAATAGTCAAGTCTTGGCAAATAGCGAGTCATGTGCAAGATTTACAGCAGACATTTGATAAGCTAAGGGAATACCGGATCCGTCTTAACCAGGCAAAATGTGCTTTTGCTGTCCCGGCTGGGAAATTCTTAAGCTTTTTGCTTACGCAGAGACGAATTGAAGTCAATCCGGATAAGTGCCAAGCTGTGCTAGACATGAAAGCGCCAAGAAATAAGAAGGAGGTTCAACAGCTAACAGGGAGGTTGGCAGCACTGACTAGATTTCTCCCTAAGTCGGCAAAAAATTCTCTCCCATTCTTCAAATTGTTAAAAAAGGAAGCTCCGAGCGGATGGAACCCCGAGTTTGAAGTGGCTTTTACGAAGATTAAGCAGTGTTTATCTTCTCCTTCGGTTCTGTCTAGGCTGAGCCAAGAGAGAGTTTGATTTTGTTCTTGTCCGTTGGCAAGGAGGCTATCAGCGCCGTGTTGGTCAGGGAAGCAGAGGATGGCCAAGTTCCGGTTTATTTTGTAAGTCGGGCTTTGCAAGGCTCAGAAGTGAGGTACCAAAAGCTTGAGAAAATGGCTTTTGCTCTACTCATTGCTGCAAGACGAGTCCGTCCCTATTTTCAGAGTCATCCGATTCTGGTCCGAACGAGCCAACCAATACGACAGATACTTCATAAACCAGATTTGGCGGGGCGAATGGTCAGCTGGGCTATCGAGTTATCCAAGTTTGATATAGTTCACGAAGCCCGGCATGCCATCAAGTCACAAGCATTGACAGACTTCGTAATGGAGCTAACCCCATCCGAAGACAGGGAGAGGGAAGATAATACAGCTTAGAAGCTATTTGTTGATGGATCGTCAAATAAAAAGGGGAGCGAAGCTGGGATTATCATAGAAAGTCCAGAAGGAGTTGCACTCGAACACTCCCTCCGTTTCAATTTTTCAACTTCTAACAATTAGGCCGAGTATGAGGCCCTAATTGCTGGTTTGTTGCAAGCTAAGGAGAATGGAGCCAAGAAGTTCACGTCTCAACTGATTCCCAGCTAGTAGCATCCCAGATAGAAGGTACCTACCAGGCTAAAGGTCCCTTGATGGTCAAGTATTTGGGAAAGGTTAAACAAATTATGGCTGAGTTTGACGAAGTTACCATGGTACATATCCTAAGAAGGGAGAATGTTAGGGCATATATTTTGTCTAAACTGGCAAGTACGAAGAGTCATGGGAATCATCATATGATCATCCAGCAAAGTTTGTTGGAACCAAGCTGTGTGATGATAATATCAGAAGTCAGTGGCTGGAGAAAACCCATCGCTGACTATCTCGAGAGAGGGATTCTACCCGTGGAGCCAGCGGAAGCAAAGAAGCTGATAAGAACAACGGCCTCATATGCAATGATAGATGACGAGTTATATCAAAAAGGTTTTCATTCCCCAATGATGAAGTGTCTTGCTTTGGTTGAAGCCGGGTATGTGTTATCCGAGATCCATGAGGGAATTAATGGACACCATATGGGTGCAAAGGCGTTAGCCCAAAAAGCGGTGCGAGCCGGTTACTTTTAGACTACAATGGCAGCAGACTCCAAAGATCATGTGCCCAAATGTGGTAGTTAAAAGCATGCCAATGTAATACGGACTCCGCCATCAGAGTTAACGTCTATTTTGGCTCCATGGCCGTTCTACAAATGGGGCATGGATTTGCTTGGACTATTCAAGGCGGCTCCAGGGCAGCTACGATGGCTCGTAGTGGCCGTGGATTACTTTACAAAATGGATAGAGGCAGAACCGTTGGCAACAATTACTGCGGCACGAGTGCAAAAATTCCTACAAAGAAATATTATATCCCGGTTTAGAATCCTAGGCGAGATCGTCACGGATAACGGAACCCAGTTTATTGATAAGGGTTTCTGAGAGATGGTAGCTGATTTCCATATTGAGCACCACTTTGCCTCCGTGGGACATCCGCAATCTAACGGACAAGCCGAAGCGGCCAACAAGGTTATTGCTGACGGATTGAAGAGGATGGAGGAAGTCGAGTCAAATTGGGTGGGACAGTTGTATTCCATTTTGTGGGGACATCGGACTAGTGTTCCAACGGCAACTGAGGAAACCCCGTTCAGACTTACTTATGGATGCGAGGCAATGATCCCGGTTGAAATTGGTGAACCCTCATGGAGGAGAATCAAGTTTCTACATGAGGAGGACGAGAATAGTAAAGCGATTGCAGTAGAGTTAGACTTAATTGATGAAGTTAGAGTCATGGCGCATTGCCGAGATTTGGCAGCCAAACAACTCATTGCAAACCAATATAACAAGAAAGTTAGATCTCGGTCCTTTGAGAAAGGTGACCTCGTCTTTCGACGGGCTGACATAGGCAACAAGAATGCCAGCCAAGGGAAGCTCACTGCAAACTGGGAAGGCCCATACCGGGTAACAGAAAAAGGTCGTTAAGCGAACATGGAACGCATATAAGTTAAAGGCGTACTACAGCTGAAAGCCGAGTTCCACCAGGAAGTGACAGTGTCTTGAGTTTATGTAAAGTCTTTTAAATTGGGATTATCCGAAGTGATGTGATCACGAGTCTATTCCTACGGAAACTATGTAGCAATGGCATTGCTGCCGGGGAATTAATGAATTTTGGGTCAAGGTCAAGGAACCCATTTTCAAAAAGCACTTGATAACAATGCGGCCAAGTTGGAAAACATGTATGAATTCTGGGTACAAAACCCAGTTTTCGAAAATCATGTCCAAATAAACATGTATGAATTCATGGTAAAGAAACCAGTTTTTGAGAATCATGTCCGGAGCTAAAACATGTATGAATTCATGGTAAAAAAACTAGGTTTTTGAAAATCATGTCCAAGCAAAACATGTATGAATTCTGGGTACAAAACCCAGTTTTCGAAAATCATGTCCAAATAAACATGTGTCAATTATGGGTACAAAACTCGGTTTTCAAAAATCATGTTCAAGATAAACATGTATGAGTTCATGGTATAAAAATCAGTCTTCGAAAATCATGTCAAAGCTAAGCATGTATGAATTCATAGTGAAGAAACCAGTCTTCGGAAATCATGACAAAGCTAAACATGTATGAATTCATGGTAAAGAAACCAATTTTCAAAAATCATGTAGAAATTAAGCACGTTTAGATCCGTGTTGCACGAACCGGTTTTTTACAAATCATGTTTGATAAAGCGGAAGGCCTACGAGGCCGTGATATGACAAGTCATCCGGGATAACAAAGTAACCCGTCGTACTGACCTTGATCAAGTCAGGTTGTTAAAGTTCTAGTGAAATAACATAAAGCTCAAACATTTGACAAGTTTGCTATTATCTCGGAGTGGACTTTCATCAAGATCACCTTGGCGGGTTAACGAAAACTCTGACGAACACAATGAATGTAACGATAAGGGCTAACTCGGTGATCTACGCAAACTTGATAAACAAATAGCAAAGATTCGATATACATGAACAGTAAGTAATCTCCATTAAATTAAAGATTGTCATGTTAGTGCAGGAGCATCGCATATTTATCACAGTTCTGAAGCCGGGTTATAACCTTGACGACAAATGGTTGAGAAAGCAACTAAAGGGCCTAAAAAAGAAAGTGCGTTGAATTCCACCTAGGAAGGCGTTGATCAACCAAAAGTCAACGACACTGAAGCTGTGCATGAGCCTAAGAGGGAGGAGATTGTTCTTCTTCGTCTTCATCCTCATTTGCCCCAAGAGGAATCAATTTTCCTTTCTCGCTGACATAGGCTTGAAAGTTCAGTCCGAAGGTGTTCAAGGTGACTTCGGGATTTAGAACCCAGATTTGCGCCATGGCATTATCAAAAGATTGCACAGCCACACTGACATACTCTGTAAGCTGGGCCTTTGCGCGAGAAAGTTCCTCATCTTTAGCCTTCAGCAGGTCTTCTAGATGGGCGGCATTGGCTTGCACCTTCTCCACGAATAGCATGTCATTGTTATGAACATCCTCCCGATGGCGAATCTCTGAATTTGCTGTCGTCAGCTTTTCCTCGGCCTGGGACAAACTCGTCTTGAGCGCCAGCACCTCCTCCTGCAATTTGTCTTTCTCAGCCTGGGATGCTTGTAACTCATCCTTGGCTTGGTCCCTCTCCTCAGTGACTTTGGCCAGATCGACATTGTTTTTCAGAGGTGAAAGCTCTAGGATCAGGTTATCCCTTTCGGCTGTTAGGTATATTTGACTTTGAGGGCGGCATAAGGCCGGGGTAGAGATATGGCTTTGTAGCCCTTAACTTCCATGTCGGCAATTTCCTCTTTATCAGCTGCCGAAAGACTTGAAGGCGCATGAAATCGGGCAGGAAGGCGAACAACGTCTAGAAATTCCTTTGTTACCCCGTGCTCCCAAAGGATTCCCCCAGATAGCGTGGCGTGAGAAGGAGGGGTTCCCGCAGAAGACGGGGTTGAAGTGGTTTGAGTCTGAGAGCTGGGGGTTGGAGTTGGAGCTGTTGGGTCATCTACGGCTTGTTTATCTTTGGATCTTTTGTAAGCTCTTTCTCCACGCTTCGACCTGTCCTTGGGTACTGAGCGCTTGCGTGAGGCTCCAGTAGCTGCAGCCTCTTATGTGGGAGCTGATTGGGTGGCTGCAATAGGTCCACTCGAGTTTGGGGCATTGGGATCACCCTCGGCACCCTCAGGAAGTGCCGTAAAGACGCCCATAAATTTTGGTCTCCCCATGCCTCGGTCTGCGAAATAAGAAACAAGATGTCAGTTTTATATTTGGCAAAGATTAAAAATGCACAATACGTAGACGAGAGGGTATATATATATACCCTCTCGTCTTCTAACCAGGGGTGTGGGGATGTAATTGGCGGGTCCATAGGATTTTTCAATGAGCCTGAGCTTCATCAAAAATGACATGATAAACAATGAGATATGAAAACAAAATAGCACAACCATCTTTAAAGGCTCAAATAATTTAAATGGCACAAAAATCTTATCGAATAAAATACACAACAAATAATAAGCCAAACATGACAACAACAAATCTCATCTAAATAAATTAAATTAAATAACGCAATCAACTCAAACTATTTTAACATCACAAACATAGCAAGAACTATAAAAAAACTCGAAATTCCAATAAGTTATAAAGTTATAAGATAACTTGAAATCGAGAAAAAAGGTGAATTAGCATGACCAAAAAAATGAAATAGAAAAAAATGAAAAGGGAGGAATGGAAAAACTAAAAAGAAAAAGAAAATAATTATTGTTACACAATTCCTGCATATTACAAAAATAATTATATACTATATGTTAGAAGAAATAAATAATGAAATATCACGATAAATAAATAAAATGTAACAAACAATAAATAGCTGCACGAGAAGTAAAATAGTGGGAAGAATATTAATAATCGAATAAAAATCAAATAAGAAAGAGATGAGAAAATAAGAAAAAGCCAAAAGAAAAACCAAAAAGAAAAACCAAGTTCGTCTAAATATCCAAATATAAACAACTCCAAATGACATGATAAACAGTGAGATATGAAAACAAAATAGCGCATCTAGATCAAACATTTAAAATACAACAACCATAGGGTATGTTTGGTATGAGGGAAGGGGAGGGGAAGGAAAATTTTTTGGAAGGACATTTACCATTTTGCCATTAATGAAGAGAATATTTTTTTTTTTTATTGTGAACATATTTTAGGAATATTGAAAATTATCTAGGGGCAATTTTGTAAAGATGAGAGAAAAGTTTTCTCTCTCCACTTTCCCTTCCCTCCCCTCCCCTCCCATTCCCTCAAACCAAACATACCCATAGTGGCTCAAATAATTTACACGGACATAAATGTTATCGAATCAAATACACAACAAATTATAAGTCAAACATGACAACAACAAAGCTCATCTAAATAAAATAAATAAATAAACGCAATTAACTACTATTTAAACCTCACAAACTTATGAAGCAACATTAAAAACTCGAAATTGCAATAAGTTAAATATTATATGTTAGAATAAATAAATAATAAATATCACCATAAATAAGTAAATGTAACAAATAATACGGAGGTTCACGAAAGTTAAATAGTGGGAACAATATTAATAATCAAATGCAAATCAAATAAGAAAAAGCCAAAAGAAAAACAATAAGAAAAACCAAGTCCATCTAAATATCCAAATATAAACAACTCCAAATGACATGATAAAAAGTGAGATATGAAAACAAAATAGCGCATCAAGATCAAACATTTAAAATACAACAACCATACCGGCTCAAATAATTTACACGGACATAAATGTTATCGAATCAAATACACAACAAATAATAAGTCAAACATGACAACAACAAAGCTCATCTAAATAAAATAAATAAATACACGCAATTAACTACTATTTAAACATCGAAACATATGAAGCAACATTAAAAACTCGAAATTCCAATAAGTTAAATATTATATGTTAGAAGAAATAAATAATAAGTATCACCATAAATAAGTAAAATGTAACAAATAATACGGAGGTGCACGAGAAGTTAAATAGTGGGAAGAATATTAATAATCAAATGCAAATTAAATAAGAAAAAGCCAAAAGAAAAAACAATAAGAAAAACCAAGTCCATCTAAATATCCAAATATAAACAACTCCATATGACATGATAAACAATGAGATATGAAAACAAAATAGCGATCTAGATCAAATATTTAAAGTACAACAACCATACTGGCTCAAATAATTTAAATGGCACAAAAATCTTATCGAATAAAATACACAACAAATAATAAGTCAAACATGACAACAACAAATCTCATCTAAATAAATTAAATTAAATAACGCAATCAACTCAAACTATTTTAACATCACAAACATAGCAAGCAACATAAAAAACTCGAAATTCCAAGAAGTTATAAAGTTATAAGATAACTTGAAATCGAAATGGTGAATTAGCATGACAAAAAAAAAAATGAAATAGAAAAAAATGAAAAGAGAGGAATGGAAAAAGTAAAAAGAAGAAGAATATAATTATTGTTACACAATTCGTGCATATTACAAAAATAATTAAATACTATATGTTAGAAGAAATAAATAATGAAATATCACGATAAATAAATAAAATGTAACAAATAATAAATAGCTGCACGAGAAGTAAAATAGTGGGAAGAATATTAATAATCGAATACAAATCAAATAAGAAAGAGATGAGAAAATAAGAAAAAGCCAAAAGAAAAAAGAAAAAGAAAAACCAAGTCCATCTAAATATGCTAATATAAACAACTCCAAATGAAAGTGATAAACATTGAGAGATGAAAAAAAAAAAAAAAAAAAAGCGCATCTACATCAAACAATTAAAATACAACAACCATAATGACTCAAATTATTTACACGAGAGAGAAATGTTATCGAATCAAATACACAACAAATAATAAGTCAAACATGACAACAACAAAGCTCATCTAAATAAAATAAATAAATAAACACAATTAACTACTATTTAAACATCACAAACATATGAAGCAACATTAAAAACTCGAAATTCCATTAAGTTAAATATTATTATATGTTAGAAGAAATAAATAATAAATATCACCATAAATAAGTAAAATGTAACAAATAATACGGAGGTGCACGAGATGTTAAATAATGGGAAGAATATTAATAATCAAATCCAAATCAAATAAGAAAAAGCCAAAAGAAAAAACAATCAGAAAAACCAAGTCCACCAAATATCCAAATATAAAGAACTCCAAATGACATAATAAACACCGAGATATGAAAACAAAATAGCGCATCTAGATCAAACATTTAAAGTACAACAACCATACTTGGCTCAAATAATTTAAATGGCACAAAAATCTTATCGAATAAAATACACAACAAATAATAAGTCAAACATGACAACAACAAATCTCATCTAAATAAATTAAATTAAATAACGGAATCAACTCAAACTATTTTAACATCACAAACATAGCAAGAACCATAAAAACTCGAAATTCCAATAAGTTATAAAGTTATAAGATAACTTGAAATCGAAATGGTGAATTAGCATGACCAAAAAAAAAAATGAAATAGAAAAAAATGAAAAGAAAGGAATGGAAAAAGAAAAAAAGAAGAAAAATATAATTATTGTTACACAATTAACGATAAATAAATAAAATGTAACAAATAATAAATACCTACACGAGAAGTAAAATAGTGGGAAGAATATTAATAATCGAATACAAATCAAATAAGAAAGAGAGGAGAAAATAAGAAAAAGCCAAAAGAAAAAAAACAAAAAGAAAAACCAAGTCCATCTAAATATCCAAATATGAACAACTCCAAAATGACATGATAAACAATGAGATATGAAAACAAAATAGCGCATCTAGATCAAAAATTTAAAATACAACAACCATCTTGGCTCAAATAATTTACACCGACATAAATGTTATCGAATTAAATATGTGACAAATAATAAGTCAAACATGACAACAAAAAAGCTCATCTAAATAAAATAAATAAATAAACGCAATTAACTACTATTTAAACATCACAAACATATGACGCAACATTAAAAACTCGAAATTCCAATAAGTTAAATATTATATGTTAGAAGAAATAAATAATAAATATCACCAAATAAATAAAATGTAACAAATTATACGGAGGTGCACGAGAAGTTAAATAGTGGGAAGAATATTTATAATCAAATGCAAATCAAATAACAAAAAGCCAAAAGAAAAACAATAATAAAAACCAAGTCCATCTAAATATCCAAATATAAACAACTCCAAATGACATGATAAACAACGAGATATGAAAACAAAATAGCGCATCTAGATCAAACATTTAAAATACAACAACCATACTTGGCTCAAATAATTTACACCGACATAAATGTCATCGAATCAAATACACAACAAATAATAAGTCAAACATGACAACAACATAGCTCATCTAAATAAAATAAATAAATAGACGCAATCAACTACTATTTAAACATCACAAACATATGAAGCAACATTAAAAACTCGAAATTCCAATAAGTTAAATATTATATGTTAGAAGAAATAAATAATAAATATCACCTGAAATAAATAAAATGTAACAAATTATACGGAGGTGCACGAGAAATTAAAAAGTGGGAAGAATATTAATAATCAAATGGAAATCAAATAAGAAAAAGCTAAAAGAAAAACAATAATAAAAACCAAGTCCATCTAAATATCCAAATATAAACAACTCCAAATGACATGATAAACAACGAGATATGAAAACAAAATAGCGCATCTAGATCAAAAATTTAAAATACAACAACCATACTGGCTCAAATAATTTACACCGACATAAATGTTATCGAATTAAATATGTGACAAATAATAAGTCAAACATGACAACAAAAATGCTCATCTAAATAAAATAAATAAATAAACGCAATTAACTACTATTTAAACATCACAAACATATGACGCAACATTAAAAACTCGAAATTCCAATAAGTTAAATATTATAGAAGAAATAAATAATAAATATCACCATAAATAAATAAAATGTAACAAATAATACGGAGGTGCACGAGAAGTTAAATAGTGGGAAGAATATTTATAATCAAATGCAAATCAAATAACAAAAAGCCAAAAGAAAAACAATAATAAAAACCAAGTCCATCTAAATATCCAAATATAAACAACTCCAAATGACATGATAAACAACGAGATATGAAAAAAAAATAGCGCATCTAGATCAAACATTTAAAATACAACAACCATACTTGGCTCAAATAATTTACACCGACATAAATGTCATCGAATCAAATACACAAAAAATAATAAGTCAAACATGACAACAACATAGCTCATCTAAATAAAATAAATAAATAGACGCAATCGACTACTATTTAAACATCACAAACATATGAAGCAACATTAAAAACTCGAAATTCCAATAAGTTAAATATTATATGTTAGAAGAAATAAATAATAAATATCACCATAAATAAATAAAATGTAACAAATTATACGGAGGTGCACGAGAAATTAAAAAGTGGGAAGAATATTAATAATCAAATGGAAATCAAATAAGAAAAAGCCAAAAGAAAAACAATAATAAAAACCAAGTCCATCTAAATATCCAAATATAAACAACTCCAAATGACATGATAAACAACGAGATATGAAAACAAAATAAGCGCATCTAGATCAAAAATTTAAAATACAACAACCATACTTGGCTCAAATAATTTACACCGACATAAATGTTATCGAATTAAATATGTGACAAATAATAAGTCAAACATGACAACAAAAATGCTCATCTAAATAAAATAAATAAATAAACGCAATTAACTACTATTTAAACATCACAAACATATGACGCAACATTAAAAACTCGAAATTCCAATAAGTTAAATATTATATGTTAGAAGAAATAAATAATAAATATCACCAGAAATAAATAAAATGTAACAAATAATACGGAGGTGCACGAGAAGTTAAATAGTGGGAAGAATATTTATAATAGAATGCAAATCAAATAACAAAAAGCCAAAAGAAAAACAATAATAAAAACCAAGTCCATCTAAATATCCAAATATAAACAACTCCAAATGACATGATAAACAACGAGATATGAAAACAAAATAGCGCATCTAGATCAAACATTTAAAATACAACAACCATCTTGGCTCAAATAATTTACACGACATAAATGTCATCGAATTAAATATGTGACAAATAATAAGTCAAACATGGCAACAACAAAGCTCATCTAAATAAAATAAATAAATAAACGCAATTAACTAATATTTAAACATCACAAACATATGAAGCAACATTAAAAACTCGAAATTCCAATACGTTAAATATTATATGTTAGAAGAAATAAATAACCAATATCACCATAAATAAGTAAAATGTAACAAATAATACGGAGGTGCACGAGAAGTTAAAGAGTGGGAAGAATATTAATAATCAAATGCAAATCAAATAAGAAAAAGCCAAAAGAAAAACAATAATAAAAACCAAGTCCATCTAAATATCCAAATATAAACAACTCCAAATGACATGATAAACAGTAAGATATGAAAACAAAATAGCGCATCTAGATCAAACATTTAAAATACAACAACCATACTGGCTCAAATAATTTACACCGACATAAATGTTATCGAATCAAATACACAACAAATAATAAGTCAAACATGACAACAACAAAGCTCATCTAAATAAAATAAATAAATACACGCAATTAACTACTATTTAAACATCACAAAACCAACATTAAAAACTCGAAATTCTAATAAGTTAAATATTATATGTTAGAAGGAATAAATAACAAATATCATCATAAATAAGTAAAATGTAACAAATAATACGGAGGTGCACGAGAAGTTAAAGAGTGGGAAGAATATTAATAATCAAATGCAAATCAAATAACAAAAAGCCAAAAGAAAAACAATAATAAAAACCAAGTCCATCTAAATATCCAAATATAAACAACTCCAAATGACATGATAAACAACGAGATATGAAAACAAAATAAGCGCATCTAGATCAAACATTTAAAATACAACAACCATACTTGGCTCAAATAATTTACACCGACATAAATGTTATCGAATCAAATACACAACAAATAATAAGTCAAACATGACAACAACAAAGCTCATCTAAATAAAATAAATAAATAAACGCAATTAACTACTATTTAAACATCACAAACATATGAAGCAACATTAAAAACTCGAAATTCCAATAAGTTAAATATTATATGTTAGAAGAAATAAATAATAAATATCACCAAAATAAATAAAATGTAACAAATTATACGGAGGTGCACGAAAATTAAAAAGTGGGAAGAATATTAATAATCAAATGGAAATCAAATAAGAAAAAGCCAAAAGAAAAACAATAACAAAACCAAGTCCATCTAAATATCCAAATATAAACAACTCCAAATGACATGATAAACAACGAGATATGAAAACAAAATAGCGCATCTAGATCAAAATTTAAAATACAACAACCATACTTTTGGCCCAAATAATTTACACCGACATAAATGTGATCGAATTAAATATGTGACAAATAATAAGTCAAACATGACAACAAAAAAGCTCATCTAAATAAAATAAATAAATAAACGCAATTAACTACTATTTAAACATCACAAACATATGAAGCAACATTAAAAACTCGAAATTCCAATAAGTTAAATATTATATGTTAGAAGAAATAAATAATAAATATCACCATAAATAAATAAAATGTAACAAATAATACGGAGGTGCACGAGAAGTTAAATAGTGGGAAGAATATTTATAATCAAATGGAAATCAAATAAGAAAAAGCCAAAAAAGAAAAACAATAATAAAAACCAAGTCCATCTAAACATCCAAATATAAACAACTCCAAATGACATGATAAACAACGAGATATGAAAAAAAATAGCGCATCTAGATCAAAAATTTAAAATACAACAACCATACTGGCTCAAATAATTTACACCGACATAAATGTCATCGAATTAAATATGTGACAAATAATAAGTCAAACATGGCAACAACAAAGCTCATCTAAATAAAATAAATAAATAAATAAACGCAATTAACTAATATTTAAACATCACAAACATATGAAGCAACATTAAAAACTCGAAATTCCAATAAGTTAAATATTATATGTTAGAAGAAATAAATAATAAATATCACCATAAATAAGTAAAATGTAACAAATAATATGCGGAGGTTCACGAGAAGTTAAATAGTGGGAAGAATATTAATAATCAAATGCAAATCAAATAAGAAAAAGCCAAAAGAAAAACAATAATAAAAACCAAGTCCATCTAAATATCCAAATATAAACAACTCCAAATGACATGATAAACAAGTGAGATATGAAAACAAAATAGCGCATCTAGATCAAACATTTAAAATACAACAACCATACAGGCTCAAATAATTTACACCGACATAAATGTTATCGAATCAAATACACAACAAATAATAAGTCAAACATGACAACAACAAAGCTCATCTAAATAAAATAAATAAATAAATACACGCAATTAACTACTATTTAAACATCACAAACATATGAAGCAACATTAAAAACTCGAAATTCCAATAAATTAAATATTATATGTTAGAAGAAATAAATAATAAATATCACCATAAATAAGTAAAACGTAACAAATAATACGGAGGTGCACGAGAAGTTAAATAGTGGGAAGAATATTAATAATCAAATGCAAATCAAATAAGAAAAACCAAAAGAAAAACAATAATAAAAACCAAGTCCATCTAAATATCCAAATATAAACAACTCCAAATGACATGATAAACAACGAGATATGAAAACAAAATAGCGCATCTAGATCAAACATTTAAAATACAACAACCATAAAATACAACAACCATCAAATAATTTACACCGACATAAATGTTATCGAATCAAATACACAACAAATAATAAGTCAAACATGACAACAACAAAGCTCATCTAAATAAAATAAATAAATAAATACGCAATTAACTACTATTTAAACATCACAAAATATGAAGCAACATTAAAAACTCGAAATTCCAATAAGTTAAATATTATATGTTAGAAGAAATAAATAACAAATATCATCATAAATAAGTAAAATGTAACAAATAATACGGAGGTGCACGAGAAGTTAAATAGTGGGAAGAATATTAATAATCAAATGCAAATCAAATAACAAAAAGCCAAAAGAAAAACAATAATAAAAACCAAGTCCATCTAAATATTCAAATATAAACAACTCCAAATGACATGATAAACAACGAGATATGAAAACAAAATAGCGCATCTAGATCAAAAATTTAAAATACAACAACCATACTTGGCTCAAATAATTTACACCGACATAAATGTTATCGAATCAAATATGTGACAAATAATAAGTCAAACATGGCAACAACAAAGCTCATCTAAATAAAATAAATAAATAAACAGCAATTAACTACTATTTAAACATCACAAACATATGAAGAAACATTAAAAACTCAAAATTCCAATAAGTTAAAAATTATATGTTAGAAGAAATAAATAATAAATATCACCATAAATAAATAAAATGTAACAAATAATACGGAGGTGCACGAGAAGTTAAATAGTGGGAATTAATAATCAAATGCAAATCAAATAAGAAAAACCAAGTCCATCTAAATATCCAAATATAAACAACTCCAAATGACATGATAAACAAAATAGATATGAAAACAAAATAGCGCATCTAGATCAAACATTTAAAATACAACAACCATACTTGGCTCAAATAATTTACACCGACATAAATGTTATCGAATCAAATACACAACAAATAATAAGTCAAACATGACAACAACAAAACTCATCTAAATAAAATACATAAATACACGCAATTAACTACTATTTAAACATCACAAACATATGAACCAACATTAAAAACTCGAAATTCTAATAAGTTAAATATTATATGTTAGAAGAAATAAATAACAAATATCACCATAGATAAGTAAAATGTAACAAATAATACGGAGGTGCACGAGAAGTTAAATAGTGGGAAGAATATTAATAATCAAATGCAAATCAAATAAGAAAAAGCCAAAAGAAAAACAATAATAAAAACCAAGTCCATCTAAATATCCAAATATAAACAACTCCAAATGACATGATAAACAACGAGATATGAAAACAAAATAGCGCATCTAGATCAAAAATTTAAAATACAAGAACCATACCGGCTCAAATAATTTACACCGGACATAAATGTTATCGAATTAAATATGTGACAAATAATAAGTCAAACATGGCAACAACAAAGCTCATCTAAATAAAATAAATAAATAAACGCAATTAACTACTATTTAAACATCACAAACATATGAAGCAACATTAAAAACTCGAAATTTCAATAAGTTAAATATTATATGTTAGAAGAAATAAATAATAAATATCACCATAAATAAGTAAAATGTAACAAATAATACGGAGGTGCACGAGAAGTTAAATAGTGGAAAGAATATTAATAATCAAATGCAAATCAAATAATAAAAAGCCAAAAGAAAAAACAATAAGAAAAGGGAGGTCCATCGAAATATCCAAATATAAACAACTCCATATGACATGATACACAATGAGATATGAAAAATAAATAGCATCTAGATCAAACAATTAAAATACAACAACCATAATGGCTCAAACGATTTAAACGCGGCACGATATGTTATCCAATAAAATACACTACAAATAATAAGTCAATCATGACAACAACAAATCTCATCTAAATAAAATAAATTAAATAACGCAATGAACTCAAATTATTTAAACATCACAAACATAGCAAGCAACAAAAAAAACACAAAATTCCAATAAGTTAAAATTATAAGATAACTCAATCTAAAATTGTGAATTAGCATGACCAGAAAAACAATCAAATGGAAACAAATGAGAAGAGGGAACATGGAAAAAGTAGAAAGAAGAAGAAGAAGATAATTATTGTTACACAATTCACTATATTACAAAAATAATTATATGTTATATGTTAGAAGAAATAAATAATAACAAATAATAGGTGCACAAGAAGTTAAATGGTGGGATATTAATAATCAAATACAGATCAAATAAGAAAGAGATGAGAAAATAAGAAAAAGCCAAAAGAAAAAAAATAGGAAAGTCCATCAAAATATCCAAATATAAACAACTCCAAATGACATGATACACAATGAGATATGAAAAATAAAGCACATCTACATCAAACAATTAAAATACAACAACCATAATGGCTCAAACGATTTAAACGGCACAAATATGTTATCGAATAAAATACACAACAAATAATAAGCCAAACGTGACAACAATAAATCTCATCTAAATAAAATAAATAACAACTCAAACTATTACATCACAAACATATCAAGCAACATAAAAAATTCCAATAAGTCAATCGAAAATGGTGAATTAGCATCACCAGAAAAACAATCAAATGGAAACAAATGAGAAGAGAGGCAGGGAAAAAGTAGAAAGAAGAAGAAGAATATAATTATCTTTACACAATTCATACATATTACAAAAATTATTAAATATTATATGTTAGAAGAAATAAATAATAAATATCACAATAAATAAATAAAATGTAACAAATAGTACGAGAAGTTAAATAGTGGGAAGAATAGTAATAATCGAATACAAATCAAATAGGAAAGAGATGAGAAAATAAGAAAACCAAAAGAAAAAACAAAAAAAAACAAAGTCCATCTAAATATCCAAATATAAACAACTCCAAAATGACATGATAAACAATGAGATATGAAAACAAAATAGCACATCTAGATCAAACAATTAACTAATGGCTCAAACGATTTAAACGGCACAAAAATGTTTTCGAATCAAATACATAACAAATAATAAGTCAAACATCAAACAACAAATCTAATCTAAATAAAATAAATAACGCAAACTAATTAGCATGACTAGAGAAACAATGAAATAGAAAAATGAAAAGAGAGGAATGGAAAAAGTAAAAAAGAAGAAGAATATAATTATTGTTACACAATTCATGCATATTACAAAAATAATAAAATACTATATGTTAGAAGAAATAAATAATGAAATATCACGATGAATAAATAAAATGTAACAAATAATAAATAGCTGCACGAGAAGTAAAATAGTGGGAAGAATATCAATAATCGAATACAAATCAAATAAGAAAGAGAAGAGAAAATAAGAAAAAGCTAAAAGAAAAGAAAAGTCTATCTAAATATCCAAATATAAACTACTCCAAATGACATGATACACAATGAGATATGAAAAATAAATAGCACATCTAGATCAAACAATTAAAAGCTCAAACGATTTAAACAGATATAATACACAACAAATAATAAGTCAAACATTTTTTTTTTTTTTTTGCTCAAACTAATAAGTCAAACATGACAACAACAAATCTCATCTAAATAAAATAAATTGAATAAAGCTCAAGCAGCTTAAAAAACTCGAAATTCCAATAAGTTAAAAAGTTATAAAGACAACACGAAATTAGGAATGGTGAATTAAAATGACCACCAAAACAATCAAATAAAAACAAATGAGAAGAAAGACATGGAAAAAGTAAAAAGAAGAGAAAGAATATAATTATTGTTACATAATTCATACATATTACAAAAATAATTAAGTATTATATGTTAGAAATAAATAATAAATATCACGATAAATAAATAAAATGTAACAAACAATAAATAAGTGCACGAGCGGGAAGTATATTAATAATCGAATAAAAATCAAATAAGAAAGAGAATAGAAAATAAGAAAAAGCCAAAACAAAAAACTAAGGAAAAAACGAAGTCCATTTAAATATATTCTAATGTTAAAAACAACGAAAAAACAAAATAGCTCATCTAGATCAAACAATTAAAATACAAAAAACATAATGGCTCAAATGATTTAGAGGGCACAGAATGTTATCGAATAAAATACACAACAAATCATAAGTCAAACTTGACAACAACAAAGCTCATCTAAATCAAATAATTTAAATAACACAAACAAATTAACTCAAACTATTTAAACAGCACAAACACATCAAGCAACTTAAAACACTCAAAATCCCGTTAAGGTTAAAAGGCATGGAAATAAGATAATACCAAATTAGGAATGTTGAATTAGCATGACCAGGAAAACAATTAAATAGAAACAAATGAGAAGGGAGACGTGGAAAAAGTAAAGAGAAGATGAAGAACATAAGTATTGTTACATAATTCGTACATATTACAAAAATAATTAAATATTATATGTTGGAAGAAATAAATAATAAATATTATAATTAGTAAATAAATAAAAGAGAAGTAAAAAGTGGGAAGAATAATAATAGTAACCAAATACATATCAAATAAAAAAATAAGAAAGAGAAGAGAAAAGAAAAAACAATAAGAAAAACAAAGTCTTTTTAAATATCCTAATATAAACAAGTCTAAATATGACAGTGATAAACAATGGGATATGAAAACAAAATAGCGCATCATACTGGCTCAAATAATTTAAATGGCACATAAATGTTATCGAATCAAATACACAACAAATAATAAGTCAAACATGAGTACAACAAAGCTCATCTAAATCAAATAATTTAAATTACGCAAACAAATTAGCTCAAACTATCTAAAAAGCACAAACATATGAAGCAACTTAAAATACTTGAAATTCCATTCAGTTAAAAAGTTATGTAAAAATATGATAAGATCAAATTAGGAATGGTTAATTAGCATGACCAGAAAAAAATCAAATAGAAACAAATGAGAAGACCTGAAAAAAGTAAAAAGAAGAAGAATATAATTATCATTACATAATTCATACATATTACAAAAATAATTAAATATTATATGTTAATATTACAATAGATAAATAAATAAATAAACAGTAACAAATATAAATAAATGCACGAGAAGTAAAGGAAGAATATTAATAATCAAAGACAAATCAAAGAAGAAAGGGGAAGGGAAAATAAGAAAAATGAAGTCCTTTTAAATATTTTAATATTAGATCAAATAATTAAAATACAACAACCAATGGAATCAAATACATAAATAATAAGTCAAATATGACAACAACAAAATTTAAACTACAAAACAAATTAACTCAAACTATTTAAATACCACAAACATATCAAGCAACTTAAAATTCCACTTAAAACCATTAAATTTTATAAGATAACACTAAAATGGTGAATTAGCATGACCAGAAAAACAATTAAATAATGAGAAGAGAGACATGGAAAAAGAAGAAGAATATAATTATTGTTACATAATTCATACATATTACAAAAATAATTAAATATTATATGTTAGAAGAAATAAATAATAAATATTACGATAAATAAATAAAATGTTATCTAATCACACACGCAACAAATAATAAGTCAAACATGAGCCATGCAGACATATCAAGCAACTTAAATTACTCCAAATTTTATAAAGTTAAGAAGTTATGGAAAAAAGATAAGATAATAGAATTCGCATGACCCATTAAATATTAAAATGATTAATTAATAGTAAATAAATAAACAGTATCAAGTAATAAATAAATGAAAGAGAAGTAAAATAGTGGGAAGAATGATAATAATCAAATACAAATCAAGCAAGAAAGAGAGAGGAGAAAATAAGAAAAGGCCAAAACAAAAAACAATCAGAAAAAATAAAATTTTAATATAAGACTCTAAATGACTGCAATAAATATTTGAAAACAAAATACCTTATCTAAATCAAATAATTTAAGCACAACAAACATATTGGCTCAAATAATTTAAATAGCAAAAAAATGTTATATAATCAAATACACAACATATAATAAGTCAAACATGAAAACAAAATAGCTCATTCAAATCAAATAATTTAAATACCTTTAAATACCGTGAACAAATTAACTCAAACTATTCAAAGAGCACAAACATATCAAGCAACTTAAAGTACTTGAAATTCCATTAAGTTAAAAAGTTATGGAAAAATAAGATAACATCAAATTAGGAATAGTAAATTAGGATGACCAGAAAAACAATCACATAGAAACAAATGAGAAGAGAGACATGGAAAAAGTAGAAGAGTAATAAAATTGTCGTTACTTATAATGATAATTCATACATATTACAAAAATGATTAAATATTATATGTTAAAATACATAAATAATAAATATTACAATAAATAAATAAATAGTAACAAATGAAAAATAAATGAAAGAGAAGTAAAATAGTATAAAGAATAATAATAACCAAATACAAATTAACAAATACAAAAAAGGAGAAAAAAAAAACAAAAACAATAAGAAAAACAAACTGTGATAAACAATCTGAAAACAAAGTAGCATCTAGATCAAATAATTTAAATACAACAAAATATTGGCTCAAATAATTTAAATAGCACAAAAATGATGTTATCTAATCAAATACACAACAAATCAAGTCAAACATGACAACAAAAGAGCTCATAAATCTTATCTAATTAAATATGACAACAAAATAGCGCATCTAAATCAAATAATTTAAATACCACAACCATATTAACTCAAACTATTTAAATAGCACAAACATATTAAGCAACTGACATTACCCGAACACTCATTAAGTTAAAATGTTATGGAAAAATTAGAAAATACCAAATGAGGAATGGTGAATTATCATGACCAAAAAAAAAATCAAATAAAAGTCGAATTTTTCAGCCTTCCAAATTGAAATAAGATGAAAGTGAATCTATCCAAAACTATCCAGCATTTAAAAGTAATGTTTTCTGACAATCATATTTGCACAAGGGCTATTCATCTGGTAACTAGCAACAAAACAACACTCCACATGTTCATATCAGTATTGTAAATAAGGTACTTAGAGACCCACCCACGGATAAAGCCAGTCTATGATCTTCCATGATAAAACCAAATGTCACAGCAATAGAAGATGATCTACAATCAAAGGAAGTGGCTCCCGAACCTGTTAATTAATGCTCATTAATACAGTTAAAAGGATCATAAAAGGAGATATGACTATCCAACTCCATTAAGTAGTGGAGGATAGAAGTAGATTAAAAAACATATGATATTAATTATTGGTAAGTTCAGAATCATAGATGAGTATAGAAAATAAGATTTTAAATAAGATCAACCCTCTCTGGTCTTCCTCCTTATCTCTCCTCTCTCATTTTCATTATGCCTGCCACTAGACCTACACCATTAAGTTCTTTGATCCGACTCTAAATCAGGATTATATAAGAAAGAATAGCCAAAAAAAATGTAGCACTTGGAAACAAACTATGTAGTTAAACTACTAACGTTTAAAATAAGGAAAAAGGGAGAAACAATATGGACAACACACACACAAAGAAAAATAAACTACAGCTCGCCCTCCCTTGTCTAGTATATGAATATCAATTCAAACAGCCCACACCAGCTTTCCAGAAAGAATACAACAGTGATTCAGTGTCTCCCGCTCTACTTTCCCTGCAAATTCGTTTTGAATCTTCAGATAAATTTATGTAAACAATAAGAATAGAAAGTGATCTCTAATTGAAACAGGAGATGAGTTTATTTCTCCTCATAAGCTTCCACATCAGTAAAAATAGAACAAAGCACCATCTTATTCCTTTACTAGAGAACACTAGCGGCAATAGTGAACAGAGAAGCCTCCCCGTGTTGGTTCCAATGGTGGCAATAATGAACAGAGAAGCCTCCCCACCTTTTTCTTGTTCAGGTTAAGTAAGACAGAAAAATCGAAAGGAATAATCTATCAAATAAAAGGAAGACTACGAATGGGATAAGAACTTATTCAAATTTATGGTAAACATAGATAAATACAGAAAACACAGTAGCAACCAATGAATAACATACATATATTAATCAGTTAATAATTCATAGAGAATAAGGAAATAAATTAACTAACAAGATAATAAATAAAACAAATAGACAACTTGAGGCAAGAAAATAATGAAGGCTAAATTATTGATACATAAACTATGCAATATTTGAAAGAAGGCATTAATATGCAGCATGAATAATTAAGTATTGTAAATAATATTTATAAACAACAATAAATTCATGTGAAAAGATAAAAATTAAATATAAATAAGAAATAATAAGGGGGAGGATGAGAGCAAATAATAAAGGACAAAGAAATCAATACATCTCTCATATTCTCATCACCATTCCCTATAACTAGCCAATCATAGTAAGATGGTAACCTCATCAAAAGTGAACCATGTATGAAATTCTCTCCTTACGTTTTTAACAAGAGTGTATGGTTGCAACTTGCAAGGATGTTAGAGTTCACCTCTATATTCTCAATCTTTGCCATGTCTCTCTCTCACACACACACACACAAACACTCCCTGCTCAAACCAGTCATATAATTCTCCTCTCCTGTGCCATCTTTTTGCCCACATTCAGACCGGCACTTCCTCAAATGCAGACTAGAAACTGGCACACCCATAATTATCCAAGTGGAATTAGGCTTTTATCATTTAACTTCTTAAATGAGGCTATTGAATGCACCTGTTATTGATCTCAGTATCTTGATTTTAGTTTCACATCAAGCCATCTCCAAATCAGGCCCTGACCTAAGCTGCCGAACAAAACTACTCTCATTGGAATAGATAGATGTCATGGGCACCGGATGAAATCTATTTCATTTTGCATTTGGTCAAAGATATTTGCAATGGCAAGCGGATTAGAGAAGCAAAGAGAAATCCCAGGGAAGTGGTATATAAGCCAAATCAGTTATGACTTAAGATCCACTTGCATTAAATTCTGCAAGATTTGGCAGTTTTGGTTGCCAAATTTAATTCAGCCAAAAAGACACATGATATGACTGTGGAGACCCAGTACCGTTCTGTCTATCAATTAAGGGAAAATGTTTTTTGACCAAAAATTAAAGGAAAACTAGAAATTAGGTCATTATGCGAGAAAAAATGGTTTCATGTTTTGAAACAGTTGACCAAACAAATGGCTAAATATAAGTCTAGCCCATCAACCTCTCTTGTTAATCTCTATAAAGAAAAACTAGAAGTGGAAAGGACTAAACAAGATTTTAGGTTCAACTCCTATCTATATGATTAAGACCTTATTGAGAGAGCTATCTCTCATTCGGGGCCCAA
Organism: Acacia acuminata; assembly: GCA_019022655.1. Classification (NCBI taxonomy): domain Eukaryota; kingdom Viridiplantae; phylum Streptophyta; class Magnoliopsida; order Fabales; family Fabaceae; genus Acacia; species Acacia acuminata. The sequence goes on along the minus strand of JAFJYI010000098.1, from coordinate 96,372 downwards.
CAATACTCAAATTAGAATTACTTCGTGATACCAGATGGCAGATAGTTGTTAGCTCCTAAAACAAATGTTAACAGCTTGTCTAGTAACTTTTTCCTAAACTGATTATTTTTCTCAATATTCCTAGACCACATTGCACCAAAATTAAATGGTAAACAATCCATATTGGGGACTAGGATGATCCAAGTTACATTTCAGCAAAGAAGGAAGCATCAAACCTAACATGAAATACGATTTCCCACTTTGAACATAGTTATTTTACTCAAATAGGCTGAAGATAAACCAGGTAATATTTAATAGTTCTTACCGGATGATGTGGGTCTGCCAGCATTGGGAAAAGACCTCTAACAATAAGTGATTGCCTTGCCTGTCATTGGACAACAAAATGAAACAAATAGCAAGAACTGATCAGTTTCAAAGTCAAATGTTACAATGCAAATCAAGAAAAGAAATGAAATTGGTTCTCTGGAAATAAGAACATACCGATGGATAACATAAACAAGAAACACATATATACACATATCATAAAAGGAGAAGCAATTATTCTTCATTTTCACTATCAAGTAAGTCCGCAAAGCAGATATTTCTTGACACAGTAATGAATGCTAATAATGTCCAAATATTTTTGTTTTCTCAATATTTAACTTCAGCCATTTCTTGCTTAATAACTAAGAAATCAACCACAAAATGTCAATAAGAGGGCCTCACAACATCACAACATCTTTTTAATTATAAACACTCAGAAATTTATCCAAATTCAAATGCATTTCAAGTTAGAAACACTCATTTTGGATTTTCTCTTTTCCCCCACTTTTGGGTCCTTTGAATTTATGAATATTACACAAGTTTCATCTTTAATTTCAAAACATATACAAAATTCCCTCGGTATAACAAAAATTTACACAGACCTATCCTAGTCAGCTGAGTATATTTATGTTTCTAAAATTCTAGGGAGGTCAGTAAAATCCTCTGCCAAATCAAGTAAGGTTGGCGTAATTTCCTCTCTGAACATATCATGATTTTTCAATCATCAAAGTTAAAATGCACGAGCTTGATTTCAGTACCAGAAATTCAAATATATATGCCAAAAAAGATGACAAGTTGAGCTTAAAATGTTCAAGGACTGATGATATTGAACTTAACTATGGTAGAAGCCAAAATAATAACAATAATAAAAAAGTTTCCTTCATTAGAAGCAACTTATAGCTTTACTATTAGGCTATTAAGTATCTCCAATTTTTGAGAGCAACATCACAGATACAATATAATCATTCAGGCACCTGACAAGATTAGATTGCAAGCAACAAATCACTAGCACCAATCTACCATAAAATTAGAATTTAGAGAAACAAAAAATGCGTAAGTAATATCATTATATACCTCCAAATGCACCAGTGAAAGTCCATCGGAGTTTATTTGTTTTCAGTTGAGGAATGACAACAGATATTACAGGCATGGTTGGTCTGTGCTTTGCAATCAACCTACAGATACAAACAATGAGAATAATGTAATGAAATAGCACATGGCTTTTGATATCAATATGAACCGAACAAAAGATACCAGGAGAAGAAATCGGTACTATGAGCAGGTTCACGTGCATATGCATAGGTAACCATGAAAACGATAAATTTATAAATAAAAAGGGATATGGGGATTGAAAGATGTTAAAAAGAAACCTTGCAGCTCCTCCAGATGAAGTGAAGCAAATAATAATGGAGGCCTTAACCTTGATGGCTGCCCGAACCTATATGTTACAGCACAAATGAAGAACTTCCCAAAATTTGGTACATTCACATTTCTTTGGGAAGGAAACTCGCATGATGTTAGACAGGGAAAGATAAATAAAAACCAGAGAGATCAAAGAGAAGAGTCATTAGAGAGATGTACCGCAGAGGAAGCTATTGATTCCAAATGACTCATGGGCTCCCCTACATATTTGACAGTCATCTTGAAATACAAATCCTGATTAAAAACTTTCTCCGCCTACACATAACAGACGCCTAATTTCAGTTAACACTTTTCTCCTATGAGAAGATGAAGGTTGTGGGGAGGAGAAAGCTAGTTTCTTGACTCTTTTAGAGAAACTACACATAATAAAATCCATCCATCAGCAACAGGACCATGAACAGAAGGCCAGGCTAAGTTAGTAGTCTTAATGTACAGAAGCCAGAGACACAGCATATTTGAAAATCAATGAGTGGACTTCACACAACATTTCAAAATGCATCAGAAACAGGAAGAAGACAATATTATAAATAATGCGCACTTAGAATAACTAGCAAAACCATCCACAAAGAGCTTAACTTGACAAGCCTCAATAGAAACATGCACATATGCAATACCACAAATAAAAATACACCAGTTTCACGAAATTTTTTATATAATATATATGGGTGGCGCACGCGTGTGAGTGTGTGTGTCAAATTAACCCCAAAAAAAGGCACGAAGTCATAAAAATAAAAATTCACCATCCAACACCGCATTGGCAACATAACATAAGTTGCTTCATCACGAGTAGGTCTTAAATTATCAGTCATAGTATCCACAACACGTGTAACAACAGCTGGCTTTCCAGCTACATTGCACTTGTAGATTGCAGCTTTTTGGAATAAAAACACCTGTGAAATTGAAGGAGACAAGAACAAGAGAATGGTTAATAATATAATGATATGAAAGAATATCAATCAGTATGAGATAACAGGTAATAACTAGCACATAAAATCTCAAATGAAGCAAGTTATGCATAAATTCAGAAGCATGTGCTGACCTTCTCAGGTGGCAGATCTATCCCCAAATTTCCATGAGATAGGATGATAACATCTGCTTCTCTCAATATCTCATCAAAATGTGTCAATCCCTATGGGAATTTACCAGGGGAAGATGCAATTAAAAATCACAATCAAGCAGAGTAGGCAAGCTCAGAACATTTATTTACTTGCATTGTCTCTCGTATTCTCATTACCATTCCCTATAACTAGCCAATCATAATAAGAAGGTAACCTCATCAAAAGTGAACCATGTATGAAATTCTCTCCTTATGTTTGTAACAAGAGTGTATGGTTGCAACTTGCAAGGATGTTAGAGTTCCCCCCTATGTTCTCAATCTTTGCAAAAATTTGTGTCTGTTTCAGGTCACCAAGTTTAGAGAGAAATTCACGGGCCTACAAAAATATAATTATAAACATATCTCAATACCTTGATTAAAAGAAAGGGGGAAACAATTTACTTAGTCAAAGCTGTTTTTCGGCTACAGAAGATCAAAATTCAAAGCTAAAACTGTAAGCATGAGGACAGGGAGGAAATCACTCAATATCATATGTTAGGAAAAAGGAGGAAAGCCATCTGAAATAGCTCTTACATGACAAATATCCTCAGCATGCCGGGTGTATGACAATGAAAGGAAGTCTATGTTGTTTTGAAGACCCCATGTGCTTATGACCTGAGTTAATACATTGATATGTCCAACATAATCATTAGATTCAATGAGCAACAAGAAAGTAATAAACAGGTCTTTTACATGCATGAACCTAACCGGAGTAGAATGAATCAATCATAATCTGGTAGTTTGGACAGTTAAAAAAATACACAGCTTTAGTCTATACACATACATTTAAGCTTTACAATTGCAAAACATTTTTTGTTGAAGGAGTTCTATTTTAGTTAATCCATCTAAAAAATAGGCCCAATATAAACCTATTCCCAACATGAGAACGAAATCATACAAAAAAAATTTCCATCCTTTCTCATGAACTGAAAGTAGAAAACAAAACCAACCCATTCAATCTATCTCATTTCTTTATGGAACAAGGTTTTGATGTGTATGCCAAATATTTACCTCCTTGTCCTTATCAGTAAGCGTAGGAAGATCAATACGAATCTGAGAGACATGTAAAGTATACGACGACCCAGCTAGTGTGGCAGAATTTTTTTTTTTGAGACAAGTGACATCATCACCATGCACCCCAGTGACCTACATGTAAAGCCAAAACTGTGTGACAATAATAATACAGAAGAACTGTGACACTAAGTATTGGGCAAAGTTCTCTGATTTGAATATTGCTGACATGGAAAGCCAGCAAACTATAATTTGGTTCTGACAAGCATAATCAAAGGTATAAGTTACGCAGTTGCTCTCTCATATTGAATAGCAGCCTCTTGCCTCCTCAATAATAAGGTGGAAAAGAGTTCCTTTGGATTCAGCTTTCCTCCCTGGTTGGAATTTCTTTCCAGGCACACTAATTTAAGAATTACACCTGCAATACAAGCAGCAACCAAATAGCCAGTGTCCAAATCAGGAAATTCTACTAAATTGCTGCTGAAATAATCATTTTAATCAAAATCTCCTACTATATCCATTTATCTTATTCATGCATAATTAAGCAAATAATACTCTATATTCTTCCTAAAATCCCACAAAAATGCTCACTTAACCATATAAAAATAATGGTTTATCAAATTCCACCACACTTGCACTTTTGCACTCCATAGAAAAAAATACAATCAAGGAAATCCAATACAAAATCGAATAGATATATATGTGAGAATGTAGCAAGCTTAAATCAAAAAAAGCAAGCATAGTAGTATATCATACTTCAACCAACATCACAAGCAAAGTGTACGAATGCAAATCAAATAGTCCATGTACTTAGCCTAGCCAATAGTGAGTAATGCTTTAGAACACAACTTGGTCCTGTTTTGCACTTCTCACATTCCTCTCTCAAGGTAATTTCACTCCACTCCACTAGTCCAACCCCTACCATAGGCTTGTAATGTGTCTACCATCTCCACCACTCATTATACACTAGAGTAATGAATCAAGAGGTCTTTGCTTTGGTTGTAATGTTGAAAAGGTCTAAGTGGAAATGGAAAAAAGAATGGCACATGATCTGAAATATACGCCGGTGATGAGCGATAATTAGACAATCAAACAAGTGGCTGAAACTTCAGCATTTGCTGTCATGTACAGCAATGTTTAAGCATAAATCTATTGCTTCAAATTATATTCATAAGCTGAAAGAGTTCTTTGGACAATTTGTTCTCTCATTTTACTCTTCTCTATTTTTTTCTGGTTCTTTTTAAGACATTTTTGTTCTGCCTTCTTTACCTTTTTTTTCTTTTCTTCTTTCTACACATATGCCTTTTCCTTTCTCTTCCTTGCCTTTTTTTCTTTTTTTTTTCTTTCTGGCTTTTCCTGTTTTCTTCCTCCTTTTTTTTTCTTTCTGGCTTTCCCTGTTTTCTTCCCTCTTTTTTTTTTCTTTTCTTTTCTTTCTGGCTTTTCCTTTTTTCTTCCTTTTTACCCCCTATAGGCTCATATATATTTTCCTTTTCTCACATATAGTCTCATGTATAGATTCAGATCAGTGCATATTAAAGAAGAAATGAAAGTGAAGGGCTCAATGGGGTTAGCAAGGGATTGATTTAAACGGCTTGTGTTTAGGAAAACGGGTGAAGAAATAGAATGCCTCAATCCTATTCATGACTCTTGTGCGATTATGTGGCCTTGATTAAGACGCAAGACAAGTTCTAGAGGAAACTGAATCAAGTGGAGTACCCACACTGAATTTATGAATGATAATAAGGCTCAAATCCTTCCATCAAGGTTTGTGCATTCTAAACTAACTCACACAAGGCCAAACCATGCACATAACCATTTTCAAAGCATTAGAACATTCTACTTATGATACAAATTTTCCAGATGATAAACCACAAAGATGGCATCAATATGTAAACAGTACTTGCTTCATTCATTCATGATAAGTTTGGTTCTTCATGTGTATCTCAGAATAAGCAAAGTGCATTGCAGAAAAATTCATAAATCAAGCATTGTTCAGTCAATAATTCTAGCAAAGGTGTTGTCCAAAATTCCTGTACAATCACCTAGAAAATCAATGAGCTTTACTCCCCCACAGTCATACTTAGCATTGACCTCAATGCAAGCTTAGAACAACCAAAGAGGCCACAAAATCATCACCCTAAATCTACTTTTTCCTAATGATTTAGTCCCTCCCCCACACTCATTTTAGGCAATCAAGTAACAAGTAATTTCACAAGCAATCCAATATAATAAAGGGAGGAAAGGGACAACCATGTAGACGAAATCTTCTTGAGCTCTTGAAGCAAAAAATCTCATCACAGATGAGAATCGTAAACCTCTTGAGCATAGGCCTTCCTTGACAAATCTTTCTTGGTGGTGGTTCCAATTCCATGTCTAAAGGCTCCTTAATGTAAGGCAGAGAGTGATCCTTTTGGAGTGTGGAAGTTCCTTCAAGAAAAAGAAGGAATCGATGTGATCAGCAGCCACACAGAAATGAGGATACCAGAGGAAATTCGTAAGAAAGAGTCTCATGAGTAGAAACCATGCATACGCTTAATACTCCAAATCACATTATGTCCATGTTGTACTCTAGAGTCATGATGCAATGTAAAGAACTCATACTCAACCACACAATCCAAGAGAATCCATTTTGAACTCCCCTATATCAGGTTGTAAATCTAGACCTTTAACCTAAACCAAAATGTCTTCTAAAAATCCAGAAGCTTGTCTAGTTGTCCTATCGACCAGTTGGAGTATTACAATAGTGGACTCAATGTTTTTGATCACTAATGAGTTTTCAACTGAATGTGACATAACATTAATGGCTGCACCTAAGTCTAAGGGTGTATTATTGAAATTTAGCAAGAGTTAAGGAGTAGGAACACCATGGCATAGGAGCACAATCAACTAACTAACATTTACTACTGCGTGGGTCACCCCCAACACTTGTTATAAACCAACAACGCACCAATACAGTTTTTTTTTTTTTTTTTCAAGAATTCCAACAGTAAATCAGCTCTCACCAAAAAAAATGTGACAGTAGCAATCAAATCAGAGACAAACTTAAAGTTTAGCAAGTAAAGACCTCAACAGCAGCATGAAATATCCTCACCAAAATGAACTAACACTCACAGCAGAGAAACAGTGCAAGTACAGTCAGCAATCAAACACTTCATCCACAGAACAATTGAATCGCAACAGTCAATAAAATTATCACAAGAGATTATAGGCTAAAAGCCAGAGCCAAGAGCATAATCCCAATCTTGCCAATATTACAACAACGAAATCAAGCCACCGACAGTATGAACAATTCCAGAAAACTCTACACAGCTCTATTTTTATTTGAGTTTATTTTTTTTTTTTCCTTTTTTTCTAAGCCACTGACATGTTGCATCTGTTTATATTTTCACTTACCCCAAAAGCGGCAACTGGGTACAATAACGATGTTACTCATTGAGATTTATGAACATGACAAAAACCAACCAATTCTTCTCCAAGATGTTATTTTACCACCATTGAACCCATTCCAAAGTCAATTTAAGTCAAACCAAAGATAAGCCCAGTTACTCAACAAAACATTCAACAATACACAAATAATCTTTTAGCATTAGCAAGATGCCTTAGGTAAAAAGGAAAAATCCCAAACAATTCATCATCAAGGCGGTGTCAAGGCTATGGCAAGATACACTTGCTTGGAAAAAAAAAAAACACACACACACAGCAATTTGATTTGATTATAATTGATTAGTGACTCCTTAAATTATGAAATAATTAGTAGTTTTTAAAATTTCCATGGATATAGAATCTAAAATAAAAATTTTATATTTTTATTCTATCTCCAATATTGTAAAAGAAATCAATTATTTTAAAATTATAAATTAAAAACTAATCACAATAATAAACACGGGTACAATGAGCATCAAGGTTGATTGTGGACCCAATTAAAAACCATTACAAACTAGAAGGATTTTCAATTTTAATTTTATGTTCAGTTTATCATAAAATTTTAAAATATGTGGACTGAATTAGAATTTGAGATAAATAATGGGAACTAAGAAGTTAGTTTTTTCTTTATTTGAGATAAATAATAGTTATAGCCCACATTGAGAATGTATTGGCAAAATGATAAGACAACATATAAAGCAAGCAGTACTGCTACCATTAGTTATTATTTAGTAAAGTTGGTAATAGCATTAGTATTCACCGTGCTCATAGTAGTAGTCTAAGCATTCTATGCATCCACACAGATTAAAGCCCACTTAGTTTTGGTGAAACTTATCCACTGAAGACGCAGGTGCACCTTTACATGGGAAAAAAATGAAGAGTACTAGTGAAACCGAATAGAGAAAGTAGGATTCAACCATTACATTGGAATATGTTTGACTGAATTTCAGACCTTTTCATAGAAGCATAGGTTTGGGGTTATCAGGTCTAAAAAGAAAGTGATGGATAAAAGTAGAGGGTTGCCTTAACCCTATTATGAAAATAAGGCCTCAGACAACACTGAGGTGCAGCATGGTGATAAATAATTTTCACAAAATTAGTAACATTCACAGTCAACCATGACTAGCTGATGTGCTATGATGCATCCTCAGGTACAAAAGAATGAAATAGCTGCTTTGAAGAAAGAGAATGGTAGGAAGGTTGAACATAATATGCCCCATATTCACAAGTGAGGTTATCTGAAAAGTTGTCTCACAAGTAAGGTTGTAGAATTCACTGTATATGGTGCATAATCTGACAAGTAAACAGAATTGTAAGCAACCCCAGAATTCACTGTCGCTTCAAATTCAAAACCTTCCACCCAAGAAACTAAACCAATATCAACAAACAACTCAATTCATAAGCTACCGAAAACAGTAATCTTGTGTTCAAAGTGGAAAAAAAAAATCTAAGTATAGACAAAACTCCCAATTCCAAAATGGAAGCAGAAAGAAGATACATATAACTCATAAGCCTCAAATGCAAAACAATCACCACTTATCCAAAAGCTTAAGCAGAGTAAAAATGTGTATTAGGAGCCATGAATGCATCAAGGTAGAGTAGAAAAGCAACAAAGAACAGTCACAAATTCAAACATATGGCATTTGAATAAAAGTGTCACCTCTTTCTCTATTTGTTTAGCAAGCTCCCTAGTAGGAGCCAAAACCAATGCCAAAGGATCATCACCAGACCAAATTGGAGGTTGAGTCAAGCAATGCTACAAAATCAAACAGAGGTGAAATTAAATCACGAAAAGGGTGGTCATTAAATTTGCTATTTGCTTGATTGCCACCACATGATATCTAAGGAAAACAATACAGAATTAGATAAACATCCCAAGTATAAAGAGCTCAGACCTCTATCATAGGAATGGTGAAAACTGCAGTTTTTCCCACTACCAGTTTCAGCACAAGCCAATAGATCCCTTCCGCTAAGAGCGATAGGCATGGCTTGAGCCTGGATAGAAGTTGCCCTTGTGTATTCATGATACGCAATATCCTTCATGATACTTCGGTGCAAGCACTGTAAATTAATAAGTCCATAGTTTTTCCCTTATTAGCCATAATGAGTACAAATTGAATAAAAGAAATATGGGTCTGATTGATAAAATAGCTACCATGTCTGAAAATGATTCAATTGGTGCAGGCGAAGGAAGAGAGTCAGAAGCAACAGAAACATCGAGATTAAGCCGCCGTCGAACCTCTTCAATCTGCAAATGAGAAGCACGTATTATGTAGAATTCAGTAACCCAATATAACTTCTTCTGTGATTAAGACTACTCGAGAAGAGGTAGATAGATTTTTTACAGATCTCATTGAGCGCACCATCACCAATTACCTACTGTTACATACACAAAAACAACTTTACTCCATTGCTTAATTGCCGCTACCATTCACAACTTTACTCGTGGCTCGAAAGTTCGAACACGGGCTCCTCTCTAAAGCCGATTCTCCAAGCAGATAAAGGAACGAGGCGGGATGTTTTTTTTGATAGAGAAGGACGTGTTGACCTAAGAAGAAGAAGAAGGAGGAACGACGGGACTGAACTAGGGTTGGGCTTGGGCTTGTCGGTATTAAGATGCAACGGCTACAAAATGTCGTTGAAGAATGTCGTTGTGGAGTCAGGCGCTGATGAAGTAATTAATAATTTAAGATGCATAAATAATGGATTAATAATGTTGCTCAAATTAAAACAGTCTTAGATATTTGAATTATAAATTGAATCAAAGCCACATAATGAAGGTAAAAATCAATCACAAGTAAAAAAATTATTTAAAGAGTCCAAAGGGAACACACGCTTGAAAGCATCCATCACCTTCATGCAATGGACAAACATGGAGATAGTATAAAGTAGACATATAAGTTGAGCAATCATCATAACCTATACTTATAAGAAACATAAAATACGAAGTTGACAAAAGCAAATGTAAATTAAAAGGAAAGAATACATATGATATAGTCAAACCGTCTAAAATAAATGAGATTACATAAGCTTCTAATCTTCACTCTTGAAAGTATCCTAGGGCTTCAATATCTTCCCAACTAAAAATTGAATTAAAAATAAGGAAATTAAAGCAAAATTCAGACACTTGCCATGGTCCTTCCTCACTGTGACAATATACAATCCTCACAAGTCACGACCACTCTCTTTGACAAGAATGTTGGGAGCATGTAGTCAAAATCGCGCTTTTAAGTGCAAAAAAACGCCGCTTTTATGCTTTTTTTTTGGGCAAAAACGTGTTACGTGGTGGAAAAAACGCACCACAAGTAAAAGCATAAAAACGGTTCGTTTTAAAAAAAAAAAAAAAACGCCGCGTTGAAAAATCACCCAAAACCGCGGTTCAACACTCCAACTCCAGCGGTCCAATAGCACTCCGGCGGGCCCAACTCCGACCCTAAATCGGTCATTCAAATCCTAAATACCTAATCTTCACTTCGCAGCTTCTCAAGTCCCGACTCCTCGGCCGCGACTCCATCAGAAACTGAGATTAATCATTCAGTCAATCCCTCCTCCACCTCCGACCTCCGCCGTCGATCATTATCCAAAGTTGTGGAGCTTTCTTCCTGTTATACTCCATCATCATCTTCTGCCTTTATTTTCTCTCTAGTTAAGGTGATTCTTTCTTTAATGATATCTCGGTCTTTTTTCCCCTTTCATTCATTATTGTACTTTTCTCTTTTTTTCATTTTACTTTCAAATGATTCACTTGTTCAAAATGCGTTTCATTTTCCCATTGTTTTAGCAGATTTCTCACCAGTTGATACTTTTTTTCCCAATGGATGTTGTCTCTCTCTCTCCTCAAATTGCTTCTCTTATCTTTGTTTAACATGGCAGATTTTGATTTCTCTCTCTCTTCATTGTCATAAACCATCTGATCTAATTGCCAAAATGGACTTATAGGATTGATTAGATAGATGTAGTTGACCTACAATTTTTTTACTTTATTTGCAGATAGCTTTCTCATGCTGCCGATTGTTTGAATTTTGCATAAAAGTGGTTCATTTGGATACGTTTGAAGGGATTTTGACATGATCATTGTGTTTGGCGTTATGATTTATTTTACTGAGACTTGAAATCTATATATAAGCCCAGAAGAAACCAGAATTACATGTGTGTCCCTCTCTCTGTTTTTTTGCCATAAACTGAATGTGTCTCTTAGACATGCGAAATTTATATGGCAGATTTAGCAGAGATCCCTATTTCATAGTTCCTATTCCTAGTTTTATAAAAGTATGATTAATATATTACTATGCTCTAATAAGGAAGTGTGTAGTGGAAAAATCTCTGAAATATTGTAAAGGAATTGGAAGTTTCCGGGGGAATAAATGTGTGTATGAAGCCAGGTACCTTATATACATATGCAGGTAAAAACTCCGTTTTATTTTACGATTTTACGTTTTACGCTTTTTCCTTCTCCTTCCGCTTTTACGTAAAAACTACGCTTTCACTACCATGGTTGGGAGTACAATTATTGGGGTTATTAAGAATGAAGCATTTGACGCTCGTTGCCCTTTTTTTTTTTTTCCCAATATACACCATGTGTTACTTCGTTTTTGCAAAAATGCTATAGAAATATAACTTAAATTTTAAACCCCAAATTAGTGATTTTCCAGTGAAATGGGTTATCAATTGCTTAAAATATAACTTAAATTTGAAAATCCCAAATTAGTGATTTTCTAGTGAAGTGAAATGAGTTATCAATTGCTTTACTGTTATTGTTAATCGCATTAATACTATCGTCAATAGGATTTTAAAGTTTAAATAGTATTTTTCTATCAATTTCCCTTTATTTTTTGGATTAAGGTGCAAAAATATACATATAATTTTTCCAAAAGTGTAGCCGACAACAAATGTTTTTTGTGCAAAAGTTACCATGTGATTTCAAAAGTGGAGAAAAAATAGCCCTTGGCCATTAGTTTGACTCTTTTATATTTTTAAGGCTAGCATGGACGATGATTCGACTAAATTTCTTCTTAGCTGGTGGTAAAGAACTAGAGAAAATTACAGAAAATGACATAGATATTTTGGAAATTACAGTTTAGTAATTCTCTCTCCAATTCCCCCCTTTCTCCCAATCTCAATCTTACCCATTAAGCCACCCATCTCCGCCTCCTCACTACCATAGCCACCTTTCTCGTAATTTTCAAAATTATTTGGGTCATTTTCTTTAATTTTCTCCAGTTCTCCACTACAAGCTGGGATGAAATTTAACTGAGTCATCGCCCATGACAGTTTTAAAAATACAAGTCACTTTTACAGCCAAAAAAAGCACTTGATGTTAGGTACACTTTTGATAAAATCACATGTATATTTTTGGACCTTAACTGTTACTTTTTTTCTAAATTATTGAACTCCCTTTTTTTATAAGAAAATTTTAGGAAATGGGTTGGGCTCACCCACAATCCAAGAGCAGGGCGCTTGGAGCCCGCCATAGGGGATACCGGGCCGCAGAGTCCACATGCCTCCACCTCCTCCCAAACTTACTACGCTTTCAGACCCTAGGATGCCTCCCTCGCCGCCTTGACCAACTCCAGATCGAATCCCCTCCCTTTAGTTGAGGAAGTCCACCCTTCGACTAGTTGAACCCAAGGACGAGGGGGTCTTGAACTCCCATTTTGATGTTGCATGACCAGTATCGTATTTCCCAATCGGAGTCATCACATTGGGTTTGGGAAGTCTTAGGGGTTTTTTTTTTTTTGGATTTTCCCAATAAATATTGCAAAGAGTGGACTTTTTTTATGGGGACATGATAAACAGTAGGAAAATAATACCAAGATGTAAAAGAGAAAATATTTGTATAACGCTAAACTTAAAATCGATCTTAGAAGAATGATTTTAGAGTTATGAAAAAGTCATTCATGTGGAGAATGATTTTCGTCTGACACAAAAAAATCATTTTTCGCATGAACGATTTTAGAAAGCATTCCTGGCACGAATGGTTTCAACATGATGTGATGTTTTTAATAATTAAAAAGATTTTTGTCTTTATTATAAATATTCTTCCATGCATAAAAATTATAAACTAGATACTCTTTCCGGGGCAACATTAAAAAAACAAATTAGATATAACAAACTAATCTCTTCGACAAGATATGTTTGAGAGTTTATTTTGATTTTAAATATAAAAAATATTTCCTTTGTTTTTTTACATCTTTCATGAGAGTTCTAGAGATTTCTATACAATTCTACATCTATGTACAAGTATCTATCATAATATGGAGTTCTCTAGAAACCTTTCTTATGGAGTGTCTTGTGCACAAAATATCTTGCGTTCCCCCGCGATCCGTGACAACACACTTGAAAGCATCCATCACCTTCATGCAATGGATGCAATGGACAAACATGGAGATAATATAAAGTAGACATATAAGTTGAGCAATCATCATAACCTATACTTATAAGAAACATAAAATACGAAGTTGACAAAAGCAAATGTAAATTAAAAGGAAAGAATACATATGATATAGTCAAACCGTCTAAAATAAATGAGATTACATAAGCTTCTAATCTTCACTCTTGAAAGTATCCTAGGGCTTCAATATCTTCCCAACTAAAAATTGAATTAAAAATAAGGAAATTAAAGCAAAATTCAGACACTTGCCATGGTCCTTCCTCACTGTGACAATATACAATCCTCACAAGTCACAACCACTCTCTTTGACGGCAATGTCACAACCACTCTCTTTGACGGCAATGTTGGGAGCACAATTATTGGGGTTATTAAGAATGAAGCATTTGACGCTTTCGTTGCCCTTTTTTTTTTTCCCAATATACACCATGTGTTACTTCTGCTTTTTGCAAAAATGCTATGGAAATATAACTTAAATTTTAAACCCCCAAATTAGTGATTTTCCAAAGAAATGAGTTATCAATTGCTTAAAATATAACTTAAATTTGAAAATCCCAAATTAGTGATTTTCTAGTGAAGTGAAATGAGTTATCAATTGCTTTATTGTTATTGTTAATCCCATTAATATTATTGTCAATAGGATTTTAAAGTTTAAAAATATTTTTCTATCAATTTCCCTTTAATTTTTAGATTAAAGTGCAAAAATATACATATGGTTTTTCCCAAAAGTGCACCCGACACCAAATGCTTTTTTTGTACAAAAGTGACTATGTCATTTCAAAAGTGGAGAAAAAAATACCCATTGACCATTGACTTTTTTGTATTTTGAGGCCGACATGGACTATGACTCGACTAAATTTTATCTCAAATTTTGGTGATAAAGAACTAAAGAAAATTACAAAAATGGCATAGATATTTTGGAAATTACAGTTTAGTCATTCTTTCTTCAATTCCCGTTTCTATCTTTCAATCTTAATCTTATCTATTGGGCTGCCCATCTCAACCTCCTCGCCGTTGTTGCCACATTTCTGTAATTTTCAAAACTATATGGGCCATATTTTGTAATTTTCTTCAATCCTCCACTGCAAGCTGGGATGAAATTTAACCGAGTCACTGTCCATGTCAGTCTTATATATACAAAAAAGTCAAATTAGCAGTCAATAAGTATTTTTGCTCTACTTTTATAAATACATAGTCACTTTTGCATCCTAAAAAAGCATTTGATGTTGGATACACTTTTGAGAAAACGACAAGTTATATATTTTGGCACCTTAACCCTTGTTTCTTTTGCCAAAATATCCAAATCTCATTTTGATGTTGCATGACCAATATCGTATTTCCCTAATTGGAGTCATTAGTTTGGGTTTGGGAAGTCTTTGGAGATTTTCCCAATAAATATTGTATCATAAATATTGCATCATAAATATTGCAAAGAGTGGGCTTTTTTATGGGGATGTGATAAACAGTAAAAATAATAATACCAAAATGCTATAAAAGAGAAAATATTAGCATAACGCTATACTTAAAATCGTTCTTGAGATTGTATCCAAAAAAAAAAAAATGTTCTTGAGAAGAACGATTTGAGAGTTGTGAGGCACTCCCCAAAACTTAGGTTTTGTCAAACATCCCGAATTTTGTCTAAAATCATTTTCCACCCAAAACCTAGGTTTTGAGCTCAAAACTTAGGTTTTCCAAAATCCAACTTTTTCCCCACTTTTCACCTTTTCAAACTCATTTTGTAGAATTGTGGGCGCCACCATAATTAGAGAAACCCCAAAATACCCCCATTATATCCATACGTACCACCAACAACAACGTGCTTTTCTTTTCTTTTCTTTTCTTTCTTTCTTTCTTTTTTTTTTTTGCTCGAAACAACAACGTGCTTCACTCATTTCCAACGTGCTGGGTTTGTTGGGGTTGCTCATAATGTTAAAAATTATATATTAAAAAAAACCACAGTGGAATTACTAAAAATTATACCAAAATATTTTTATATGACAAAATAATTTTGTCTATACAATTTACTTACATATATATTTGATCTAATTTTTATTATGTTACATAATTTCTTAATGGTATAAATATAATATTTATAATATTTCAAATACAATATTTAAAATACAACCTTATTCTTTTAAATGTAATTATACAAAAAGCTAATGTCATTTTTGGTACATTTGATCCGTCAAAAACTATTCGATAAAAACATCCAAACACTATCATTTTTTTTCCAAAATCATTCTCAAAACCTAGGTTTTACCTCGTAAATGGTGAAAATCATTTTCCAAAAGCAACTCCCAAACAGTGCCTTAAGTCATTCATGTGGGGAATGATTTTTGGTTTGACAAAAAAATTATTTTTCGCCTAAACAATTTTAGAAAGCATTCTTCGCATGAACGGTTTCAACACGATGTGATTTTTTTTTAATAATTAAAAAGAGTTTTGTCTTTTTTTTTTGGGTGAAAATCCAGGGCCTTAGCCCAATCTTATTTCTGAATCAAAACAAGTCTTGGGGTAAGCAACACCCATACAATCTCTGGACAGAAAACTACTTACAAACAAAGGAGGGCTATCAAAAATAATCCTACTCTCCTCTTGTATCAAACTATGCTTGGCAAAAGCATCAGCACAACAGTTGCCTTCCCTAAGCACATGTACAAAGTTAACATTCATAAACCTCAAAACAGTTCTCCTAATCAGACCCATTAATTTCGATTCCAAGCTATCATGAAACTGGATATCATTCAACATACTTATTACGACTAGAATCGATTCTACAACAATTTTACTAAAACGGTAATGTAAAGCTAATTCAAGACCCGTTTGAATAGCCCAGATTTCTGCTCTTAATGCAGAGCACGCTCCTAACCTTCTGCTAAAATCAGAGAGCCATTGCCCTTGTGAGTTACGAAAAATTCCTCCACAGCCAGCAGCTTTCCCACCTCCTGATGCAGCACCATCAACATTGATTTTAATCCAGCCCACCGCAGAGCTTTCCATCTCGATTAGGAACTCTATTTTGATACCACCAAATTTCCCTCCAAACTCCCCTCTACGCATGCCTAACTTCATTCACATACCAAGAACAACTCGGGCCCGATCTGCTTGGTGTTACATAGACCTCTTGAAAACAGCTTTTGTTCCGCCACGACCATAGTAGCCAACACGTGAGCCCAAAGGTAAGCTTCCGGTCCTCATCCGGTGAGCTAAGTTTCCTTTCGGCCGCCACCATCCCGCAAACTCAAAAACCAGGCATAGTATATTGTGGGATTAGTTCCCCGCCATAGAGACCGGCTCTATTGCGGTCCCTAGGAACGTGTATCATATCTTCCTCACTGTTGCAATAGTAACAGCCAGCATTGCCTCCCAACATCTTACTCTTTCTCACCCCTAATGACCTATTATGCAACGCCATCCATAACAATATTTGCACTCTTCTTGGCCCCTTCCAACGCCAAATCATGCTCCAACCTTTCTCCTCACACGACACTTCATTTTTCGGGGACTTGTACATTTCGCTACTACATATTTATTTCTGAAATTTCATCCCCATCTGATGATATCTACACCATTAGCCGGATCAGGAGGCAGAATAGCTCTAATTAATTCCATTCCTTCTGTATTCACCCTACTCTCAATTCGAGCCATGTCCCACTCCCCTTTTCATTTAGCATGTCCCCCATTGTCATATGCAAATCCTCTACCGTCGCAACCCAACACATTTTGAAGACAGATTTCCTTCATCCTCCACCCACTTATCTCCCCGAACTTTACCAATTTCCCATCACCAATGTCCCAGATATTCGCCACTATAGATGGCCATATTTGCACCAGCTTTCTTCCATAATTTAGAATCTATTTTCGAGACCTTTGCATCTTACAAGCGGTTGCAATTCCGTCCATATTTCCCACATAGCACCCTCAAACAAAGGTTGTTTGGCTTTGAAATTACATTCCAAGCCACTCTTCCCAGTAATGCTTCATTCATAGATTTTAGGCTACGCAATCCTAAACCACCATGTTCCTTTTCTTTACATAGTAGTTCCCACTCTTCACCGAATGAATTTTCCTTTTCCCCTTCTTCACAACCCCAAATAAAATCTCTCTCGAATTTTTTCCATTTGGTTCCTCATGCCCATTGGAATTGTAGAATGTTGCATGGCAAAGACCGCCATTTGATTGGTAACTGATTGTACAAGGGTTAATCTTCTAGCCGGTTATGATTGAGTTCATAACGTCGGTTATGGCCGAGGTTCAGTTGTCAATACAAATCTCGCCTCATCGTGGAAAGCCGAATAAGTGATTGAAGAAACCGAGCCCACCATTCATGGCGGAGGCAAGAAGTCAAAGTTAAAGGAATCATTCCTAAAAAACTCTGGCCACGAAGTCCGGGTTAGGGTGTTTATTAATCTCGGCACGTCATAAACCTGAAGTACCGAGCTTGGGGGCAACTGTTATGGACCCATATATTGGGCCTAGCAGATATGTGGCCCAGTGAGAGTATTTACGATGGAATCCCTCTTTAATCGTGTAAAGTGTTAATTACCCTTCATCGTGCTTATAATCCAGAACGCAAGTAGTAGAAGCTGTGCATTTGCGAACGTGGGAAGTGCGACCGCCTAAGTAATCGGATTCATCGTCATGGCAAAAAAACCTAGGTAATCCCTATAAATAGGAGATTACCCACCAAGTGCTCGTTCTACATTCTCTATTCCATTATTTACTATTCAACCTCACTGTGCACACATCCCACCCCTTTGGCAAAACACCGCACCTGTGTAGCACAGTGACCTGAGAACGCTCTTTGATATCTTCCTCATAGGTATCACTGAGCAATCATCTTCTCTTAGGTGTTTAATCCATATGCATCTCTGAGGAGCTATTTGATCCTATATTAACATCTCCTAGCCCATTGAGGCTAGACACTTATGTTCTACTCTAGAACAGAAGGGAATATTATTTAAGTTTTAAACAAGATGATTGTTCATTCTTTACTAATTTTTTTCGTACTAATTACTTCATTAACAATTGTGCGTATCATTCATAGACAACCTAATTAAATATCTTGTTCTGTCAATCAAAGGACTTCAATTCCATCAAGCTGAGATTAAATAATCAGCTTCTACGGTTATTTTAAGGAAATAAATAAGCAAATAACCAAGTTTCGAAATTTGTACAACTAAATTATGGTGCTAGGGACATTTATTATAGTCGTAAACGTAACAGAAGCTGCTGCTACGAGGTTACAAAATACACACCTACGAGGTGGCTTCAAATTTCACATCCTACATTTACATTCTACTGTGGTGCAGCTGGTGTTGTATGCCAAACACGAGCTTATGCGTCTCCTCACCTCGCACCTTCGCTATATTCATAAATGTAACTCAATCATATACATACACATCAACAGTTTTCACTTTTCATTCAAGACCCCATATACCACCTTGCATACCGAAGCTATACATAATTTTAGCGCATGCATGTATAAATACATATAAAATCTCCTCTTACTAATTCAGAAACAGACATTCAGTATTAAAGAAACCGAAATGAAACCAAAAGGTCTTCAAATAAGTTTTTTTTTTTTGGTCTTCTGAAGAAAGAAAATAAACACACAGATACACTCCTGAGACTCACCCTCAAATTTTTTGACTCTGTTCTTTGGGAACTTTTTTGTGTCATTCGTTTTTTTTTCCCAGCTTCTTCAGTCAGATGTCATGGGTTGCGTCATGCAACACCGAAAGCGAGCCTTGCGAACAGTCGTCATGATCTCCGTCTCTGCATTCTCCAGCATCACAACGATTTGAGCAAAAGGTGGCCTAACATCAGGGTTGGGATCCCAGCATCTTGTCATGATGTCTCGGAGAATGGGCAAGCAGTCGTTGGGTATGGTTGGACGGACGTTTCGGTTGACGACTGCAAATGCCGCTTGCGGCTGTCATGTTCTGAAATGGAAGCATCCCAGTGATGAGCTCCCAAAGAACAATCCCAAAGCTATATACATCCACCTTTTGTGTGTAAGGCCTATGTTGGATCATCTCTCTGCAACAGGTAAGGAGCAGTAAGTTCAAGTATCACGTCAAATTGTGCATTTTTTAAATTGAAATGCATATAAAAAGCCCGCATTTTAGCAGTATCACACAGTTGATGCCCCTCAACTGGTTGTCAGGGGTGACACTCATTCCAAACGTACAGGCACTTGCTCGCATGAATCACTCAGGCGTATAATAAATCAACTTGCTCCTAATGGTTACAAGCAACAAACATGTTCACCAATGCCCATGTCATGAAGTTAGGACATCTGATATATAAAATCATCAGGTACAGAAATGAAAATCTGAATGGAAATGACACTTCAAACAATAAACAAGATGGGAACCATATAAACTGGATCTTGTCAATTCAATGCATTCGGTTTCCATTTCCCTTTCGTTCTGGCAACCACATGACATCTTAAAAACGGTTTCCCAAATCCTAAATTGCCATTCAAATAAATTAATAACAGATTCAAAGAAAAGTCAGAATGCGGACCAGGTTTAGCTTATAGACAAAAGGAACATTTACCAAGAATAAGTAATACAAGTCAAGTTGTTTTGCAATCTATTACCCATAGGATGTAGCACAAATGACATGGAGGATACAGATAAGACCTAAAACAGCTCTCCTCAAATCTGCTCCATGCGTCTAAATAAAATTCTCTTCACACTATTTATTTACTGAATCTACATAGTACAAGTTGTTTGGAGTCATTGGCAGAGACACTGAATGTGCCATCAGAAACTGAAGTGGTTCATTTAGATCAGAGATAGAGGCTGAAAGTTCCTGGCAACTTGCAGGTTTTTCATTGTTAAACTGCATTCGGATGAAGAACAACTACATTAGAAATGGAATACATCTGCCTTCTGATAGCAACAAGACATTATAATTTTCACGGCTTGGGTGTTTTGTCATGGCTTAACATAAAGCAAGGAGATTTGGCTGCGTTATTGGATGTTGAACTTGAGGGTTTTTATCATATTTTGTCCTTTTGAGTTATATCTTTTTCCATCCTCCCTCCAAATTTTTTTCTCATTGGTAAAGTATTTTTTTATCAAACATGAACAAAAAGTAAAAAGGACAAATCAACATCTTGTAAGAAAACAACACAGTACAAAAACAAAGTAAAAACACTCTAGCAAGAGATTTTTACTTCCACACATGCTTGTTTGTTTAACAGAAAATACAAAAAGGAACTATCTTGAAGATCACCAAAATAATAATCATCCCATACCAAGTAAGTCTAAAGGTAAGAACTTTCCAAGAATAAACCAAACATTCCAACCAGAGAGGCAAGATAGATTAGCATAAAAAGCACATTGTCAATACACTTTGCCCTTTCCACTACTATAAAAAAATTCTCTGAATATAATCAATAAGAAATTGTCCAAGCTCTGCAGGCACTCCAAAAATTCACTACAAAGCTAAGATGATTACAGAAGACTGTCTATAAAAGGTAAAAGATTCCAGTTCCCTCTACATAATCTCCAGGGATATGTTTCTAATTCTATTGACCAACCAATTTTATGTTTCCTGTTAAACTCATCATTAGTTGTCATGAAATGCCAAACCACTACAGCCTAAATATGGAATACTAATATCATACTACCAGATGATAGCCCAATTTAAAATTATCAGTCATACAGATTTAGTGAAAACTGTTACATAAACTAATGGAACTACATAGCATACACAAAAGAACACCTACTGCTATCATCGACACTGTCAATAGGGCTGCCAAGGTGGGATGGCAGGGTAGTTTTGGTCTTCCCACTGCAAATCCTCCAATGTATGGCAGTGCCATGGAAGCTGCAATGGCTGTGTTCAACATAACTTAAGATATGGTTTGGGCTTGCAACTATACTCCATTGAAAACATCGACTATCTTTGTATGATGGCAATAGTGGATGACAAAATAAGAAATTGATACACCCAGTGACTATTATCGTGCAGTAAAACTACATAGCTCTAACGTGATAGTACTATTATTAAAAACATGCTGAGGCTGAAAAAAATAATTTCTTCAAGGAAAGAGCCAAAGCAGTTGGGTCATAGAAAAGTTCATGGTAAGAATGAAAATTTTAACAGCCTAAATAAATATTTGAAATAAGAAGTATTCTTAAGTCTGTATGACTTGATAGGACTTCTATGATTGGGTTTGTAGCTTCTTAGTTTATATTATTACTTTTAAGTTTATGAACAAACTTGCATTTGCACTTCCAACATACAGAAGTACCTAAAAAGCAGAAAATGTGCTCCAGGCACTGACTTGCCTGGTAGCAGCTGGTTGAAGGAAGCACTTCTGAGAGTATGAGAGGCACTAGCCTCAAATAGCACTTCACCTCAGTGCCTTAGGTGTTGAGGCAGGTGCTCTTGACTAATCCTCAACATAAAAAGAGGGCCGGGGGAGGAGGGGTGGCAGGGATAAGCTCAGAAAGATATAATACAACAAAGCTGCCCAATCTCTACAAACCCAATGATAGAGAATCTCCTAAATCAACCATTAGTAGAACCCAGAGAAGTCACATGCGTACCCATATCCCATACAAGAAGGAAGGATACATATGCTGGGAAATACACTTGATTCGCTTTAGCAACATAGTAAATAAATAGAGAGCAAAAAAAATTTCCATTGTCCATTTTTAATTGCCAAAAAGCTTTAAAATGTATCAAAACAAATGATTATATCTTGTAACATTTCCATCAATACTATTTTGATAATAGTTCCTATGGTCGAGTAACTGTAATTCTTCTCTATTTTAAGTTAATATGTTAATGTTCCTATTTTCTCGCAAATCTAGTATTATTATATTGGGTTAATTAATACAAAGGCAACAAGAAACCAAATATATGACATCATAAAAGCTGAGATTTAATAAAAAAATTGGGTAGTCCAATATTTTATTTGTTATTGATTTGTAAAAATGGGCCAAAAAACTTAATATTTTACATATAAGAAGTTAAAATCAAATATCATAATTTTTTATCCTTGCATGAAATACAAATTATAACACACTTTTCCTGAATTAGTATTTTTTTCCTTGACATTTCATTATCTATCTCATCAACCCCTTGAAGCTAAATTAATTGTTGTACATGGAACAAAATCTCTTAGATTCAACCTTGTTAAAGTTTTTTGTTTCTGATAAAAGAAATTTGATTTGGAAAGAAGAATGAATTCAAAATATTGCGATGGAAATCACTTGCTGAACATTGTTAAAAGGTCATAAGAGCAATCATGCAATCCTGTCCCTCGCATGGAAGCTGTAAATATCACGCTTCAACCAAATAGTCATCTAGCAGTCCACCAAATCAGCTGCAACTAAGAAACACCAATACTGACACTGGAATGAGACAAACTGAGATATCATGTACCAAAAGCACGTTGACATGCCGTGTTGTATCCAATACCAATGTTCATTTGTATCAAGAATATCCTGCACATCAACCCTATCTAGTTTGTCCTTTCTTTAACCAGATTCTTTCTTATAAAGTTTAACAAGTCAACACCCTTTTTAACAATGATAGGCCCTACGCCCTATAGCGTCACCAAAAAAACAAATAAAGCTTTATACAGCAACGGGAAGAACATTTAATTATATTGTTATGCATAGAACATGCAATGCCACAGCAACCATAAAACAAGAATAGGCAGTGATTTGTCCCACTTTAAACTCAATGGACTTTGGAGAGAAGGATCAATCTATAAGACAAACAAACATTTCATCAACCTCAACACAACAGCCTATCAATTTGATATGAAATAGATCATCCCTTCTTTAACCATATTCTTTCAAAGAAATTTTTATATATCAACACACATTTTAACAAGGGTAAAGGAGAAAAAATACACATGTACTTTACCCTCGGGAGCGCCCAGCACCATATGTTTTTTTTGGGAGCAAAAATGCACATAAACTTTCAAAACTGGAGCAAATTTACCATCTTCGTTAAGAGCCGTTAACCTCTATTAGTTTTATGTGGGGCCCACCATATTAAAAAAATAAAAAATGTTGATTTTCCCAACACTACCCCCTCGTCGTCACTCTCCAATCCCTCTCACCTCGACCTCTCCTATCCCTTCGTTTGGTCGTGCCCTAGGTTAGTTGCCGTGACCTCTCATCCATCACAAATCCAACTCAGCTCCATCAACAGGTACCGTCGTTCTGCCACCACACCCATGACCATGGTTTTTGCACATTTTCAGGCTTGTATTTCGGATCTGAAGAAATGAATTTTTGTGGCTCGTTTAGAGGATCCCATAATCTCGTTTTTTATCGGCCTCAAAATCAAAGTTTTTGCCCCATATACGACTTTTTGTGATTCGAATATGCTAGCTGGCATTAAACACAAATTTGAAAACATCAAAGGGTCTTGGGCCAAAGAAAAGGGACATAAAAGGGACCTAATTGTCGGATCTTGTTTTCAAGTTTCAAAAAAAAAAAACAAAAATCAGTTAGTGTTTTGGCCTTGTTTTTGGTGGAATCGATAAAGAAAATGCTTGTCATTGATTTCAAGCTTCTCGGAACGCCGGATATTGGCGGCCGAGTTGCACAATGCAGCTCTGTTTGGGGTTGCCCCCTGGGTCGACTGGTGAAGCGGGTCCTGGTAGGTTAACCCAGATTTTTTTGGTATTAATTAAAGGCGACTCTCCCATTTCCCAAACATGGAAGGAGAAATGATAACTCAATGAAGAAAACCTGATTCTGGTTGATGATTGTCAATGATGAATTTGGAAGGGAAGAGGATGAACATTGAGGTTGATCGGATGATTCTGGTGATTGTCGATGATGAATTTAGGAGGGAAGAGGATCAACATTGAGGTTGAGGCGAGAGGATATTTTGGTACTTTCGAGATGGTAGTTAACGGAAGTTAGCAACTTTTAACGAGATGGTAAATTTGCTCCAATTTTAAAAGTTCATGTGTATTTTTGCTCCCAAAAAAGCATATGGTCTTTGAGCTCCCAAAAGCACATGTGTATTTTTGCTTCTTTACCCTTTTAACAATGATAGACCCTAAAGTATTACATGATAAATAAATAAACAAAGCTTTATATTGCAACTAGAAGAACATTCAATTATCTTGTGTAATCAATAGAGCGAATATTGCTCTGCTTCAGTTTTATGAGCTTCATGAATAAATACATATACTAATCTCATTATATGCCCTAATATCCAAAAGAATAATATCAATTAATAACAGAATCAGGAAAGAATCAAAGAGAAATAATCATATAATCCCTATTTCTGAGTAACGGACAGCAGCCATGGGCCAAGCCCATCAATGATGTTGTTCAAAGTATTGTAATCCCTAGAGCATGAAATACCACAGCAATTATAAGACAACAATAGGTTGTTCTTTGTCCCACTTTAAACTCAAAGGGGTTTCGTAAGAAGGGTCAAAGTTAGATAACGTAATAAAAAAAAATGCATCAACTTCAATGCAACTACCTTATATTATTTTGACATAAACTTATTCTAGACATTAAAGAGCAAACGACAAGCGCAACAAGACAAAACTTAAAATTGCTAAGTGGAAACCAATGAAATTGAACCACATTTGTGTCAGCTTGCGATGAGCAACAGGCCCAAGAGGCTTGACCACAAACTTGTTTGCAACATCTAGAGTATCCAGTTTCGTCCAAACAAAATAAAAATTTTCTCACATAAACAAAACATCACCAAACACATAATTATAAAAATATAAAAGGGCATGCACAATAAGACAAAAAGATCAATAGATAATCTTACGGAGCCATCCAACGATATGTTCCAGTCTCAGGTGTCATTCCTTCTGTTTGCACCTCAATTCGAGCAACTCCAAAGTCCGCAATTTTAATTGATTTGTCACCAAAAATTAAAAGATTATCAGACTTCAGATCCCTGTGGATCAATTGAAGGCCATGGACATATGCCATCCCCTTGCAACATCCAAGGCCTGTTTGACTGCCAATTTTAGGGGAACTGATCGATTTTGTCGTTTCATTAAAAACTGTCTAACTGAACCACCTTTAGCATACTCCGTTACAATACACCAAACCTTTGGCTTACGGCATGCACCAATAAAACGAACTATATTAGGATGCTTTAGTGTAGCCAGCATCATGACCTCCTGCTGAAACTGTTGCTCCATCAATTGAGCCTTTGCCAGATCATTTTCAGGCCTCTCCAAAATTTTGATGGCAACATCTTCATTATTGTAAGTCCCTCTATAGAGTTTCCCAAAAGCCCCTTGTGCAAAAGGCTCACCCATACTGAGCTTTCTCAAATCAATTGTCCACTCATCGAAATTGTCAAGGCCCTCAGTCGGGAGCTACTATCCATCAGAGCCTGAGCCAGAGCATCATCACTCAGGGCATGTGTGACTCTTCCTCTACGGTTCACACTGTGTGCAACAGAGTAGTTATCATTGGGCCGCCTCCGCAAGCCTTGGTGGTTTAAAATGCGAGTATGTGAATCATTGGAACCAACACTGCTGTTATCAATAGACATTGCAACAGATCCCCCACCATTGCTTGTTTGCATGCTTCCAACGCTGTCAACTGACATATTGGTACCTTCTTCGAGCTTATGGTAAAGCCTTGAGAAAAATCATAATAGTTATTGTTATTTTTGTTTAGGTCTATTATACCAGGGTATTTTGCACCACTTTCCAACATTTTTACCGCAGAAAAGCAAAGCCTTTGAGTATAGTTATTTCTTCAGCATCAGAAATTGCAAAACAAACCACCTGAACGAAGCACAAAAACCAATATATCCAAAGGTAAGTTTTGAGAACTTCAAATTCTATGCTTCAATTACCACAATAAATGTAACATCATGTTCTCTTTGCCTCACATTCAACACATGCAAAATCAAAAGCATTAACCTTTAAAACCATCAAACAGTTTCCTGGATAATTTTAAAAAGCAAAAAAAAAAAAAAAAAAAAAAAAAAAAAAAAAGGTAAATAAGAATTCGTTAATGTTCCCGAAGTCAAATTTTAGACACCATAAAAAATGAAGAAAAGGCGATTTCATCAATTAAACTGCTTTAACACAACTATGCAGATTTTATTAAACTGGAAATTATTCGCGTGATGGCGAATAAAGAAAGGTACACGATTCGTAACAAAAGAATATAAGCGAGCAACCTTCATCGCAGGTTGGAGACAGGACCAGCTTATGCAAACTAAAGCATGATTCTTTCTAAGATAATCAATTTGCAGGAAGGAAGGGGAAAAAAACCAACAAAAGCATAAAAATTGAGCAAAACCACGGATTGAAGGTCATAAGCTCCGATACTCGAATTCCCTGTTCTAAGTCAACTCCCCATAATCACGAACTTCTCAGTGATCTTATATGGAAACGAAAAATGATACGAAAAACCGAAACCTTAGCGAACCCTAAAATTTCATAATTAGAGAATCAAAAGATTAGAGAGCCGTAGCGTCACGTACCTTGAGAGGGCTTAACTATGCGAGCTCCGATAGGAAGTCATCAAAAAGCGGAGACAAGATCGAAAAAGGGAAGAATGAAATCGAAATGAGGGATTGTGCCCCTGTAGTCTGTACGAAAGAAACCAAAGACCAAAGACCGAAGGAGGACTTTCTTTTTAATTTTTTAGGTTAACGTTGAAGAATACATGCGATTATTCTCAAAGTGAGCCCAACAATAAACGTTTTATATGTTTTTTTTAAGGTGTAAGAGCAAAAGTTAGAGTTGCAGTTAGCTTTGCCGGCTGGAGGCTATGTGTGATTTATTCATCATTTGACTATAGATGACATGGCACTTGGGGCTGTGGAAGACCCCATTTCTAACCGACACTTGCTCCTGAATCTTGCATTGAATCCCTAAACTCATTCATATTTTGATTTCTCATTCCTATTTTGATTCCAATTTCATCTTTATTTACCCGATGTTCTCCTGTTAATTCCTATTACCATCATTCTAGAAGACGTCAGCCTCCAAACTTATTTGTGCGAGGCTGTAGTTTTTTATGGACATGAAGCAAATGGATGTATCTTGGTTTAAGCTTTTCGAGGCCACTAGGGATTTCCAGGCCGATGGTGCGGTTGACGCCACCATAAAATCTGCCAAAGCCGACAGTGGCGGCGACGTCGACAATGTTGAATCTTTATAATGTTTAATCCTTGACACTATCGTGGGCCGAAAAAAGTGGATTCACGCATGTATATGTATTTTGTACGTTGTACTCCTCCAATCCAACATCGTCAAGGGAACAGATATCCTTAGAATCTCTTCTCTCATTTTCTTCTCAAAATCTCACTTCTACTCTTAGATGAAAAAATGGATGGTAGATTTAATATTTTCTAAAACAATTATGATAGTGTTTTATAAATTAATTTTTGAGATTATCATTTTTTGCATTTCTTTTGCAGAATTTTTTTCTCGATGAAGTGAGAAACGACGCCGTTTCAATATTTATTTTTTTATTTTTTTTGGGGAAAAAGCCAAAGGGAACACAAACTATTTTAGAAAAGAGCTTCTTCATAGACCTTACTGGGAATTCCCGCGACCATGGAAGACGGACTTTCGTGGTCGATCCATTGTAAGAAGGATTCGGATGAACAAAAATTGAGTAATACTTTTTATGGCCTTTGAAGAACTTTTTTGCCACAAAGGGCCAAAAAACAAGGCCTCTCGTCAAGAACATGAAGGCCACTTTAGGAGTTCGATTAAATGGACATTCTGGATCCTTGGAGCCATTGAAGCTCTCCATAGAAGCTCTTTATCATCCATGTCGTGCATCACATATGTTACACCCAGACGCCTCACCCTTTCTTGGCGGGTTAGGGATCCTTTTCGCTTATTATCTATCCTTTAATAAATAGTCACTTTCTCTTATATCGTAGTAAGCACTGAGCATTGGATCGATTTGAACAACTTACACTATCTTGGTAAGGTACAAACCATTACATAAAATAATCCCTGTAGGGTTAAGGGTATAATCGTCCAAAACAAATACTGTACAGTGAGTATAAATCATTCAGACATTCCAAATATAGAAGTACAAAAACAACAGGGTATCCTATATTTCTTCGTCTTTCCGCATCAAGCCATACCATCTTCAAGTCCTTCAAGCTACTACCTTAAGCCTCGTATCTTTGGAACCAGACTGGAGTTCAAAGTTAAACCCCGCAGTAACCGTTGTTAGACTCATATACAATATGTATACAATGCATGCAATGCCAATCACAATCGGAAGTACAAATAAACCCGCCTCGTCACAACAAACCGACATGTAGCAACTCCGCGGACCCACCCGATCAAGACAAGCCCTCGTAATAGCGCGCTCGGGGGCCTCGGTAGTCGGGGTGGCCAAACCCTAACCACCTACCCCTCCCGAGGCCTCGGTAGCAACCTATGAACACACAAATCACATAGGCCTTACCTACCTCACATATCTCTAAGTGTCGCAACAACACCCTAAGGACACACAGCCTAATAGGTACCGTAGCCCGATCCCTACATGCCCCTGCATGCGTAGCGAAACCCTAAGGACACCCGGTCAATAGGTACTACAACCCGATCTCGTACCGCACTTTTGCGAGGCATTACAGCCGATGTCCTACATCATGATAAAACACACATGCAAAAGAAACATAGAGTATGCAAGTCAACAAGGACTACTCCTCGGCACGCCTTGCAAAATTCTTCCCTTGACGTTGGAGATATGTCTCACACGTGTTAATAACCTAGATACAGCAAGAACATCATGTTTTAAGTCACAAGAACAAACTTCACTTCAAGTTCCATAAATTCGCATAGCACCGAATTTTTCCAACCTCTCGACCCAATTTCGCCGATTTTTAATAAATTCTAGAAAAATCAGATTAATGTGAAAATCAGTGGCTATTGAACCCTTAAGATGTCTAAGTTATCATAAAAATAATACCAAAGTCATATGGGTTCAAAACTTGTCCTTATTCCCAAATATTAGCCGGAATCTAAGACCAAATCCAGATTTTTAGGTCATTTTCAACTTAAAAGATCTCCTAGTTGGAAACTCCAAATGACACAAAATATTATCCAAATAATCCTTAGGATGTCTAATTTCACCATGTAAAATATCAAGGAAAAAGGAATCCATTTACTATATTAGAACCACCGATTACTACACGCGATGCCGGAAACCGTAAGAACCGATAGATTTTCGTATAATAAAGACTTGAGCCTTTTGAGTTGGAAAAAGGTGATCTCACTTGACCCCATAAAAATACCTCTTGGACTCAATGGAAACCTCAAAGATACCAAAATAATACTGCAACTCCACAAAAATCACCATAGGGCGAGAAGCAAGAATTCAAGTCATCTCTGTTAGGGGCTTACCTTAGGATGTCGGTTGCGGGTGCCTTCCTCCTCCCTTAGACCAAAGCCTTCAGCTAGAGACTCCTCTCCTCTCGCACCTCCATTTCGTGCTGGGCTGATGGAAAATGGAGGAGGAAGTGCCCTATTTATAGGCTCCAAAGGTGGGGCCCTCATCCAAACTTGATCGCGATCCGACGGTGGGAAAATTCCTCGGGTTTAAATTATTATTTCTTGCTTGCTTTTCAAGTCTTCTAGAGGGATCTTTTGGGAAGATGGGGGCGCATTCCAAGACCCAAAAATGAAGTTCCAAAATTGCCCTGGTGGTAGCCCCCGGTTGCTTGTTGTAGGTTTTAGGTGCATGGGTATAACGGTCATTTTGCACTTGCTTTCTCTAAGACCGTGGGACCCGCGTGATCTTCCCTAGGATATGCAATAATTACCCCTTTAGGTGTCATAATTACTTGTCCTTCACCTTTGTTACATCGGTTTCAAATATGTGGTCCGGATTAAACCGGATTATTTTATCTTTCTCTCTTCATAATTACTTGGGGTGACCATTCTCTCTCTTCATAATTACGGATGTGACCTTCTCTTTTCCTCCAAGTCACTTTCTTTCTCTTCGGGCCCACCAATTTCGTCCTCATCGTGTCCAGGGTGCAGGCTTGACTTCGGTACATTCTAACCGGTCCAGCGTAGCTCCTTTATGCTCGGGTACACCTTTCCTCGTAACTCGTGCCACTCTATCGGACTTGTGTGGGCCGGATCATCGATCTCTTCTCCCCGATCATAGGTGGACGGAATATAGTGCCTTAGGGAGCAAGAAACCCTTATTTCGCATCTCATAGCAAACCTCGTAATCACGTGCCATCCGACAATCCAGCTTCCATTTTCCGAAATGCCACGTGTCCGACGTAAGACACTATTATATCGACTTTTCCTTACCGTACTTGGTCCGGATACACATTCCCTCTTTCTTCCTTTCTTATTTTCTTCAAAAACGCAGGACTCCCACATCATCCCGAAAATGCCATATATACTTACTTATATCGGCATATTTCCGCTCAACTAACCGTCCTATACCTCCAGGACATAGTTAAAAAGATCTTTTCGAACCGGTTACACTTATAATGCCTCCTATGCCCATTTTACACTAGCACCTTAATCCCATGACTTGTACATACTACATCCACCGAATTCGTATGACCGAGTTGCTTAGTCCAAGGGAGTCTTCCTAACTCGACATTCTTGGGACTCTTCCCGAGCCGGGTCTGTCGTCCGCCTATTTTAGGCTTATTCTCAATTCTTAGGTCTAAAATTCGGGGTGTTACAACATATAGAAAAATATAATGACCTATTTTCATAAAAAAGATCGTCGACCATTTTCCTGTTTTCTCTTCCAATATTGCTACTCAACCCAACCAACTACTCACTCTATGCATGACTGTGTTGCTCCACCGTCTTTTCCACACACAAAAATAATGATAATCAAACGATGTGTCGTTCCTCACTTATCGTGAGAAATTTTTGCGTAAATGCAAAAATGATAATCCCTTAATTTTTTTAATTAATTTTGTTTGCATTACGGGTATAAATAGTATAGATCATGATTCAATAGTTTAAGTTTATTTATTCATATTCAAAATAATAGTTTGATAAAATATTAAATCTGGACCATCTATTTTTTTAAATTTGAGGGTAGAGATCGATACTAAGAAAGAAAATGAGAAAAAGAATTCTTAGAGAATCCAAACCCCAAATATTTTACACAAACCAAAAATATGCTAATTAAATAATTTCATATATGATAAAATTTATATATTTTATTATACTTAAAAGAATGTAATTTTTAAATATACATTTTCCTTTGTTATCTCTTTTTCCCTAAGGGTCGATGACCAAGGCAACAAACTTGGAGGACATTCAAGGTCTTGGAGACCCAATTGACAAGAGCAAAGCAAAGCTAAAAAGGCTAAAGAGGCCCTAAACCTCCCGGTGACCACCTTACTTGAGACAAGCCCAAGTCTAAAGGAAGAAGAGGTCAAGAAGAATAAGCCTCAATGGATATGCATGAAGGCTTCAATTTACTTGGCCCAAATTCTCCACTTAGTTTTATCTTTCAGTCATTTAGTTAAACTTTTGTAACAAGGCTTATTGGGCTCGCTTATTGGGCTTTGTGTGTAAGCGATTTAGGTTAAACTTAATATGGGTGTTGTCCACTATATAAGGGAACACCATAGCTTTTGAGACGGAGATTTGAATGAAGAGTTAACCTTTTTGGTGAGAGACAAGCTTCTCTAGGGTTCTTTTGAGAATCTCTGAACTTATCAAGGGTTTCAATCCTTGTGGCGTTCTTGGCTTATCAATTCCTTGGAATTGTGGCGCCTACGCTTTTCGTTCTAAATTTCTCGGTTTTGTATCTCTAGATTTCCTTATCGTTTTCTGGTGTTTCTTGAGCCAAATTCGTAGTTCAGAAATCCATCTTTCTGCTCGTTCTCGGAATCACTTGAATCCAAGGTCTGTAGCGAGATACATTCGTCTTTCGGGACGCTACAGTTTTCGTTCCATATTTCTTGGTTTCGTAACTCCTGATTCCCTTATTCTTTTTCGGTGTTTCTTGAGTCGAAATCGTGTTTCAGAAAGCGAACTTTCACCTCGTTTTGGAATCACTCAATTCTGAGGTCTGTAGCGTGGGATACGTTTGATTCTTATCGACGCGTTGGTGGCCGAATTTCCGGCGCGAAATTCCATTCCTAGCGATCCAATCATCCTATTCTTTCGGGAATCATATCATCTGGTATCAAGCAAAGGATCTAGGATTGGAGTTGGGTTATCTTTTCTCGATTGATTACATCCGATCTGGTCACACATTTGGTAACCCTAGTCCCTAAAATCTGTGTTTTGATTTTTTTGAATTGTGCAATTCTGTTTTAGCTGTTTTTGTTTGTTCCTAATCTGTTCTTTCAATCTTTTGCTTGTTGTTTCTTTCAATTTCTTGTTCTTGAGTTTGTTCTTTCTTGTTCAGAATTCAATTCCTTGAATTCTGCACTTGGTTCTTGGTGTTCATCCTTGATTCATCATTGTTCTTGAATTTTATTCCTTTTGTTGAAGAATCAGGTGTCATAAAAAAAAAAAAAGAAAGAAAGAAAAAGAAAAGAAAAAAAAAAGAAAAGAAAAGAAAAGAAAAAAAGAAACAGAAAAAAAAAAAAAAAAAAAAAAAAAAAAAAACTATACAAAGACCTTGCTATTCAATTACACACACTACTACGTGTGAACGTATGAACCAAGTCCAAAGTGTCTTCCTTGAATAATTCCTCCAAATTGTTTTGGACTTTCTTTGTCTTGTCTTCTTGACATCAATTCTAGAGTTTGGGGATTGTACTCTTGAGTGTTCTTGGAGATTCTGTTAAGAACTTAAAGAGAGCTATTGAGTGGTAAAAGGCAAGAGAGAACACTACACAAAAGCCTTATAGAGAGCAACAAACACGAGTGATACATTTTTAAGAGTGTAAACACGTGAGCGAGTGGTGAGGTCCTATTACTTTTGTTCTTTTCCTTGAATTATGGCAGGTACAATTAGGTGAAGGTGTTCCTCCTCCTATAGGAGATAACAGATTGCTAATTGAAGCCATTACAACTCAAATGCAAAGGATGATGAGGGAACACACAGAGGAGTTATATGAGAGAATTGATAGAATAGAAAATCAGGGGAATCATGATGAAGATAGACAGAGAGGGAGGGATGAAAGAAGGAGAAGAAGAGATTATGAGAATGATGCTAGAGAGGATAGAATTAAGGGAGTGAAGCTTAATATACCATCTTTTAAAGGAAAAAGTGATCCGGAGGCCTATTTAGAGTGGGAACTGAAGATTGAGCACTTATTTGCATGTCACAATTATACGAAGAGAAGAAAATGAAGGTGGCAGCCATGGAGTTTAGTGATTATGCTCTCATTTGGTGGGACCAATTGCAAAAGGAGAGGGTGAGATATGAAGAACCATTGGTGGATAGTTGGGTGGAGATGAAAAGGCTAATGAGAAGAAGATTTGTTCCTTCCCATTATCATCGAGACCTTCACAATAAACTTCAAAGACTCACACAAGGTAACAAGAGTGTAGATGAGTATTATAAAGAGATGGAGGTGTCCTTGATTAGAGCAAATATTAGTGAAGAACGGGAGGCTACTATGGCACGTTTCTTGCATGGGCTGAATAGTGATATAAGGGATGTTGTGGAGTTGCAAAATTATGTGGAGTTGGAGGATTTAGTGCAACAAGCTAGTAAGGTAGAACAACAACTCAAGAGAAAGGGTGTCATGAGGAAAAACTCTTCGAATTTTAATTCTTCAAGCCGGAAGGATAGAAATAAGAAGGAGGGAGCTTCATCAAGCAATCCCACTACTACACCTCAAAGGACTCAAACTAAATCCAATGAGATCCCTAAAAAGACAAGGAGTAGTGAGATAAAATGCTTCAAGTGTTTGGGGAGAGGTCACATAGCTTCAGAATGTCCAACTAAGAAGACTATGTTACTTAAAGAGGATGGAGAACTTACTAGTGAGTCTTCTTCAGATTCTTCCTCACATGATGATGAGGATGTTGAAGAAATAATTCCAGAAGGAGATTTGTTTATGGTAAGAAGGATGTTGGGTAGCCAAGCAAAAGACATGGATGATAGTCAAAGAGAGAACATCTTTCATACTAGATGCCTTATCCAAGGAAAGGTATGTTCTTTAATTATTGATGGAGGAAGTTGTACCAATGTTGCTAGTGCTAGAATGGTGTCTAAATTGGGCATGGAAACCAAACCTCACCCGCTGCCATACAAGCTTCAATGGCTTAGTGAGGATGGTGAAGTGACCGTAAGCAAACAAGTGGAGGTGAACTTCTCCGTAGGAAAGTATGATGATACAGTTTTATGTGATGTGGTACCAATGGAGGCTTGTCATTTGCTTCTTGGGAGACCTTGGCAATATGATAAGAAAGTTATGCATGATGGTTGCACCAACAAGTTCTCTTTTGTACATAAAGAACGCAAGACTACTCTTGCACCTTTGACACCAAGAGAGGTTAGTGAGGATAATTTAAAAATGAGAGAAAAAAGAAAGCAAGAGAGAAAAGAGAGTGGAAGAGAGCAAGAGAAAAAAAAAGAAAAAGAGAGAAAAGCACCAAACTTGTTTATAAGAGAAAAAGAGGTGAAAAAGGCAATGCATTTGAAGAAGCCAATGCTCTTACTTTTGAGTAAAGAGAATAATTTTATAGATGCAAGTCCTACTAACTCTCTTCCAAATGAGGTTTCTAATTTGTTGCAGGAATTTAAAGATGTTTTTCCTAAAGAGGTACCTCACGGACTACCACCTCTAAGAGGCATAGAACATCAAATTGATCTCATTCCAGGAGCTTCATTGCCTAACAGCCAGCCTATAGGAGTAACCCCCAAGATACCAAGGAGATTCAAAGACAAGTTGGAGACTTGATGCAAAAAGGGTGGGTGCAAGAAAGCCTAAGTCCATGTGCGCCCAATTCTAGTACCCGAGGAAGATGGAACATGGAGGGTGTGCACTGATTGTAGAGCCATCAATAACATCACGGTAAAGTATAGACATCCCATTCCTAGATTGGATTATTTATTGGATGAATTGCATGGTGCTTGTTTCTTCTCTAAAATTGATTTAAAGAGTGGATGCCATCATATTAGGATTAGAGAAGGGGATGAATGGAAAACAACTTTTAAAAATAAATATGGGCTGTATGAATGGTTGGTTATGCCATTTGGTTTAACTAATGCTCCTAGTACCTTCATGAGATTAATGAATCATGTGTTAAGGGAATTTTTAGGGAAGTTTGTTGGGGTGTATTTTGATGATATTCTGAATTATAGCAACTCTTATGATAACCATCTTGTGCATTTGAGATTAGTGTTTGAACTAGGTGATTGGGTTTGGGTTCATTTGAGAAAAGAGAGGTTTCCTTCCCAAAGGAAATCTAAGCTTCAACAAAGGGGAGATGGTCCTTTCCAAGTGCTATCCAAGATTAATGATAATGCTTATAAAATAGACCTCCCCTGGTGAGTATGGTGTGAGCACTACTTTTAATGTGGCTGATTTGTCCCTTTTTGATGCGGGAGAAGGGGATTATAATTTGAGGACAAATTCTTCTAAAGAAGGAGGGAATGATGAAGACATAGGAGGCAGCATGACCAAGGCAACAAACTTGGAGGACATTCAAGGTCTTGGAGGCCCAAAGACAAGAGCAAAAGCTAAAAAGGCTAAAGAGGCCCTAAACCTCCTCGTGACCACCTTACTTGAGACAAGCCCAAGTCTAAAGGAAGAAGAGGCCGAAGAAGAATAAGCCTCAATGGATATGCATGAAGGCTTCAATTTACTTGGCCCAAATTCTCCACTTAGTTTTATCTTTCAGTCATTTAGTTAAACTTTTGTAACAAGGCTTATTGGGCTCGCTTATTGGGCTTCGTGTGTGTAAGCAGATTTAGGTTAAACTTAATATGGGTGTTGTCCACTATATAAGGGAACACCATAGCTTTTGAGACGGAGATTTGAATGAAGAGTTAACCTTTTTGGTGAGAGACAAGCTTCTCTAGGGTTCTTTTGAGAATCTCTCGAACTTATCAAGGGTTTCAATCCTTGTGGCGTTCTTGGCTTATCAATTCCTTGGAATTGTGGCGCCTACGCTTTTCGTTCTAAATTTCTCGGTTTCGTATCTCTAGATTTCCTTATCGTTTTCTGGTGTTTCTTGAGCCAAATTCGTAGTTCAGAAATCCATCTTTCTGCTCGTTCGAATCACTTGAATCCAAGGTCCGTAGCGCGAGATACACTGTTCTTTCAGGACGCTACAGTTTTCGTTCCATATTTCTTGGTTTCGTAACTCCTGATTCCCTTATTCTTTTTCGGTGTTTCTTGAGTCGAAATCGTGTTTCAGAAAGCGAACTTTCACCTCGTTTTGGAATCACTCAATTCTGAGGTCTGTAGTGTGGGATACGTTTGATTCTTATCAGACGCGTTGGTGGCCGAATTTCCTGGCGCGAAATTCCATTCCTAGCGATCCAATCATCCTATTCTTTCGGGAATCATATCATTTACTGTGTGGTGCGATTTAATGTGGCAACTTCTAAAATTCATAGCGTTTTAATCTAAACTCCTTTGGGCTTGAATTTGGTGTTCAAATGACGCATTGGGAGTATAGTTTTATACAAAATTAGTTTCACCTCAATCGGATTTTTAGTTTGAGAGATATCATCGAATAACCAAAGCTCGCTCAAGTATAATGCTAAACAAGGACGAACAGTAGCTAAAACTCGAAGTTTCCAAATGGCTAACTCGAGTTGCAAACTCAAGTTTTGAATTTCAGAATTCTAGTTCTGAAATTTTGCACTAAAAAATCACTGTAGCTTAGGAGCAAATTACAATTCATCATGGAGCTTGATTTTGCTTATTTTAACTCCAAATTGTTCCATTCCAACTTCCCGTCAATCGTAGAGACTTAAATAATGATATTTTCATTATATTGAGCAAGTTCTTCTTTCTTCAATCTCATCTCTTGATCATTCTTCATTATTCAACTTTTTGCTTTTAATATTTGGCATTTATATTTGAAATCATCAAAATTAATTATATCCAACGTTCTCCTCCTTTTTTATGATGACAAATCTTTTTAAAAAAATATGTATGAGTATGAAAACATATTAGGTTTAGCATATTTTTCTGGTCATTCTCTCCCCTATTTGACATCAACAAAAAGTTTGAAAAAGAAAGAAGTGCTTGGAGAGACAAATGTGAAAACAAATTAGAAGGTATCAAGAAAATAATGTTGAAATGATTCAAGAGGCTTTCAAGAAAACTTTCATAATTAAAACACATTGATACCAAATATGTGCAAAATATTCACAGAATATAAAGAGATAGAGTTTAGAAATGCTCATGTTGATTTGGATCCGGCAGCAAGTTGATGTATAAACCATGAAGTCCAAATTTCTTCATTGAGGTTGGGCTTTCTTCCATAATGATCATGTCAAGCTAATTGCTCACTTGTATTGGCAAAGATGATGTTGCTTTGAATATGGTAGCCAATATATTTCTCTTGATTGATCGTTAAAGAATCTTTCCTCAAATTTGATAGCTTCTTCTTGTAGTATGTTGAGAAAAATCTTAGCACAGAACGAATTCTCCTACCATAAATTTAAGACTTTCTTGCAAAAGAGAATAATTAGTGCAATCAAATATAAAAGTATTCTTTTCTATATGATATTTTCAAAATAAGAATATGAAAGGAAAATATTAGATTAAATCATAATCAAAACTAATAAAAGATAATGAATGCGTAGATGAGTATGCTTAAAAAGGTTTTCACAAAAAAGATGAGCTTTTAAGATATAAAAGACATGTGAATGTTGTTAGTAAATAGGTGTCCTAGAGACAATTTGTTTCGACAAATGAATACATTTCTGCATTTTAGTATTTCATGATTAATATAAATGAAAACATTTTATCTTTATCATATTTATGTCTCGCCTTTATTTTAAGATAAATATGTGATTAAAGATAAAAGCTGTAAGAATAGAATAGGAGTTCACTAGAGGATCTATGATAGAGATCATGATCATGAGGACTCGAGGATACTACATATATATTGCCTGAAACTTGTTCCTAGTCTTGAATCAATAAGGCTATGGAATACAGGCATCGCAATACCTTAGCTGATGTCATGGGTGGATTTGTTGGAGAATAGATAGCACTGAATTGACCTGCCGAGAGACTCCAAAAGATTCATTGTAAAGAGTATCATTGGATCTGTAAAGTCTTTCAAAGTTTGGTTGTGCGGATTGTCCTAGACTTGACGATGTCATCGAGCATTATGCCCTGGGTTATACTTTGACCGTACAACTCTATCTCGCTCGAGAATGGGGAGAACAATGTACTTTGGGTATGACTCGAATAAATGAGTGTAGATGGACACGTCGAAAGGACTCGTCTCCTACAATGGATTAGTCATTCACATAACCAAGAGGGGCTTGGATGACTTCTAGTTGACTCGGGAATCTGTAGATAGTAAGTGATCATGAAGAGTCATGATCCATCTTAGAGTCAATAGAAAGAGATTCCTAGTTCTGTGAAAAGCTATATTTAGTCAACCAAGGGGATGATGCTCTATCTTTGCTCTTGACTAAATGTGAATGACAATATGAGGGATGATGCGAGCACGGTCTCCAAATTAGAAAAGGAGATCACTTGATCAACTCAATTAGTTCTGGGGCCGCAGAGCATTGCTAGTGTCTTATGTGGTTATTGGATAAATTGGACCCCCATTAAAAGAGTTTGATTGGCCCAAGGTTATTTATGTCAGTGACAAATTCGGCCTTATGGGTCACACACAAAGGTTAATCCTGATTACTTAAATTTGCAAGCTTAGGCCAATAATTGTTATTGAGCTTTTTTTTTTAGTACAAGGCGAGGGGAGGGGGGATTCGAACACGGGACCTGAGGGGAGATATAAGGCATCTCATTGTTATTGAGCTTTGTCAAGACTAAAGGTGTAATTGGGTTAAAGTGGGACTCCAAGCCCAATACCAAAATTGTGCCTTATTTGAGCCCTTAGTGGGAAATCGGTTTCTCAACTAAAAAGCCCAAATATGTTAGAAGGCCCTAGTCTTGGGCCAATTTGAATTTGGAATTTAAATATTGAATTTAAAATAGTAATTTAAATTGAAATTTTAAATTCAAGAGGTTAGGTGATAAAAGATAATTCTGAATTATCCAAAATAATATCCAATAAATATTGGATAAAGATCCAATAAAGATTGGATAAGATCCAACAAAGATTGTATATCCAATAAAAATTGGATAATGATCCAAAAAAGATTGGATAAGGATTGGGCTTCTTGAAAGGCGTCATGCTTGGATTGGGCCTTTCTAGTTGGAGTAGGCCTTTCTAGTTAGACTGGGTCTTTCTTGTAAGGACTAAGATTAGGGTTTAACCCTAATTTTGGTGGCGATTTTGGCAGCCAATTTTTGTGTACGTTTTTTTTATCTTTTCCCATACCTAACCTCAAGAAACCATCACCTTCTTGGGAAAAAAGAAAACCTAAGAACTTGAATCCCCAATCTTGCCATCGCATAACAAGCATCTAAGGAGAAGGAGTTCTCAAGGAAATCGAGATAGCCACATGGATCGTGTTAAAGGACGTCATAAACTTTGAGGTCTTCAAAGTAATCTAAAGGTAATCTTGAAACCTATATGTATTTTAATTAGTAGATCCTGAAAGAGCCCATGAGTATTTCTTTATCGTCTAATTTGGGATAGCTCATAAGTACCCGTAAAGAGTTATGCAATCCATAATAAGTAATAAAGTTGAATCATATATTTGATAATGATTATATTTATCTTGATATTTAGATCCATGCTATCCTAGGATACTCGTGGGTAATTATGGGTTTTAACTCATGAGTACCATTAAAGTTATGAGTTCTCATGAGCGCCTATTAAGACTCACATATTTGATAATGATTATATTTATCTTAATATTTAGATCCATGCTCTCCCGTAAGAGTTACTGGGTTCTCATATATATTAACTTATTTAAGTAACTCATGAGTACCGTAAAATGTTACAGGTTCTCATGAGTATCATAAAGAGTTACGCTTACAAATTATAAATTTCGCCGCAATTAGTGAAGAACCAAAAAACAAAAAAACAAAATCACCTCGTGAGTTTATGCTTGAACATCGTGCAACACCCAAAATTAACCAACAAATGTGAAGCTACCCTTTAATGAATGCATGACTCGAAAATATGAAGCTCCTCCTTAATGATATAGCAAATGTTAATGAGGTCTAGATACCCTTCACTCGGACATAACATGGTACCTCGTAATCCCATTTCCACATGTTTTATATGAACACTACGTGATACCAAAAGTTGGCAAGGTCTATAGTTATAGCCACTACAAAGGGAGCACCAACCAATACCTCAAAGGCTATTTTACACTTTAGCCTCTCAACTGTGCAACTAGCAACCGTGGCTAGCCGTATGGACCATGTCGGGGTAAGAGCCAACACTTTGTCCACATTCTCATGTAGTGAGAACTCCCGACAACAAAACATTTTCATCAACTCCTGCAAAAGAAGATATATGTTCTTTGGTACCCAATGTTTCTTGGGTCCACAAAAAATTAGACATAACAACTCTTATGCTCTTATACAATTAAATCATATCATATTTGAGCAAAGAGTATAATAAGCCAATCAAAGAACAAAATATAATTTTACCCAATTAAATAAATTCAATCCAATGAATCGAAAAGGGTAACAAATAAATGATACCAAGGACATATATCTCAATGACAATTTGTAGATACACTTTATGTAAAAAAGATGTAATTGATAAGAATCTCATGTAATGTATGGATGAGATTAAATTTTTCAAAAATGATAATGAAACATGCAAATTGTTTCTCTCGAATGTTCTTTCAAACCCATGATAATACATTATGAAATTGAAATTTTAATGTATGAAATATTCATTTTTGAAACATATCTAAGATCGATGCTCACTCTAAACATGGTGGAAGTCAACAGTTTAATATAACAAAATGCTTCATTTTCAAAAACATTTCAAACACTGAAGTTAGCATGTTGCAGAATTTTCCAAAGAGCAAAAGTTATAAGGAAAATTAATTAGCTAAAAGGGCTAAGTACGATAAGAATATATATACACAATGACTTTGCTATTGACTAATACATAATCTTGCCTTTTGGAATTGTCTTGAAATATATGAACATTCAAGGCAAGAATTTGAATACACGGCTATAGTTACTTAAAATATGGATGAAGACAAATATTGATGTATTTGAATAACAAAGTGAGTACTAGGATTCATGGATGATAAGCACATACTTATTAGTCTAAATGACTAGATTTTCAAAATATCATCCTAGTAAGTTATTTCACAATAGTTAATGCATTAACATTCAATGCACTAATGAAAATTCATAATGCTTGGAATAACTTGGCTGATAAGGATTTATGCAATAGCCACAATGCTTTCACAAATTGAATTTTTTTTTCTTGAAAATCAACTTGAGACACATATATGATCAACTTGTTAGACATGAGGTCCAACTAGTTAGAGAATGAAACTAAGAAGTTAAAGCACAAGATAGCATAGAATATCAAAGATCAATATGTGAAGATAGGGAAAATTCTAGTGACAGATTTGAAGCATTTCGACTTTTTGTATAAAAAGATTTTGAAACACCATTTGAATGCAATCAAAGTATGAATATTTTTTAAAATATGTGTATGCATTTTTATAAAACAAGGTGAATTAAAATCCAAACAAATTTTAGAACTATGCATTTTTAAAACATAAACTCACAAAGATATGCACAATTTCAATTACGATCCATTTAGAAATATGAAAACATTTTGAAAATCATAAATGATTGATTGCTAATGGAATACAATAATGGACAAGTATTCATTACTCAAATATGTAATTTATTTAAGTGCAAAATAGGGTAAGAATAGATATCACCGTAGTTCCCCTTGTCCTTGTAGAAGCTTGCTTGGTTAAGATGGATTGATTTAGATGTCTCCTTTTTCAATGTTCACCATAAACATCAAGCATAACTTGTTAGCTTCCTCAATATTTGGATCTATTTCTCTATGTAGTCACATTCTTGAGAAGCTTTCTTTGATTCTACAAAACCATATAAATAATTTTCTTCCTTGATATCCAACATTTCTTGGATCCAATCATTGTTAGCTTATAGGAACAAAATTCACATGCTCTAAGAGTATAGTCAATAAGAGAAAATTGAGCATAATGAATTAATCATGACTTTATGCATAAAAGAAATATTTTCTTTTCAATTCATCACGTATGCATAAAGAATTAAACTATTAAACATTGTAATCCCTTTATAAATAAATCTATTAAGTGAATTTTTAAGGGATGTGAAAACTCAATTTTAAAATAGTTTGCATTGCTCATTCCTAAAGCTCCAACATATAAAACCTCAATAAATATTATAAATAATAGCGCATGAGGTTTTACCATTGTATACATTTGCTTTAGGTACTTGGAGGATTGACTTTGCTTACCGACTGTCTCTTTTTGTCACATTGATTCTTCATATGTTTTCCAATGGGTGTCCGCAAAGCTCTCTCAAAGTATAATAGACTTCAATGGTCTTCTATTTGATATTTGAGAGATTCTCCTTTTCTTGTTCTCCTCAAGATAGTTGAACAAGACTCATGATAGTTTATTCTTGAGGTGGAAGGTGTTTCTATTAGGGTGTCCATTGCTTCTTGTGATTTGACCATAATGTTGCAGCAATAACTTCTCCACAAATTCTCGGGATGTACGTGAATCTCCTTTTAGGATCATGATAAACTAGTGGATTCTTCTTCCTCTTCTCCTTACCCTTATGTCCATTCTTTTTCGAGTCAAACCGCACACACAAGGCACTAGATGGACATTTTGGTATCCACTTATACTAGGTCCTTGTATGTTAGTATTAAACCTTATTTATCCTTTCGGAACCCAAACATATTTATTTCTCACATTAGAATTTCTCCTAATATAACATGTATGAGAAATATGGCTAGATTTTCATAATAATTGCAAACGATAGAATGATGCATATTATAAACACTTTTGCAAATATTGTACTAGTCGAGTGTATGTGATATAAAATGACTCATATTTGTAAATTCTTTTTTCCCATATGATTTTCCAGCTTTACTAAAAACATTTTTATTTTTCACAACAGAATCAATAGTTGTTTGGAAAATAGTTTTATGCAATTTTTCAAAATTGTTTTCTTAAACACATAAGAAGTATTGGAAATTTTTACCATAATAGCATCTTGAGCTCCGGATAAAGATTCATCATAATCATGCATGATGAGCTCTTCCCCGAGAATCATCTTTCTCTTGTTCTTCTATTTTCATTGGATTGTGGAAGCATTTTTTGATTTCACCTTCTTCATTCTCAACTTCCATTTGTTCATCAATCGTGGACATATGGCTTATAGTCTAAGATAAACTATCAATACTTTCAACTTCAACACATTTATTAAAAGCATAGATAGAATCAAGAGTATCACAAATTTCTTTAGCACTAGAGCAAAATTTGATTTTCTCAAAATCATTTTCGGTTAACCACTATATAGGATTTTCATTGCTCTAATGTTCAGCAAAAACATTTTCTTCTCTTTTTCTCATTCAATCATTTCTTGGTTTGAAATCAAAGGCGATTTTAAAAACATTCTACATATCAAACTCAAAGTATTTTATAAACGATGTCATTATAACTTTTCGGAACCAAAAACTAATATCTTTTAAAAAGTTGGAATGGTATTATCAAAACCTTCGAAAACAAGCAACACCTAAAATTAGCCATTGCTAACTCTTGAGATGGTTAAGTCCTTTAAACAAGAGCCGAGCTTGATACCAATGTTAGAACCGGCTGACACCCAAGAAGGGGATGAATTGGGTTTCAGATAAAAACTTAAGAATTTTAAAATTCTTTTCGCATCTTTGTAAAAACAAAATGTATGGAAGAAATGAATTACAAATTCATAGTCAGTTGGTCAAAACGTATGTGTTAGAAACATAAAAAGTAAGGGAAGAGAATATGAAAACTGTGATTTTTACTGGTTCAACCTAATCCTTGATGACCTA
The DNA here is from genome assembly GCA_019022655.1 of Acacia acuminata. Taxonomy (NCBI): domain Eukaryota; kingdom Viridiplantae; phylum Streptophyta; class Magnoliopsida; order Fabales; family Fabaceae; genus Acacia; species Acacia acuminata. The sequence continues at coordinate 51,684 of JAFJYI010000098.1, read as the reverse complement.
CGTCCAAATCCCAAGCTCCACTTAAGATTTTCAATCGACTATATTTTTGTTTAATCTCGTCACAAGAGAAGCTTCTACAATCCCACAAGTTTAGCCGGGCACTTGTGCGAGTCTTTTCACAAATCTCTCACCGAGATACTCCCCCTTACACACCATAAGGATATAATCGGTTTCTCACCCAAGATCACTCAATCTTGAGTAACTCGCAGATAGAATGATAACAATGAAGGTATACTTCTCTTTAAATTAAGTAAAGGATGATAAACACTGAAGTACAAGATGAGAGTAGGATTACAAAGCTTTGCAAACTCATAGTATCACATTGTAGGCGTAAGCTCTTTGTGTTTGTTTTCATTTCATTGGTTTCTCTATCTTGAATGCTTCTCTATTTATAGGAAACTATCATTTGTCCGTTGTGAGCATTCGTCTGTTGGAGAGAAATAATCATTGATGCATTTTAACTATTTTGTCGTTGATGAAGAATATTTAATCGTCGAGCACAATCATCTTAATTTAAAATAACACCTTTGTGAAGCTTCAAGATTTCCGTTGTGAGTGATCAACTATCGTTAGACTCGGAAGCTTTCTGTTAGTCATATTTCAGAATTGTTGGCACAAAGCGAGATTCAGTCGTTTTTGCTTTGCTTCAACACAAAATCCATTTGTTCTATTTAGGTTGGGTCCCTTTCACTTTCACAGGAATGGGTGTCTCAGAAAATCATCATTTGAACTACTCTAAATAACTTTTGGTGTAGGCTCTGTTTTTTATGTCGCAAAGATTTAATGTTCGACACATCTATGACATTTTGAGGATTTGGAAGTAATCATTCATTTGATTATCTGAAACTCGTTAATAAACATGATTAAAAATATTGAGAATAATAATGAGTGATAATCTGAAGTCACTAGTTGATAGTTAGGGATTTTGAATTTTACGAAGACGATGATGAACTTACTGAAGTAGCAAAACTCAAGTTTGTTTATCTTGACTCGAGTTGCTGACTAGAGTTTGGTTTTCAGAACTCCAGTTTTGTTCTCAGAACAAAGACTGACATAAAAGAGTTATATTGGCAGACAAGCTTTCAAAACTGGTGACTCGAGTTTTGATATGCCAAATCTAACGAGGAACTCGAGTTGCTCAATCGTAACTCGAGTTTTGGCCTTTCTGAAAGTTTGGTAGAAAAGTGTTTATGAGATAACAATCAATTGAAAAACATCAAACTTTCAGAACTTGAGTTTCATTTAACCAACTCAAGTTTTATAAAATGAAACTTCAAGTTTGCTAAAGTACATGATCGAGTATTTAAAGTATTACCCTGGCACTCAAGTTTTATTTAGAAAAACTCAAGTGTTACCTCTGTTTGTTCCAAAATATGAGTGTTAGCAAGAGTTCTTTGCAATTTTCATAATGTAGAACTTAAGAACGTTGGTCGCACAAGGGTCAAATTCCAATAGGCGTAACATCTTCGATATAGCTCCAAATTTGGAAAACCACATATTCCCAAAATGCTCTTTAAGTCTTCTTACCAATGCAAAAAGAATCATCTTCAAACTCATTGCATTCTGACCGTTATGATTAGATTAATTAAGGCTTTCTTAACCAGGAGTTTTTGCAACATCCTCGGATCGGTTGTTAACTTCGGAACTCATATATCTTCCAGTTTGTTTTCCGTATTCTTGATGTTTTGTAAAGGTATTTGTGTTTAGTTTCATATGCTATCAGTTTCAACTCATTTGAATGTGTAGTTTGTGAAATACACCCAAAATACTAAAGCTGGGTCTACTGTGTAGCACAATTTCATGTGGAAACTTCTAAAATTCATAGCTCTTTCATATGAACTTCTTTGGGCTTCAATTTGATTTCAAAATGATGCATTGGAAGCCTAATTTCATAAAAAGTTGGTTTCAACTCAATCAGATCTCTAGTTTAGGAAATATCATTGAATAACCAAAGCTCGCTCAAGTAGAATGCTGAACAGGGACGAACAGAGTAATCGAAACTCGAGTTTTCAATGGTTGACTCGAGTTGCAAACTTGAGTTTTGAATTTCAGAATTTGAGTTCTAAACTTTTGCACTCGGAAATCAATTTGAGAATGGAGGAGAAAATTACCGTAGCTAATTACAATTCATCGTGGAGCTTGAGTTTGCTTATTTTAATTCTCGAATTGTGTCATTCCAACTTCCTTTTAATCATAGAGACTTGAATATTGATATTCTTATAAATTTAGCAAGTTCTTCTTTCTTCAATATCATCTCTAATCAATCTTCATTATTCAACTTAGTCTAATAATATACATTAAATATAGTAGTTAGAGATAAATATACTATGCAAATTTTTTGCTCTTAATATTTGACATATATATTTGACATCATAAAAACTAATCATATCCAACATAAACTAGAGTCCCAATGCGTCACATAGACACCTAAATCAAGTTGAAAGTAGTTCATATGAAGGAGATATGCTATTTCAAAATTGCTACTAAAATTCATGCCATATTGCAGACATAGGTTGGGTATTTTGGGTGTATCTCACAAAATACACATCCAATTGAGCTGAAACTGATGACATATGAAATATATAGCAAAATTAAGACTTATTATACATTAAAGAACATAATTTCTGATCAAGATCCTCAATTTACTTCCAAGTTTTGGAGATCATTACACGAGGCTTTGGGTACCAAACTCAGATTTAGTACGACCTATCATCCTTAGACAGACGAGCAGACAAAAAGAACAATATAGATGCTGGAAGATACGTTGATAGTGTGTGAATTAGATTTCAAAGGAATCTAGGATCGATTCCTTCAACTTGTAGAATTTGCATACAAGAAAAGTTATCATTCGAGCATTCAAATGGCTCCGTATGAAGGGCTTTATGGAAGGAAGTCTTGATCTCCTTATGCTAGACAAAACTATCGAGAGGAAATTATATAGGCAAGATATATAGTAGAATTAAGATTTTTCAAAAACATCAAGATCACAGAAAACAAAGATCAATTGGGAGATATGTGAGTTTTTTTTAAGTTCACAATTAGTTCAGGATGTTGCAAAAACGTTGGTTATGAGCAGCTTCTATTAATCTGATCGAAATGCTCAGCATATAATGAATTTGGAGTTGGTTCTTTTTGCATTGGAAAGAAGACTTAAAGAGCTTTTATGGGGATAGGTGTTTTGCCAATTTTGGAGCTCTATTGAAGGTGTTATGCTTACTTTGGAATTTAACTTTTGTGCTGCCAATATTCTTGCATTTTTGAAAGTCAACGCATTGTGGAGCTTTTTTTGCACAAGATCAATCGAGTGTGAGGAAAGGCTTGACACTCGATGATATGTGAGATTTAGAAGTTTACTTGAGCAAATTTAAGGTACTCGAGTATCTTGAAGAGTACCCGAGTATTGATTAAAAATCTCAAAGCACTTTGGAAAATTTGTCCTCTTCGTAAATTCAAAATCATTTATTATCATTCTATAACTTCTTATTATTACTCATTATTGTTATCAATGCTTCTAAACACATTTGTTAATGAGTTTCAGATGTTTAATTTAAAGAATTACGTGCCAAATCACAAAAGCAAATCTCTGTTTAGAACATTAAATGAAATCATATAAATAGTGCAAACACAAGCGAAGTCAATGCGAGATCATTGAACATGTTCTAAAGAGGCAATTGAGGCAAAGCAAAAGCAACCCAACCTTAAGCAATTGCAGAGACCAAAGGGACGTTGTATGGAGATCTATTGCAGTGATGTGAAAGCGGTCAAACCTCAAAATCTTCCAACAACTTCGGTTTGTGTCTAACAGAAAGCTTCATCAATCTAACATATAGTTTGATCACTCACAACGGAAAGCTTAAAGCTTCACAATGGTCTTATTCTAAAACAAGAAGAGTGTGCTCAACGATTAAATGTTCTTCATCGATGACATAACAGTTAAAAGGTATTAACCTAGGTTATTTCTCTCCAACAAACAAATGCTCACAAATGGACAAATGACAGTTGCCTATAAATAAAGAAGTATTCAAGACAGAGAAACCAATGAAACGAAAACAAATATAGAGAGCCTATGCCTACAATGTGATACTCTGAGTTTTTGAAGCTCTATAATCCTACTCCTATCTTTTAATTCAGTGTTTATCATTATCTACTTCATTTATGGAGAAGTATACCTTCATTGTAATCATTCTATCTCGAGAGTTACTCAAGATTGGGTGATTTTGAGTGGGAAAATGATTGTATCCTTATAGTGTGTAAGAGGGAGTCTTCATCTCAATGAGAGATTTGAAAGTTTGTACAAGTGTCTAGTTAAACTTGAGGGATTGTAGTGTTTCTCAAGTACCTAGTTGAAACTTGAGGAAGACAATGGATTGAAATCTTAAGAGGAGCTAGGAATAGACATAGGTGTTGGTCGAATTCCTTGATGGCAAGTGAACCCGATCGAACAAGTAATAAAGAGTAAGTAGAGTATCGTCCCACAGAGACTGAGATACCGAGGAGTGACGCGCAATTGCTATGACAGTTGTGAAAGCATGAAGTAAATATAATGGTTGTGAGGGTTGTGTGCTTATGCTACTAGCAAACGTAAACAAAATAACTGTAACGAGAGAAGATATCAGTGAGAAGTTAGGCTGGACTCAGACTCATCCTTAAGTGCATCACTCCTCGTTGCTCTACCCAATGCTATAGCATCTAGATCGCATGCGGCTTACGCAATTGCTACGGATAGCTACCATTTGCAAAGCTATTTGGTTAACCTACCTCTATAGTCTACCGAAGCTTCCGCGTTCGATACTTATGATGCTAACTATACTCCTTCCATATTCCTATGGCAACTTTCTAGTCGAAGATCCGTGCTACGCTCGGGTGTTATGGTTATGAGAGGTAGGCCCATTCCGAAGCCTACAATAATAGGTCTAGCCGTACACAAGCCGCCTAGCAAACACTTTGTTTTTCGAGGTCTAACCCCAACTCCTTGCCGATGCCGAGGCCACACATCTAGCCCTTAACTTCCGTTAACCGACTAGTAATTAGAACACCGATACGCAAACCAAATTTATTGAATTAAGAAATTGCAACTGGTTCATTCAACACTTAAAGATTCATCCTCATCCAGCCATATAAAGTTCAGTTCATGATTGATGAGGGACGCATAAAAACGTACACTAACAGATTGACCCATGATCGAGAAAACAAAGATAAAAAGAAAGGAAAATAGAAAGCTTGATGGAATTTCCGACGGCGTGGTCGAGGTCCTGTCACGTCACCACTCCACGTCTTCTTCGTTCCGTCGTGCGTAGGGAAGGATGCTAGGTTGTCCGGAAATCTCGTGCTCTTGTGACCTCTCTCACTCTTCTCTTGAGTCTCGCCGAAAGTTAGAATCTTGTTCTAGGCTCTCCGACTGTTAGGGTTGGCGCCGCTGTTTCCTTTTATAATCAGAATTTTCTTGCGGCGTAAGCTACAAATGGAAAGGCGAGCCTTTCCTAATCCGTCGGATCTATCATATCTCTTGATCCGAGTAGATTGCTTCTGTTGATTACGTGGGATTCTCCAAATCTTTTAGTTCGATCCTCCGCATCTTCTATTCCGTTATATCGCCAACATATCTGTCAAATATTGCCCTTTATTTATTCCTAAAATCATCGGGTAAACGGTCGGAAAATATGCCGCATAGCATTGCGTCCTTTACTTTGCTATAGCATTCGGGATGCCTTGTATTGCACTTCGAATCAGCTCGTCGAATGCTATAGCATCGTATCGGCCTATTGCTATACGATTTCCCTTAAAAATAACGTAAAGTGTTCCATTCTTAGTACATGCAAATGATTTCTCCTCTTTAGTCCCTATACCATGAATGTATGCCTTTTTGCTTAGATTATCTGCGGTTAAGCTTGTATTTAACATTTAATTCGATCAATAAGTATAGGGAAAACATGGTACAATTGTGCTCATCGGTAGGTCATCGTGGATTAAAGTTTGAACTAGGATAAATCACGGTTCACATATTTTCTTCCTTAATTTCTCATATTTTCAGTATATGTTCATTTGAATATTTGACTTGTTATTTTATAACTCATTCTTTGTCATACTTACGCATTTGCGAGATGCGAAAAGATTTTCAAAGTTCTGAATTTTTATCATACACCCAATTCACCCCTCAAAAAGCTATCGGCCAATGCTAATGTGTGTGTTTGCACACACATTTTATATATTTAGGTATAAAGTTAGGCAAAAGAGCCCATATTAATTTAATTATATCTCACTTACTCACATAAGTGAGATAAAATATATATTTAAATATAAATATATTATATTATATTATGGGTAAAGGATTTCTCCGATTCTTTGAAATAAGTTATCTCCAGAGTAACCTCTAAAACTACGTCATTTTAGATTAATGAGGGATGTTTCCGTAATTTTGCACCCTTCATTAATTCACCTAAAATTACAAACACACCCCTCATTAATTTAGAACGATGTAGTTTTAGGGGTCCTTTAGAGATAACTTATCTCCAGTGATTGGATAAATACTTTTCCCTTATATTATATATAAGGTAAAGTCAAAGTTTCTTTGAAAGCAATTTTTCGATGAGATACGGTGTGAAATCAAGTTGAAACATATTATGGATATCTTGCATGGCTTATATCATAGCTTCGCATTTATAATAAAGTATCGATCTTAGTCTAAGTCAGCATGAGAGCAAGTAGATAATAGTGTTTATGCTAGAAATGTTTTAGTTCTATAGGTTGAAACTAAAATGTCCTTGTCTACCATTGATCAGACATTAAAGAAGTTTTTAGCCAATGTAAAGACGTGACTAAGAGGGTTGAAAGCGGCTTTCGGAGGTGCATGAATCTCTTCAAGCCAATTTAGTTGAATATTGTGAACCAAAATTTGACCTTTTGGTATGGTGGAAAGTGCATGCTTAGAAGTATAAAAATCTAAATTTGATTGCACATGATTTATAGGATGCATCAATCTCCATAGTGCCTTCAAAATACGCTTTTAGTACTAAGGTTCGAGTACTAGATACTTTTAAAAGCTCCTTATCTTCAAAGATGGCTAAGGCACTCATATGTACTCAAAATTGGCTACACAAAAGTCCTCCCAAATAAAAAAGGAGGTTGATGTTGATAACTTTGGGCATGTCATTTAATGTGTGGTTTCCATGATGAATAATGAGGGTTATGGTGCTTTATTATTAATGTTTGTTGTGATTTATATTAAGAAATCGGTTGCAATAATGTAATAGAAGTGCAACCGCATATTGAGTTTTTCTTTTTTTTGGAAAAAAATGCATTATTGGTTGCCCATGTAATAGTTAAATGCCCATTGAAGCCTATGTCAAATGGGGGTGGGTGAAATTGGGACTATTGATTAGCCCATTACACTGACCCTAATAAACATCATCTATCATTCTACATTTATAATCTTCAAAGTTACATAACATAATGTATTCATTTTCTCAACTTTTCCCCAATATCTATGGTATTTTATATGCATTCTTCTTGCCATGTCATTGAAGAGAGGGGGACTAATTGCGCTTGAATTAATATGTGTTTAAATTACAACAATATCTTTGAAAACATGTGTTTGTCGCTACAAAATTTGATGCATAATAATAATAGTAGTAGTAGTAGTAGTACACTTACATGCATTATGGAAAACCGGTTATTCTTTGAGATGAGATGTTCTATTGATGGATTTGATCTATGTTGGTCTAAAGGGATCGGGAATATTGTTTTACTCACGATTGTATAGAAGCTACAATGATACAATCTTTGTTATAGGTTGTGAGAGGGATTATCCTTTTAAGGACATAATGGATGATATTTGATTAATTCTTCATAGGGATTGATAAGTTATAGTCACTCATGTCTACAGAGAGGCTATAACTATTACGGATCAGTTAGCAAAACACTCTCGTAGGTTATATGGTAATTTTTGTCTCTTTGGTCAACTTCCTCCTTTTATTCAAGACGCAAAGGTTGATAAAAGTTAGGTTTTCATTGATTTTTGTTGTAATGTCTCTTTAATGAGAATGATATCCGGTCTTTACTCCCCCCCAAAAAAAAAGAGATTAGGGAGGGAGTGAGTGAGGGTGAGATAGAATAATTAATTAAAAAAATACAATAATTGATAATAATAATAATAAAATAATAATATAGTCAAACGGGTAGCTTGAATGCATGTTTGTAACTTCCAATTTAAGTCTTAAATGGACATGTTTTGGGTTCTTTTTGGTGTGGACAAAAGGGGTTCACATTAGGAGCTACTCACTTATGTGCTTGTTACATACTTGTCCCTCTAATTAGAGAAATAAGACATTATATATATATATATATATATATATATAGGGGCGGAGCCATGTTGTTGCAAGTGGGGCTAAGTGCGACATAAATTTTGCTACTTTTTTTTAAATTAAAAATTAAAAAATTGTGTGTAGTCAAATTATGCGGACATTGTTTTTTAAATCATAAGCACAAGCTACCTTCTCAAAGTGAAATCATCTCTTTCTTTCTTTGGTTTTCTTGTGGCTTTGGAAATCTATTTATTAAAAACTCTCTTGCTTCCTTTCATGGAGTTGTAACCCGATTAGGTGCTACTCGCCTCTCCCGGAATTATGGAGAGTAGTATTCTTAAAACATAATGTTGATTTTAACTCTTTTGCATGGTCAACTTCTCATTCTATATACCTTTTACTTGTTTGATTCATGTATGATCTCTACCTCCACAAATTCTTGATTATTGGTAGGGAAAATTTGTCACCATCAAGATTGGACAATTTCTCCACCATTACATATTCTTCTCATTCTATAAACCTTTTGCATGTGATATATAAGATTAATGATGAAGATATAATTCAATATTTTTAAAGAATGAAGAATCGAAGAATACTTTGGTAATTGTTTTATTGTAATAGCTTAGTTGATTAACTTGATTATTATTTTTCTATGTTAAGTTGAAATTTTCTTTTCTTTTTTTGTCTATATTTTTTTTGTTTTTTAATGCATTTAAAACTTTCTTTTAAAAAAAATCAAAAACTAATTGTGCAGACACAAAAACAAATTCCTGGTTTCGCCACTGTATATATATATATATATATATATTAAATTATATGTTGTTTTACGAAAAAAAAAAAAAAAAAAAAAAAAAAAAAAAATTACACTCATATATCAAATTAATTAGTTTTTAGGATCACTTGGTATTATATGACAAATATTTCTGAATACATATTAGAAACTAATTATTTTTGAGATATTTGATACAAAAAACGCATATCTAAAAAGTAGCATATAATTTAATTTAAATAAATAAATGTTAAAAAAATGTCTCTCCTCTGACCTCTAATTAGACGGATAGATATGTAAGAAGCAGATAAGGAAAAAGGGAGAATCTAGTGTGCTTCCGGACAAGAGCGGCCGATTTTTTCCGGTTGCGGCTTCTTGCTCAGCCTGGCGAAAATCGGACTGGTTTCTCTCATGATCTTTTTCTTACTATCCCTCGTCATCTCCACCACTGAAACCGATCAAAGAAAATATAGAGAAAGTTCGGTGAGAGAACAAAATATCTTCAGTTGATGAGAGCAGCCCGCCGGTGAAGGCGTTGGCGATCTGAAGATACTATTCATTCAAACTTATTCCTCATTTCTCGTCCAGGTAATCTTCTGCCTTCATAACCCTTATCTTTGTACTTCTTTGTATCTTAAATCTCATCCACCATCGTCTTCTTGAACCGGTAAATTTACAGTTCGCTTTTATGTTTCAACAGTTTTGACCTACCTAGCTTGAAATTGAAGTCTGTATTACCTGTTCAGTCATTTTTGTATTCATTTTAGGAGAATTGCTGCCCATAATCTTAAACATTTATAAAGGCTTTCAAGCAATCTTGTTCTTGACCTCCCAAATCTTATTAGCTCTGCCTAATATTAGACTTGGAAGCAGTTTATCCTTCAAATTGCAGTGAGCATGACTTTCTTTTGCAGTAGTAATTCACTCACCACCATCGCCAGATTCAGAAGTTTAATAACTCCCATTTCATATCGTGGAAGCTTGAGACCCAGCACGAGCATCCCCGTCCCACACCCACACGTTTCATTTACTTCAGTCTGTAACATCGGTTATAGATTTGGTCAAGGTTAGTTTGGCTTTTCCTCCTTCATTAGTGTTCTTGGTGAAATTTTCAGAACTGGAAACCATATGAATGCATGTTTGCTTGCTTGTGTGATTTGTAGTGTGTTGCATTAGAAATATGGCCTCTTTAGCAACTGCAGACATTTGTGATTCAAATGGAAAACATGTACCAACTGGTGAATTGCGTGTGTTGCAACCAATTTTCCAGAGTTATGGTCAAAGGAGAGCATTCTCAGGTCCCATTGTGACACTGAAGGTGTTTGAGGACAATGTGTTGGTGAGGAGCTGCTTGAAACAAAAGGGGAAGGAAGAGTTCTTGTGGTAGATGGAGGAGGAAGCATAAGATGTGCTTTGGTGGGGGAAACTTGGGGCAAATAGCTCAAAACAATGGGTGGGCTGGGATTGTGGTGAATGGATGCATTAGAGATGTTGATGAGATCAATGGATGTGACATCGGTGTGAGAGCCTTGGCGACGCATCCGCTAAAATCAAACAAGAAAAGAACTGGCGAAATGCATGTTTCTGTTTATATTGCAGGAGCTCTGATTCATGAAGGAGAATGGTTGTATGCTGATAATGATGGCATCCTTGTGTCCAAGCATGAGTTGTCTGTCTGAATCTGAAGCTACACAAACTTCTTCTCATTATGCTTCTCAAATAACCATGACTGGTTTTTGTTTGTTTGTAAGTTTCTTAACTGAATGAATATATCCAGTATTGTTCCAATAAATAAGCATGATTGGAAAGAAATTATGCGTTGGTAATTCAATTTTCATATCAACAATGGATACTCAATTTGCATATCTTGTTACTTGTGATCAAATTAGGTTGGATCCAAGACTGAGTTATCAATCTGAATCCTGAGGCAGCACCGACTTCTTCTCATGATTCTTTTTAAATAAACATGACTGGAATGAACACCCAGTTTGAATATGTCATCTTCTTCATTGTGATTGAATAAGGTTGAACCTGTGCATTGATCATCATAGCCTTCATTCATTGTGCTTTGATGGATTTCTATAAGTACTAATGCATGTAATATTGTTGCATCTGCATTTCCTTCTTATACTTTTATTTCCTAATCTGAATTTGACACAGATTCTTCTCGTTTGTTTTTATAAGTATTGATGAAAGTAATATTGTTGTTGCACCAGAATTGGATAGAAGATTTAAGCTGCTTTTTTGTTTGTTGCATTTTATTGTGCCTATGAAGTTGTGTAGGCTTACTGGTTTTTAATTTTTCCTACATGATCATTCTTGTGGTTGCCATAAATCTTACTCCGTTCGATTCTAATTATAAGACAACATTTGAGAATTGATCTTAGTCCTAATTATAGGACAAAGTTTTAATTTTTTTCAGTTTCTTCCCAAAATACCCTTAAACACAATAATACTTTAATAATGCACCTATAATTCTATATAGTGAGTAATGTTTACAACTCATTAATGTCACATACACCTTAGTTCTTTGCTTTTTATTTTTTTAATAAAATAGTTTTGAGCGACTTTTGTCATATTTAATAATGGCATCACTATTAAATTACATTTCCAACTTCCAAGAATAGACATGTTGAGAGAGATTATGGCGTTGGACCTGTGAGAGCTCGGAGAAATGGTGTTTGAGGTAGAAGAGGTCGACAAATAACAAAGTATCAGAGTAATTGGATGTCATTTTAAATTTTAAACAAGAGCATTTTGAGAAAACAAATAATTAGCTAATTTAACTACTATCTTAGATCTCTCCTAGGTAAATATATCTTATAATTATGACTAGAGAGAGTAATATGGACCAAGCTTAATGGTAAAGCAATAATGGAAATTTTAAATACCCTTCTCAATTTTGAGACAGTTGGAAATACTTCCTTCCTTCAATATTTAAGCCTTGCTGTTGTTTTATTTGGAAAGAAAGTCAAATGCATTCCATAAAAGATGGAATAAAACATTTTGTACAAAAATACTCTCTGCTTCACAAATCTGCATAGACAGTGAAGCAGTAGTTGATGAAACTAGTAAAGTTCACATTCAATTCTTTGATCAAAAGAACTCTATCAAACTTAAAACGAGAAATCAATGAATTGATAGCTTGATAAATGCAATTGGAAGATGAAGCAATAAATCCTGTTGGAGGGAGGAAGGACTCTCTCATGCATAGAAGTTGCAGTTGCTGCTTCGGGCTTTCAGTAAAGAATGTTGTTGTTGTTTTTATTTCTTAACTATGTCTATTACAATCTCACATTAAATTGTGTATTTTTTTTTTTTTGGAAAACTATTCTTAAAATACCCATAATTTCCTTCAATTTTTAATTTGATAGTTGTGTGTTTTTTTCTCTCCTTATTAAATTCTTTAGTCTTACTCTGATAGCACAATTAGCTTCTATAACAGGGCTAACAATGCTAACAGAGCAAAGTTGCGTGATAGCCGTGCTAAAGAGTAAAATTTAAAAGATTTAATAAGAAAAATAAATACACATCTACTAAATTAAAAATTGAAAGTAACGTCATGTAGCTCAAGAGTGATTTTCCCTATTTTTTACCTGCATGCTTTCTTTCATCTAGAAATAATTTGCATCAATTTATTGGATGTTAGCTTAACCCAGAAATGGAAAGAGGAGCCTAAGTTTTAAGACGTATGTTTTTAATTTTCATAATTAGGTTTTATGTGTGTTTGTCGTAGAATGAGTTATAACTTTTATAACTTGTCATAGATTTTAATTTTTAACTTTTATATTAATTTATATTGATTGAACTATTTTGCTAATAAATTAAAATTGATAATATTTGCCTCCCCAACCATCGTCTTGCAAATTTTGCATAACAAGCTGTATACATCATGAAATCATATTAAACCCATTTTTCCCTTAATTGAGAAGGGTTTACCGTTTAGTTACAAACAAATTTGCCGTGCAAGTAAACTAACGAGTACATTAGAGTATAAATAATAATAGTAATAATAATAAAACAAGAACAAGACGTACATTTTGCCTTTGGGACAACCAATAGTAAGTACAAATTGAACAGCCTTGAAACTTTCATCAACATAAGTGCAAGTTTTAATGAATCATTTCAGCATCTAGTTAACTCATTTTTTTTTTAAAGAAAAAAAATGACAATTACATCTTTTTGGACAACAATTGTATCGCCTTGAAAATTATACCTTTAATGGAAAGAAAACTCAAAAGTGAAGATATACTTTCATGCTCAATCATCAGATGAGGACAAGTTTCAGGAATAATTTTAGTAGCTTGATAATTTACACTTTTTTTATTTGATCAAGGCTATAATCCCTTTGGTGACTAATACAAAAGTTTTCATCTCTCTTAATAAGTGTATTTCCTGAAATTCAACTTTGTATTCTTCTCCTTACAATGTAATGTTACTTATAACCTCAAACAACGGTTTGTTGGTACTCCCACATTGTTTTAGTCTGAATATGCGCCATATCGATTTCAAAATACTCGATTTAATTACTCTATTTGATCCTAAATGTAGGAGTTAGTTAAGCAATCTATGTTAGTTCTAGATGTAAGAAATCAATCAATTATGTTTTCTAAAATTATAGTTTTTTTTTTTAATACATAAATTATCCCTATTGATTAACTACACATATTAACATTGTTTTCATCAACGGGTAATTCCAATACATTATTAAAGAGAATATTTTAGAAAAAAACAAATATATTTTGACAATAAGAAAATTAATCACTTTCTTAATATTTGTAAATTATATACTCCCTCCATCCATATATATATAAGGTATTTTCAATCAAATCACAAGATGCTATAAAACAGTTAAAATTTGTTAAAAGGAATAAATACGTAAGAAATATAATTTTTTTCAAAGATACCCTTATTTATAAATGTGAGAGAGAGAGAGAGAGTAGTTAATGATGAGAAAAATGTATAGTAAATAAAAATGTGGGGAAATGAAGGCAAAATGGGTACAAATGCATTTATTATTGAGAAAATTGTTAACATAATCTTTGGTCCCTTAAGTTTACCCTTATTTTGGTTTTAGTCCTCAAATTTCAAACCATAGGTTTTTTTTTTTTTTGGTTGCTCACCCGGTTCACTAGAGTTTCGCCTCGACTAATCCGATCCGACTGCGTTGTGCACCTACCTATGGTGGAAGAGTCTCCCGGGGTTTTTTTGCATTCACAAGGCTCGAACCCGAGACCTTGCGTTAAGCGATCCAAGCCGCTTACCATTTGTGCCAACCTCTGTTGGTCAAACCATAGGTTTTAGTCCCTTAAATTTTATTTCGTTTAAAACATTGGTCCTTGTAACACAATAAAAACTTGGACATTTTGTCTTTAGAAGGACTAAAACTTGTTAGATACGATTAGTTTTGATGATGTCTTATATAGATGTCATTCTTAAGAGCAAAAAGGTTGCATACTACATTTATCTTCTACTTTGACTAATTCTTATATTTGTTGTAGATGCAAAGTTTAAAAATGGAGATTGATCAAGAAAAGAGATTAAAGAAAGAAGAACTTGCACTATATGTTCTTATATGTGATCTGGAAGCCTCCAAGATCATATGGAAGTTGGAATGGCTCAATTCGAGTTAAAGTCGGCAAAAATCGCTTGGGATGAGAAAACTTCGAGTTCACAACCCAAAACTCGAGTTTCCCGCTTTGCTACAATGATTTGCTCCTCTCGTATGAGAAAACTCGAGTTTAGGACTCAAAACTCGAGTTAACAAGTGTCTTTATCATCTCTCGCGTCTGCGGACTAGGAAAACTCGAGTTTCCAAGTGGAAACTCGAGTTTCCAATCTGGCCATCACTCTTGACTCCACTCTGTTTCACATTCAAAGACAAAGCGACGTGGTAATTTGATGATATCTCCTAAACCAAATATCAAATTAATATGAAACCAATTTTTTATAAAACCAGACTCCCAATGCGTCATTTTGATATAAAATTCAAGTCCTAAACGAGTTCAGATCAAGGAGCTATGAATTGTGGAAGTTGACAGTGAAATCCACGCCATACAGCAAACCAAGCTTCAATGTTTTGAGTGTATCTCACAAACTACAAATCCGATTGAGCTGAAATCAGTGGCATATGAAAGTAGACTCACAGAGCTTTCCATCAACAGTTGAACGGACCAAAACAGAGTTCATACCAGGGAGATATGATCTTCAAAAGTTGACAGTTAGTTCAAGAAGGCTCAACAAAGTGAAAACTCGAGTTTGTAAGTACAAAACTCGAGTTTTCGAGTTATAGAGAGCAACCAAGTCCAAAAGTTCGTCCAAACTCGAGTTTTATTAGTGGAAACTCGAGTTTCCATCCTGAGAGCGAACTTGAGCATCTTCCAAACTCGAGTTTGTGAAACCAAAACTCGAGTTTTGATCGAACAGAGGAGGAATGGAGTAAAGCAACAACCTCTAAACTCGAGTTTTACAAATGAAAACTCGAGTTTTCATCTCTTGAGAAAATCACCGTTTCGAAAATCTTGATTCTTTTGATAAACATCCAGGATGATTACCCAAATGACTTATACTACTTTCGAACATTATTTATATCATTTGTGGACAAGTTTTAGGTGATTAAACGAAGGATTAGATGCAAATCTTCAAAATGTCAGATTTGTGTCAGAAACATTGAATGTGCTGTAGAAACCCTAACGGCTACTTTTAAGGGATTTCCAACGGTCATATTCTTATCTGGAAGAGTTTCTCAACGGTCATAAATTGCAACTACCTATAAAAGAGGACAGATTCAAGACAGAAGAACAGAGACACAAGCCTACATCTTCAAAATGCTCATACTCTGATTTTCATACTACTCATACTCTGTTTTCAATGTTTACATAGCTTATCATAGAGAGTGAGATAATTTATATTGCACTTCACTGTTTATTCATTCACTTCTGAGAGAGAAGATTTATTGTAATCATCTTATCATTCTATTTGAGAGTTACTCAAGGTTGGGTGATCTTGAGTGGAAAACCTATTGTATTGATTACGGCTTTGTAAGGGGAGTAAGTTCTAGTAAGAGAATTACTTGAGTACGAGTGTGTAATCAAGTAGGTATATTGATTACAATTTGTAAGGGGAGTGAATCCTAGTGAGAGGATTACTCCAAGTACGAGAATATGTAATCAAGTTGAAAGAAGATAGTGGATTGAAAATCTCAACTGGAGCTTGGGACTGACGTAGGTCAAGGATTGGGCGAACCGGTATAAATCTCGGTTGCATATTCTCCTCCCTTATCTCTTAAATTCTCGATATATGTTTGAATGAATGTTTATTGTTTTATAAATCATTATTGTCATACAAACTACTTTCGATGTAAGTTACGAAAAGATTTTCAAAGTTCCAAAGTTTTTATCAAACACCCAATTCACCCCCCTCTTGGGTGATAGCCAGATCTTACAAAACTAATGGTTTGAAACTTAAGGAATTAAAACCAAAATGAGGGTAAATTGAGGGACCAAAGATGGAACTAACCCTTGAGAAAACGTCAAATGGGATTTTATAAAAAGAGACAAGCCCATTAGAAAAATGATCTTATATATAGGGACGAAGGAGTAGTTCCTAAGTTTAAGATGGAAAAAGAAAATAGGGTTGATATCATTGTTTGTTTCTTACAGTTTGATTAAATTTTAGTTTCAATCCTTATAGTTTCATATCATTGGTTTTGGTCCTTATAATTTAATAATGACATGGTATAAGTTCAAGTATAGAGACTGTTATGGACTCAAATATGAGGCTCATCCAAGATGTGGCCAACAAGAAACAATCTCTATAACACGAGACATGACGACAATGTTTGGGCTTAAAGGCACAAGAGGCCCACAAGTCCAAACCCTAACCCTAAGGTACATGCTATAAATATATGGTAAACCCTAAGGTATGAAACACTCTCTCTAGCTATTTACAATTTAGCCGTCATGAGCACACACACCACTTTTTTTTTGGTGACACCTCCAGTATCTTTGAACTACTTGGACTTTGATCCCTATAAAGGGTACATAAGTCCTAGGCATTATTCCTAGGTCAAGTCTGATTCAATCAATATCCCATTCTTGGACAGAACAGGGACCAAAACGAAAACTTGTTAAAAGTATAGGGATCCTCCATTAAAAAGAGATCACATCTTTATGAAACTATAGAGATATAAACTAACAATTTAAAATTATAGGGATCAAAACTATAATTCGATTAAACCTGTAAGAAACAAATAATAACCCAAGAAAATAACATAGAAATGAAACTTGTTGGATATAAATGTTTTACGTGGGAATTGCAATGAGGTCTTAAGAAAAGACTTAATTACTAATAAGTCACAATGACAACTTAAGAGCAAATAATGACAAATTCCAAAGAAAGAAATGATAGCACTTTACTTATCATTGGGTATTCTTAGTAATTAAATTCTTTCCTTGGGATCTCTTTGTGTTTTATCACTAATGATCTTGTAACTTAATAGTATAAAAGTTCTTATGCAAATGAGAGGTTGCGGATTTGAATCCACTCATAACTTCTAGGCTAATAGTGCCTGCCCCTTTAATTAAAAACAAAAAACAAAATTTGTTTTATCAAAATTAGACAATGGTTGCATTAATTATTTATGGATATGGATATGGATATGCTCTTGTGAGAAGTTTGGGGCATACGTAAAAGTCCGAAGTGTGACAGGCTTATGATGAACCTCTTCACTTGGTGGGAAGCTCTTTGAGAGCTCCGTACACTAACTATGTGAACTTTGTCTGTTTCAGCTTCACGAGGAGCCTTCCCTGTTCACGTAGGCATTCCAATGTGCTGTCCGAGAAAACAAAGGTTGGCGGAGGACCGAGGACCCATACTATGATTGGCTTCAAGGAATACATATCTCTCCACAAGAAAACATTTAAGATATGACACCAATATAATATTATAAAAAAATAATCGTTTTTTCCCACAATGAAATGGTTCATCTAATGAGAACCAAAAATGGTATTCCATTCAATGCATATTCAACTTGATATTCTATTTAAAATAATAATAATAACAACAACAACATTTCTGGTCCATAATATAAGATCTAATTTATCAATTTGAAAAGATTAAAAAATTTAAATAAACTACTTAATTTATTTAAATTTCTAAAATACGTATGTTTATTATTAGATTATATTTCAATTTATAAGTAACAAAATCAGTTTAAAAAGTTAATATATATAAATACTTTGAAGTAATTTATTTAACTTTTTTAATCTCCTCAATTTTAACTAAGCCTTATATTAAATATCCCAGGTGGCATTTAATAATTCAATGTAAAATATATTTCCTCGATCCTAAATGAATGTGTTAGCTGAAGAATTTATTTTGGTGATAAATGAAAAACCTTTATTCATTTTAAATTTTGAATTTATAATTTTTTTCTACACTATCTCTATTAATTCTTTTTATTAAAGGATGCTTTTGAGGGAAATAATGATTGAAGAAATATTTTAGATAATGTAATATAAATTACACATAATACATTTAATATTTTTTTTTTGGACATTTGTAAGTTGGTTACTTCACCTGTTCACATTTTTGGTGGCAGGAAAGTATAATACATTATCAAAAGCTGTGCTATTGAAAATCTATTAGTAGTCCAACTTCTCTTGAACTCTGTGCAACTTCTTCTTCTTCTTTTTTAACTATTTTAATTTCCTCACACATTTGGTTTGGCTTGCCTTGGAACCTCTCCTAAGGCAGTCTTCAATCCTACCTCGGTCTACTATAACACTTAAATACTTCAGGGATAATGTATATAATACATTTATTTGGATAAGATCATTTTAATTAATGGCGAAGTGAGGAATTTTAGGGTGTGTTTGGATTTCTCTTATATCAATTATAAGAGTCGAAATCATAGTTTTGTATTGAAAAATATAAACATGGCTTCTTTCTTTTTTTGGACCACTGAGTATCTTGAAATATTTTTTTAATAACACTTAGTATTTTATAATTTTTGATCCACTCATGACTCACCTCTAAAATATATTTTTAGTGCACCCAATATCTAGCATCCAAATATTTTTTCAGTATTATTTTTAGTACACCAACACCCAAAAATATTGTACAAAAAATCAGTTTAAAACACTGAGTGTTACCTAAAAATATTTGGGGTACCAGATGCAATAAAAATTAGTTTAGGATGCTAAGTTAGTGCTACTAAAAAAAATATTTTAGGGTGCTTTGAATCTTAGATATTGGGTGATATTAAAAAATATTGAGTAAATACCCTTTCGGTCTTTGACAAAAAACGCGATCCCCATTTTGATCATTTATAAAAAAAAGGGTCTTTTTTAGTTCATAAAAAGGACGAATAAGGATCGATTGGTTGACATTTTGATCCCTCACAAATTTCTAAAAGGTCCTTTTTAGTCCATAAAAAGGACAAATAAGGGTCGATTTTTTTTGTAAGGGACCAAAATGGGGTCCGTGTTTTTTTGTCGACTAGAAAGAGTATTTACTCAAAAATATTTTAGGGTAGTGAGTGGGCGAAAAAAAAAATTATTATAGGATAGTGAATGCTATTAAAAAAAAAACATTTTAGGGTATTGGTTGATACTAAAAAAATACGATATCAAATGCTATTTTTCAAAAAAGAAAGTAACCGGCATCATTATTATGTGTGGTTTGATAGTTAGTGTTACTGAAAAAAATATTTTACGGTATTGATTGGTATTAAAAAAAATATATCATATATTGAATGCTATTTTTTAAAAAGAAAGTGACTGGCATCATTAGTATGTGCCAAAGCAGCGTAATTTCAAGAGAAATGAGGGTAATAGACCGCAAAAGAACATGAGATAAACCGCATCCGAAAAATATCCAAACTCTTCTATGTGTTAAAATCAATTATAAAGCAAAAATTAAACACCCTTATATGCATATATGTTAGAATTAATGATGAACTCAAAATCATGGTTATCTTATAAGTTACTAAATAACGAAGTTTTATTATAGCATCTATAACGGCCTCCGGTCTAGGCGGACAACCTAGTTTTATACATGTCAAAATTAATAATGAGATTAAAACCTGATAATAACAACTTATAAGAAAACCATGATTTTAATATTTTATATTCATGAGGTTAAGTAAGAGATGATGATATTAGATTGGCCCTACTTGCTTATGGGACTTACCCAACTTGAGTTTTTCTCTCAACAAAACAGATGTTACACGTAGAGAGATTGAATCTGATCCAAATATTAAAAAGATAATTTTGGAGGAAATTCTTTTTCGCTATTTTCTCTTTAATGGACATATTACATATTAATATCCATGCGGTTAAATAAGAGATGATGAGATTATAGACTCACCCAACTCTTATAAGTTTCTCTCTCGACAGAACATGTGGTAAACGTAGAGAAACGGAATATGATCTAAATATTAAAAATAAAAGGATAATCTTGTAGGAAATTCTTTTTCATTATCTCCTCTTTTTTTTTTTTTTTTTTTGATACAATCATTATCTCCTCTTTAATGGACATGTTACATACCATATATGTATTTATAGGATAACAGATTACCAGAACAAACCAGAAATCCGAGCTGTAAGGGAAGTAAATTAGATGGAAAAGAATGAGAATAGGTGGTTAGGTAAAAACATGAAATTGCAATTTGTGGTTAAGCTTTAGAGTTTATTCTCACATCCCTACACAACTTTACACATAATAACTGATAACACATAACAAACACAGATCACTATTAACTCGCCCCTTTTCATATTATATATATAATTATAAATTCATACTTGTACACGACAATTGATGTGGTATGATCATTATCAGTATTCAAGAAACACAAGAAAATGACAAATTATTGGCATTTAAAATCCCAAATCAATGATTATTCACGGAACCAAACTTGTGAGTCTGTCTGAGGGAAAAGATTAAAGATCCAAGCTTTTGTCTCTTTTATCTCTCCCACCTTATATCTCTGTCAAAGATTCCGTTGCATTTTCCGGTCCACCACCATTACACAATCATCCCTCCTTTTTCCCCCTCCACCTTCCCCACAAAGTCCTGCTTCGCTTTTGCTTTTAATTATTTATTAATTATTATAATGCCATATTCAATTTTTTTTTCTTTTCTTTTTGTAACTATTCTTCTTCTTCTTCTTCTTCTTCAGCATAATCATTCATTTCAATTTGGGATGTGAATTCGAAGACACAGAGGCATCTTTCTCACAGAGCCAGAGGGATACTCTGCTTTTTGTCCTCCCCCCAGGTTTCCTTCTGAAATTAAGAGGAAAGACAAGTTACAAAGCAGCAACGATAAAATTTTCTGGATCTTGGTCGAGTCAGAGTCGGGTCTCTCTCTGCTCTGGTCTGCTTTTCCTTGTTGGTATTGTTTTCTGAATCCTATTGTTGATCATCCAATTTACTCTCTCGATTTTAAGCCTTTTTAACATTTATTATTATTTTTTGAATTTTCTTAATGTTGGTTCCTTCGGTCTTACCCAATTTTTCTGTTCATTACAATATTTGGGAATTCTCTCTCTTTCTCTTTCCCCCTGCTATCTTCCTTCTCGTTACGTGGATGATAATCTCAAATAAATGTTGTTCGTCGACATTTCATGACCAGTATTTCCTTTTGTAAGACCGGATTATGCCCTCGGTTTGGTAGGAATAGATCTTAAATTTTAGCCTTTCTGGAATTAACTTTTCCTTTTTCTCGGTAGGTTTTGGAATTTATGGCCGAAACTTCCAATCATATTCTTATTTGTTTCATTTCGTTCATACGATCTTCAATTAGCGCTTTATTAAGGTCGTCTTTAGCTTCCTTCTGCTTCTGATTAAACAAAATTCATCTTGGATTTCAAACTCACCCACGTGAACTGTTTTAGTTCCATTATTTTTTAATGAGGAATGGTGGGGGAATCAGAATTTTATGTTATATTCTTTAACGTTTAGCTCTGTTTTGTCCATTGTTGTATCATTTATGAACCTTTCAGAAATCCGATGTTGCAGTCTAGGTGGTCCTAAATTGAGAGATCTTCTTCATGGCTGGGATTGATGATAGTGTTACTTTAAATTGCGACTGGGGCCCTCCTAGTCCGAGTCCAAGATCATTTTTCTCTAAAATGCTAGGTGAAGATAATCTTTCAAGACAAATCTCAGAGCCTCTTGGAAATGGTAGAACTAAGGAGCTCTTTGTGCAACAAAATCAAGAGCTCATTATGACCGGAAATTTCAACACAAGAGATATGGCACCACAAGATGACGCTTCTGGTTGCCAATTTAATGACACAACTTTGTCTGAGAATAAGTCTAGCTCACGAGGAAACCTTGTTGAAAGGATGGCTGCTAGAGCTGGATTTAATGCCCCAAGGTTGAATACAGAAAGCATTAGATCAGCTGATCCTCCGATGAATTCGGATACTCGATCTGCTTACTTAACCATACCACCTGGACTCAGTCCGACCACACTTTTAGAGTCTCCAGTATTCCTTTCTAATTCGCTGGTGAGTGAGCTCTAAATCTAAAGTAACATGCTCATATTGTTTTGTTTGTGGTTTGTTTTTGAGTCCTGGTTTGGTATTTGAGTTGGAAATGGACTCTTGTGAGGTGGATTGAGTTCTGATAAGAATTAATCTGATGTTGCTTTTCGTGGATGATGCTATTGATTGCAGAGGAATTTTTTCCTTACCTTGATGGGAGCTGCTTGATGTAGAATTATGATGTATTTATTATCATTCCCTGATTTCCCTCTTCTCTTCTGGCACGTCAAAATAATTTCAATACAATAATTGATCCTATTGTTTATTTCGTTGCTAAAAAGCGCAAATGTCTGTTATCCCTCACCATACAAATGTCTGATATGTGACACATTTGTGCATTGCTATTGTAGTTTTTGGTGGAGGCTTGGATGCTTTTTCCCAATTATAATATATGCCTTAATGGGTAACTTGAGTTTTCAAGGCTTGAATTTTGACCGGTTACAGTTCATGAGCTTTCTTGCTTGCCTCTCTCTGCTATTTTCTTCCAACACATTTGAGTGCTGAAAATTTCATTAATATAGCTTAAGATGTGATATGAGTGGCTCTTTTATGGGATCATAACTTAGCACAATCACTTAAAGAAGTTATAGAACAGAGTCTTATGATGAATGATGTTTTCGAACAATTAATTGTTGATAGAGTATAATAGTGGTAAGTGATTCATGTAGCCAGCCTCACTTAATGTGATAAAACTTTCTATTATTGCTGTTACAATATCAAAGGGCGGGTAGTTGCATAAGGCTCTTTGGTACTATTTACCAAATTCATGATGAGCAAAAGTTTTATGCTTTTGTGCATACATTGTACTCGTGTACATGGCATCCAGTAAAATGTCAGGGATGCCAGCAATCATCATTTAAATATTTTGGAAGCTAAAATCTTATTTGTCAAAGTTGTTTATTTGCCTGCTGAATTATGAAACTGTCTAATTGCAGGCACAACCGTCTCCAACAACCGGGAAGTTTCCATTTAGCACAAATGGCAACTTTCGGGGTTCGGAACTGAACCCTGGTGCTACTGGAAAAACTAAAGATTACAACTTTGATGACATTTATGCATCATCGTTTGCTTTCAAGACTACAACAACAGATTTGGACTCTTTCTATAATGGTGCTACTAGAAAAGTAATCACTTTGTGAAAAGCATTTTCACTTTTTCTAAATAATGTTTATTTACCTTCTGATGCATTATTGGACAACTATGTAAAAAGGCAATGACACATTTTGGTATCTTCGTAGATGAATCGAACCTTGCTGCCAGAACAATATCTTACTGCTGAGGTCTCAGCTCCAGATTTGACTGACCCTCCCGCTCAAAATGACAGTAGAGCATCAGTTGAGGAACCAGCAGATGAAGGAGGAGGTCAAAGAGGAAATGGAGATTCACAGGCTGCTGGTGTTGGGGGTACACCATCTGAAGATGGATATAACTGGAGAAAGTATGGACAGAAACAAGTTAAAGGCAGTGAGTATCCGCGAAGTTACTACAAGTGTACGCACACGAATTGCCCGGTAAAGAAGAAAGTGGAACGATCTCATGAGGGCCACATAACAGAAATAATCTACAAGGGGAATCACAACCATCCAAAACCGCCCACAAATCGCAGATCTGCTGTAGGGTCTGTTAACCCTCTCGGTGACATGCAAGCGGATGCATCTGAAAGTACTGAACCACATGGTGTGGGTGATGGTGAACTAGGCTGGACAAGTACACAAAAAGGAAATATGTCTGGAAATGCGGACTGGAAGCATGAGAACCTTGAAGTGACCTCTTCAGCAGCATCTGTGGGACCCGAATTCGGCAACCATTCCACCAATTTGCAGGGTCAGAATGGTGCTCAATTTGAATCAGGAGATGCAGTGGATGGCTCATCTACTTTCTCTAACGATGAGGATGATGATGATAGGGCCACTCATGGCAGTGTATCAGTAGGTTATGATGGAGAAGGAGATGAATCAGAGTCTAAAAGAAGGTATCCATTGTTCTCTTTCTAATTTCTTAAAAAAAGAAATAACATCTTAGTCAAGTATTAAAGTCAACAAAATACTATCTTCCCAGAAAACTGGAATCTTATCCAAATACAGCAGAATTGAGTGGAGCCACTAGAGCTATTCGGGAGCCTAGAGTTGTTGTTCAGACTACCAGTGACATAGATATCCTCGACGATGGATACCGTTGGCGTAAATATGGACAAAAAGTTGTCAAAGGAAATCCTAATCCCAGGTGAGCATTCCTTAGTAGCTGTATTTTGTCAAACTCCTTCTGATCCTTAATATAAGATTTATTTACCTAATTTAATTAGATTAAAGAAGTTAGTTAATATGACTTTTTTTTTTTTTTTTCCTCAAGACCCCCTACTAATTTTCCTTAATTCTCTCTATCTCTCTCTTATTTGATTATTGTTGAGGGAGCATTAATAATGATAACTTAGAAAAAGATTAACAAACATGAGAAATAAGCCTTACATTTTAGGACCAAGATCAACAACTCTACATTAAGGACCGAAGGAATATATAGATATACATCCATGCATACACGCTTGCTCGCCCACACACATATATATGCGCTCACAAGGACATGCAATGGGGACACATATTTATATGAATGGATGAGATGAGAAATGGATTTTGGTGCAGGAGTTACTACAAGTGCACCAATGCGGGTTGCACAGTGAGGAAGCATGTGGAGAGAGCATCACATGACTTGAAATCTGTGATTACTACATATGAAGGAAAGCACAATCATGATGTTCCTGCGGCTCGCAATAGCAATCAAGGCAATAATGCTGCAGCTTCTAGTGCTGCTACTGCTCAAGCTTCTTCTTTTATTCAGAGTCACAGAGGTGAGGCTTCACAAGTTCACAACGGTATTGGAAGGCTTGAGAGGCCTGTTTTGGGCCTGGGCTCGTTCAACTTACACGGGGCTGGGCCCGGGAGGCCACAATTAGGGCCTTCTCATGGCTTTTCATTCGGAATGGGAATGAATCAATCAGGCTTCCCCAATATAGCCGCCATGGCAGCTTTGGGCCCGGCCCATGCTAAGCATCCTGTCATGGCGGTTCATCCGTTCTTGCCCAATCAACGTCCACCAAACATGGGCTTCATGTTGCCCAAAGGAGAGCCCAATTTGGAGCCCATTCCAGATCGCGAGCTTAATATGCCCGCTGGTTCGTCAGTATATCAGGATATAATGAATCGGATGCCACTTGGACCCCATATGTAACTTTTTCATTCTTTGAAGAGAAAAGAACTATATATATATATACACGCACATATGTGCGCGCGCTCTCAAGTTGCAAATTTATTACTTCTTGATTTACTAACTCTTAATTTATTGTTATAGATATATATAAAATTCATTATAACATTTCGACTCATTTGAGTTAGCTCAAAACTAATAATTAGATGACTTGGCCGGACCTTATGTTTGGATGAAGGGAAAAAAAAACATATAAAAGAGATACTTTGAGAAAAAATGGGATGAAAAACATATTTTCTTTCCAATGTTTTCTCATGAAAAACGTAGAAATATTAGAAGAAAAAGAGGTGTTTTCAAAATTTCCTCCCTCAAAAGAAAAGAAAATAGGCATGAGGCTGACATATTTTATATGAATTTTATTGTTATTATAAAATTAGTCCATTTTCTCGTGTTTTCCTTTGATTCTGCTTATCCAAATATAATGAGAAGTAATACTTCCTGTTTTTTTTTACTATATTTTTCCTTCCATTTTATTTTCTCACATGTTCTCTGTTCATTTAAGCAAAGCCTATTTTTTATGTGTTCAAAGGACAGGTTAAATTTGGGAAAATAATTCTCATAATATGGGAATAAAAATGATGTCACTTTTTTCATTCTTAAATGATATAAATATACTTAGAAACGGCGTAGGATGGTTTGTGAAGTGAGTTAGAAATTTTAACGGCATCGCGTCTATGTTAATCATTCATGTGGACATATATTTGCATGAGTTTTACTAATAATAAGAAAGTAATGCTCTGCTCAAAAAGGAAAAAAAGAAATGTTCCGCTAAAAAGGAGATCTTGAACACAGCACTCAGCAAATGGACATTAAGTTGCTAATTGTGTGCTTGTCTCTCCAATAAAATAAATTATCTCCATCATTAAAGATGACAACTGTGTGCTTGTCTCTCCGTTTTGGAGTCCAAATCCGACGTTTTACCCAATAAATCCAAAAGGAACAGACAAAAATGCTCCAAGTTATTGAGTAAACCTAGCCTGTTTCCCATGATAAACAATACGAATAAAAAATGAAAACCCTTAAAACCGTTTAATTTAAAGACTATAAGAACACTCATCTTTATGTAATTTTCTTTTCGTAAGTACAAGTATTCTTCTATCAGAGATAATTTAGTGCAACAAACATTATGCACCTCCCCCAATTCGAATATTCAATTGCCATATATGTGTGATTTCTTCCTTCCATTAGATCAAACCGTTGGTTACTTTATACAATGTTTAATATACAAAAGAAAAATACTCTAAATAAATGCGGTTTGAAATTCAAAAAGTGGGTGCAATATACAAAATTTCAAATTGATCATTGTATCAAAAAGGAAAATAAAATGTTGGTGTTTTTACAGTTTTACCCCTTAGAAAAAAGCATCAACCACCCTTGCCGAAAACACTGTCGACGGCGGCCATCCTTGCTACCAGTAGATTGCTGGAGATTCAACGCCAATGCCCGGGATTTTCAGGCGAAGGTGGGAATTAATCCCACCACTCGTTGGATCCCAAAAGCTATAGAATCATGAAACAAGCAAAACCCATTCAGAAAGTTGTGCAAAATAATACATAAAGTAACTATCAAAGTAAAAGGTCTGAGTTCAAGAAATTAATTGCACCAGAGGTGAAATTCACTACAATTATTGAAACTACTTTCACCATATTGGATTAATTATGTACAACACTTTTTTTATGAATTCAACACTTAAAAATGCTCATATAATATGCCATGTTCTGGGAATTTACTACACTAGAGACAAAATTTATTACACTTGAAGTAATTTTCACCATTTCACTTTAGCGATTTACAACACTTTTCTATGTATTCCGCACATTAAAAAATTCATATGATATATCATGTTTATGAAAGTTTACTACACTAGAGACAAAATTTACTATACTTGAAAAGATTTATACATTTTGCATAGCGATTTACAATACCTTTTTATGAATTCCACTCTTAGAAAAATTCATATGAAATGGTGAATCTCGTTTAAACTGTAGTGAATTCCACCTCTAGTGAATAAATTCCTTGAAATTTCCAAGTACACTGGAATTAATAAAAAATTATTGTAAATAAAAAAAGTGAAATGGTAAAAATTGTTTCAAGTGTAGTAAATTTCTTCTGTATTGTAGAAATTCCCTTAACATGGCGTATTATAAGTGTGAAATTCTTAAAAGTGTTGTAAATTGCTGATGTGAAATTGTGAAAATCATTTTTAGGTGCAGTAAATTTCATCTCTAGTGTAGTAAATATCCTGAAACATGGCATACTATATGAATTTTTCTCAGTGTGGAATTCATAAAAAATTGTTGTAAAACACTAATGTGAAGTGGGGAAAATCATTTCAAGTGTAGTAAATTTCCTGAATCATGGCATAATAGATGAATTGTTTTAAGAGTGGAATTCATAAAAAGTGTGGTAAATTGCCAAAATGAAATGGTGAAAATTATTTCAAGCGTAGTAAATACAGCTTCTAGTGCAATAAATTCAATGAAACAAAGCCTTTTATTTTGTCATTTATTTTATATATTATTTGGCACAATCTTATCAAATGGGTTTGGTGGCTCTATGGTTATATAACTTTTGGGATCAAAGGAGTGGTGGGATCAAAGGATGCGAATTCAACAAGCGGTCTTCTCAAATTCGTTTGGTGACTTTTCAACTTCAAGTGATCCTTTGCAAATTCTAAGTGGACTACAAGAGAAAGAGAGAAAACAATCAAGGAAGCATTAGTGGGCTAGTGCAAGAGACATGGACAGGATAAATGGTAATTAGATCAAATCTAAATGAAAATGGTGAAAACGTCACTAATTTCATTTAGGCTGAAAATGGAGCTATTAATCAAGTTTTGGGCTTAGAGACTTCAAACTAAAGAGCTTGGACCAAGTACTACACATGGGAGGACTCATTTGGGCCTACACAATCACATTTGGGGCTTTAGGTGCTGATTATTTTTTATTTTATTTGTGTGAACATTGAAATTAGGTAATATTAGTTCCCTATAAATACATTGTGCCTCCTCAAATGTAAGGAGACTTGATTATTGAATGAAAAGTTGCATTTCTGCACTTTGTATCTTGAGAGTGGATTCTTTTTAGGGTTCTTATTAGATTTATCAAGACTTGATCAACCTTTTGGTGTCACCAACACTTCGAGTCCTTGTTCTTTTGTGCTCAAGGGTTCAAGTGAATCGTCGATCTTTGTTTAGCTTTCTTGGGGTGAGTATATCTCAGATTGGTTGTGAATTTGTGGGATCTTCCCTTGTAGGTTTGCACCATCAAATCCCACCTTAGCCACACAAATTCCAATCACCAAACACTCTGGGTATTTCACTAATCCACAATTACAATTACAATTACACACTCTCATACTCGAGATGATCCTTTCACACTTGGACTCACTCCCCTTACAAGTTGTAATTGTACACCCACGCTTAAGGTTCCACAACCTTAAGATTTAAACAATAATAAAAATTTCAAATACGTGTTTAACTCCTCACTGAGTAGATAAATGATAAACACTGAAGTACAAGAATATCCGAAGATATTAAATGAAACAATAAGTTGAAATAAGCTCGAATTGATTGCACAGAGTTTTAGTATATTTTTCGGTTGTGTCGGTTATTTGGAGAATTGAATGCTTCTAGCTTTTTGATGAGCACAAATCATACCATGTTTTCCCTATATTTCATGACTGAATTGAATGGTAAATACGAGCTTAGCTACGAGATAATCTAAGAAAAAAGGCATATATTCATGATATAGGGAACCGAAGGACGAAACTATTTACATCCTAAACTTGTGCTAGGAAGAACAATTTACATAGTTTTTAGGGTTAAGGTGCATTTTTGCCCTTAAAGTATGC
Organism: Acacia acuminata; assembly: GCA_019022655.1. NCBI lineage: Eukaryota > Viridiplantae > Streptophyta > Magnoliopsida > Fabales > Fabaceae > Acacia > Acacia acuminata. The sequence continues at coordinate 21,953 of JAFJYI010000098.1, read as the reverse complement.
ACCTAGGAGCAATTTTTCCGTTGAAGTTTCAAGCGAAGCAATGTTGCCCCTAAAGTTTCAAAACAGAGCAATGTTGCCCCTCCGTTAAAAACCCTAACGGTCAACATTAGGGTTTTTAATGGAGGGGTAGCATTGCTCCGTTTTGAAACTTCAGGGGCAACATTGCTCCAAAAAAAGTAGCAATTTTGCCCCTGAAGTTTCAAAACGGAGCAATATTGCCCCTCTGTTAAAAACCCTAACGGTCAACTAATGGTCAATGTTAGGGTTTTTAACGGAGGGGCAACATTGCTCCGTTTGAAACTTTAGGGGCAACATTTGCTACGCCGAAAACTTTAGGGGGAAAATTGCTCCTGAGCGCATACTTTAAGGGAAAAAATGCACCTTAACCCTAGTTTTTAAGGAAGAACATATGGCAAGGCGATACGATGCTATAGCATTCATCGACAAGAACTCGAAGTGCAATGCAAGGCATCATGAAAGCTATAGCAAAGTAGAGGACGCAATGCTATGCGGCATGTTTTCTAACCTTTTTATCTAAGTGATTTCAAGAATAAAAGAAGGGCGATAATGACAGGTAGATTGCTGACATAACAGAATAGAAGATGCGGAGAATCAAAACTAAAAGATTTGAAGAATCCCACAGGATTAGCAGAATCAATCGACTCGGATTGAGAGATGTGATAGGTCTCAACAGATTTGGAAAGCCCAGCTCGCTAAAATGTACGCCATAAGAAAGGCTGGTTATATAAGGAAACAACAAGACAACTGTTGGTCGATTTCCTTGATGGCAAGTGAACCAGTCGAACAAGTAATAAAGTGTAAGTAGAGTATCGTCCCACAGAGACTGAGATACCAAAGAGTGACGCGCGATTGCTATGATAGTTGTGCAAGAAGAAGGTAAATATATTGGGTTGAGAGATTGTTGTGATTACGCTACTAGCAAAAGTAAAACGAATGACTTTAAACGTGAGAAGATATTAGTGAGAAGTTAGGTGGACTCGAATCACCCTTAAGTGCATCAATCCCCGTTGCTCTACCCAATGCTATAGCATCTATCTTGCGACTTCCGCAATTGCTACTGAGATAGTTACTAATTACAAAGTTATTTGGTTAACCCACCTCTATAGTCTACCGAAGCTTCCACGTTCGATACATATGATGCTAACTATACTCCTTCCATATTCCTATGGCAACTTTCTAGATAGATCTGCTTTACGCTCAGGGTGTTATGGTTATGAGAGGTAGACCCATTCCTGAAGCCTACAATAATAGGTCAAGCGTGCACGGCTGCCTAGCAAACACTTGTTTCTCGAGGTCTAACCTCGACTCCTTGCCAGTAAGCCGAGGCCACAAATCTAGCCCTTAACTTCCGTTAATTGACTAGTAATTAAAGCACTTATAAGCAAACCAATTTATTAAATTAAGAACTTGCAACTGGCTTCATTCAACAACTTAAGGAATCATCCTCGTCCACCATATGAAAATCGGTTCATGACGACGAGGGACACACGAAACGAGACACTAACAGAATGACCCATGATCGAAAGATGAAAACAAAAAGGGAAAACAGAAAGCTTTGACGGAGTTCCAACGACGTGGATGCGGCCCTGTCACGTCACTACTCCACGTCTTCTTCGTTGTCATACCGGGAAGGATCTTGGGTTGTCCCGGGAAGTCTCGTGCTCTTGTGAAAATCTCTCACTCTTCTCTTGAGTCTGCCGAAAGTAGAATCTCGTTCTAGGGCTCTTCGACTCTCTTAAGGTTGGCTTCGCTGTTTCCTTTTATAATCAGTCTTTTCTTGTGGCGTAAGTTACAGCGAGCTAGGCCTTTCCTAATCCGTTGGGACCTATCGTATCTCTCAATCCGAGTAGATTGCTTCTGCTGATCCTGCGGGATTCTTCAAATCTTTTAGTTTCAATCCTCCGCATCTTCTATTCCGTTATGTCAGCAGTCTACCTGTCAGTATCGTCCTTTTCTTTTATTCCTGAAATCATCTGGGTAAAAAGGTCAGAAAACATGCCGCATAGCATTGCGTCCTCTACTTTGCTATAGCCTTCGTGATGCCTTGTATTGTGTAACACCCTGAGTTTTGGACCCTAACAATTGAAAATAAGCCTGGAATAGGCAGACGACTAGGCCCAGTTCAGGAAGAGTCCCAAGAAGGTCGAGGCATAGGAATCCTCTCTGGGACTAAGTAACTCGGCCATACGGGTCAGTGGACCTAGTATGCTTAAGACGTGGAACTAAGGTGCTATCGTAAAATGGGCACAGAAGATGTATACGGTGTAAGTCTGGTTGGAAAAGATGCTGCCCAACTATGTCCTCAGGTATAGGACACTTAGTTGAGCGAAAATATGCCAATACAAGTAAGTACACGGCATTTTCGAGGCGAGGCATGGAAGCCCCGTTTTTGAAGGAATTAAGAAGGGAAGAGAGAGAAAAAGTGTGTATCTGGACCCATTGCAGGAGAGAAAGTCAGTGATGGTGGTGCTACGTCGGATACGTGGCATTTCGGGGCTAGAAGTTGGATTACCGAGTAGCATGCATTACGAGGTGGATCTAGGGTACCGGAATAAAGGTTTCTTGATCCCCAAGGTAGTATTCCCCATCCACTTATGGTCTGAGAAAAGTGACTGATGATCCGGGCCCATACAAGTCTAGTTGAAGGGCACGCATTACGAGGTAAGGTGGGGCCGAACCGGAGCTAAGCGGGGTCGGACAGATTTCCGGTCGGGCCGGGCCCGGCCCGGACACCGGTGTAAGGGGCGAATTCCAATGGGCCCAGAGGAGTGAGAAAATATCTTGCTATGTAATTATGAAGAGAGAGGTTGTCACATCAGGGTAATAATGAAGAGAGAGAGTGAATAAAATAATCCGGTTAAATCTGGGCCACACAATTTGAACTTGATATGACAACAAAATGACATGTAATTATGGCTCCAAAAGTGCAATTATGGCACATCTTTGGATCAGATTTCGTGGGCCCACAACCCTAGGAGAAAAATAATGCAAAATGACCATTTTGCCCCTACATCTTAAACCTACAACTAAGGCCACCTAGGGGCAAAACTGGAAACCTACTTTTGGCATGGGAAAACGTTATTTTCAGCCCTTGGAAGACCCTAGAAGCCTTCTATAAGGTCTGATTTCGTGGGCCCAAGCTTTGGAAAGATGAACAAGGCAAAATGACCATTTTGCCCCTAACCCTAAAACCTACGACTAAAAAATATCTAAGGGCAAAATGTGGAACTTGGGGCCTATAAATAGGACCTCTCCCCCTCCATTTTTCCCACACAAGCCACGAGCTCAAGGAGTGCTAGAGAGTGGTCAGCTGAAGCATTAGGTTCTGAAGTGAAGGAGGTCACCCGCAACCGATATCCGGAGGTAAGTCCCTAAACCGACAACTAAGTAATCTTCTTCTCGCCCTGTGGTGTTCGTGGAGATGCAGTAGGTTTTTCATACTTTTAAGGTTTCCAATGAGTCCAGAAGGAATTTTTGTGTAGGGTTAAGTAGGATCATTTCGTTTGGAACTCTATAAACCCTAAATCTTCTTACACGAAAATCTGTCGGTTATTTCGGTTTCTGGGCAGCGAATGTTAATCTGTGGTTTTCAGTGGGTAAATGGAGTCGTTTTGATCTGAAATTTTGTATGGTGAAATTAGACATCTCAAGGATGATTGTGATATATTATTTTGTGTCATTTGGAGTTTTTAAACGAGAGATATTAAAGGATAAAGATAACCTAAAGACTGGACTTTTCTCTCGGACCAGTGGCTAGTATTTGGGGTAAAGGACGAGTTTTGAACCCAGATGAACTTGATAAATATTTTTCATATAAAATAGACATTTTAAGGGTTCTAATTCCACTGATCGCATGTCAAAATTATTTTTCTGGAATTTATTAAAAATCGGTGAAGTTGGGTCAGAAATTTTCTGGAGCTATGCGAATTTCATGAAACTTGAGGTAGAGTTGGAATGTGTAATTGATAGCATGATGTTTGGCTGTATTTAGGGTATTCTCGCGTGTAGGACGCATCCCCGATGTTAAGAGGAAAGTTCACCGCTTTCGGAAGTGCCAGGTAGTAACTATGGTCTCACGTATTCTATGTTATTGTTGTATGTCTCGTTTCCATGGTTGTGGATGCAAGGTCAGGGCCTAGTGGATTTGTGTGTCCTTAGGTTGCTACTAAGCCGAGATGCATTTGGGGTAGTTAGGGTTAAACTCCCTAGCTACTGTGTTTATCCTAGCGCTGAGGATGGTGTCCGGGGTCGGTCTTAAGAGACGACTCGATGGTACACGAAAGGCGTCCGGGGTTATCTTGTGAGATGACTCGACGGTATGCAGGCGTCCGGGGTTTGCCTTGTTAAGGTAGCTCGACACGCGGGCGTCAAGGCTGCCTTGGTAAGGCGGCTCGACGGTACGTCATTGTGGATGTGATGTGATTCGAATGCATTTATGATATGTGATATGATTTCGATTATGGATACTTGCATGCACTATGTACATATTATACTTGAGTCTAACAGCTTACTGCGGGGTTCAATCCTGAACTCCAGACCATTTTGAGCTTCAGGGGTAAGACAGTTGCGGTTGGTGGCATAAAGGAGGTAGGGCCAGGAGTGATGAATTGAAGAATAAATAGGGGATGCCCTATCTCATTTTGTACTTTATATTTTGGATAACTGTTGCTTATAAACAATACTTTGTCTGGATGACTGTATTAACCCTTCGGGGACTTATTTGCCACTTGACTTATGAATGTTTATCAGTATGTTAAGTTTGTCCAAACCAGATCCTGTGCTCTACTGTGCTAACTCTGTGATAGGTTAACTGGACCAAGTAATAAAGGAAGGTGATTAAATAAAAGAAATCCCTCTAACCCGCCACCCGAAAGGGCGAGGCGGTAGGGTGTAACATATTGCACTTCGAGTTCTTTGTCGAATGCTATAGCATCGTATCGGCTCTCTTATATGTTTTTCTTTAAAAACCAAGTAAATTGTTCTGTTTTTAGCACACGCAAATGATTTCTATTCTTAGTCCCTAAATCATGAATGTATGCCTTTTTGCTTAGATTATCTTCGGTTAAACTCGTATTTACCATTCAATTCGTAATAAAGGATAGGGAAAACATGGTATGATTTGTACTCATCAACAACCCTAGGAGAGTCGGAGAGCCCAGAACGAGATTTCACATTCGGCAGACTCAAGAGAAGAGTGAGAGATTTCACAAAGCGCGAGATTTCCAGGACAACCTGATAATTGAATATTTCATACACTACTTTCTGTCTCTTGATTTATAATTTAGGACTCTTTAGCTAATAAATAATGGCTTTTATACTTATTTGGGCCTTGGGCCTTTTATTATATTTTAGCCATTATTTAATAATAAATTCCAGTTTTACATTGCTTCACCATTTTTACCATAACTCTTGAACCAGACATCGGATTTGCCTCATTTTTGTCTCATATTTCAGATGATTCAGAGAGCTACAATTGTTATGAAGACATGAAGAGCAAATTCGGACAAGAGGGCGGTTGATTTTGGAGCCGAAGTCATATGTATTTTTGGGCTCGAATTTTGTAATTAAAGCCCATTTTATTTTATTTTCGTTCGGGCCCGACTTGTGGATTGGAGCCCCATTTCGTTTTGCCATTTTAGGTTAAGTGAGGCAGCAGCCACAAACACATTCTCATTCACGTTTTTAGATAGTTTTGAATCAAATACGAAGTTTTATTTTCTCTCATCTTGTTCTTCCTCTGTTCATCGTGTTCTTCGTGTTCATGATGAACTTCTTCATTTCTCGTTCGATGATCGTTACGCATAATCATGACTAGCTAAGCTACTGTGATTGACCCATGGATTGAGGATTCCACTATCCGAGAGGACTCGTTCTTAACGGTAACAAATTCGTTTCTTTTGTAATTTCGGATTCGATTTACTTTCGGATTGGGTGTTAGATTTAACGCCCGAGATCGACATTTCCCAAGGACGTAGTTCGAACTAGGTTAAAGTATCATTGTACGATCGTACGAGATACGCCAACGATTCGAATGAATTCTGGACGATTGTTCGGTTGAGGGAATTTCTGGGCAAATGCAGAGATTTCGGTTTGCCCGGAGTCGATCACGAGTTCGGTTATAATCTGTTTTCGTCCGAGGAAGGGAAGTGGTGGAATTCGAAATCCTGGGTTAATCTTCTGTTTATCTGTTTAATCTGTGTTTACTTCGTTCGTTATGTTATTTCATTTTTATTCTCTTTGAATCAAAACCCCCAATTTTTTATGTTTTATTCTTTGTTCGAATTGAACCGATCACAATTGCGTTGGGAAACGACCCAGGTTACATTATACGCAAATCCTTTTCTAATCTGGTTATTTTGGGAGATTACGGCAAATCTGTCAAAATATGGCGCCGCTCGGGGAATTTGCATCGGTTTGATTAGTAACGGTAGTGTAAATAGCTTCGTTTTTGGTAGTTTAGGTGGTTCGGGTGGGCCGGAGAGAAATTTTTCGACTCGAGATCACTCAACCCAGTCTTATTCACAAGGAATTGGGCATTCTAGCAAGACTCACTCCCTACGAGGAGATGAGGTCTCACCTATTTTTGCCAAATTCCATCGTTTAGACCCTTTTTTACCATTTTTGGTCTCGAGGATATATCGGGTATTTTAGCAATTGTTTGACTTACTCCGATTGGGCTGATTTTTGGTGAGCTGAAGGAAAATGTTATTTAGCATAGGACACATGAAAAAGCGCTTTGTGGTCTTGAGATATAAGCCAAATTCCATCGTTTAGACCACTTTTTCAATTTTTGAAGTTTTTTTATTCCATTTTTGGGTTCCCCAATGGTCTAGGAGTTGCCCCGTCCAAGTCCCAAAAATTTTAAAAATCATTTGATAGTGTTTCTGGACTTGTTTAGGTCAATTTCTACCATAGGTTTTTGTTTTTGTGTTTGCTTTTGTGTGTTCTAGTGTTTTTCTACTTTATACCACTTTTAGTGGCATTTTCGTAATTCTGATTGGCTGGTGGCATTTTCGTAATTCTGATTTTTTTGCAGATTCTGCCTTGTGACTATGCTGCATGAGTACTAGGAGCACTATCAATGCAGAAGACTTGTTGCCATTTGATCCCGAAATAGAAAGGACAATTCTTCTACTAGAAGAGTTGTTAGGCTAAGTCGTGGGATTAATACTGAATTGGACATTGCACTTGAGTCTGATTGTGGCCATTCTGATTGTGTCCATACTGTTGATCTTTCTGATTGTGTTTCTGATAGTACTTCTGATAGTCTTGTTGTTTACACTGATTCTAGTAGCAATTTTCCTAACTCGAAATTATGGCGGAAGAACAAAAAAATCGGCCTTACTTTAAAGGAATTGAATGAACTCGATGTTAATTATCAACCTTTGTGCATTCAATATCCTGCCCTTCTTTGCTAACTTTGAGCTTAAATCTGGTCTAATACACTTGCTTTGCCTAAGTTTCATGGTCTTTCGGTGAGTGTGCCATTAAGCATTTGAAGGAATTCCATCTAGTGTGCAAGACAATGAAACCACATGCAATTGATGAAGATCAAATCAAGCCGAGAGCTTTTCCTTTCTCATTGGAAGGTGGAGCCAAAGACTCGGTTGTTGTACCTTCACCTTCATCTATTGGGAGTCAATGAGGTTCGAGGTTATTTATGGAGAAATATTTCCCTTCTTCAAGAGCGACTGCGATCAAGAAGGAAATTGCCAACATTAAGCAAGTCAATGGGGAGACTTTGTATGAGTGCGGGAGAGGTTCAAAAGGTTGTGTGCAAAGCTGTCCACACCACCGAGATCTCGAGAAAGACTTGATTACCCATTTCTATGATGGTCTGCTCCCGGTAGACAAAGGTTTAGTGGATGCTTCTAGTGGTGGGGCTCTACGTAACAAGACACCCGAAGATGCCCGAGACTTGATATCCGAGATGGCGGCCAACTCTCGAATTTGGCACCGGGGCCAATAGTACTCCTGTTTACCATGTTCAAACACCTCCAGTCAAGACGATTCTCGAGAGATTAGAGAATAGACTTGATGATCTGACCTCTCAGTGAGGCGGTTAGCGGACACGACAAAGTACAATCTTCTCCTCCTCGATTGGGTACTCATGTGGGTTACTGTTCGACCCTTACCATTCTACTCGACTCTTGCCCTACCTTGCATGATCCTACTTATCAAGACCAATCGGTAGCTTCAAAGGGAGCTTTTCCAGGAAAGCCACAATACCAGCAGAATAATGCCTTCTCCAACACCTACAATCCTGGTTGGAGAAATCACCCCAATTTCCGTTGGAACCAGAATCAGAACCAGAGTAACCAATATCAGCAAAATTCTGGGAATTACCAACAGAGACAGTATAGACCACAGAATTTCCAACAGCAATCTGCACCTCCTTTGCCTTTGCTAGCACCACCTCCTCGACCAGCCATATGTGCACCTCCACGGCAACACAACAACAAGGCTAGTAGTAGTGGTAGTGGTGGTTCCTCCCTTGAGGATATGATGAAGCAATTTGTCACGCCAATATGCGGTTCCAACAAAGAACCGACACTTCCATTCGAGTTTGCAAACACAGATTGGGCGGTTGGCAACCTCATTGAACCAGCTTCAACCTCGGGATCCAACACTCTTCCTTCACAAACAATTCCTAATCCTAAGGGGAATGTGAGTGCTATCTCCCTTCGTTCGGCAAGCAATTGGAGGAACCTAAACCAGCTGCAGATGTGACTTCCACATCAGAAAGAGAGTCGAGAAAATGTGAAGATTGACTCTAAAAATAAAAAGGCAAAAGCAAGGTGAAGAGGAAGACATCCCCATTCCTCTTCCTTTCCCTCGAGAGCAGTTCAATCTAAGAAGTTGGCGGAAAAAGCACAAGAGAAGGATATACTTGAGACATTCGGAAGAGTAGAGATCAACATTCCTCTCTTAGATGCAGTCAAACAAATTCCTAAATATGCCAAGTTTCGAAGGAGTTGTGCACCAATAAGAGGCGATCAAGGGGAGTGAACGAGTGAGTTTGAACCGAGAATGTATCAGCACTCATCCAACCCTCTACGATGCCTCGCAAGTGCAAGGATCCGGGGACGTTTTCTATCCCTTGCTATTTTGGTAACTATAGATTTGATGATTGCATGCTAGATTTAGGTGCTTCTATTAATGTCATGCCTGCATCTATTTATAAATCTCTTGGTCTTGGTCCTTTACGTCCCCATCGGTGTTGTTGTTCGGCTAGCTAATAGGAGTAATGTTCATCCTTCGGTTTAGTTGAGGATGTATTAGTCAAGGTTAATGAACTGATATTTCCTGCTGATTTTTACATCTTAGATATGGAGGATGAGTCTCCCAAAGTAGTAGATCACCTATCATTCTAGGGAGGCCTTTCATGAAAACTTGACTAGGACTAAGATAGATGTGCATTCTGGTACTCTTTCCATGGAGTTTGGTGATATATCTGTGAATTTCAATATTTTTGATCCCATGAGACATCCTAGGGAAGAACACTTCGTTTTCGCATTGATGTGATTGATGATCTTGTGGATGATGTTATTGCTGATTGGTGTCTTGATTATCCCGATTTTGCATCCGAGAGTGATTCTCCCATTTGTGCATGTGCTGATAATGAATGGTGCTCTGTTTGCACCGATTTGCTTAATGCTTTGCATTATTTGGTGATTCCGACTTGCTTGGTGATTCTACATTACATGTGGATTCGATATTGATTCGAGTTTGAGCTTCACCGATCCTAATGTGCATCCCGATTCTGATTTTGATGAGCTTAACTCGATTTTGATGAGCTTGATTCGATGTTAACATTGAGCTGTATAGACATAGACACGTCCTTGTTTCTTTGAATGTGGTTTCGAGGCATTTCCGGTGTGATGACATCGAGTTGTTGCAACAACCACCCAAGCTTCTTCCCTCCACGAGCAACCACCCAAGCTTGAGTTGAAATCCCTTCCGATCACCCGAAGTATGCATTTACGGAGGTGGATGAACAGTTGCCAGTCATTGTGGCAAATAATCTTCTTCCTGACCAAGAAGAGAAGCTGCTAAGCTTATTGAGGGTGAACAAGAAAGCCATTGGGTGGACATTAGCTGATATTGTTGGCATCAGCCCTTCCATGTGTATGCATCGCATTCTGTTGGAAGAGGACTCTAAGCCGGTGAGGCAACCCAGAGACGCCTTAATCCTCTTATCCTTGATGTGGTGAAGAAGGAGGTCACTAAGCTTACGCAAGCTGGTATCATCTATCCCATTTCGATAGCCGGTGGGTTAGCCCGGTCCGGTGGTTCCTAAGAAATCCGAGTCACCGTGGTAGCCAATCGAAGAATGAGCTCATTCCTACTCGAGTTCAGAATAGTTGGAGAGTTTGCATCGACTATAGGAGACTCAACCAAGCCACTCGCAAGGATCATTACCCTCTACCTTTCATTGATCGATGTTAGAGCGATTGGTTGGCAAGTCCCATTCTTGCTTCTTGGATGGCTACTCCGGATACTTCCCGGATCCATATTGCTCCCGAGGATCAAGAGAAGACGACCTTCACATGCCCCTTTGGAACATATGCCTTCCGAAGGATGCCTTTTGGCCTTTGCAACGCACCCGGCACCTTTCGGCGTTGTATGGTAAGCATTTTCTCCGAGTTTCTAGAGGACCGCATGGAGGTTTTTATGGATGATTTCCTTTGTATATGGGTCTGATTTTGATGCATGCTTGGCTAATTTGTCTAGAGTTTTGCATAGGTGTATTGAGTCTAATCTTGTGCTGAATTATGAGAAGTGTCACTTTATGGTTGAGTCGGGTATAGTCTTGGGACACATAGTGTCTAGGAAAGGGATTGAGGTAGATCCTGCTAAGATAGATGTAATTACCGCTTTGCCTTACCCCGCATCTGTGCGGGAAGTTCGCTCTTTTCTTGGTCATGCGGGTTTCTATCGGCGTTTCATTCGGGATTTCAAGCAAGACTCGCCCGACCCTTGTCCAACCTTCGCATAAGGACACCGACTTTGTATTTGATGATGCTTGCAAGGCGGCCTTCGATCATTTGAAGCGTTGCGACTACAACCCCATGATCCAAGCCCCGATTGGTGCCTCCCCTTTGAGTTGATGTGTGATGCTTCCAACTATGCGGTTGGTGCTATCTTGGCACGAGTTGATAGAGCATCTCATGTGATTGCATATGCCTCCAAGACTTTGGATCCCGCCTCGATCTAATTACACCACTACGAGAAAGAGTTGTTGGCTATTGTATTTGCCTTTGATAAGTTTAGGTCATATCTCGCTAGCAAGTAGAGTAATTGTTTTCTCGACCATCTTTGCTTTGAAGTTTCTTTTGAAAAAGACAGATGCTAAGCCCCGACTCATCCGGTGGATGTTATTGCTCCAAGAGTTCGATGTTGAGATTCGAGACAGAAGTGGAGCACAAAACTGGGTAGCTGACCACTTGAGTCGCATCACTCATTCTCCCTCTCACCCCTCTTCTATTCGGGATGATTTTCCTGATGAGCAGCTTCTTCAACTGCAAGGTAAGCTTCCATGGTATGCTGATCTAGTTAACTACTTGGTAGCTGGTGTTTTGCCTATAGATTCCACTAGGGCCCAAACCCTTAAATTAAAGAGTGAGTCTAAATATTATGTTTGGGATGACCCTTATCTCGTGGAAATTTTGTAGTGACCAAGTAGTTAGGAGATGTGTGCGATCATGAGTTTCACTCTATATTGCATTTTGCTCATGCTTCGCTTTGTGGTGGTCACTTTGGACCCCAAAGAACTGCTAGGAAAGTGTTAGACAGTGGATTATTTTGGCCTTCCTTGTTTCATGATTCCCATATGTTTTGTAAGTCATGTGATAATTGTCGAGAGCGGGAGTATTTCCCATAGGCATGAAATGCCCCCGAGAACCCTATATTGTTTTGTGAGATCTTTGATGTTTGGGGTATTGATTTTATGGGTCCATTTCCTACTTCATATGGTTATACTTACATATTGCTTTGGCTGTTGATTATGTCTCGAAATGGGTTGAGGCGAAAGCCACTCGGACTAATGATTCTTCGTGGTGGTGGATTTTGTTAGGTCTAACATTTTCTGCGGGTTTGGCATTCCTAGAGCTATTATCGGTGACCAAGGCTCCCATTTTTGCAACCGAAGCATGGGTGCCTTGTTACGCAAGTATGGAGTGCTTCACAAGGTCTCCACAAGATACCATCCTCAAACCAACGGTCAAGTGAAGTCTCAAATAGAGAGATTAAGCAAATCCTTTAAGACTGTTAACTCTACCCGAAAGATTGGAGTAAGCGATTAGAGGATGCTTTGTGGGCATATCGCACCGCCTACAAGACTCCGATTGGGATGTCTCCTTATCGGCTTGTCTTTGGTAAGGCATGTCATCTTCCTAGGTTGAGTTGGAGCATCAAGCCTATTGGGCCATTAAACGATGTAACATGGATTTGGCCAAGTCGGGATGGAGCGGAAGCTACAATTGCAAGAGTTGGATGAGCTTAGATTGGATGCCTATGAAAGCTCACGGTTATACAAGGAAAAGACTAAGGCATTCCATGATAAGCATATTCGAGGAAAGAATTTTCTCGTGGGCCGAAAGTTCTTCCGTTTAACTCCCGTTTGAAGTTTATGCAGGTAAGCTTCGATCTAAATGGGATGGCCCTTTTGAGATCACTAACATTTTTCCATTTGGTGCTTTGTTGAGCTATGTGATCCACCCACGGACGAACCTTTAAGGTTAATAGGCATCGCCTCAAGCCATTTCATGAGGGATCCCAAAGCAGCGAGGAAGCGAGAGATTCTCCTCATTGATGCCACTTATCCTCCATAAACCCCTTGGGGAGTATTCTTCTTTCTTTCTCCCTCTTTCTTCTATTTGTTTTCCTTTTTCTACTTTGCTTTTTGAAATAAATACGGCTCTCTTTCTATGATTGCTCCATATTATGAACTTGGACATTTTGGTTTTAATGGATCATTTTGTTTGGTCTGTCATTCTTGACTCTTCGATTACATGTCTTGGTAGTTGATTTGATGTTGTTGATTGCCTAAGTTGGTATTGACCTTGTGAGGTTTTGGGCTGCATGAATGGAATTCATCTTTTGCCATTCTTTCTTTCATGTGTGCATCTGCTCATGATTTGTGTTCTCTAGAACTTGCTCCTTTTCTTTTTGAAACTACATTTTTCATTTAAGTGCATAAGTATGATGGAAGCTTGTTTTCTTTCTTTTATTTTCCTCACTTTGGCCAAATAGCCTTTCCCTTGCATTATGATTCCTTTGCTAGCCCTTTGTGCCTTTTTGACTCATTCTTTTCAAAGCTACATTACAAGCCTAAGCGAAAAACCATTTTATTCCGCACCTTGAAAATTTATTGAGCATTGGTTTCACCTTGGTTTTGTGTTTAAGTGTGGGGGTTGCTCGGGAGTGCAACAATTTAAGTATGGGGGGATGTTTGCTTTTGTCATTGTGATTATGTATATAGTATAGTTTCATTTTTTTTTTCTCAAAAAAAAAAAAAAAAAAAAAAAAAAAAAGAAAGAAAAGAAAAGAAAAAAAAAAAAAAAAAAAAAAAGAAAAAGAAAAAAAAAAGAGAAGAAATATAGAAAGAAAATACATAGAAAGAAAGGAGATATATAAGTAAAATAAAAATTTTCTTACATAGAGAATGATTGTGTTAATTAGTGCTCTTTTTAATTTCTTTGGTGCTTAACCTCTCATTCCATACTATTACCTACCTTCACCCTAACCCCATTACAACCTTTCATAACAAGCTCTCTTGATTTGTGCATGCATGTGTTATGAGTAGTGGAGACGTAGAAATTGAGCAAGCTTATGGTAGAGCAAATTTCTTGAGTAGAATTTGAGCGATACACTTATTTACCTTAAACACTTGAGAGATTGATTGATTGATTGATTGAGCGCATCATTTGAGAGACCATCTTATGTGATTAGCATCATTAATTGAGATTACCATGAATTGTAATTTGAGATGAAGGGATTGTGGTCTTGATTGATTGATCTTTTGGAGCTTTGTGTCCCTTGTTCAATTTTTGCATTGTTAGCAATTGTTAGAAAAGAAGAGTTTCTCCTTTAGGTCTTTTTCTTTGAATTTTGCTCGGGAGTGCAAAAACATAAGTGTGGGGGAATTTGATAATTGAATATTTCATACACTACTTTTTGTCTCTTGATTTATAATTTAGGACTCTTTAGCTAATAAATAATGGCTTTTATACTTATTTGGGCCTTGGGCCTTTTATTATATTTTAGCCATTATTTAATAATAAATTCCAGTTTTACATTGCTTCACCATTTTTACCATAACTCTTGAACCAGACATCGGATTTGCCTCATTTTTGTCTCATATTTCAGATGATTCAGAGAGCTACAATTGTTATGAAGACATGAAGAGCAAATTCGGACAAGAGGGCGGTTGATTTTGGAGCCGAAGTCATATGTATTTTTGGGCTCGAATTTTGTAATTAAAGCCCATTTTATTTTATTTTCGTTCTGGGCGACTTGTGGATTGGAGCCCCATTTCGTTTTGCCATTTTAGGTTAAGTGAGGCAGCAGCCACAAACACATTCTCATTCACGTTTTTAGATAGTTTTGAATCAAATACAGAAGTTTTATTTTCTCTCATCTGTTCTTCCTCTGTTCATCGTGTTCTTCGTGTTCATGATGAACTTCTTCATTTCTGTTCGATTTTCGTTCTGCATAATCATGACTAGCTAAGCTACTTGTGATTGACCCATGGATTGAGGATTCCACTATCCGAGAGGACTCGTTCTTAACGGTAACAAATTCGTTTGTTTTGTAATTTCGGATTCGATTTACTTTCGGATTGGGTGTTAGATTTAACGCCCGGATCGACATTTCCCAGGACGTAGTTCGAACTAGGTTAAAGTATCATTGTACGATCGTACGAGAGATACGCCAATCGATTCGAATAAATTCGACGATTGTTCAGTTGAGGGAATTTACGGGCAAATGCGAGAGATTTCGGTTTGCCCAGTCGATCACGAGTTCGGTTATAATCTGTTTTCGTCAGGAAGGGAAGTGGTGGAATTCGAAATCCTGGGTTAATCTTCTGTTTATCTGTTTAATCTGTGTTTACTTCGTTCTGTTATGTTATTTCATTTTTATTCTTTTTGAATCAAAACCCCCAATTTTTTGTTTTATTCTTTGTTCGAATTGAACCGACTTGCGAATCGTTGGGAAACGACCCAGGTTACATTATACTGCAAATCCTTTTCTAATCTGGTTATTTTGGGAGATTACGGCAAATCTCTGTCACAACACTAGTGCAAAAAAGGGCTTTAAGACCGCCTCATTTAGACCGGAGTAATGACACACCGGTCTTAATAGTATGACTGGTGGCAATTTTGTAAATATAAAGAACTTCTTGGACCGCATCCTTTATCAATGAGTCTGAAATATATTATTTAGACCGCTTAACAAAACAAACGGTCTTAAAAATGTAATTAAAAAAATTGAAAGTTCAAATTTCTTTATAGAGAATCTCGAGCAGTAGACTTATATTTTTCGGTCCAAAATAATAAGGAAAAAATTAAATAAACTTTTAAGACCGGATATATATAACGAGACGGTCTTAAAGATTATACTTTTTAGACTGGACATAAATTGTGCCCGATACTAAATAGTTTATTACTTTTAAGTCCGGAGTTTAATAAACGACGGTCTTAAAACTTAACCTTTAAGAACGTCTTTTTAGTTCATCCGGTCTTAAAAATAAACCGCCAAATATATTCTTCTTCGCGCGAAAACGTTACGACGACTTACGTTGTCACTTTGAACTCGAAACCCCTCTTCTTGTTGTGAAACCACTCTTCCTTGCATTACCTCTCTTCCTCACCCACGTACCATTAGCCTCTGTTACTCTCTCATTTGCTCAGGCATTCCTCTCTTCCTGTCTTGAAAATGAACGGTGAAAACGATTCCATTCATGTTCCGGGAATGCCAATTACTGGTGTGAGTCAGAATGAACCCTCTTCATCTGACAATGTGCCTCGTAACCGCCCTGCACGCCGTGGTAGAAGAGGCACAAGAATGATGGATATAACCCTAAGTCGGACTTCGGGTCAAGTTTGGAGATTCGCTTTGATAAAAAGTTGCAACCTTTCGGTCTAATAAAAGCAAATATACTAGTTTTGTCGATCGTCTTGCACGCAAAGAAGGTTAGCATCTTAAGCGATGAGTGGAAAAATGTGGACTTAGGCAAAGTAAAGCAACGTATTTGGGACACTATCCGACTTACATACACCGTCCGATTCTCGAGAAGTTGAAAGACAAGTCATTGTCTTATTGTCTTGATCGGTGGAGGAAGTTTAAGACCTCTCTCGCTAACAAGTATATTTTTGCCGACGTTCGGTCGACCAAAAGCCTTGGGACAAGTACACATTTATTGATGAACAAACTTGGCAACAATTTGTTCAGTCATGACCACTCTGGCTCGGTGAGTTTATATTTAGTTTTTTTTGCCCTTTTGTTTGCTTATTATCTGTGCTGATATGTGAACGTTATTGTGTTCATCTAATCCTGTTAGTTAAATAGTTTGGTGTGTGAATAGAAGTATACATTTCCTGCCTTTATCTATGTAAGTCGATATGTAAACCACTAAAAGGTAAAATACTAAGAAGGTAATTAGGGAAATAAAAATGGCATAAGAGTCAAGCCATTATTATAGTCTTAGTTTTGTTATAGTAGGTAGTGGTTAGACATTCTTGTTAGTTACATTACTATCTAATGAGGATCGCTGATCCTAATGGATGCCTTAAAAAGGATCAAGTTTGTATTATTCTGTAAGCATAATTCTCTTTTGTTTCTTAACCTATCTATCTAGCATACAAAACATAGCTCCAATTTCTTCTACAATTCTACATCTTCCTTACATAAAATGTTGAAACTTGATGAAGTGAATTTGACTAGTGTTTGAGGTTCATATCAAGCGAAGTTCTCTAATTTACTTAGTGAGATGACTAGAATTCATAATTAATAGTTGTTTTCAATTCGATTCACGGAAAGAAGGGAACGAGCACGGAGATAGGGAGAAAGAATGATTGCCCGCATAGGGCTTCTCGCGACGTATATGAAAAGGCTGAAAAAGAATTGATGGCGGCCAAGCGGAAGAGATTGGAAGATGAAGCGAGAATCCAATCCTTCTCGGTACATGATCCGCCATCTCCAATACGTCGCAAGGAGTTGTGGTTGCACATTCGAGAAAAAGCCAAGCGCGCGCTACACGAATGAACAAACTCGTGTAGTTGCTGAAAGAATTGTAAGTATCGTTATTGTTATTTTTTTTAGTAACTAAACATGTTTCATTATTAAGCTTCTTGTTATCTGTATCTTATAGGAAGATCTTAAAAAGAAAGAAGCAGAGGGATATTTTGTGTCGGACGGGAGGAGTGATGTTCTGACCGTTGCGACCGAAAAATCGGATCATGGTGGGCGTGTAAGGGGGATTGGAGGACGGGTAGGCCTAAAGGAATACTTTGGTAAATCCAAACGCCATAGACAAAGTAATGTTACCGGGAGGAGATGGAGCAGACGATGGCCAAATTAAGTGAGGATGCAAAATTGCTAAAGAAGCAAGGTATCAATCCGAGATGAGCCGGATGAGGGAAGAATTGAATCGGATGAGCCGGATGAGGGAGGAATTGAATCGAGATGAGGCTGCTTTTGAGCAATCGTCCAGAGACCAGTGTTCCCTTCACACATTCACATGCCCTGTGCAGCAGAGCACTAGAGGGAGCTGCATTGTTGGACAGTCAGAGCAACCTTGCAACCTATATGTGGAGGATCGTGATAGTCCTACATGATTAGTTGCAAAAGGGACCGTCCACAACTTATTGGGATCAACTGTACACCACCAACAAATGCACGATGATGAAGTCGAGTGTCGAGTTGAAAAGGTGATCATTGATGCACCTCTCCCTCTCCCAACCGATAAGGCAAGCTTGTGCGGGATGTCAAGGGAACCTTCATCTCTTGGCCAGTGAAGCTTGTACATGTCTCTACTCCTCCTGAAGCTTCAACCCCTCCTCCTCAAGTTCCATCCCCTCGTCAAGCTTCATCCCCTCCTCAAGCTCAATCCCCTACTGCTAAGTTGACTGCCACAGAAAAAATATTCGATATGGTGAAGAGTAGATATTTTAAATATAAATCGTGGCCTGTCAATGAAGTAGTAGGCGTCCCTCATCCTCTACCAGTTCAAGTCGACACCATTGATGTTGAGTCCCTGCTGCTTCGTGGAAGTGAGCTTACTGATGCAATTGTTCAAATTTTTATGAAGTTAAGTATCTTCTTCTATGAGTACATAATTTAAATGCATCGTTTAGACACACATACATATATACTAATTCCCTGATCGATGTCATTATTGTAGGATCTTGCATCAAGAATTGGTTCAAAAGGGCAGGACCAACGATTTTGGATTCTTGTGCCCTGTCTATGCAAGTGCAACATCCATGCAGGAAAGACAGGAGTACATATCAAAGAGGTTGTGTGAAGTAAGAAGAAAGGTGTACGTGTTTCTATACTACCACAGGTACATATCACAAATCTTGTCTGCAATTCACTTAATTCTGCTACATATATCACTGAGTACTTTTTCGTTGTGAATTTTCAGCCGCCATCGGCGAGTTGGTCCTCATGTGCATGGAGGAGCATAAAGTTATCTTCTTATGCTCCACTCACACGATCCAAGATTACTGCGTTGACGCGACCATCAACGAGTATGCATGTCATTTTGATTCTCTTATCACGAAATCTCTGCGTGAATTTTCGGTGAACATTATTGATAAATTTGTGATTTTGATGATAGTGCCATGAAGACCTTCAAAATCGAGGTAAAGAAAAAGCGTGGGTATCAAGCCAAATAGCCTAAATGGCTCACACCGGAGGTTGGTGCTGTCACATCCCAAGTTTCGAAAGCGTTTTCACGGTATCTTGATCAGAGTTGAGCATCGGAAGTAAATAGTATTGAAAAGTAACTGATAAATATTCACTGTAATGTATGTGCTTATAACAGCGTTACATTTTTTCAAATGTCGACATCGTAAAGTACATGTCAATAGGACTTTCTCCGGCCCGGTTCCTTACATCTCGCGCTTACCCTTGTCTTCGATCCTGTTTACTCCGGATCCCGAAGCTATGGTAAGAGCGAGGTTCAATACCCATTGAACCTCGGTAACGGTTAACCTCATATTCATGTACAGTTATGTATGACAGTTATCTCATGACATCACAGCTATATTCACATATAAAAAGCAATAACAACACGCCACCGCATATGAATGTTATTACATGATGCGCGCTATTCACCAGTGCCACGGTGTACATCCATGTCCTCAGCGCTAGGAAAACTCGACGGCGTTATCATGACTATAACCCGTATAAAGCTGTATGTGTATGAACAATTCTTTTTAAAAACAGAGTCACAGTTTATGAACATATCTATCACATATAGGTATACAGTAAACATCAGAGTTAGTGTTACAGTACGCGTCCGTACCTTCGTCGGTGTTGTTGACGGTCGGGCGGTGATCACGCGTATCCTATAATAGTAATATCGTATTTATTAATTTACAAATAATATCCTCAGGGATATCCTGGCCATTAATGACTATTTTGCCCTTGCAACATTTATTTTCCACTTTGTTTCCTCAAAATTCGTAGAACAACGCTTGGTACAAATGACAGCATTTTGTCTAACTTTGAAAAATCATAATTAATTCTACAAAACTCGAAACGAGGATCCGTAAAATTCCTTGGAATCATTAGGATGTCTATTTTCAATAATAAATTTTTCCCACATTACACAGATCATTCCCAGGTTTAAATTTTTGAGCCTCGCGCCGAATTTTTCCAGAAATTCGTAGCCCAACTTTAAGGATTTTTATCTCCCGTACAAAAATCATTTTTACATGTTCTTGACATATTTAAAAATCCCTATATGTCTATTTTAACCATGAAGTTTTTCAGAATTTTGTGACCATATTTTCAATATGAAATTCTGGCATTTTCATCACCGACTCTAGAAATTCCGAAACCGATGAAATTTCGCGGAACTTTGTTACTTTGATGATTTTCTTCCATAAATTTTTCCATAACTTCTTCTCCATCAATTTTTTGAAATAAAGACAATTTTGAATATAAAAACATGTAAATAAAATTATCCTAGCATATTTAGGATCTAAGCTACTTCTATCTAAGAATTTAAGAACTAAAACTCAAAGAACTTAAAGCTAGAGCTAGAGAACTTACCAAGAACTTTGCTCCTCCTTTCTTCAAGGCTCTCACTCTCACTTTCTCTCTATATTTCAGATGTTGCTTTGTGAATTGGTGAGGAATTATGAAGACCCCAACCCCTATTTATAGTAAAAGTCCATGGCACTATTCACAACCCCTCATCTTGCATTATGGCCATTGGATCTAGGTAAATTAAAAGCACAAATCCTAGCCCTTAGAACCCTCAAATCTGATCCCCCCTCTCTCTCTCCTTGATCCTCTTCTATTTTCTATCCTAAAGTACCATATCCTCTTCCAAAAACTTTTTGCAAAATATCCCATGTGTTCTAGCTTTTTCCCAAGCCAACTATTTTCTTTGTTTTTCACTAGACAAAATTCATTTGAGGATCTTGATGAAGTCTTATTAAAATTCTCTCATTGCTTTTGAACTCTTGAGATTTTTAGCTTTAATTAGAGACCATAATCTCACATTTTCTCAATTGGACAAAATCCTCAAAAGTTGAGGAAATAGCTTTGGTTATAGTCAATTTCAAGCTTGAATTATGCTTGTTAATAATCTCTTTTTATATTTGATTTATGATTAGTGGATCTCAAGATACAATTTATTTTGTATAGCTTTCCCTTTGATTAAGTCTTGAATTAATCCTATTGATTAATCTAATTAATTCATGTGTAATCTTCTCATTGGATGATTCCTTGACTTTTCCTACTAGGCTCACAACATTAGCACTCACAACACTCTTTCTCTTTCCCATTTATCCTCTTCCATGGTCATTAAGTCTCTTAATTAAAAGTACATTACCCTCTTCCATAATTTATGACTTGCATGTGCTCAACTATCTTGAGTAATTCTTTTAATTGATTACTTCAATTTCTTTATTCAGTTTTTTGGTGTAAAAACTGTGCACTTCCCTCTTTTCTCTTCAAATTTTGTGTTTTAATTACTTCATACTCATCCAGAAAGAATTCTCTCATTGGTTAATTTTTACTTCACAAGGATTACACTTTATGATACTTAATTAGGGCCTTAGGATTTAACTTTATTATATTTAATCCAAGCCTTTATTTTGTGTTGGGGAAATTCTACTACTTTTGATGATCTTTGTTCATATATTATGTGCTCTTAGGATTTAAAATAAATGTAATTATCTTGCCTCTTTAAAAGAGAATTTTAGCCACATATTTAAAATAGGGAAGATTTAATTAATCTTGGCTAAAATCTCTAAGATAGTGTTTTTAGATGTTATAAGGCTCAATTGATAGGTTACTATATTAATTATGATCATTAGGAATTATCTTTATGCTAATCTTGGGTTTTATTAGCCTTTGATCACTAATTAATCTTATACATTTCTTAATTATGCCTTTTTAATTTAATTATTAATTAATTACGAAAATTAACATAAATATTTTAATGTTTGCAAATTTAATTGCCCATTAGTTGTTTGATAATTTTCTTTAATCGGAATAAATATTTCCATGTCATTTTAATTGTCTCTCATGATTAAATTAAGACTATGCTTAGTGATGATAATTTTATGGTGTTTTATGATCCTTAGAATATTTGGTCTTTAGCTTATTTGATTTCAAGAAGAAATCACTTAAAATAAGCTTCTAAAGTTTGAGACCACATATTCACCTATCCCTAATATGTTTTATTT